>CM046046.1:57227947-57932484 GCA_025215565.1 Flaveria ramosissima
TCACCGTCTTTTTCTTTGATGAATAAGGTACAATCAATCACTCCTTTGTGAAAGCCATGTTTCACCATATGAGTTGAAAGTTTTTCTCATACCAGGCTCAAGGGGCTTGATGGAGCCCGTATAGAGCCTTGTCCAGCTTGTAAACTCCATCCCGATGATAAGGATCCTCAAATCCTTCGGGTTGACTGACGTAGACGGTCTCACGGATTTCACTATAAAGGAAGGAACTTTTCACATCCAATTGATAAACTTTGATCTTCATGTAGGATGCATAGGCTAGAAAGATACGGATTGCTTCCATTCGAGCCACAGGTGCAAACACTTCATTGTAGTCAATGCCTTCGACTTGTCTAAAACCTTGAATCACAAGTCGAGCCTTGTTTTTGATTATGACCCCTTGGTCATCTTTCTTGCACTTCAAGGCCCATTTAGTGCCAATTACCTTAGCACCTTTTGGTCTATCCACTAGTGTCCATAATCCTAACTTCTTGAATTGTAGGAGTTCTTCTTGCATGGCACTAACCCATGCCTCATCGTTTAAGGCTTATCTTACATATATTGGCTCAAATTGAGACACAACACATCGATAAGCACCGTCGTGAAGATAGCCTTTTTCCATGGCTGAGGCATAATCAGCCGAGTATAGCTGATTTCTTGTCTGTACTCCTAATCTAACATCTCCAGTGACATTGTCCAAAGGATGATAAACATTTATCCAAGATCCAGGAGTGGTGGGAACAGCTACATCATTATCCAGATTATGAACCACAACTTCAGTATCTGAAGTTGTTGGAGTATGAGGTTCCTAAGTGTCAGAGGCATCATGATTTGATGCTTGTGTACTTTCATTAGTGGGAACCTGTTCCTCTTGATTCGCATTTTTAGTCTCAACTGCTTCATCTGCAGAAGAAGAATCACTTACTTCAAGCTCTCCCCCTTAAGGGCTAGAAGTATCATCTAATGCAGCCGTTGATGTCAAGTCTGGTAGTGGAGTGTTCAGAACATCGTACATCATCCTAGCAGAAAGCTCATCATCAGTGGGAGAAGGCGGTAGATTGAAGGATTTGAAGAATCCATCATAGTCAAAGAAGAATGAGGGTCCCTTTCCAGCAGGGGGGTGGTGTATCTCTAAACATCAATGTTGCACCACACTTCTACTTGACCCGTTGAGTTGTCATAAACTCTCTTGTCTGGTATATTGTATCTTAGAAAAATCCCTTCTTCAGCCTTCTCACTAAACTTCCCTGGCTGAGTTTTCTTCAGCAGCATACATGGTGTGATAAATGGTTCGAGGTACTTTAGATTAGGTTTACGTCACTGGAGCAACTCATAACATGTTTGACCATGACGTTTGACCACCAAGACTCGATTGAGAGTGTAACATCCATTGGCAACCGCCTCGTTCCAAAATGGATAGGCAGTTTCGAGTCGGCTAGCATCGTTCTTGCTGTCTCTATCAAGCTCATGTTCTTTCGTTCACCAACTCCGTTCATTTGTGGAGTGTAGGCAGATGTGAACTGGTGTACAATTCCTTTCTCTTTGCAGAACGCCTCCATCCATTGGTTCTTGAACTCCTTGCCGTTGTCTGATTGAATCTGTCTCACTTTCAGCTTGTAGAGTGATTCCAATGTATTACTAGTTGTTTGAAAGATTCAAATGTCTCTGATTTGGATTTGAGAAACATCATCCGAGAGAATCTTGAGTAATCATCCATGACTACATAACAGTACAAATCACCAGCGATGCTTTTTGTGCTGACAGGACCAAACAGATCCATGTGTGGAAGTTCGAGAGGCAGGTCAATGGAATTTACTTTCTTTGCCTTGTGAGACTTCTTGGTCTGTTTACCTTTCTTACACGCTACACAAAAATCCGGAAGTTGAAAATTCTTGACATTTACTCCATTCACTAAATCATTCTGGATCAGATGATTCATCTTCCGTGGATTGATGTGTCCCATTCTCCTATGCCAGGAGATTGAGTCCCTCTCAGTTGCCTTTGACAAGAAATATTGAACTTTATGATCGGTTGTGGAGGCTTTTGATAAATCCAAGACATATAAGTCATTATATCTTGAAGCTGACATTAAGATTTTGTCCTCCGGGATAATGTAATCCTTCTTCAATACGTAGCACTTCTTGTTGTCAAAAACAACTTTGAATCCTTTGTCACAGATTTGGGAGACTGAAAGCAAGTTATTCTGTAGTTGTTAACGTAGTTGACCTTATCAAACTTGACTTTCTGGTTTCCCACTTCGCCTTGAGCGGTGATGTATCCTCCTTTATTTCCAGCAAATGATACATGTCCCCCTTTAATTTGTTTAACATTGAAAAGGAGAGACAGGTTCCCAGTTATGTGCCTAGACGCCCCACTATCAACAATCCAGGTATTTGTGATAGCACTATAACGGACACCCTGCACATTAAAAGGAAATGATCAGTTTAGGTTTGGGACCCAAACCTTAACTGGCTTGGGTGACCCAGAGGAATCACACATTATAAACTCAACCCACTGTCCATTTGAGGGTGAGGGCATATCATTCTTCTTATTGATCTCATTATTAGACAATGGACTTGACTTTTCTTTCCATAAGCCAGTTTTGTGTAAGGCATGTTTGTGATAAACAGACGACTGGCTTACAGTTTGAACTTTAGGTTCATTAATTCTCTTTGGTGGAGTAATATAACTTCTTTTCAAAGAACTTGGTTTTGTATCATAAGGTTTAATTTTCTATCTGGGAGTTTCATAATAAGGACAGTTTGAAGAAATGTGTCATCTCTTTCCACAACTGTAGTATGATCTTCCTTCTACATGTTGAGAAAACTGTTTATGTGGAGTTGAGTGTGATACAGGTGTGACATGAGTCTGGTTGGATTTGGTCACTACTCGTTTAGATGTTTCTGCTTCTTTAATAAAATTAATTGTTTGCACATTCTTAACATCTTTAACCATTAGTTTATTTGGACTTTGACGTGAAGCACGTGTTTGGTTAACTGATTTGGTCATTTTGGGTTCAGAAGTAGACATGTGTGAACCTGACTTTCCATTAACCTTTTCAAATTGATTATCCAAATTTTCAATGGGCATCTTTCCTTTTGATTTGAAAGTAGACTCCTTCTGTTTAGTGACAGAGTTCACCGGTTTATCAGTGGTATCTGGATCACTAACCAGAGGAGTGGACACCACATGATCCTTAATTGGGTTGTTATTTACAGGTCTACATATTGTATTTAACATGATCTCATGTGGTGGTGGAACTACTTTGTAACCCAACCCTTCCCCATTATTTTGTTCTTTCACTAAGTGTTGAACTATGTGAGAAGAACTGGTCCAACTATGCAGTTTTTGCTTTAAAGAATTTACCTCGACTTCTAAAACTGCTTTTTCTTTCTTTGTTTCTTCCAAAGAGTTTACATAAAACTTTATATCATTAGCTTGATTAAAAGCAACAACCTCGGTTTCCCTTAGTTGTTTACCTAAAAGTTCTATTTTTTCTTTGTAATTGCACTTATTTTGTTTTAAAATACGATTAGCTTCTGTGCACAATTGTAAATGATTTACTAAGTTATCATTGTGGTCTAATAACCTAGAAAATTTCAAATCAATGCTTTCTCTAAATTTGTTACATTCAATACAAGCATGTTTTTCAAAAAGTTGGTATTTCGTACTTACCTGTGAAGAATCAGTTGAGTCAGCCATCAATGCAGAGTTAGACTCTTCAGATGCTAGAGATTCTGAACATGTCGTTCTGAGTTCTTCTTCAACCAGGTTATTTACCACATTCAAAGCTTCTTCATTGTCTGACATTACTTGTTCAACTGTGATTTCACCTTCACTCGCAGAGCCATCATCCAATCCCTCGACACAGGCAATGTTTGCACCCGGAGACACAAAACGGAAGGTCCAGTCCGGCCCTTCGTCACCTTGAGCAGTCAAGGCCTTTGTCTCTTTTCTTGAAGAGGTATTTCCACTACTGTCTTTGTCTTGACGGTTGAAGGTTGAGAATGGATTTCCGTTACCTGTTTTCTTGGGCTTTACACATTCACGTTTGAAATGCCCCTTTTCACCACAATTAAAGCAGGTAACTTTGGTTTTGTCAAAACCAAAGGTTGTGTCTTTTGTGGCTACTAAATTCTGTCCTGTCTTTTTCACAAACTTTTTCGCCCTTCTGACAGCACTCGCCAAGGCCCACATGATATCCATTCTCTCTAGTTCATTTTTGTCCACCTGCTCGTAATCTTCATTTGCAAGATGGCAATTGCCAATCTTCCCTGCAACTAGACCATCATAGGAATGGACAACAGCTGCTAGAAGATCAATATGCTCCTTTGCAACTTCCACTATGATATTACCGAGATTCTCGGTCTTCAACTTAGTAGCATTGGCTTCAGGTACTATATATTGGGTGCAAGATGACCCTGACGTTTCTGATCCTGAAGCAGTAGTTTCAGAAGAAGCTGCTAAACTAGACACAAAGGCAGTTTGAAGTGGTGCTCCTGAATTGGTTGGAGTTGGAGATGAGTTATAAAGTGAAGGATTCTGGTCGTAGGATCCTTTTTGTGACATGTACTTCATTCTCAATTCTTCCTCTCTTAACTTCATTATGAAATCATTTATATCCAACTTTGCAAAAATATCGTTCTGTCTCAGATTAGACACAAACGACTCCCATTTCTCCGGCAAACCATCTACAAAACTTGACACTTTATCTTACATAGACGTTGTTACCCCATGAGTGTGCAGCTCACTCATCAGATGGTAGAATCTGTCGATAATATCATCCAAGCTTTCTTTCCCTATTGAGGAGAAGTTAGCAAACTCCTTCTTAAGAGCCTTTGCCTTCAAAGCCTTTAATGTTGCATTCCTATCATATCTTTTCTCCAAAACTTCCCATAACTTTTTCGCCTGTTTGTTCTCAGAAAACTGATGAAAGATATCTTTCGGTATCGACTGAGTCAACAGGGCATACACCTTCTTTTCAGCATTGTACTTAGCTTTCTGGCTGTCAGTTATACCTGCCAAAGTTAGCTTAACACCATCAGCACCGACTGGCATACTATAACCTGTCTCAATGGATTCCCAAAGATTGGGATCAACTCCATTTAGATAGATCTCGAACCTCTTTTTCCATTGTGGGTAATCATCTAACGTTAAAAGTTTTGGTGGTTTATTGTGATTCCCAATTTCATTTTCCAGAAGCAGAAGGTTCTGGATGCGAGAGTCCCTTCCGGCAGTAAAAGCAGAGAACTGATCTTCCATCTCTTTAACCTTTGAACTTTAAAACTAGACTGGCTCACTCGTGCGAATGGACTATACATATGGATCACTTGTGCGAATGAGGGGTGCGAATGAATTCAATCGTGCGATTGGATTCAGTCGTGCAATTGAAATGGACGAATGGACTCAAACGACTGGAATTATTTAGTCGTGCGGATGAGGTATGCGATTGAAGTGTGCGAATGAATTCAATCGTGCGATTGGATTCAGTCGTACATATGGAGTGTGCGATTGGAGACAAGCGAATGGGGTTGTTCAGTCGTACGAATGAGTGAGCGACTGAGTTCAATCATACGAATGGGGTGTGCGATTGAGTTTAGTCATGCGATTGAGCTAATCGTGCGACTGAAGGCTGCTGTTTTTGCAAAATCGAAGGTTTTTGACACTTTGACACAAAAACACGATTTTTTAAGAACCCTAATCTGCCATATGCCGAAAAACGTAAACTTTGAGACCTGGAGACGTCGAAAACACTGCTTTACTAAAAAAGGTGACTCCTTTGAATGAAAAACGTGATTTTTACACCGAGACTAATCGAATCACACGCAAAATCAAGAGCCAAAGCTTTGATACCACTTGTTAGGACCGTGTACGTACAGAATACTAACGGATAATGCGTGAAACAAGATCAAATAGTGCGGAATCCTATTTGATTGGTGATCCAATCAGTGAGAACGCAATCCCGATCAATCTAACGATTAAAGAAACGTTAAGAACGAGTAGAAAAAGATCAGATGCGAACTATGAACTTGGAATAGGCTTTCTGGACGCTCTGGACGGCTAGGTTATGAGTATGTGTCAAAAGTCTCGTTTTTCCACGAATTAAGTGGTATTTATAGGTTTGCAGTCTTCATTCGTGCGACTGAACCATTAGCATGATTCAGTCGTGCGACTAGTTCATTAGCATGATGTATTCATACGTATGGTCCATAAGTATGGTCCATTAGCATGAATCATCATATAACAACTTCAAACCTATATAATAAGTTTATGTATATGAATCAGATATAAGTAAAAATCAAAGCACAATCATATATTATTACATTGTTTCATTACACATATGTAAGTCATGACAGATTTTTACATTAAGCACATAAAGTATGGACATTTGTATCAATAATAAATCTATATAGAAAACTCTCTCTCTCTTTCTCTCTCTCTCTCTCCCTCTCTGTCTATCTTTCTCTCTCTCTATATTATATTATATTATATTATATTCTATACACACACACACATATGCATACATGACCTGATTACTATACAAAATGTAATGTACGTGTAAAACGTACAGAGTTATCATGGCATGACACATGTTTTTTAGCAGATGAGTAATTTCGTCTGCGCCACTATTACGCATATAGGGTACATAACTACAGAAGTTATATTCAAAATTTGGCAAGTTATACTTATTATTAAACAAGTAATATTTATTATTAGACAAAGTAAAATTACTTACGTTATAAAAACTAATTAGGAAAGATATATTCATAATTATGCAAATTATGTTAATAATCATGCAAGTTACACGCATAGCACATAGACATTATAAATTTTTTATTAAAAAAATAAGTATAACAATACTATACGCAAAATAGAAAAAATAAGATGCTCGATTATATGGTGTAGTTTAAAAAAAAGTCAACAGTTGTAAAGTCACATCTTTGATAGATTACAATAATTTTCACGGAAAGTCTTCTACTCAATCATTTATCAAAACCGAATAGTTCAATTGTTCGCATTCATTCATCAAATTCAAGTAAAATCTTTTGCTGTAGATTCCTAAACTTGGTTTGCATCGGTGTTTCCCTTAGTAGTACATATATAGTTTTTGGAACAATATGTATGTTGACTTGTAATTAGTTTTTGGAATTACATTAAACAATTTTTTAAACAGAATTACGTAAAATAATTAATTTTTTGAAACAGAATTACATAAAATATATTGGAATTATCATCTTTCAAATTGAATAGTGACAGGGTCGGTTTAACGTTTACGAATGCACAAAATGAACAAAAAATATGAGGCCCTCAAAAGAATATTAATATAAACCCTTATCCTTACTTGGGACCGGCAATGATAAACTAATAAGTTTACAATTGGCGGAGTTATTTTTTTTAAAAGTTATTAAGTGCTCGTATTATATTTTTTTTAAAAGTTATTAATAGTGCTTGTATAAATATATTTAGATTAAGTTTGTTTTTCTAGCTTTCTTTGATACAAAATCTTTAATGAATTCTTCGTAATCAAATTCTTTTAAAAATTCATTTTCAATCAAAAAAAGAGCTAAACCGTTTAATATTTCTTGTGACATAGTAGATCGTAAATAATTTTTCTTAAGTTTTAATTTGGAAAAGCTACGTTCCGTAGAAACAACAGTTACGGGAAGAAAAATACATTTTTTTAAATTTCTTCATCAACGGATTTTAACTTTTTTATACTAAACAAAAAACTAAATATAGTTTCGAATTCTTTAAATTGATCAAATCTACATTTAAGTAAAGAACTAGATTGATCTACTATGTATAAGGTTTTACAACTTTCAATTTATAGTTTCATTATCAACACTTTCATCAAACTTTTTATTTTTACGAATAAGTCGTTTATCACGAAAACACGTTCTACATTCGTCTCAAAAGCAATTTCTTTAGCTACAATCATAGTTTTTTCAAATCTCTCATCTCTATACTTCTTAAAATAACAAATAAGTCCATCTAGTTGATTTATAGCATCATTAATACGCATGTTTTTGTTTGTAAGGTTTTACCAACAATGTTAATAGCGTATAAAATGTCATACCAAATAACCATTCCTTATAAAAATCCAAAACTATCAAACTCATTCACAATTAAGGTCTTAACCTTGCTTTGGAGTTTAATATCTATCAATCTCATCATATAAGTCCAATAAAACTTCTCTTAATTATGAAGCTTGAAATCGAATTTAACACTTTCTATTCTACTTTCCCAACGTGTTTGAGATAATGATTTTAGAGTTAGCTTAGGTATATGATATTGTAATAAATCCCATTTTTAGTGGATCATGAAAATATTGAATAAATATGTTGTGTTATTCCAAAAACATCCTTAGCATATCTACAAAAACTAGCCATATAACTAATTACTAAATTTAAACTATAACCACCATATGGTGTGTAAAAGGCTCTAGGGTTAATATCCAATAATCATCTTGGCCCTCTTTGGTGTTGATCCATTATCATAACCTTGTCCTCTAATGTTATCTAAATCAAGTTCTATCTTATTAATATCTTTAATAATAATATCCAAAAGACCCTTACAGGTTGTATAATTTACTATTAAAAATTCTAGAAACTATTCTTTAACTAGTATTGTGGTTGATGACATATCTAAATATCGTAAGATAATGGAAATTTGTTCTTTGTGACTTGTATCGGGTGTGCAATCAAGTATACCTGAAAAATATTTAGCTTCTTTAATTTTACTAATAACTTTTTTTATTTCATTTGCTAATAAGCTAAGTAGTTCATTTTGTGTAGGACCGGTGAAGGGGGTCAATGCAACAGTTTTACAAGGAGAAGAGACTTAGAACACTTAGCAGATCAAATAGGGAACTGGTTGGGATGAAACTATGAACACAAGTAACAAGAACACTGAAATATTGTTTTCAAGTATGATGTATATTGCTCTCAAGTTCTTACAAGTGTTACAAAACTTACATTCTAAATACAAGTACTTGAGATACTTTATACTACATCCTACAACCGGTCATACTTTGAAGGCCAACTGGAAACACTAATCTAGATGACAAGATGAATGTAAAGTTAAAAGGCAGATTGCCTTTTAACTAGTGACTATGACATGCCATAGCTCACATACTTATCTATTACAAAAGGGATAAAGTACATAGTTTTAAAGTTACAGACTCAACACCTTAATCTACAGTTGATAAAAGCATGGACTTTTCACCAACTCATGCTCATTGGTGAGAATTTAGAGATGGCAGCAAAAAGGTGATTCAACTTTAGTCATAAAGTATGTTAGAGAAGACATGCCTTCTCTGTCTTTGGAAGAAATCAATCTATGGCTTCGGGAGACTTTGTCTTTGAAGCTTCAAAGGACTTCACCTTTGTCTTCGAAAGAATTGGTCTTTTGGATTTGAAAGATTTGATATTTAGCATAATTCACTGAGTTATATCAAATCTTCTGAAGTACCTTCCTAGTACTTTACATGTGCATTCTAAGAGCTCTTAGGGTTGTTCTTTGGTTGCATCAACCTCCAAGTGTTCCTTACAGACTCCCTATAAGCTGATGCTACCAAAACTAAAGAGAGCTTTGAGTTTTGATCTTCATCTATGGACAATCCTCTTTAGAATCAAGACCATTCCCTTCACCATCAGTTGGTCAAGATTCCTCAGACTCTCAAAGTAGCTTCTCATGTCATAAAGATCATGCAGAGAGAGATCAAGAATGTTTTTCCAACAGTATATGTCTTGACCTAATTGATATCTAGTGACATACCATATTCTGGGTTAGTAGCAAACACCCAAGACAAGATGGGTCTCTCAGCAGCAAGAGGCTTTACTATGAGTGGACTTGTTAAGCAGCCTATTCTTGAGCATCCTCAGGATGTTCTGACCCATCCTGAGGTGCAGAGGTGGATGCCTTGGACTTATTCTTCTTCTTCTTGTCCCTTCTAATGGCCATCCTTTCCTTTTTCTGTATTTTAGCTTAGAAGACTGGCCTGCAGTACCAGATTGTTCTTGTTTGTCTATCTTAGTTCGGTTCTTGTCCTTCACAAGTTCGGAAGGAGAAGAATCAGGGCCCTACTGTGGATCAGAAGATGAAACTAGCTGTGATGCAACATTAGTTTTAGGTTGTGTTGTCTCCTGGAGTTCAACCTTAACCTCAGCTTCAGGTTCAACCTGACTTGATGAAGAATGCAAGTCAACCAGCTCACCCCTTTTGATCTTCTGCTTGATCACTATAATGTGCTCATCCATTGTGGATAGAGACATCGGACCAAGTCTCCTTCTAGAGAATCCATACAGCTTCAAGAAACTCACCATCTTTTGTTTATTAGCAGACTTCTTTAGATTTGCTCTGATAGTGGCTTTTGACTTTGCAGCCTCTTCCTTCATCTTGCTCTTAGTAGCTTTTTGTTCTTTTTACACTTGTTGCTCAAGCTGCTTGAGGTATGTAAACTCAATGTATTCATATGATAAGGGAAGGAGGTCCGCTGCCTGGTAGAGACGAATGGCACTCAGTTAGGTTATCATGTTTTGCCTATCTTGTTCCCTTTCTACATGAGTTTGTTACTCGCCAGCCATAGCCTCTGCCTCTAGACTTTCCTGAACTGGAGAGTAGGAGTTTTGTATAGTCATTTTCTTCTCCTTTCTTCCTTGATTTTGAGGAGCAATTCTGCATCTCCAACATCCTTTCTCTCATTTGACAATTCATTGTCAGTCAATTCATTTAGTGTAAGGTTTAATGTAAGGCTGATGCACTTAAAACATTCTAAGTCTCTCCTGCATGCATGCACTTAAGTGCAGAGTAGAAATGCATAGAAAGTTTTACACCCTGCATGAGAATTATTCCAAGTGTTTAATCTACCGAAGCCAAGACCAACATCTTCCGAAGCCAAAAGTGAAGTCTTCCGATGCTTTAAAGACAAAGTCTTCCGAAGCCAAGAAGTGAAGACTGATTTCTTCTAAAGACTTTCAACACATGCTTTATCTAATGTATTTTTCCATAAAGCTGGACCACTTTCCGCTGCAACTCTGAAGACTCACCAACTTACACAAGCTGGTGAAAAGGTCTATGCTTTTAGTAACTGTATATTGAGGTCTTAAGTCTGTTGCTTTCTACTTTATGTACTTTTATCCTTTTTGTAATATATTAGGATGTGAGCTATGGCATGTCATAGTCACTAGTCAAAAGGCAATCTGCCTTTTGACTCTACATTTGATTTTGTTATTGTCTTGATCAAATGTTTCCAGCTGGCTTTCTAAGCATGGCCGGCTGTAGGATGTAGTATAAAGTATCTCAGGTCTTTGTATTTTTCTTAATGCTTTTGTAACACTTTTAAAGAACTTGAGATAAGTATACAACATTCTTGAAAACCATTGTCCTTGTGTTGTTTGTCCTTGTTCCATCTCATATTTGCTTGTGTTCTAAGTATCAAACTATATTGTTCCCAGTTCCCTATTTGATCTTTTAAGTGTTCTAAACACTCTCCTCATTGTGTGTTGTGTTGTAAGAGACCATCCCTTAAACAGTCCTGCAATTGGTATCAGAGCATTCCAGGCTCTTGATTATAAGATCTCACCATCTTAAGATCCCTCACACACATAAAATACTTAACATATCAAATGGCAGCTCTAACTAAAGTTGATATGGAAACTAGAACCATGACAAAATCTCCACTTATCACTTCTGAAGACTTTGACACTTGGTGCCAACAAATGGAAGTGTTCATCAAGTCACAAGACTCCAAGATGTGGTAATCTTTTGTCTCAGGGCCTCACATACCAAGCACCTCTTTAGCTGCTGCTGGGGGTGGTATGATTCCAAGAGATGTGGCTGACTATTCTGAAGAAGACAGGAAGAGAATAGAGATCGATCAGAAAGCCATGATAGACCTTCAAACTGCTCTCCCTAACTCCATATACAGAGGCTTCAAGAAGTGCAAAACAGCTAAACAGCTATGGGATGCACTAAAGCTGATGTATGAGGGGTCAACTGAAGCCAAGGAGAATAAGAAGGATCTCCTGAAGCAACAGTTTGAAAACTTCACCTTCAAAACAGATGAAACCATGACTCAGCAATACTTCAGGTATGTTGAGATTGTGGACACTCTAATGGATATTGGAGTGATTCTTGAGAATAGGGACATTGAAGGAAGTTTATGTCCTCTCTTCCTAGACAATGGACACATTAATGTGTTGTTAACAAGAGAACTAAGAACCATAAGACTCTCACTTTGATAGAGTTGTATGGTATTCTTAGTGGATACCAGATGGAGATGAACAGGCAAAGTTCATCTGGTAACTCCAGCAATCAACTGAGTTCAGCCCTCCATGTGGTTGAAAGGGATAGTAGAGGACACAACGTCATCTTATCTGCTACCCTGACAACTCACAAAAGGTTCCTTCCATCACCTTCTCGGAGACACCAAGAGAAAGCTAACTCAAGGAAGTCCATTACAAGAGACAAGCTCTTCACAAGCCTTTGTGTCTTCTGATGAAAGCACAAGAAACTTTCACTTCACCCTTGAAGATCTGGACTGTATCCATCCAGATGACCTGGAATACATGGAGATAGTTCAGCAAATGGCTCTCCTCACTCATAGAGCCAAGAAATTGTACAAGAGGACAGAGACGAAATTTCCAAGCAATGCAGCCAGTGGAAAGTTTGGGCTGGACAAAAGCAAAGTAAAGTGTTACAACTATAACTAGATGGGTCACTTTGCAAGGGAGTGTAAGGCACCAAGGACAAATGGTGGCCAAACACAAGCCAGGCCAAACTACACTGAGAGAGCCAACCAGAATGAGAAGCCAAAGCAGCAAGCTGCAGTTGCTGTTGAAGAAGGAGGCTTTGACTGGAGCTTTCAGGTGGAACATGCATCTCCTAACCAAGCACTTATGGCAGACCATGATGAAGCCAAGGTATTGGAACATCTCTGTACACCTGAGTGCATTGCTAAAGTTAACAGATACAAGTCCTACGACTTAGAGATGAGATCTGATCTTGAGTCTTTAAATATCTTAAAATCAAAGATGAAGATGGAGAAGGAAAGTGATCAAGTTCAGCCATGTTCACAAAAGAAGACTCTTAGAAAGAAGAAAATGGACTGTGTCATTTATGGGAGTACTTCTCATCTGGCTAAGGATTGCCTCTACAACCCAAAAAGTACTGTCCACATGAACAAGAAAGAAGCTTCAGAGAGTTTGAAGAAGAAGCAAGCTTCAGAAGGAAAATCTTTTCCTTTTGGAAGCTCCAAAATGAAGAAGAAGACAAGTGGATAATTTCATTCGGAAGAAAATTTGGTCTTGAAAGAAAGGAATACTTCCGAAGTACTGAAGCCTGTTGCAATGTTAGCAAGATCTTCCAAAGGTCCAGTCATCAAAACTTCCGAAGTCATCAAAACTTCCGAAGTGTTCAAGGTCAAGTCTAAGCTTTCAAAGGTGGTGTAGAAGACAAAGAAAGACCAAATGACTGAAAGTTCTCCATCAACAAATGATCCTCAAAATATGACAATAGGATGAATTACTATTGCATTGTCCTCAACTTCTTTTTATGAGCCCAAGACCAATTAGGCTTGGGTTTTAAAATGTAACTATCCATCTCTTTTATGCAGGAACAATTCAAAACAAATATAAATGTATGGATCATTGATAGTGGCTGTTCCAGGCACATGACAAGAAATGGGTCATTACTCCAAAATTTTGAGAAAATTGATGAAGGACTAGTTGCTTATGGAGAAGATGCTGGAGGTTACATAACTAGAAGGGGCAAGGTCATAAATGATAAGCTTAGCATTGAGAAGGTATACTATGTCAAGGAACTTGGATACAATCTTCTGAGTGTATCTCAATTTTGTGATCAGAGTCATAACATGCTCTTTACTGAGTATGAGTGTATTGTTCTCAAGCCCGGGGTGGTCATTCCTCATGAGCATATCTTGCTCAGAGCCCCCAGCTAAGGGAACTTGTACAAGATGAATTTGTAAGAAACATCTCCCTCAGTAGAAGTTTCATGCTTTCTGTCTAAAGCCAATAGCGATGAGTTTTTCCTCTGGCATAAAAGAATGTGCCATGTAAACTTTAAAACATGAATAAATTAATTAAGAATGATTTGGTAACTTGAATGCCAAAGAAAGAGTTTACAAATGATGATCACTGTGATGCATGCCTAAAAGGGAAGCAACACAAGGTATCTCACAAGCCAAAAGAAAGAAACTCCATCACTACTCCCCTACACTTATTACATATGGATCTCTTTGGCCCCACCAGTGTAATGAGTCTAGAAAGGACCTCTTACTATTTGGTGATCATAGATGACTTTACAAGGTTCACTTGGGTCTTCCTTCTTATAACTAAGAATGAGACCCCTGAGATTCTGAAGAATTTCATATTAAAGATTGAGAATCAATGTGATCACAAGGTCAAAACCATAAGATGTTATCAAGGAACTGAATTCAAGAACCAAATCCTTGATACATTTGGTAATGAAAAGGGTATTACAAGACAATATAATGCTCCCAGGACTCCTTAGCAAAACGATATTGCTGAGAGGAGAAATCTGACATTAATTGAAGCTGCAAGAACTATGTTGTCTGACTCTAAACTGCCCATCACCTTCTGGGCAAAAGCAATGAATATTGCTTGCTATGTGAAAAACAGAGTTTTAGTAGTTAAGACACATGATAAGAATCCTTATGAGATTTGGCACAAATGGAAACCTTTCATTGGTTTTCTCAGGTAATTTGGATGTCCGTGCACCATCTTGAATACTAAGGATCAAATTGCCATGTTTGATGAAAAATCAGGTGATGGACACTTTATTGGATACTCTTCATAAGGCAAGGCTTATAGAGTATACAATCTCAGAACTAGATTAGTTGAGGAGTCAGCCAATGTGACTTTCAATGAGCACACTTCTAGTGTGAATGGTTCTGGTCCTGATTGGCTATTTGATCTTGATTTAGTTACCAACTGTTTTAACAAATCTTGTGAGCATGTTTTAGGATCTACAAATATACTATCAGCAGGTGATCCTGACCCAAGATTTGAGCTAAGAAGACTATCAAGTTACACTACTTCAGCTCTAGTTGTAACTAACCCTGCAAATGGAGTTCCTATCAGCATAACAATGACAAATCCAGGGGACACATCTGAGATGCCTTCAAGTTATAGCTCAGAGACACAAAACTCAAATGAAGGAGCTTCAAATGTAGGAGATCATGGTGGTGGTGAAAGTGATCAAGAATTTCTTGATGCTAACAACCACTCCATTAAAGACAACATCAATGATGTCACACACTCACTGGATCAAGTTTTTCTTGATAAGTGTGCTGATGTGGTGGGTGAATCACAATTGCCAGATCTAAATTTAACTAATTTAGATCTGTCCAAGCAACTTGCTATGATTCCTTAATTAAGGATCCACAAGTCCTACCCCACCATAAACATCATTGGAGATGTTGACACTAGGGTGAGAACAAGAGGACAAACCCATTATGCAAATTTTTGTCTTCACTCTTGTTTCTTATCCCAAATAGAGCCAAAGAAAGTTGATGAGGTTTTATAGGATGGAAGTTGGGTTGAAGCTATGCAAGAAGAGCTGCTTTAATTCAAAAGGCAAAAGGTTTGGAACCTATGTCCTCTTCCTTAAGGGAAGACTACCATAGGAACCAAATGGATGTTCAGGAATAAGAAAGATGATAGAGGACTTGTCATTAAGAATAAGGGAAGCCTAGTTGTCCAGGGATACACACAAGAAGAAGGAATTGGCTTCACAGATGTCTTTGCTCCTGTGGCAAGACTTGAAGCTGTTAGAATTTTCCTAGCTTTTGCTGCATCCAAGGATTTCAAGGTCTACCAGCTTGATGTCAAGTGTGCTTTTCTCTATGGGGTTATTGATGAAGAGGTTTATGTCAAACAACCACCTGGCTTTACAGATCCTGATCATCCTGATTATTTCTGCAGGCTTGATAAAGCTCTTTATGGGTTGCACCAAGCACCAAGGAGGTGGTATGAGACTCAATCTCAGTATCTTTGTCAGGATGTCTACAAAAGGGGTACTATAGATGGAATTCTCTTCATCAAATGAACAAAGAATGACTTAATGCTAGTTTAAGTGTATGTAGATGAAATTATCTTTGGGTCAACTAATCCAAAGCTCTACAAAGACTTTAAGAAGCTGATGAAGGATATATTTGAAATGAGTGCTATGTAGGAACTCAATTTCTTTCTAGGAATTCAAGTGAAGCAAGTTGACAATAGGATCTTTATAAGTCAGTCAAAGTATGTACAAGACATACTTACAAGATTCAACATGACTGATTGTAAGGTTGCTATGACACCTATAGCCAAAAATCACTCCATTGGGCCTGATCTTGAGGGGGAGTGTGTGGATGAACATCTTTACAGGGCTATGATTGGGTCTCTTATGTACCTCACTGCTAGCAGGCCTGATATCATGTTTGCCATATTTATTTGTGCAAGATATCAAGCGAACCTCAAGATGTCACACCTAGTTACTGTTAAAAGGATTCTAAGATATCTCAAAGGTGCCCAACACTTGGCCTTTGGTATCCAAAGAATTCTGACTTCAATCTGTATGCATATATAGATAGTGACTATGGTGGCTGCAACATGACTGCAAAGTCTACATCAGGGGGGTGTCAATTTCTTGGTGGAAGAATAGTCTCTTGGCAATGCAAGAAACAATCTTGTGTGTCTGCATCAACTGCTGAAGCTGAATACATTGCTGTTGCAAGCTGCTATGCTCAAGTGTTGTGGGCTCAGAATCAGATGTTGGACTATGGATTTAACATTATGGAGACTCCCATCCATATAGACAACAACATTGCTATCTCTATTACAGAGAACCCTATGCAACACTCAAGGACGAAAAACATCAATATCAGGTATCATTTTAGTAGAGATAACTTTGAAAAATGATTAATCAAACTAGTCAAAGTTAACACAAATGAACCATATGCTGATCTGTTCACCATAGCTTTTGATAAGCAAAGATTTCAGTATCTGTTCACCAAAGTTAACACAATTAACTTTGAGTAGCTTTTCTTAAAACTAAATCATATTATTTCTAAAACTTGTGTGTCCTAATTTGTCTATTTTATCACCTTCATAAGCCCTTGTTTACTCTGGAAGAAAAATCTTTTTAAAAGATATTCCTTAGATTTTTGAAAATTTTGATCATTTTGTTCTTCGGAAGATATGTATTTACCTTCGAAAGAAACTTATCTCTTAAAAAACAAATAACTACCTCAGTAAATTTACCTTCGGAAGAAATTTGTGAAATATCTTCCGAAGCTTAAATTTCTCTTGAGTAGTTGTATGATTTTGAAGAACAATTTTCTTCTGAAAGCAATTTGGTCTCGGAAGTTTTATTCTTCTTAGAATAAAATTCTCTGAGTATAAACTCATCTGAAACAAAATTTTCTAAACTCTTTAGAATATCTTCCGAAGTCATTTTGGCTTCGGAAGCTTTTCATCAAAACTTCCGAAGTAAAATTACCTTCGGAGGATTTTAGACTTCCAAGAAAACTACCTTTTTGGGCACTTTTTCAGAGTTGGGACTGACATCCGGATTTCAAAGTTTATCCTCTTTCATTAACTTTGTCTCAAATCCATTTCATATAAATATACCCAATGGTTCCCCCCTCTTTCACTCTTTTCTTCATCTGAACTATTCCAAAACCTAAATTCACCCACAAATCGCCTTTGTTCTTATGTTCCTTCACTACTAAGCTTTGTTAAATGGCAAACCTCAACCGCAAAAACAATCCAGATTTTTCCATGCGACTCCACAGGTAACACAATCAGGTTGCTCTGTTGGACTCTGTGAAAGATCCAAGTTTCTCAAAGGTTTGTCGGTTCCTTTCATTGTCCAACTACTTCACCTCCCTTACCATTGATCTTCCTCTCTATGAGGATTAGCTTTTGGAATTCTGGAAGAGCTGCTAAGAGGTCATTATGGACGGGGAGAAGGCACTGTCTGCCATAGTGCAGGGGAGGACAATCTTCATCACTCTAGCCATCATCAACACCCATCTTCAGCTGGATGATGAAGAAGGTGAGTTGTCCTTCTCAAAGGAAGATGTAAATCATTCCTCTAAGCATATGGGATATGAGGGGTATTTCTCTGTAAAGAACTTCAGGAAAGGGAAAGTCTCATCCTAGTGTAAGTACCTATTTCATGTGGTCATCCACAGCTTATCTAACAAGCATGGGGGATGGGACCAGATTCCTGAAGATCTCTCCTTTATAGTCCATGGAATGGTCTGGGGGTTAGATTAAGGTACTCACAATTTTTTATACAAATTTACTTGCAAATTTGGACTCTTTAGAGTATTTTATGTTCCCTAGATATGTTCACAGTTGAGGGGAACAAGTAATATTCTTAAATTGGAACTGATGAAAACTAGAATATTTAAGACTATGAAGAAGCCAATTGTTGGCTTCTCTGGGGTAGAAACAACCATAGTCCAAAAAATGTTAGAGCTCATTGCTCAAGGTGACAACCTAGGAACATAAGCTAGTGTTGAACCCACACCTTCTATTTCTCAACCCCCTAAACAGCCACAAATCCTCCTCACCTACCAAAGAAAATCCAAACGAATCCCTACTCAAGATTTTGAGCTTGTGCAGGGCCCCATATCATCATCAATACAGGAAGAAGTGGACACTAGAGCTCCTACTTCTCCTGAGGAGCAGACCACTCCCATCTTAACTATAATCAATACAGGAAGAAGTGGACACTGGAGCTCCTACTTCTCCTGAAGATGAAGACATGAGATTCAGTGAGTACCATGAGTCTCTCTATTCTTCCCCCACTCAAAGAGAGATGAGTTCTCCTGCCTCTCCCATGTCTAGCCCACATCATTCACCCATCACGGAGGTGGATCTCCTTGAATCTGTTCAGGAAGTCCATATGGAAGAGGCTCTCACTTCTGCAAGTGATTACATCATTAAGACCTCAACCATGGCAACTCAGCCCATTGACACTTCACTTGAAGTTGTTAGTGGGCTGGGGAAATCCAGCAACTAAGAACATCATGCTGGTGGTAAGAGAGAAGACTTTGGTCTAATTCTCTCATCCCCTAATGATTCTTCTGATGAAAAATAAGGGGAACATGAGACTAAAGGTGTAGAAATTGTCACAAACATACTACTATTTAGTCTCTAAGGTTAGTCACCTGGAATCTCAGGTGACTACCTTACAAAACAGGGTCAATGATCAGCAACTTAAGATATCTTATCTTAAGGAGAAACTAGTTGGGAGACCTTTAAGAGGCGCTCATCCAGGAACACAAGAACCTGTGGATCTGATTGACCTAACTCCTAGCTCACCTGTGCAAGTGGGTGATGCTACCAAAAAGGGGGAGAAAGTCATAACAATCACAGAACCTGGGAGTTCTTCACAGAGTATGGACATTGAGGACTCACCATCCTCACTTGCAGTTGTCCATACTCAGCAACCTTCTCAAGTTCACATTGATGTGGACTCACTCATTTAGAGTCTATTTGAGGAGGGAATTCCAAGGGCTATGTCAACTCCACCCGAAGGAGCTTCTAATTACATAATTAGGTGGAGGTATTATGTTGATAGAAGAGCCCTTATACATTAAAGAGTTCAAGGACAGCAAGAAGTCTTCAATTTTCAGACCTTGAACTACTATAAAGGTCTTGATCTAGGCAGCATGCCACTTGCCAACCCAAGTCAATTCAGGCAAGCTAGCAGAATGGCTCAAAGGATTCAAGACTAGATTGCTGAAGTGTTCAAAGCAAGAAGACAAATGCCAGCAGGCAATGTTATTGGTCAACTGGATGTTGAGGTGGACCCTAAGATTAGCTTTAAAAAGAAAACCTTGACTGAAGGCCTAGTGACAAAACCTATGAGCACTGTCACAAAACCAACAACTTCAATAATCCATCCCCTCAGTGAAACACCTGCTGGTGAAGGTGTATCACAACCTCTCTCTGGCCAAATCCTGGATGCTACTCCAAGCAATGAAGGCTAACGCTCTCTCTACCCTGAGTCACAAAGATCTATGGGTGACAAAAGGAAAAGGATAATGACTCCTGAGGAGGTTGAAGAGGAGGAGATAGAGAGGAAGAGGAAGCTAAGGGGAGAAAGTTCCACTGGGTCTTCAGGCTTCATAAAAGCTGCAATCAGGGCTGCCCCCAAACCAAACACTCAACATGAGGAGTTAACCATCCAAACACTCAATAATCCATCCTGACTGCCATCTCGTCAGGATTACTTACCTGCAGACCAGGAACTATGACATTGATGAGATTATTTCTCTCCCCTTAGAAGAACTAAATGAACTGGCAGACATGGAAATGTTTAAAGAGAGGAAGGAAGGAGAGGATGCAAAGTTGCTCCTCCAAATCAAAGAAGAAAGAAGACAGAAAAGACTTTACAAACATGTTCCTACCCTCTCCCCAATTCAAGAAAGCCCTGGGCAAGAGACTGTGGCAACTCCACAACCTCAGGTAGATAAAGAAGCTGATAGGTAAAACATGATCACCTACCTGAGTGCCACATGACTCTACCAGGAAGCTACACTTCTTCCCTTGTCCTTTGAGTATATTGAGTTTGAGTATCTCAAACAACTTGAACTTCAAGTACTCAAAGAACAAAAGGCTACAAAGAGAAAGATGAGGGAAGAAGTAGCCAAGTTAGAAGCTATCATCCAAAAGAGTCAAAAGAAGTCTGTTGATAGGCAGAGGATGATGAGCTTCTTGAAGCTGTATGGATTCTTTGGAAGGAGACTTGGCATAATGTCTCTATCCACCATGGATGAGCACATTAGGGTGATCAAGCAAAAGATCAAGAGAGGAGAGTTTATTGACTTACACTCCCCACCAAGTCAAGCCCCTCCGGAAGTGGAGGTTAAAGTTGAACAATTTGAGAAAACACAACCTGGACCTCCTGCTGAACCTCAGTAAGCTTTATCTTCTGATCCACAGCAGGGTCAAACTCCCTCTCCTTTTTGAACCTATGAGAGAGGAGGACCTAACTGAAAAGGACAAATCAGAGCAAGCTGGTGCTGAAGGCTAGTCCTCTCAGTCAAAGACTTTAAATAGGAAGAAAAGGATGGCTAGAAGGGAATAGTAAAAGAAGAAATCCAAGTCATCCACGTCTAGGCCTCAGGATGAGTCAGAACATTCTGAGGAAGTGCAACAAGAGGGAGCTCAATCAACTCCAATCCAAGCGGCTCCTCTTGCATTAGGAAGACCGATCTTATCTTGGACCTTTGCAAGACCGTTTAAGGGCTGGTCACTTACAACACAACAACCCAATGAGGAGAGATCTTTAGAACACTTAATAGATCAAATACGGAACTAGTAACTTATATGTATATACTAAGAACACAAGTGAAATATGAGACATAACAAGATGCAAAACAACACAAGTGTATGGTTTTCAAGAATGTTGTATATTGCTCTCAAGTTCTTTTACAAGTATTACAAAGCATAAGAAAGTAACAAGGACCTGAGATACTTTATACTACATCCTACAGCCGGCCATACTTAGAAGGCCAGCTGGATACATAAGACTAGACAACAAAATCAAATATAAAGTCAAAAGGCAGATTCCCTTTTGACTAGTGACAATAACATGCCATATCTCACATCCTAATATATTACAAAAAAGATAAACGTACATAACGTAGAAAACACAGACTCAAGACCTTAATGTACAGTTACTAAAAGAATGGACCTTTTCACCAACTCATGTTAGTTGGTGACTGAACAGAGTTACAGCGGAAAGATAGTTCAACTTTATGAAACAGTACATCAGATAAATCATGTATTCAAAAGTCTTAAGAAGAAATCTGTCTTCACTTCTTGGCTTCGGAAAACTTTGTCTTTGAAGCTTCGGAAGACTTCACTTTTGGCTTCGGAAGATGTTGGTCTTGGCTTTGGAAGATTTTACACTACGAATATTTTCTAGTGCATGGTTTAAAACTTCCGAAGCATCTCTACTCTGTACTTCTGTGCATGTATGCAGGAAAGACTTTGGATGTTTTGGGTGTATCAACCTTATATGAAACCTTACAAACTCCCCAAGGCTGATGCTACCAAAACATTTGAAGATCTTTATATGTTAAACAGTCCTTATCATGATGATGACCATACCTTTCTTCATTAGATGGTCAGGATCACTTAGACTCTCATAGTATCTTCTCATCTTAAAGAGATCATATAAAGGTAGGTTGAATAACACTTGCCATGTGTAGACATCTTTACCACCTTGATCTCTTATCACATGCCATCTTTTTGGATTAGTTATGAAGGTCCATGATAAGATTGGTCTTTCTGATGCAAGAGGAGCCACTTGAATTGGAGTTGACAGGGCTGCCTCTTCATGCACTCTCTTAGGATGATCTGATTCATCTTGAGGCTTGGAGGTGGATGACTCTAACTTATTCTTCTTTGACTTGGGTTAGAAGCCATCCTTTTCCTCCTCTTTGAAAATTTCAACTGAGAAGACTAGCCTGTAGTACCTTGTTGTTCATTGTTGTCTTCTCAGTTGGGTCTACCTCCTCACAGGTTCAGAAGGAGAGGGAGTTTGACCCTGCTACGGATAAGAAGATGAAGCTTGCTAAGATTCAGCAGGAGGTCCAGGTTGTGTTGTCTCAGGTTTTTCAACCTTAACCTCCACTTCAGAAGGGGCTTAACTTGGTGGGGAGTGTAAGTCAATGAGCTATCCTATTTTGATCTTCTGCTTGATTACCCTGATGTGCTCATCTATTGTAGATAGAGACAATAGGCCAAGTTTCCTTCCGGAGAATCCTTACAGCTTCAAGAAGCTCATCATCCTTTGTCTATCTGCAGACTTCTTCATACTCTTTTGGATGATGGCTCTTGACTTTACAGCCTCTTTCCTCATCTTTCTCTTTGTTGCTTTTGTTCTTTGAGTACTTGAAGTTCAAGCTGTTTGAGATACTCAAACTCAATATACTCAAAGGACAAGGGAAGAAGGGCAGATGCCTGGTAGAGACCTGTGGTACTCAGGTAGTTGATCATGTTTTTCCTATCAGTTTCTTTGACTACCTGAGGTTCTTGTGGAATTGCCATAGTCTCTTGCACAGGGCTTTCTTGAACTAGGGAGAGAGTAGGGACATGCTTGTACAGTCTTTTCTGTCTCTTCTCTTCTTTGATTTTGAGGAGCAACCTTGCATCCTCTGCTTCCTTCCTCTCCCTATACATTTCCATGTCTGCTAGTTCGTTAAGTTCCTCTAAGGGGAGAGATATAATCTCATCAATGACATAGTTACTGGTCTGCAAGTAAGTAATCCTGACTGACCTCAACTTATCATCTTAAGTGTTTGGTTTGGGGGTAGCCCTGATTGCAGCTTGCATGAAGCCTAAAGACCTAGAGGAACTTTATCCCCTTAGCTTCCTCTTTCTCTCTCTCTCTCTCCTCCACATTCTCCTCAGAAGTTAAAATCTTTTTCCTTTGTCACCCACAGACCTTTGTGACACAGGGTGGAGAGAGCTTTCGCCTTCATTACTTGGTGTAGCCTCCAAGCTCTGGCCAGAAAGAGGTTGTGATACACCTTCACCAGCATGTGTTTCACTGAGGGAATGAATTACTGAAGTAGTTGTAGGTGTGACAGGGCTCTCAGGCTCTATCACTGGGCTTTCAGTCAAGATTTTCCCTTTGAAGCTAATCTTAGGGTCTGCCTCAACATCTAGTTGACCAATGAAATTACCTAATTGCATTTGTCTTCTTCTTAGGCTGAACTCTTCAGTAATCCTGTCTTGAATCCTTTGAGCCAGCTTGCCAACTTGCCTAAATTGGCTTGAATTGACAAGTGGCATGTTGATCAGGTCAAGACCTTCATAATAGTTCAAGGTGTGAAAGTTGAATACTTCTTGCTGCCCTTGAACTATTTAAAGAATGAAGGCTCTTCTGTCAGCATCATACCTCCACCCAAGTATATAATTTGAAGTTCCTTGAGGAGGAAATGGCATAGCCCTTGGAATACCTTCCTCAAAGAGACTCTGAATAAGAGAATCTAAAGAGTCCACATCAATATGAACTTGAGGAAGTTTCTGAGTATGCACAATTGCAAGTGAGGATGGTGAGTCCTTAATGTCCATACTCTCCGAAGAACTCCAAGGTTCTGTGATTGCAATGACTTTCTCCCCCTTTTTGGTAGCATCACCCTCTTGCATAGGTGAGTAAGGAGTTAGGTCAATCACATCCACAGGTTCTTATGTTCCTGGATGAGCTCTCCTTAAAGGTCTCCCAACTAGTTTATCCCTAAGATAACATATCTCAAGTTGCTGATCATTGACCCTATTTTACAGGGTAGTCACCTGAGATTCAAGGTGATTAAACTTAGAGACTAGGTAGGTACATGTTTTTGACCATTTTTGCACCTTTAGTCTCAAATTCCCATCATCTTCATCAGAAGAATCATAGGGGGATGAGAGAATTGGACCAAAGTCCTCGCTCTCACCACCAGCTTCATGTTCTTGGCTGCTGGATTTCCTCTGCTCACTGACAGCCTCAGTTGAAATGTCAATAGGCTGAGTTGCCATGGTTGAGGTCTTAATGATGTAATCACATGCATAAGTGAGAGCCTCTTCCATATGGATCTCCTAAACAGGGTCAAGGATATCCACTTCAGTAATAGGTGACCGATGTGGGCTAGACATAGGAGACTCAGGAGCACTCATCTCTCTTTTAGTAGGGGAGAAGTAGAGAGACTCATGGTACTCACTGAATCCTATGTCTTTATCAGCATAGAGTTCTAGGTTGGGAATGGGTTGGTTTAGATCTAGAAGCTGGGGATGGTAACTGTCTCTTAAAGGTTGTTCACTTGAGTGTTGAGACTGAGAGTGAAGGCTTAAGGCTGATGGGCTAATGAGCTCATCATGCTGAGCACGAGGAGCCTCAACACTGATTCTAGAAGAGATGGGAATGGTTTGCTCCTCAGGATAAGTGGGAGCTCTAGTGTCCACTTCCTCTTGTATGGGTGATGATATGGGGGCCTGCACAAGCTCAATAGTTTGATCAGGGGTTTGTTTGGGTTTTCTTTGGTAGGTGAGGTTGATTTGAGGCTGTTTAGGTGGTTGAGAGGTAGAAGGTGTGGGTTCAACACTAGCTTGTATTGTTAGGTTGTCACCTGGAGCAATGAGCTCTAACATTTTGGGGACAAGGGTTGTTGCTACCCCAGAAAAGCCAACAGTTGGCTTTTTCATGATTTTAAAGATGTCGGGCTTCATCTGTCCCAATTTAAGAATATTACCTATTTCCCTCAACTGTGAGCCCAGTTTACAGTTGAGAATGTATTGAACATATCTAGGAAACATGTAATACTCTAAGGAGTCCAAGTTTGCAAGTAAATTTGTACATACAAATTGAGAGTACCTAAACCTGACCCCTTGAACTATTCTATGCACTATGAAGAAGAGATCCTCAAGAATCTGGTCCCACCCTCCATGCTTGTTAGATAAGCTGTGGATGACCACATGTAGCAGGTACTTCAACTGGGATGAGATGTTCCCTTTCCTGAAAGTCTTTATAAAGAAATTTACCTCATAGCCCATCTGCTCAAAGGAATGATTGTCTGCTTCCTTTGGAAAGGACAAGTCACCTTCTTCATCATCCAGCTGAAGATGAGTGTTGATGATGGCCGGAGTGATGAAGATTGTCCTCCCCTGTACTGTGACAGACAGTGCCTTCTCCCCATCCATGATGACCCCTTGACAGGTCTTCCAGAATTCAAGCAGATGATCCTCATAGAGAGTAGGGTCAATGGTTAGGGAGGTGAAATAGTTGGATAGAGCCAGAAAACAGCAAACCTCTGAGAAACTATCATCTTTCTTAGAGTTCAACAGAAGTGTATGATACTAAGAACACAAGTAAAATAAAGACAAAACAAGATACAAAACAACACAAGTGTATGGTTTTCAAAAATGTTGTATATTGCTCTCAAGTCCTTTTACAAGTATTACAATACATAAGAAAGTTACAAGGACCTGAGATACTTTATAATACATCCTACAGCCCACCATACTTAGAAGGCCAGATGGAAACATAAGACTAGACATCAAAATCAAAATGTAGAGTCAAAAGGCAAGTTACCTTTTGACTAGTGACTATGACATGCCATAGCTCACATCCTAATATATTACAAAATGATAAAAGTACATAAAGTAGAAAGCATAGACTCAATACCTCAATGTACAGTTACCAAAAGCATAGACCTTTTCACCAACTCATTTAAGTTGGTGACTAAACAGAGTTGCAATAGAAAGGTGGTCCAGCTTTATGGAAAAATACATCAGATAAAGCATGTATTTCAAAAGTCTTTGGAAGAAATCTGTTTTCACTACTTTCTTCAGAAGACTTTGTCTTTGAAGCTTCAGAAAACTTCACTTTTGCTTTCGGAAGATGTTGATCTTGACTTCGGAAGATTGTACACTAAGAATATTTCTAGTGCATGGTGTAAAACTTCCGAAGCATCTCTACTCTGTACTTCTATGCATGCATGTAGGAAAGACTTTGGATGTTTTGGGTGCATTAGCCTTATATGAAACCTTACAACCTTCACTACTAATCAAGAAAGATGGTATGTCAACAAAGGTCAAGGTGGTCAAGATGTCTACACATGGCAGGACATGTTTAACGTACCTTTGCATGATCGTTTTGAGATGAGAAGATACTTTGAAAGTCTAAGTGATCCTGACCATCTAATGAAGAAGGGTATGGTCATATCATAATGAGGACTATCAATATCTGAGGTCTTCAAATGTTTTGGTAGCATCAGCCTAAGGGGAGTTTGTAAGGTTTAATGTAAGGCTGATGCATCTAAAACATTCTATGTCTCCCCTGCATGCATGCACTTAAGTGTAGAGTAGAAATGCTTCGGAAGTTTTACACCCTACATCATATTTATTCCAAGTGTAAAATCTTCCGAAGCCAAGACCAACATCTTGCAAAGCCAAAAGTAAAGTCTTCTGAAGCTTCAAAGACAAAGTCTTCCGAAGCCAAGAAGTGAAGACTGATTTCTTCCGAAAACTTTTAACACATGCTTTATCTGATGTACTTTTCCATAAAGCTGGACCACTTTCCACTGCAACTCTAAAGACTCACCAACTTACATAAGTTGGTGAAAAGGTCCATGCTTTTGGTAATTGTACATTGAGGTCTTGAGTCTGTTGCTTTCTATTACATGTACTTTTATCCTTTATGTAATATATTAGGATGTGAGCTATGGCATGTCATAGTCACTAGTCAAAAGGCAATATGCAATTTTGACTCTACATTTGATTTTGTTGTTGTCTAGATCAAATGTGTAACACCCGGAAATTTATTATTTTGAAGCCGGCGAAGAAAGAAAAGAAATAAAGTCCAAAGTCGAGGGACCAAACTCGCCAACGAAGAAAAGTTGGGGAAATGTGATGGTATGTGTAGGGAGAGGGCAGCCCACTCTCCCCACACACACCAAAATTTCAGCTCACAAAGAAGAGAAGAGAGAAAAGAGGAGAAAAAGGAGAAAAAGGGGTGTTTCGGGTGATTCGGGTGTCCAAATCCGTCGAGTGGCAAGCCAAATCGAAGCTCTTGTCTTTGTGCTCGATTGTGTGAGTTCTAGGACCCCACTTTTACTTGTTTTCAACCGATTTTGGGGCTGGAAAATGTTCAAAACCCGTTTTTGTGTGTGTATGTGTTTGACCCATTTGGGTGTGATGTGTATGATGCGTTTAGAGTACGATTTCGGGCTTGTGTGTGCTTGTATGGTGTTATGGTATGCATTCCTAATGCCCAGGAGGGTTAATTTAGGCTTAGAATGGGTTTGGATGAGCTTGGAGGCCGAAAATGGCAGATTGGGTTCGGGATTAACTCCATTCTGCATCAGCTAGGGCTAGGCGACCGAATGAAGGCCATACGGCCGAATGAGGGCGATTGAGGGTCATTCGCACGATTGGGATTCATTCGCACGATTGAGGGTTCAATCGCACGACTAAGGTTTCAGTCGCACGACTGGGAGTCCAGTCGCATGGGGATTTCACGACTGAGGGTTCAGTCGCATAGATGCTTAGTCGCATGAGTCCATTCGCATGAGGTCAGTCGCATAGGTGCCCATTCGCAGTAATCCCATTCGCACAAGGTCCATACGCACGATTGGATGTTCATTCGCATAAATGTTCATCCGCATGAGTCTAGTCGCATGATGTTCAGTCGCATGGAGGCCATGCGACTGAAGGGTGTCCATACGCCCGAATAGGGCTGTTGCACTCGAAGGAATGTGTAGTTTGACTTCTGGCCTTCGGGGAAAGGTGCAGATGTAAGTATTGACGTAAAGTAACCCGTAAGAACATGTAAGAGGATGGTTATGGCCTTAGAGAGCATGTAGGGCATGATGATGATGATGTTGCATGTTTATGCATAATATGAATGTATGATGTTGCCCTGTATGATGATGATGAATGTGTAAGATATGTTCCTTATTATGATGTATGCTTATCTTTCTTGTGGCTTTACATGTCATGCTAATGAATGAATGAATGAATGAAGTATTATATAATGTAAAGCGAAAGATAATGAAAGAGGAACATGAAGTAAGAATGCATGCATTAATGAATGATGAATGAACGAAAGAAAGGCTTGCAAGCATATATATTGGGGTGAGCGACTTTGTGTTGCAAAAGACTCGGATGAAGTGCAATCATTTAGATTGCCTATGAGGTGAGCAACCTTGTCGTTGCAAAAGACTCGAGTAATGTGCTATCGTGATGTTGCCTTGGGGTGAGCAACCTTGTTGTTGCAAAAGACTCGGATAGCTTGTCTATCGTGATGGGCAATTGAGGTGAGCAACCCTAGGGGTGCAAAAGACTCGGATAGCGTGCAATCATTGAGATTGCCATTGAGGTGAGCGACCATGTAGTCGCAAAAGACTCGGAAGAAAGAATGAACGAAAAGAATGGAAGATAATGAATGAGATGAAAGATAATAATGACATTATCTATGTATACGTATGTTGAATGATCGCATGATAAAAGGAATAGTTTTAATGAAAGTAAAGTATGTTTTATTATTAAAACTAGAACTCACTCAGCAACGCTGACTTTTATTACATTTTCCAGTTGGCAGGTAAATGATTGCTGAGGATGGCACGGCGAGGCTACTCGGCTCTTTTAGGATGGCATCCAATTATATAGCTTTTGTGATGTAATGCAAACATGAATTTTGTAACCGGATAATGATGTTTTATTTGGCAAAAGTAATTATAATGAAACGTGATGCCATTTTTGAATGTTTCCGCTGCAATGTTTTCTTAATGCAATGCAATTATATGTTTTATGTGCGATGAATGACCAACTGTAAGCATCCCGGGAACGGGGCCTTACAAGTTGGTATCAGAGCCAAAATTTAAGTGAAATGGGTAAATTTTCAAAAATAAACCTTAACTTAAACTGAAAATGGGACGAAAAGGGAATGGGATGCCAAACTGAGTAGCTGCGTGCCATCAGGTATTTTCTTAAAGTTAACCGGTTTTATGTGCGCATGGTATATGTTATGTGTTGTATGTAGATTTGAAGACTGATGTAGTCAGGACAGGTAATACTTGGGGTATGGAGAGTAAAGTAAGTGGCTAATCACAACTGACCACTGTAACTAGGGACTTACTATACTTGACATAAACTGAGTTGTTTCCTTGAATGACCGTGTTGGTGTTTGAATCTTTCAGTGTGATAGAGGATGGCGGGTGGTAGATCTTCTAGAGCTTCTAGGGGTGGAGGCCGTGGTGGCCCTGATGCTGAACCACGCCCTAAAACAGGAAGGCCTAGAGCTGAGAAAGAGGTTCCTGCGGAACCTGAGACTCCTCATCCAGAAGCCGGGGATGAGAGCGCGAACTTGAGGGCCTCAGTAAAGGAGGCTGTTGTTGAGGAAGTACATCAGGTCATGCAGACAATCTTACCGTCTGTGGTGACCGAAGTCATCAAGGCTGTGAAGGAAGGGGAAAGGAAGGAGAGAAACCGGGCCTCGGGGGAGCAACCGGAGCCTGAGACGATTTTCTCCGATAATGAGGAGGAAGAGGAAGAGGAGCCTGTGCGAGAGGTGGCACGAGGCTGTAACTACAGGGTGTTTATGAGATGCAAGCCCCCTACTTTTGACGGTAATGGCAATGCTCTGCTGCTCACCGATGGGTGAGAGAAATGGAGGTTGTTCTCGACATCAGCGAGTGCCGGGAAGATCAAAAGGTAAAGTTTGCCACCCACTCCTTTGTGGACTCGGCACTATGCTGGTGGGACAACATTGTCCAAGCGGAGGGTAATCAGGCAATCGGGAGAATGAGGTGGCCCGAACTGAAGAAGATGGTGATCGAGGAGTTTTGTCCTCATCGGGAAATGGATAAGGTTGAAAGGGAGTTTCTGCAACTGGAGGCGGGAACCATGACACACCAACAGTACACCACGAAGTTCAACGAGATGGCACGTCTGGTGCCGGATCAAGTGACGCCTCTGTCCCGAAAGATCAAGAGGTATATACAGGGTTTGCCGGCGGATATTCGCAGGCACATGATCGCTGCCTGGCCGAGCACGTTTAGGTCGGCGGTGGATTTGGCGGGAAGATTGTATGATGAGAGGACGGTGGTGGTGACTGATGGTGGCAGGAAGAGCGGTGGTGATCGGAACTGGCAGGGAAAGAGGTTTGGTCGGGGTAATGCCTCGACGGTTAATAAGAAGGCACGGGTGGATGATTGCTGTGTGGTCATGTCGGGTGTGGGATCGAGAAGGTGTGGTAAATGTGGACGGGAGCATAGTGGGGAGTGCAGGTTTGGGTCAAACTTGTGCTTCAAGTGTGGAAAGGCGGGGCACATGGCAAAGGACTGTCGTACAGTCCGGTGCTTTAACTGTGGCGAAGAAGGTCACATGCTCAAAGATTGTAAGAAGCCGAGGGCTGAGAGTTCAGGGGCAAAGAGGACGGGAGGTGATGGACCGAGGGCGAGCGCCATGGCATTCACCATGACACAGGAGAAAGCTATAACGGACCCTGATGTCGTGTCTGGTACGTTTCTGGTGAACCAAACTTTAGCTTCTGTGTTATTTGATTCTGGTGCGAGTAAGAGTTTTATTTCTACTGCTTTCTGTGCTAAGCTGTCTGTTAGTAGTAGACATGTTGATGCGCCCTTTGATGTAGAAACTGCTATAGGTAAGTCTACCAGGATTTCTGAGATGATAGAGGACTGCGATGTGGAACTCGAGGGTCATAAGTTTCCTGTTAGACCGTTCGTGATGACCTTAGGTGGTTTTGACTTGGTTCTTGGGATGGATTGGTTAGCGGACTTCAAGGCGAACATTGTGTGTCGCAAGAAGATGATTCGGTTGTCGGCGCCTGACGATAGATCAGTGACGGTTTATGGTGATCGGGTTACTACGATTCCGAAGGTGATCTCGATGGCGGTGGCGGGAAAGTGTATGAGGCGTGGATGTAGTGCCTACTTGGCCTACGTAAAGGATGTGGATACGCCAACACCACAACTAGCTGATGTACCGGTTGTGTGTGACTTTCCGGATGTGTTCCCAGAAGACTTATCAGGAGTGCCACCTGACAGAGAGATTGAGTTTCAGATTGATCTGATACCGGGTGCCCAACCGGTTGCCAAGGCACCGTATCGGTTGGCTCCGACCGAGATGAAAGAGTTGATGGAGCAGTTGCAAGAGTTGCTTGATAAGGGGTTCATTAGACCGAGTATCTCTCCTTGGGGTGCTCTGGTCCTGTTTGTAAAGAAGAAGGACGGTAGTATGAGGATGTGCATCGACTACCGCGAGCTGAATAAGTTGACAGTGAAGAACCGATACCCCTTACCGAGGATAGATGATTTGTTCGATCAGCTCCAGGGTGCCAGTTGGTTTTCAAGGATAGATCTTCGATCTGGTTACCATCAGTTGAAGGTGAAGGAGCATGTTATTCCTAAAACAGCTTTCCGTACGCGCTATGGTCACTACGAGTTTCTTGTCATGTCTTTTGGCTTGACCAACGTGCCAGCTGCTTTTATGGATTTGATGAACCGTGTGTGTCGGCCTATGTTGGATAAATCAGTGATTGTGTTTATTGATGATATCCTGATTTATTCGAGGAGCGAAGCAGAACATGCCGGTCACATTTGGGAAGTTCTAGAGACGTTAAGAAGGGAGAAGTTGTATGCTAAATTCTCCAAGTGCGCGTTCTGGTTGCGCGAGGTTCAATTTTGGGTCACGTGGTGAATCCTGATGGGATTATGGTGGACCCGGCGAAAGTGGAGGCGGTTATGCAGTGGAAGTCACCAAAGACGCCATCTGAGATTCGTAGCTTCTTGGGTTCGGCGGGCTACTACAGAAGATTTATCCAAGACTTCTCTAAGATTGCTTCTCCACTGACTAAGTTGACCCGAAAAGATGTGAAGTTCGTATGGGGTCAAGCTCGAGAGAAGGCGTTTGAAGAATTGAAGGTGAGATTGACTCAAGCTCCTGTTCTGTCGTTACCCGATGGAAGTGAAGATCTGGTGGTTTATTCCGATGCTTCTTACTCGGGGTTGGGGGTGTGTTAATGCAGAGAGGAAAGGTTATAGCCTATGCATCCCGACAGTTGAAAGTTCATGAGGTCAATTATCCTACTCATGACTTGGAGCTGGCAGTCGTGGTCTTTGTATTAAAAATTTGGAGGCACTACCTCTATGGGACGTAGTGCACCATATTCACTAACCACAAGAGTCTGAAGTACTTCTTTGAGCAAAAGGATTTGAACATGAGGCAGAGGCGGTGGTTGGAACTTATAAAGGATTATGATTGTGAGATTCACTACTATCCGGGCAAGGCCAACGTGGTGGCTGATGCCCTTAGCCGGAAGGAGAGGCCCGAGCCGATTCGGGTGAAAGCCTATCAGTTGATCATGACCTCTGATGTGATGAAGCAGGTTAAAGAGTTTCAAGATGAGGCATTGAAAGAAGATCATCTTAACTTTGAAAGAATGAGAGGTCTGGTTGGGGAACTGGGTGAAAACACGCTCGGTGTTAGAACCCGATTTGATCGTGTGTGGATTCCTCGTTTTGGGGATCTACGGGGGAAGATAATGGATGAAGCTCACAAGACTCGGTACTCCATTCATCCTGGTGCCACGAAGATGTACCATGATATGAAGAAAGATTATTGGTGGCCGGGTATGAAGCGCAACATGGTGGAGTACGTGAGTAAATGCCTTACTTGCTTACAGGTGAAGGCCGAGCATCAAAAGCCGTATGGGAAGATACAACCTTTGGATATACCGGAATGGAAGTGGGAGCACATCACCATGTATTTCATTACAAAGCTACCGCGTACTCCGAAAGGGTACGATGCCATATGGGTGATAGTTGATCGATTTACGAAGAGTGCTCACTTCCTACCGATCCGCGAGACATATTCATCTGAGAGGTTGGCTGATCTGTTCATCAAGGAGATTGTGACTCGTCATGGTGTGCCGGTGTCTATTGTGTCAGATCGCGACACCCGGTTTACATCTAAATTTTGGAAGAAATTCCACGACGCTATGGGGACGAGGTTACATATCAGCACGGCTTATCATCCCCAGACTGATGGTCAGTCCGAAAGGACCATTCAGACGTTGGAAGACATGCTCCGAGCATGTGTGATTGATTTTGGTGGAAGTTGGGATGACCACCTACCGTTAGCCGAATTCTCATACAACAACAGCTATCACGCCAGCATTGGCATGCCTCCATATGAGATGCTATACGGTAGGAGATGCAGAACACCCGTTTGTTGGGGTGATATTGGTCAGAAGGAATTGGGAAGCGTCGAGGTAATCGAGGCTATGACTGAGAAGCTTGAGAAGATCAAAGCCTTTATGAAGGCAGCCAAAGATAGACAGAAGTCGTATGCTGATAAACGACGCAGGCCGATTGAGTTCCAGGTGGGTGACCGGGTTATGTTGAAGGTCTCACCTTAGAAGGGTATCATTCGCTTCCGAAAGCGGGGCAAGTTGAGCCCAAGGTATATAGGCCCTTTCCGAATCATTGCTCGAGTAGGAGAAGTGGCCTATAGACTGGAGTTACCGGATGAGTTAAGTGGAATTCACCCGACATTCCATGAATCTCATCTGAGGAAGTGCTTAGCTGATGAAGATATGATTGTTCCATTGGAGGATATCGAGATAGACGAACGGCTCAATTATGTGGAGCAACCAGTGGCAATCATCGACCGAAAGGAGAAAAGGCTAAGGAATAAAGTGGTTCCTCTTGTGCGTGTACAGTGGAAGCACAAGAAGGGATCCGAGTCAACGTGGGAGACTGAGGAAGAAATGAGACGGCATTATCCACGTTTGTTCGAGGAATAACAGGTTTCGGGGACGAAACCTATTTAAGGGGGGTGGACTTGTAACACCCGGAAATTTATTATTTTGAAGCCGGCGAAGAAAGAAAAGAAATAAAGTCCAAAGTCGAGGGACCAAACTCGCCAACAAAGAAAAGTTGGGGAAATGTGATGGTATGTGTACGGAGAGGGCAGCCCACTCTCCCCACACACACCAAAATTTCAGCTCACAAAGAAGAGAAGAGAGAAAATAGGAGAAAAAGGAGAAAAAGGGGTGTTTCGGGTGATTCGGGTGTCCAAATCCGTCGAGTGGCAAGCCAAATCAAAGCTCTTGTCTTTGTGCTCGATTGTGTGAGTTCTAGGACCCCACTTTTACTTGTTTTCAACCGATTTTGGGGCTGGAAAATGTTCAAAACCCGTTTTTTGTGTGTGTATGTGTTTGACCCATTTGGGTGTGATGTGTATGATGCGTTTAGAGTATGATTTCCGGCTTGTGTGTGCTTGTATGGTGTTATGGTATGCATTCCTAAGGGCCACGAGGGTTAATTTAGGTTAGAATGGGTTTGGATGAGCTTGGAGGCCGAAAATGGTAGATTGGGTTCGGGATGAATTCCATTCTGCATCAGCTAGGGCTAGGCGACCAATGAAGGCCATACGGCCGAATGAGGGCGATTGAGGGTCATTCGCACGATTGGGATTCATTCGCACGATTGAGGGTTCAATCGCACGACTAAGGTTTCAGTCGCACGACTGGGAGTCCAGTCGCATGGGGATTGCACGACTGAGGGTTCAGTCGCATAGATGCTTAGTCGCATGAGTCCATTCGCATGAGGTCAGTCGCATAGGTGCCCATTCGCAGTAATCCCATTCGCACAAGGTCCATACGCACGATTGGATGTTCATTCGCATAAATGTTCATCCGCATGAGTCCAGTCGCATGATGTTCAGTCGCATGGATGCCATGCGACTGATGGGTGTCCATACGCCCGAATAGGGCTGTTGCACTCGAAGGAATGTGTAGTTTGACTTCTGGCCTTCGGGGAAAGGTGCAGATGTAAGTATTGACGTAAAGTAACCCGTAAGAACATGTAAGAGGATGGTTATGGCCTTAGAGAGCATGTAGGGCATGATGATGATGATGTTGCATGTTTATGCATAATATGAATGTATGATGTTGCCCTGTATGATGGTGATGAATGTGTATGATATGTTCCTTATTATGATGTATGCTTATCTTTCTTGTGGCTTTACATGTCATGCTAATGAATGAATGAATGAATGAAGTATTATGTAATGTAAAGCGAAAGATAATGAAAGAGGAACATGAAGTAAGAATGCATGCATTAATGAATGATGAATGAACAAAGAAAGGCTTGCAAGCATATATATTGGGGTGAGCGACTTTGTGTTGCAAAAGACTCGGATGAAGTGCAATCATTTAGATTGCCTATGAGGTGAGCAACCTTGTCGTTGCAAAAGACTCGAGTAAAGTGCTATCGTGTTGTTGCCTTGGGGTGAGCAACCTTGTTGTTGCAAAAGACTCGGATAGCTTGCTATCGTGATGGGCAATTGAGGTGAGCAACCCTAGGGGTGCAAAAGACTCGGATAGCGTGCAATCATTGAGATTGCAATTGAGGTGAGCGACCGTGTTGTCGCAAAAGACTCGGTAGAAAGAATGAACGAAAAGAATGGAAGATAATGAATGAGATGAAAGATAATAATGACTTTATCTATGTATACGTATGTTGAATGATCGCATGATAAAAGGAATAGTTTTAATGAAAGTAAAGTATGTTTTATTATTAAAACTAGAACTCACTCAGCAACGCTGACTTTTATTACGTTTTCAAGTTGGCAGGTAAATGATTGCTGAGGATGGCACGGCGAGGCTACTCGGCTCTTTTGGGATGGCATCCAATTATATAGCTTTTGTGATGTAATGCAAACATGAATTTTGTAACCGGATAATGATGTATTATTTGGCAAAAGTAATTATAATGAAACGTGATGCCATTTTTGAGTGTTTCCATTGCAATGTTTTCTTAATGCAATGCAATTATATGTTTTATGTGCGATGAATGACCAACTGTAAGCGTCCCGGGAACTGGGCCTTACAAAATGTTTCCAATTGGCTTTCAAAGCATGACCGGCTGTAGGATGTAGTATAAAGTATCTCAAGTCTTTGTATTTTTCTTAATGATTTTGTAATACTTGTAAGAACTTGAGAGCAATATACAGCATTCTTGAAAACCATTATCCTTGTGTTGTTTGTTCTTGTTCTGTCTAATACTTGCTTGTATTCTAAGTATCAAACTATATTGTTCCCAGTTCCCTATTTGATCTATTAAGTGTTCTAAACTCTCTCCTCATTATGTGTTGTGTTGTAAGTGACCATCCCTAAACAGTTCTGCATTTAGTTTCTTTAAGCAATAGGAGGAGTTCATCAATATTGTAGTTTTTTTGTCCCTAGATAGTTGAATCTGGCTTCCTTTAACTTATCATCTTGAGTGGTTGACCTGGGGGCAACCCTAATTGCAGCTTCCATCAAGCCAGGTGTCTCTTTTGAACTCTCTCCCTTATCTTCCTTTTCCTCTCTCTCTCTCTCTCTCTCTCTCTATCCCCTCCTCCTTTTATCAGAGGTCAATTTCCTCTTCCTTTATCACTCACATGCTTGTGTGACTCAGTGTGGAGAGAGCTTTGGCCTTCATTGCTTGGTGTTGTCTTAATCTCAGGCCAGAGAGAAGCTGTGAGACACCTTCACCTACTGGTGCCTCACTAAGGGTAATAGCTGTTGAAGCAATTCTAGTCTCAAGGTTCATAAGTCAACTGCTAGGTCTTCAGCCAAGGTTTCCCTTCAAAGCTAATCTTAGGGTCCACCTCAACATCTAGTTTACCAAAAGTCTTGCCTGCTAGCCTCTGTCTATATAACTTGGTTCTCCCCTTGAACTCTTCAAGCACCCTGTCTTGAATCCTATCAGCTAACCTTGCAGCTTTCCTGCTTTGACTTGGGATGGCAAGTGCGAGGTCAACTAGATAGGTTCTCTCATAGTATCTCAGGTTGAAGAAGAAGAAGATTTCTTGTTCTCCCTGAGACCTAGAGAATACCAAGGCTCTCCTTTCAGCATCATACCTCCATCCTATTATTGGATTTTCAGCAAGGTGAGATGGAGTAGGCATCGCCCTTGGTATACCTTCCTCAATCAAGCTTTGAATGAGTAAGTCAACATCAATGTAGATCTAAGGAGGTTGTTGAGTATGGACAACTACAAGTGAGGCTGGTGGATCCTTCATGTCCATACTTTGAGAGGAACTCCTAGGTTTTGTGATTGCATGTAGGAATTTCTCCCTTTTTTTGGTAGCATCACCCTCTTGCACATGGGAGCTAAGGGTTAGGTCCACCACATCCATAGGTTCTTGTGGGCCTGGTTGAGTTATCTTGAAAGGTCTCTCAACAAACTTACCCTTGAGATCGGTGATGTCAAGTTGCTGGTTATTGACCCTTCTTTGTAAGGAAGCCACCTTAAATTCTAGGTGACTTACCTTCGAAACTAAATAGGTGCATGTTCTGGATAGTTGTTGCACCTTTAGTTGCAGAATCCCCTCATCTTCAACAGAAGAATCATAGGGATATGATAATAGGAACAAAGTCTTCTACCTTATCACCAACATTGTTCTTGGCTGCTAGATTTCCCCTGAACAAGTTGCCATAGTTGAGGTCTTAATAATGTAATCACTTACAATAATGAGAGCCTCTTCCATATGGACTTCCTGAACAGGTTTAGGGAGGTCCACCTAAGTTTGAGTTGGATGATGTGGGCTAGATAAAGGTGATTCAAGAGCACTCATCCCTCCTTGTGCAGGGGAGAAAAAGAGAGACTCATGGTACTCACTGAAACTCATATCTTCATCATCATAGAATTCAAGGTTTGGGATTGTTTAGTTGAGATCTAAAGGCTGGGGATGGTAGCTTTCCCCTAAAGGTTGATTACTAGAGTTTTGAGACTCATAGTGAAGGCATAAGGCTGGTGTTGTGAGCTCATCAGCCTGAGCATGAAGAACCTCAACAGTAATCAAAGAAATGATAAGAGTGGTTTGCTATTCAAGAGAAGTGGGAGCTTTGGTGTCCAGTTTTCCCTACATGGGTGAGTGTATGGGGGCCTGCACGCCCTGAATACTTTGCACAGGAGTTTGTTTGGATCTTCTTGAGTAGGTGAGGGTGATTTGAGGCGGTGGTGCAGATGTAGAAGGTGTGGGTTTAACATTGGCTTATGTTGCCAAGATGTCACCTTAAGCAATGAGCTCTAACATTTTTGGGAACAGGACTATTTCTACCTTTGAGAAGCCAACATTAGACTTTCTTATTGTCTTGAAGATACCAGGCTTCATCTATCCCAGTTTAAGAGTGTTACATGTTCCTCTCACTATGAGCCTAGTTTATAGTTAAGAATGTGTTGAACATATCTAGGGAATATGTAATACTCTAAGGAGTCCCTGTTAGTAAGCAAGTTTTTATAAACAAACTAAGAATACCTAAACTTAAACCATCCCATGGACTATGTAGGATAGATCCTAAGAAATTTGGTCCCAACCTTCAAAGGTTTGTTGGATAAAAAATGGATGACCACATGGATGAGGTACTTCCATGGGGAGGAAACCTTACCCTTCTTGAAGGTTCTTACTGAGTAGTCCCCTTCATAGCCCATCTACCAAAATAAGTTGTTAACAGCAAACTTGGGAAAAGACAACTCTCTTTCTTCATCATCCAGCCTCAGATGAGAGTTGATGGTGGCAGGAGTGATGAAAATTGTCTTACCCTGCACTGTGGTAGACACTGCCTTATCACCGTCTAAGATGACCTCTTGGCAGGTCCTCCAGAACTCTAAAAGTTGATCTTTATACAAGGGAGGGTCGGTTATGAGTGTGGTGAGGTAGTTTGATTGAGATAAGAAGCGGCAAACATCTAAGAGACCAGGATCTCTCTCAGATGATAACAAAGGAACTTGGTTGTGTTGCCTTTGTAACTGCATGGAAAAATCGGGTTGGTTTCTAGGATCAGGGTTGGTCATTTTGAGTAGCTTAACGGTGAAGGAAGGTAAGAAAAAAGGCGGTATGTGGATGAATTTAGGTTAAGGACTTTTGCAAATGAAGGAGAAGGAGAATGAGAGGGAACCCTTAAAGGTATATATATAGATTGGATTGAGACAAAGTTAATGCAAAAGGATAAACTTTGAAATCCAGATGCTGGTCCCACCTCTGAAAAAAGCCCAAAAGGTAGTTTTCTTGGAAGTTTAAAATCTTTCGAAGGTAATTTGTCTTCTGAAGTTTTTGAGAAAACTTTCGAAGCCAATTTGACTTCGGAAGATATTCCTTAGCTTGATGAAAATTTGCTTCGGAAGAAAATACTTAGAGTATTTTTGCTTCTGAGATATATTTGGTTTTGGAAGATATCAAACTTTTATTCAAGAGAGAATAAAACTTTCGAGACTTAATTGCTTTCGGAAGAAAATTGTCCTTCAAAAACATATAAGTACTTAGAAGCTTTTTTAAGCTGTGGAAGATATATCAAAATTTCTTCTGAAGGTCAATGTTTTAGAAGTAGTTATTCGATTTGAAGACATAATGTATTTCCGAAGTCAATTTAATGTCTTCCGAGAGAAAATATATCTTAAATTTTCAAATTTCTAAGGAATATAAAATTTGAAAAATTTCTTCCAAAGTAAACTGAGCTTATATAGGTGATGATATACACAACTTAAGACACACATATTTGAGAAAATAAACTTGAGTGTATTTAAAGAAAAATCTACACAGTGTTAATAATCACAATAGCTGATACAAAATAAATAAATCTCTGCTCATCAAAAGCTTTTGTGAACCCATCAACATATTGTTCATTTATGTTAATTTTGACCAGTTTTATCAATCCTTTTCTAAAATTATCTCTAATCAAATGAAACCTGATGTTGATGTGTTTTGTCTTTAAGTGCTACACAGGATTCTCTATAATAAAGAGAGCACTATTATTGTCAATATGGATGGGAGTCTTTTTGAAGTTGAATCCACAGTCCAACATCTGATTTTGAATCTAAAGCACTTGAGCACAACAGCTTCGAGCAGAAATGTATTCAACTTCAGCAGTTGATGCAAGCACAAAAGATTTTTCTTTCATTGCCATGACACTATCCTTCTACCAAGGAATTGACATCCCTTGGATGTAGACTTTGAAGTTCATGTTGCAGCCACCATAGTCACTATTTGTATAAATATACAACTTGATGTCAAAATTCTTTGGATATCAAAGGCCTAGTTAGGGAGCACATTTGAGATATCTGAGAATTCTCTTAATAGGAACCAGGTGTCACATCTTGGGGTTCACTTGATATCTTGCATAAATACATGTAGCAAACATGATATCAGGGCTACTGGCTGTGAGATACATAAGAGACAAATCATAGCCCTATAGAGATGTTAATAAACATATTCTCCTTGAAGATAAGGTTTTAGGGAGTGGTTTCTGGCTATGGATATCGTTGCAACCATACACTTAGTCAGATGAAATCTGGTGAGTATGTCATGTACATACTTTGTCTGGTTTATGAAGATGCCATTACCAACCTGCTTCACTTGAATTCCTAAAAAGAAAATGAGTTCCTCCATGACACTTATTTCAAATCTATTCTTCATCAGCTTCTCAAAGTCTTTGTAGAGACTTGTATTAGTGACACAAAGATAATGTCACCTACATAAACTTGAAACAACATCATGTCATTCCCTGTTCCTTTAATAAAGAGTGTTCCATCAATAGCACCCTCTTATAGCCATGTTAAAAATAGTACTGAGATAGTGTCTCATACCATTTTCTTAGAGCTTGATGCATCCTATAAAGAGCTTTGTCATGCTTGTAGACACAATCAGGATGAAACTGGTTTGCAAAGCCAGGTGGTTGTTTGACATACATTTCCTCATCAATCACCGCATATAAGAAGGCACACTTGACATCAAGTTAGTAGACCATGAAATCCTTGGATATAGCAAAGGCAAGGAATATCCTAACAACATCAAGTCTTACTACAAGAGCAAAAACATCTATATAGTCAATTCTATCTTCTTGTGCGTATCCTTGAACAACTAGTCTTGTCTTGTTATTGATGATAAGTCCTCTATCATATTTCTTGTTCCTAAAAACCCACTTGGTACCTATTGTGGTCTTTCTTTGAGGAAGAGGACATAGGTTCCAAACATTTTGTCTTTTCAATTGAAGCACCTCCTCCAGCATTCCTTCAATCCAACTTACATCCTTTCAGAGCTTCATCAATCTTCTTAGGCTCAATCTGAGAAAAGAAACAAGAGTGAAGACAAAAATTTTTGTCATGGGTTTGTCCTCTTGTTATCACCCCTTTCTTAACACCTCCAATGATATTTGTGGTGGGATGCGACTTGTGGATTTTCAGGTGAGGAATCATAGCAAGTCGGTTGGACAGATCTAAATTTGAGAAATTCAAATCTGGTGATTGAGAATCACCCACCACAACTTGATCCAATGAGTGTGTGACATCATTGATATTGTCTTCCAAGGAGTGGTTATTTGCATCAAGAAATTCTTGATCACTATCACCACCACCATCTCCTCTTACATTTGAAACTCCTTATTTGAGTTCTATGCCTCTGTGCTTTTCTCTTAAGAGGAAAGACAATAAGGTATTATGTCATCCCCATAGACTTGAACCATAAGCAAGTCTTGTCCTTTTCTCTTAAGGGAGATTGTCTAGTCAAGTTTTCCTCTTATGTACCGATTCTATAGTAAAAACTTAGATAAAGTTTCATACCACTTGCTAGGTTCTTGATGAAGACCATACATAACTTTATCCAACTTGTAGACTCTGTGAGGAAATTCTAGGTCTTCAAACCCTAGTGGTTGAGCAACATATAACTCTTCATCTATCTTTCATATAGGAATGCACATTTGACATCCATATGGAAGACAGTGAAGTTCTTGGATGAGGCATATGCAAGGAACACCCTAATTACTTCTAGTCTAGCTACATGAGCAAAGACATCTTCATAATCAATTCCTTCCTCTTGAGTGTATCCTTAGGCAATAAGCCTTGCTTTGTTTCTAATGACAATCCCTCTGTCATCTGCTTTGTTTCTGAATTGCCATCTTGTGCCAAAGGCATATTAACCTTCAGGTAGGTCAACTAACTTCCATACCTCTTGCTTACTGAATTGTTGTAATTCCTCCTGCATAGTTTCTATGCAACTATTGTCTTTGAGTGCTTCTGTGATGTTTTTTTGGTACAGTGAGAGATACGAAGCAGGAATACAAGCAAATGTTTGCTATGTCTGATTGACTTCTTGTAAGTCTGGTATTGAGGTCACCTATGATGTTTTCTATAGGATGATATTTGTCAACTCTGGTTGTTTTAATATGATCAATATGGATGGTTGAATCAAGATTGTTGATTGTTTGATCTGGTGTTGATGGATGGGTAAAGGTATATGAGGTTGTGGGATTATCTGGCTCTATGGGTTCATTGAATGTGTGTGGAGAATAATGAAAGAAACCTAAGATTTCATCTTCATGATGTGTGTTTGGTAATGAATGATAATCATCATCTTCTTCAATTGTGGTTGGTTGATGTGACTATGGTTGGTTGTTTGGTTGTGGTTAAGTGGTCATAGGAGTTGATGAAGATAGTGTGTCTGGTGATGTTCCTTTTGAGGTGTTTGTTTGTTCTAGAGGAGTTGTAACTGTGGTACTTGAAGGAGTGATATTTGATCTCCTTGGAGGATCAACAGTTAAAAGGAACATCATTTGCTAGAGGAGGTACCATTGGATATTCAATATCTTTTTGTGTACCTGAAAGATCAAAGTAAGATGTGTCAAATGATTTTGTTAGTGTATCAATATCAAATAACCAGTCTGATCCAATGACTTTCTTTGTGAAATATTGTTCATTAAAACATCTGTTGTTTCTTCCATAATATTAAGTCTTAGATTGTATTCTCTATAAGTTTTTGAGCTTCTAGAATATCTAACAAAGAATCCTTCGTCTGCTGTTAGAGCAAACTTGGATAGATGTTCTCTGGTGTTTAATATAGAAACAGAATATTCGAACGCTTTAAGAAAGCCAATGAATGGTTTTCTTTTAAACATTAACTCATATGGAGTTTTATTTTGTTCTTTAATGACTAATGTTTTGTTTTAAATGTAACAACATGTATTTATTGCTTCAGCCCACAAGGTTATGGGCAATAGAGAGTCAACTAGCATAGATCTGGCTACTTCTATCAATGTTCTGTTTCTTCTTTTAACTACTCCATTTTACTTAGGAGTTCTAGCTACATTGAATTCATGACTAATTCCTTTCTCAGCACAAAAAGAAGAAATAAAGTCATTCTTAAATTCAGAACCATTATCACTTCTTAGAGATTTAACTTTAAGATCCAATTGATTCTCAACCTTAGTGATAAATGATTTGATGATTTCTAATGTTTCTGACTTGTGTAGTAGAAAGAGTGCCCATGTGAATCTTGAGTAATCATCTACTATAACAAGACATTATTGCTTCTTTCATGTGGTTAGGATATTGGTTGGGCCAAAAAGGTCCATAAGAAGCAATTTGAGTGGTGTGTTGTTAGAGTTTACCAATTTAGAATTATGGGACACTTTGTGTTATTTGCCTTTCAGACATGCAGTGCAGTGGTCTGTACAAAAGAATTCTTTTTATGGTAAACATATTACTAAGTCACTTTTACAAGTTGATTCATTATGTTATAATTAGAGTGACCCAAACGTCTGTGCCATAATTAGGAAAAATCTTCTGATGCTTTTGATAGTAAACATGTTTCAGGGTTGATGCTGAAACAATGTTCATATCAACAATGTATGTTTTGTTATGACGGGGTGTTTTCAAAAGGATACAATCTTCAGGTATTTGAAAACCCGTCTTGAGGATGTAGCAGTTGTTGGAGTCAAATAAAGTGGCATATCCCTTATCATAAATTTAGGATACACTTAGAAGAATAAACTGAAGGTTGGAGCAGTAGTTGACATTCTCAAAACTAATTAACCCATTTATTACTATTCCTTCACCAGTAATCTTTCCACTTGTCTTATCACCTCCAAAGGCTACGTTTCCTCTATGTTTGCTTCTAAAATCCTTAAGGAGGGAACAATTATCAGTCATGTGTCGGGAGCATCCATTTTCAACATACCGTATGTTGTCAGGCCTTCTTTGATATCCCTGCACAAGTAAAGAAATTAGTTAGATGGTGCAACCCAAGCCAAGATGGTATTGGGTTTTCCATCTTTTCCTATAACACATATTTCTTCTAATGTGGCATTGTCTGATGGTCTAGGAGTTTTAGATACACTAGAGTTCCTTTGTGTTTGTTTAGGTCTATCTGGAGAAGTGCTTTGAACTCTTCTCCTTTGAGAGCTAATGTCAGATGTGACTTTGCTTTGAGACTTATGTCTCCTGTTTGTTTTAAAGTTGTCATAAAATGTTTTATCATTATTCAAAGCAACTTTAGTATGAGGAGTTTGTCTTGGTGCTCCTCCTATGTTCTTGTTAGGAACAACTCTGTGTTTCTCGATTAATTTCTCAACTGGAGCTTGTTTGGTTTGCTTCTTATTTTCCTTGTTGAAGAAGCAATTTGCAGTGCTATGATTGTTTCTTTCATAAATTGAACAGTAATTACGGAAGTTGCAAGATTCAGTACTGTGATTGTTCATGTTACCGTACTTGCAATATTTACCATATTTGCAATTGTCAGTGTTGTGAGTGTATTGATCACACCACTTACAGTATGGTAAATTTCCATTGCCTTGTTTGTTTATAACTTTTGATTTTAAATTTGATTTTAGAGGTATATCAAAAGTTATAATTGTTTGTTTTTGCTAAATGGGAGCTTTGTCTTTCCCTTTGTGTGTTTTAGTGGAAGATCCATTTTTTCTTCCACCTAAGCAGATTTCAAAACCTTTAGCCTGCTTTGTTTGTTTGGCTGGTGTATGTAGATACATGTGTACCTAGTTTAGGAGCTCAAATGTAAAATGTCTTTCATTGCTTACATATATGTAATAGAATGGGTACTGAATGAAATACAATGTGTGATTATGCTTATAATGTTGAATATTTCATTGCTTATTATGTAATAACGCATGGTTGAACTAACTATATAGGTTTGTGGTTGTTTACATAGATCTTAGTCAAGAATGGTTGAGAAATATGTTTAAAATTAGTCATGTGAAGTTCTTAGGCGAATGGCCCATGCTAATGGACCATACGCATGAACAACTTCATGCTAATGAACCAATCGCACGACTGAACCAGGAGACTGGATCAGTCGCACGATTGTGACATGAGATTGACTCAATCGCACGACTGAAGCCTCAGTCGTGCGGATGGAACAATCGCATGACTCAGTCGCAAAACCCTAACCTATAAATACCACTTAATTCGTGGAAAAACAGAACAATTCGAATCCCTACGTACTAAATCGTACCCTAGCCGTCCGGAGACCTTAGAGAACCTGTTCCAAGTTCATAGATCGCACTAAATCATATTGCAATCGTTTTTAACATTTAGATTCATTCTAAGATCGATTCTACGTGCGTTCTCACTGATTGGATCGCCAATCAAATAGGATTCCCCACTATTTGAGTTGGTATACGCGCAAATCAGTTAGTACTCCGTCCCGTACACGGTCCTAACAAGTGGTATCAGAGCTTTGGCTCTTGATTTACGTGTGATTCAATCGATTTTGATATAAAAATCGTGTTGTTCACTCAAAAACACAATCTTTTTGTGTCAAACAGTGTTTTAGACATCTCCAGGTCAAAACGTTAACGATTTCCGGCATAGGGCAATTAGGGTTAGTGAGAAATTCGTGTTTTTGCGTCAAAATACATTAAACCTTCGAATTCTCAAAATTCAGCAGCTTCAGTCGCACGATTGACTCAATCGCACGACTGAATCCATGCGCGTCCCTCAAAGGCACGATTGGACTCAGTCGTTCATCCATTCGTACGACTGAACCGCCTATTCGCATTGTTCATCCGCACCTTTCCATTCGCATGATTGAGCCATCCGCATTAGTTCATTCGCACGTCTGAGCCATCCGCATTGTTCAATCGCACTAAGTGTTCAATCGCATTCCTTCAATCGCACAAGTAAAACAGTTTGTTTTAAAGTTCAAAGTCGATAGTAATGGAGGACCAATATACAGCTTTCACCGCAGGGAGGGATTCAAGGATCCAGAATCTATTAAACCCCCTAAGCTCATAACGTTAGATGATTACCCATAATGGAAGCAAAGATTCGAGATCTACTTAAATGGAGTAGATCCCAATCTATGGGAGTCGATAGAGACAGGGTATAGCATGCCTGTAGGTGCAGATGGAGTCAAACTTACCATAGGCGGCATGACTGATGGCCAAAAGGTAAAGTACAACGCTGAGAAGAAAGTATATGCATTGCTAACTCAGTCAATTCCTAAGGACATCTTCCATCAATTTTTTGAGAACAAGCAAGCAAAGAAGCTGTGGGATGAATTGGAAAAACTTTATGACGGGAATGCATCATTGAAAGCTCTAAAGGCTAAAGCATTGAAGAAGAAGTTCGACAACTTCTCATCAATGGGTAAGGAGAGCTTGGATGACGTCATCGATCGGTTCTACCACTTGATGAGTGAGCTGCACACTCATGGAGTTACAACGTCTATGGAAGACAAGGTGTCGAACTTTGTAGATGGGTTGCCAGAGAAGTGGGTTTCCTTTGTATCCAACCTTAGACAAAATGATATGCTGGCGAAGTTAGATATCAATGATTTCATTCTGAAGCTGAGAGAGGAAGAGTTGAGGATAAAGTACAGGGCCCAAAAGTCTTCATATGATTAGAATCCATCACTGTACAACTCAACTCCACAAGCCAAAACGTCTTGAGCACCACTTCAAACGGCATTTGTGTCGAGTTCAGCTACTACATCTCAACCTACTACTTCGGGATCTGACACGTCAGGGTCGTCTTGTACCCAATACATAGCACTTGAAGCCAATACTACAAAACTGAAGACCGAAAATCTCGGGAATGTGACAGTAGAGGTAGCAAAGGAGCATATAGATCTCTTAGCAGCTGTTGTTCACTCCTATGACGGACTAGTTGCTGGGAAAATTGGGAACTTCCATCTGGCAGATGAGGACTTCGAGCAGGAAGACGAGACAGAGCTGGAAAGAATGGACATCATGTGGGCCTTAGCAAGTGCTGTCCGGAGAGCTAAGAAGTTTGTCAAGAAGACCGGACAAAACTTGATTGCTACTAAGGACACAACTTTTGGTTTTGACAAGACCAAAGTTACCTGCTTCAACTATAGGGAAAGGGGGCACTTCAAGCGTGAATGTGTGAAGCCCAAGAAGACAGGAAATGGGAATCCATTCTCATCTTTCAATCATGAGGATAAACCCACAAGTAGTCCTACTTCGTCAAGCAAAGATCCTAAGGCCTTGACCGCTCAGGATGACGAAGGACAAGATTGGAGCTTTCGGTTTGTGTCTACGGGAGAATCCAACATTGCAAATGTCGAGGTGTTGGATGACGATACTAAAAGTGAAGACGATATCGCAGTCAAAATAGCCATGTAAGAAACTGAAGAAGCTACGAAAGTGGTCAAGCATGTGATTGAAGATGATGACAAAACTAGATGGTCAGAATCTCCAGCAGCTGAAGAGACAATCTCTGCACTGATGGCGGATTCAACTGAATCTTCTCAGGTAAGTTCTAAAGACCAATTGTTTGGTAATCATGCTTGTGTTGAATGTAATAAATTTAAGGAAAGCATTGATTTGAAATTTGCTAGGTTATTAGATCATAACGATAGCTTAGTAAAGGACTTGCAACTGTGCACAGAAGCAAATCGCGTTTTAAAACAAAATGAGCACAGTTACAAAGAGAAAATAGAACTGTTAAATAAACAACTTAGGGAAACCGAAGTTGTGCCTTTTAACCAAGCAAATGACATTAAGTTCTATTTGAACTCCCTTGAAGAAACTAAAAAGGAAAAAGCAGTTTTGGAAGTCGAAGTAAATTCATTAAAACAAAAACTGCACAGTTGGACTAGTTCTTCTCACATAGTTAAAAACTTAGTGAAAGAACAAAATAACGGGGAGGATTAGGTTACAAAGTGGTTCCACCACCACATGAGATCTTGTTACATACTAAATGTCAACTAGTAAATAACAATCCTATTAAGGATCATGTGGTGACCACTCCTCTAATTAGTGATCTAGATTCCACGTGTCAACCGGTGGAATCTGTCACTAAACTGAAGGAGGACACTTTGAAATCTAAGGGTAAAATGCCTATCGTTAATTTGGATGAGCAATTTGAGAAGGTTGTGGTAAAGTCTGGTTCAACCAAGTTTAATTCTGAACCTAAAAAGACCAAACAAGTTAACCAATCACATGATTCATGTCTAAGTCCAAATAAACAAAAGGGAAAAGATGTTAAAAATGTTCAAACAATTAATTTTGTTTAACAAGATAAAACATCTAAACAAGAGGTGTCAAAACCCAAACAGAATAAAGTCACACGTTTGTCACACACTTCTCCACAGAAATAGTTAAATCATCATGTCAAAAGTAGATCATGCTACAACTATGGAAAGTATGGACACATCACATACTGTCCTTATTATTAGACACCAAAGAAAAAGGTTGAACTTTATGACACTAAAACAAGCTCTTTCAAAAGAAGCTCCATGACTCCACCAAAAAGAGTCAGTGAACCTAAAGTTCAACCCATCAACCAGTCGTCTATTTATCACAAACAGGCCTTGCATAAAACTCGTTTATGGAAAGAAAAGTCCATCTTAGTATCTGATAATGAGAACAAGAAGATGAATGATCTTCCCTTGCCCTTAAATGGACAATGGGTGGAATTTATGATGTGTGATTCTTCTGGGTCACCCAAGCCAGTTAAGGCTTGGGTCCCTAACCTGAACTAATGATTTCCAATGCGCTGACCTCTACACAAAAGCATTTGATAAACCACGTCGAGTCCATTTTTCTTATATTTTATTTTATTTTAGGTAGTTAATTTTAGTATTTTTATTTGTTCGCCTATTAAAATCCTAAAAACAAAATCTGTTTTGGTTTTAGAATTTTAGGGGGAGAATAAGTTAAGTTAGTAAAAAAAATTAAAAAAATAAAAAAAACGAGGGAGGAGGACAAGCTAGCTGATAGAAATTAGATCGGATCTGTGAAACCGATTCAATGAATATGAAAAATGATAGTACACAAGAAAAAAGCATTTGGGACTTTAAAAGATTAAATTGAATTAGATGCGAAATTCAAAGTATAAGTCTGAGAAGTCTGAGCAATATAACAGGAAAAATGATAGTAAAACTGGCTACTACTAAGGTAACACAAAGAAAGTAGGTCTAGAGGTTGTTAGACCACTACATGATGTGTCGGTAGATTCAACACAATAAATGATTAGACTTCATTGGTGACTTCAATTTAAACTAAGATGTTCAACTGGCTGTGGGTTCCCATCTTATCACTGGTTAACACAATCAGTTATTTCCAATAAGGGGTGACGAGCAAATAAACGCCACAAATGTGTGCGGATGACCACAAAAAGAGAAAAGCACGAAAAAAATAAAAAATAAACGCAATCAAGCTAATAACAAATGTTGTTGATGCGTTATGTGCAAAAAGAAAAAAAAAATATATGCTCTAACAAGAAGATAGGTTGTGTGCCTCTCTGCTATGCGGTGGCACTGACCTGAGGATAAGCATAACCTACATATTCTAGAATTCATTGTTGTTTGCCGCCTCTCTGCTGTGCAGTGGCACTGACCTGAGGCTTTGCTTCTCTTTGAAAGCTCTAAGAATAGTTTCTTCTTGTCAAAATACCCGTAGACCGCTCAAAATCTCCTGAGGAATGTTGATTACCATATAAGTGTGGGATCCATAAATGCTGGTTGAAATAATTAAACTTAATGTATCACCAATCTGTGTCAAAAGTCTATGTATGGATTTAAGTGGACACGTATACTGGCAATCATCGTGGCTGCAATTCTTGAAAGTCCAAATTAATGTGTGCATCTTATAGTACCAGTATGATTTCCTAAGCTTGCTAATGACTCTCGATGAAAACAATAATCTAGCATCACAAGAATTTGGTAACATGTCCTGAATGATTTGAAATACCTGTATGATTCTATAATGAATCGTACCAGTTATGGTCAAAATAACTTGAAGCTGTACTGTTCTAGAAAGAAATCTGCTAGATATCTATCTTAGGATTTCCAGCTCACACAAAATCACAAAAACTTGTTTAGTTATTGTCTTTTAGTCTTAAGTCTTTTATTTTGTTTAACTTTTTAGTCAATTTAGTTTTATACGTCGGACTATGCTGTGGAATTCAATCAGGGATTTAATCACTTAAAAAGGGTCACGTCTGAGGTGACAACACGTGTTTTAAATGTAATATGGGTCACATCTGAGGTGACAAAACGTTTGTTTAAAAGGATCACGACTGAGGTGATCAAAGGTTTTCTATGTTAAAATGATCATGCCTGAGATGATCGAATGCTCAAAATGTTTACGAAGTGTTAAAAGGGATAAGTGTCAAATGGTCATAAAGTTTAGATCATGAGTATGGACCAACCGTACGATTGAACCATACGTATGAGTCCAATCGCACGACTAAACCACACGTATGGCCAAGACGTGCGATTGGACCATCAACATGGATCAATCCAGGCGATTGGACCATGAGAATGAACCAATCGCATTAATGAGGGTGACCGAATGACTCAGTCGCACGACAGACTTCTAGTCGCACGACTGAAGGTGACCGACTGTGACAATCGCACGACTGATCTTCAGTCGCACACTTCAAGTATGCGAATGGGCTCAGTCGCACGACTGAAGGAAACCCTTGTATAAAAGGAGGGGAAGTCGGTCGCAGTCATTCATCACTCCCAAATCGCCCCAAGTCGCACGACTCTACCATCACTCTGCCCAATTTTCATTTGATCAATCTAGACCTCCGATTACTCCGTACTGATGATTTCTAGTGCTTATACAGGTATAGTGCGGTGCAATCCACTCAGATGTCCATTGATTCAGGCCCTAAATTGACTGAATTGAACCCTAAAAGGAATCAAAACTTAGTTTGGCCAAGAAACTAATTAAACTAAGTACACTGTTAAATTAAAGGTTGTTAGGTGTTCTACCGGACATTTGCGAGTCTAATGATCCAAACCACGATGTCTAATACTAAGTTTTGCTCAAAATTTGAATTTGAATAGAACAGACAGACTGTCATGCGAATGGACACCCTGATGAACTTTAGTCGCACGACTGAGATGGGCGAATGGATCAATCGCACGACTGCACTATGCGTATGATTTCAGTCGCACGACTGGAGTAAACGCATGGGATTGCATACGAATGATCCCAGTCGCATGCTCAGTCGTACGAAAGAGCTTAATCGCATGACTAAATCTTAGTTGCACAGTTCATTCGCACGACAGAACAAAAGATTTCAAGTTAAATGAACCAATTTGTTACACATTGACACACGCTAATGTTTATTTGTATTGTGTGACAGATGACGAGTTGTTGGGCCATGAGCACTAAGCACAACATTTGTGCTCATCTAGATCTCACCTCCAGGAATGCTGCAGATTTCTCTAGCATTATTACTTTTCTACGGAGGTCGAGGATCTTCCGTGCCATTTCGACACCGTGCACACCATACCGATCCCTTCAGCAGGCCTTCTAGGAAAGGCGCGGTTGTCGATAGGACCGCAGAGCCCCACTGTATTAGGAGCTCCATCTTCGGTCATGCCATAGAGATAACAGAGGAGGATCTCAGGACAGTGTTAGAGTTTGGAGATGATACTGACTGCCCGACCCGCTTGCACCCACTGACAGTGCGCGACTGCTTTCTACAAGCCAAGTACTCGGGGGACATCACCGCAGGTGTGCTCAACAAGAGCAACCTGTGCCCCCAATTCAAGTACTTGGCACATGTGCTGCTTAAGTGCATAGCCTCCAGGAAAGGAGGCTTCGATGAGCTATCGGACCAGATACAGAACGCCTACGTGGCGTTGGTGCTGAACCACCCGTTCAGCTTCTCCCGGATGATCTTCACCTACTTGGTGGAGAACATCGAGGCGAAGGGGAAGGAGGGATTCTGTATGTATCCTCGCTTCATGTAGATGATCATTGATCAGAAGCTCCCTCAGCTACCTAAGGAGAAGGAGGACGCGGTGGTGCTCGAGGTGATGGACGATACCACCTTGGGCCGGATGAAGGTCTACAGGGGGAAGCAGGTGAAACCCCCTGTGAGACGATTGTTTGGACATCTTGCACGTGAAGACTATGTGGCGCCGTCACGGAGGAAGTGGCGCCACGATGACAGCGATTCTGATACAGAGCAGATTGTGCTCCCGGATGATGACTCCGATGACGATGACAGTGGCGATGGTGGAGACTCTGGCCCCACTCCATCTAGGGCCACCACTACAGATGTCACACCTCCACCATCCACTCATGGAGAAGCTAATATAGCAGGTTTCCATCAGGATTTCAGACCTGATGAGGAGGAGGAGAGTGATGATGAGCCGTTAACGAGAACGGTGGGCAGCAGGGTGGTTGCCACCAAACATGGGATATAGGCGGTTGGAGGACGCCAAGCTGAGTCTGGGGAGACCACTAAAGATGCTACTTATATCCTAGACCAGCTCCGCATCCCAAGGGGAGCATCCTCTTCTAGGGGTTCGAGGAAGAAGAGGATGGCTCAGCCCCACGGGATGAAGCTGAAAAGACGGAGGTTCATGCTGATTCCCACCTCCACCACCACTTCTACCACCGCTACCACCACCACTACTACTAGCACCTCACCCACCATCACTACCGCAGCCACTCCACCACCTATCTACACTACTTCCACCACCACTACAGCCTACCCATCACCACCCACACATATACCACCACCCATATTCACCACAGCCACCACCACTACCACCAGCCACCAGCCCGGACAATCATCCCACCAGCCATTCACTACAGGATTCTCCCTACCTTCTGTTGGGGTAGAGGATCAGCTGGCAGCACTGAACAGGATAGTGCTGAAGCTGTGGGCTGCTGACGAGGAAAGAGCTGCACAAATTAGACAGCTTGTGGAGCAGAACGCTGCCCAAGCACAGCAGACCGCTCAGCAAGCCCAGCTAATAGAGGAATAGGCTCAGCAGATGGTTGTTCAAAATAAAGAGATTGCCCAACTCCAGGAGCATAAAGTTCTATCCACTAAGAAGATTTAGGAGTTGGAGGATGCCAAAAAGACCATCATGCTCAAACTCAAAGGCACAAAGGATGAGCCTCTGAAGATACGAGAGGGAGATGGTGATGATGATGATGATGATGATGATGATGATGAAGAGGATGATGAAGAGGATGAGACTGAGGGAGGAGAGGATGAGAGTGCAGGAGATGGAGGAGATGATGAAGAAGGAGGGGATGCATCTGCATCGGGAGCCATACAAGCAAGAGAGGCAGACCAAGAAAAATCAAGATCAGGGTGCCTCAACATCAGCCTCGACTGCAGAAGAGCATATGATTCAGGACAAAAGTAATGATTAGATGTTTCTGTATTTTGAGCTTTTGTGTAATTGAATCAAGTATTAAAACTTATGTAATGAATGTTTACGTATATATTTGATTATTTAACTGTCTTGATTATCTACTAATGAATGATGTGTTACATGTTTTAAATCAAGGAGATCCATAATATCAGCGAGATGAATACGATGTTGCTCCCCTTCAGCAGATCAAGTCTCAACTCACAATGATACTTGATCTGCAAGGGATCGTTAGGAGGTCTGCGAGTTACAATCCTGAAGAAGGAGAAATAATTCACGATCTTACTAATGAGCAACTGGCTGAAATGTTCCGACTGAATCCAGATGAGATCGTGAAGGATGCTCCTACAGTTGACATGGATAGTGACGATGAGCTTAACGATGTGGATGAGATTGAAATTGAAGATGTCACAGCACAACATTATCCAGAGTATGCTGACAACGAGGGAAATGTAGTCCCCAATCTGGGTGACACTCTTGTCAGTGATACATTTGCAACACTGGATAAGATGGAGCAGGAGTCGAAGAAGAAGGAAGATCAAGCCCAAGCCTCAGACGCCGATATCAACATCAAAAAGGGTGAATGGGCGGCATGTTTTGCAGAGATCAGAGCCCAACTCAGTGCTCCAAAGCCTAGTACCTACACCAAGCTCTATAAAGTGAAGAAGCATCTGAAGGTGTCAGGAAAGATTATAGCGTGGGCATATTTTGATGATCTAAATGTTTATGCTATCAAGAGAGAGAAGGGAATCGAGTACTTCAGATTCCCACACGATCTGAAGACTCTACCCGGTTTTGAGCTTAACCAGCTGGCCAAATTGAAGTTGTTATATGCTGACCCTCGAAAGATGTCAGGCTGGTTTGAAGCAGTTTTGAAGAGAGAGTACCACACCAGGTGGGTCAACTTCAAACCTCAACAACCAACGAGGTATATCAGAAGATCTGAAGTTGATGCCATTACTGGGAAGCCAAAGATTGTGCTGAAGTGGAGTCCTCCGCGCACAATGTCGAGAATCCCTCTAAGGGAAATGCCTTAGGACTTCACTCCACACTTTAGTTGGTGGTACTATGATTGGAGAACAGGTGAGGCGGTCATAGTTTTGAATAGAGCTGGAAATATGGAAACAATCAGGGTGTTTGACCCAATGTGGCTCACTAACTTGTCGGCTAATGATGTTTACACCTTATACAAGTGGCCACTATTCTATGACGCGCAAGACATTGTACAAGCCCTCCAGTTTAAAAATGTTATAAGGCTTTGTTTCGCATTTGAGATACATGCTGGAGCTACAAGAGAGGAGAAGTACAAGAAGTTTGAAGAAATGATGAAGAATGTTAGACAATAGAGTAAACTAGGTCCAAGGGGGAGTTTGTAGAAACATGTGTACCTAGTTTAGGAGCTCAAATGTAAAATGTCTTTCATTGCTTACATATATGTAATAGAATGGGTACTGAATGAAATACAATGTGTGATTGTGCTTATAATGTTGAATATTTCATTGCTTATTATGTAATAACACATGGTTGAACTAACTATATAGGTTTGTGGTTGTTTACATAGATCTTAGTCAAGAATGGTTAAGAAATATGTTTAAACTTAGTCATGTGAAGTTCTTATGCGAATGGCCCATGCTAATGGACCATACGCATGAAAAACTTCATGCTAATGAACCAGTCGCACGACTGAACCAGGAGACTGGATCAGTCACATGATTGTAACATGAGATTGACTCAGTCGCACGACTGAAGCCTCAGTCGTGCGGATGGAACAACCGTATGACTCAGTCGCAAGACTGAACCATACTAATGGTTCAGTCGCACGAATGAGAAACCCTAACCTATAAATACCACTTAATTCGTGGAAAAATAGAACAATTCAAATCCCTACGTACTAAATCATACCCTTGCCGTCCAGAGACCTCAGAGAACCTGTTCCAAGTTCATAGATCGCACTAAATCGTATTGCAATCGTTTTTAACGTTTAGATTCATTCTAAGATCGATTCTACGTGCGTTCTCACTGATTGGATCGCAAATCAAAGAGGATTCCGAACTATTTGAGTTGGTATACGCGTAAACCAGTTAGTACTCCGTCCTACACGGTCCTAACAGTGTATTAACCACACTTGAAACTTTTATAGCTTCAGTAATTGGTTGATCTGACTCATCATCCAACAAAGCAACATCATCATCATCTATTTATAAAATCTGTTGGTTTGATATGTGAAGGTAGTGGTTTACATACCGGTTTTTTCTAAAACCGGTTTGGGGTCCAAACCGGAACCGGTGTGGTCAACCATGGTTAAAACCGGTTTGGTTTCTAAACCGGTTTGGGCTTAAAAAAATCCAAACCTATAAAACCGGTTTGGGTCAGTTTGGAAACCGGTTTGGGCCCAATCTGGTTCGATTTTCTTTTGTTTTTTGTTTTTTTCTTTGTTAAAGCGTTACAAATTAAAAAACAATTAACTGTAAATATTAAATTAACTTATAAGATAAATGTTACATATTAATTGTATAAATTAAATAAACCTATACGATGCTTTTACATATTTTTATTTGTAAAAATTAAAATATATAAAATTAGAAACATTACATAATTGTTTTTAAAAACAAAGTGCACAATTTAAAATCAAAGAAAAATATATAATATATAAAACATAGAAACAATTTAAATCACATAAAATTTTAAATAATTATTTGAAAACCGGTTTGAAATACGCAACCTACAAACCGAACCTAAACCGCCGGGTTAGGTCGGTTTGAAACCGGTTTGGGCCAAACCGGTTTCGGTTTTTTATCCCGAACCGGTTTTTTTGAACACCTCTATGTGAAGGTGCTTGACTTTTAACAAATTTTATCAAAGATGTTTGTGATATTAATGTTGATTTTGATGATGATGATATTGATTATTGTTTTGAATCATCAATCCTGTCATGTGAATCAAGAGACTCATCCTGTTTGTTGGCCATTGATTCAGGTAGAGGTATATAATTGTCATTATAAGGAGGGTTGACCGTATTATATCCTAAACCTAAATGGTCTTTAAAAGCCCTTTGCTAAGCAAGAAGTTCTTCAAACTTCTTGTTGCTTACCTGAAATTTCTGAAGTTGCACTTCAGTTTCAGCTTGTGCGGTTTTTGACTGAGTCAAAGATTCAGAGAGTTGCTCAACTTGAGCTGCAAGTGATAATTTTTCAGACATTAATTTGTCCAAATCATTTTGTAATGAAAGAATTTTAATCCCGTATTGTTTTTGTTTTGATTTTAGACTTTCATTGAAAATGTTTGTTTCAATTACTTTCTTGGAAAGTTAGTCTACATGTTCTCTGTATCTATTGACTTCGTCAACGCATGCTTGTGTACAAAGGTTTTCCTTCACCTCTTTCGCGATTTCAGAGATCTTATCTTCTATATTTGCCATAAGGGCTTTATCAGGATATTGGATCTCAGCCTCATATATGCCCCAATCACACTTACCATCTTGTTTGATAATCATGGCATATGATTTTAAGTGTTGATTTGGGCTAGATTGTGTGATTTGAGGTGGAGTTGGTGCAACAGGAATACTAATAGGAGGTGGAACTTGTCTGTTTGAATGGTAGCTACTTGATGCTTGTGTTTGGTTGTTGTTTATGTCAACTCTTGGTTGTTGGCATTCTCTTGAGAAATGCCCATGCAGTTGACAGTTGTAGCATATCACCTTTGTCTTGTCAAAACTAATTTCTGTTTTCTTGTCCATGCTCAACCTTCTATTTCTTTGTAGATACCTTTTTGATCTATAGGCAATCATTGCCATAGACCACTAAAGATCCATTTCTTCAACCATGTTTGGTGGTAATTCACCAAGTCTTGCTGGATGATCTGTGATGGTGTGAGATTAGCACCCAAGTATGCTTCAGAGCTTGTGGAGAATGCTACATAAGCTGCCTTTTGCTCTTTATTTTGTAGAATGATTATGAGAGCATCTATTGGTTTCTCAAACATATGAATGTATTGAGTCTTTGGTTGTTGTTGTTTGCTGGAGCTTGAAGCATGATGATGTTGATGTTGTTTGCTTTGTGATGTTGCTTCATGAGAAGCATAAACAACAGTCTTTTTAGACTTTTGTTTGTTTTTGGATGATTGAAAAGTAGAGAAGAATGAAGTTTCACTTATATCCAAAAATTCTTCATCTTCATCTTCTCCAGTGCAAGTCAAGAATGCACTGTATGTTTGTTGAAGATCCTTGAACTTGTATGATTCCACATGTCTAATTGTACTATTGTTTCTAGATCTTTCATCTACTTCTAGTGCTTTAACTTTAGCCATTAGAACATCTAGAGTTAATGCTTTAAGATCCAATGTTGCTTTCATCAAAGACACTGACTATGTCCAGCTCTCTGGCACTGTGTGCAACATCTTTTTGTTGATCTCCATAGATTCATATTTGAGACCATAAACTATCATCGCATTGATTAGTTGAACAAATCTGTGAAGTTGTTATGGAATGGATTCTCCTTGAATGTGGTGGAAGGTTTCATATGAGGTCCTTAATTTTTCCTTTTTGATTTCCCTAATCTCTTCACTTCCTTCACACATAGTGTGAAGTACTTTCCACGGTTCATGGGCTATTTTGAAATTTTCAACTCTTGCGAAAATTTCAAATGGCAAGGTCATTGCCAATATGTTGTATGCTTTCATGTCTGTTTTGACCCTCTTGAGGTCATCACTAGCTACGCTTTTCAAGCTTACTGGTTTTTGTATGTTATAGTCTAGACCAAGAGTCACAGGAATGTATGGTCCCTCGATTATGGATGTCCATAAGTTAGGGTCTTGGAAGATAATCCAATTTTTGAACATAATCTTCCATTGTTTGAAATTAGCTTTGTTCTTCAGTCTTGGTGGTTTAAGACCACTGTTTGATACTGAAATTTCATGAGACATGTTTGTTAAATTTTAACTTAACTGTTTAAGTCAAATTTGATTGATTATTTAGCTCGGTGCTAAATTTGATTTTATCCTAAGATCACTAGGATTTGTTTGATAGTGTTTTTGTTGCTTTTTACATTTTACCAAATAAAAGAAATTAATTAATTTAAATGAATTAATATCCTATGATGTCACTTTCAAATCTCGGTCAAAAGAAAGGAATATTATGTTAAGCAATGTCAACTTGTAATGATGTCAGTCAATAAAAGCCAAAAACCCTAAAAACAAATATTTTGTTTAAAAAGTTAAGTTTTGCGGATCAAAAAGTAACTTTTTCAAAATTACAATGAAGAATATATTTCTTCTTTGGTTATGAATGATTATCCAACAAAATCACAGTAGATTTGAAGAATATGTATGAACAAAAACTAGGGTGTATCCTAGGGTTTGTTGGCTGCTATTACAACTTCAACAAAACAACAATCAGTTTGTTTGAAGCTGATAAATTGCCTAATTTGAGTGTAGAAAAACTCAAATATGTTGTTTAAACACAATGAATGGATTCTACGTATTTAAATGACTGTTTGTTTGATGAAAACCTGATAAAACAATACTCGTGTACTATTTTATCAAAAACCCTTAGCAACCAATGAGGTTTAGAGATTTTTATGATGAATAGTTTTGAAAATAGTGTATGAATGATATTTTAAGCTTTAAACACACAAAATCTTCTACAAAATGCATAAAAACATATTAACACATCATGTTTTAAGCATTTGATGTATGTTTGAAGTAGAAGAAGGTGTTTGTGATGATTATCGGCTCGAAATGTATGTTTTTAGCTAATGAACCACAGATATCATGTTGTTGAATGAGAGGATCGAAAATCAATGTATGATTTGAGCCAAAGCTCTGATACCACCTCATGAAATCAGCAAAACAACAACAACACAACTAGTCAGGTTGTTGTTGATGATTCCCCAAGGACCTTTACTAATCTCTCGTTCGACTGATAATAATCATGGAGCGGAAACCCATGATTATAGCTATGATATCAATGTATGTTAGTGTGTCTATGATTGCTGGTGATTGAATGCTTGAATGATAATAACTGCTTGTTTGTATTGATTGTTCAAAAAGCTTACAAAGGATTATGGCAGCATGCTATTTATAGCCTATACAAAAAGCTATTTACAAATACTAAACTACCCTTATGTAAATGAAAATTACATAAAAATCCTAAGTTTAAGTCGTCTGCTGTGGATATTAGTCTGTCCGTTGTCGATGCTTAGCCATCTGCTGTGGATGTTGAATAAGCTTTCCGTTGTGAACACTTATTGTATGTTTGTCTTGTTAGTTGTCCGCTGTGGAGTGTTCATTCGTTATGGATTGAACATCCGTTGTGGATTGTTCATCAGCTGTGGTCCTTGTTCATCCACTGTGTGAGTTGCTCATCCGCTGTAGACACTTGGAAGCTGTTCTTCATCCGCTACATAGACGTGGTCATCTGTTGTGGGGACTTCTGCATCCGCTGCCAACACTTGTCAAAAATTCTTTTATCTACAAACCGAAAAAGGAAATTTAAACAATAATTAGTATGTGTTATGAATGTTAATGATACTAATGTGTTAGTTAATGATTGTTTAAATGTTAGAACATATTATGTTTGATTATAGCAAGCATTATCCTTCTTAATGTACATGTTAAGTCCAACATGCTGGAATTTGTAGGCACCTCAGATGTGTCAGCTGAATAGTTTGTCATTGTTGTGCTGACAGGATTTCCAACTACAGGGTTTGTTACCACTGGAGCTAAAGTAGTTTTCTAATTGTGTCTTCTCAGCTCAAATCTTGGATTAGGATGTCCTGTTGATAAGCTACCTATAGATCCTAAAATAGCTTTACAAGATTTGTTAAAATAGTTGGTAACTAAATCAAGATCAAAAAACCAATCAGGACTAGAACCTTTCTGTGAATCCAAGGATCGCAATCAGGAATTATCGGTGTTAATAGGGAATCAAGTTAATGTTTGCGGAATTAATATTAACCTTGTTTAATTGTTTTAATAAATAAATATCAAATATAATTAACAATGATTATAACAAACAAAATGATAAGAATACAATTAATAAGAAAACAAGATTTGATTCAAAAGTATTTCATTAAAATTGATTAATGATTACAGATGAATAAATAATGAATGATGTAAACAATAAATGCTTTGAACATGTAGATGTTGATGTGACGACTGCTAGGGTTTATGTTTGTGTGAATTGATGTGATATTTGGGTTTTCCGTTTAGTTGCTCATGTGTTCGTGTTCGTCCTTTGATGTGAATCCTAGGATCCATATTTATAGGCATATGTGTTTCAGTTAAGGAAACACTAGATCTCTTGGGATTTGCACAACTGTCTTTTTGACTTGTAAGACTTGTATTATTTAAATACAAGTGTTTGAACTCCGCAGCTTAACAGGTCTTCCGGAGGTAATTTCTTCTTCCGAAGGTATTTGCTCATCCGCATGAGTCTTCACTTGAACTCTTTGATTGACTTCACTTGAACTCTTGAGCTGATTGTTCATCCGCAGAAGATCTTCGGATGTATGTTACTTGTAAGGAACATATCTACGGAAGAACAAAATGTTCATCCGTAGATGTTTCTTACACTTAGTCAATTTCAGTAATTGACCAAGCATTAAGTTTGTACCTGCAATCATACACAAATCAACACACATATAGGTTAACATATATACACAATGCATACATCAAAATAATGAATTATAATCATTCATTACAAGTATTGATTAAAGTTCTAAGCCTATACAAAATGATCTAGATCTATTGTTCCTAGATCTAACAATACTCCCCCTTAGGCTTAGACACTTCTAATCATTTCTTCAAAACTGAAAGCTCCTTCAATCTTGACACCATCTTCTTGTTGAAATAAGATACTGCCTCCTTTTGATCATCATGTTTGTACTTGATCTCCATTCTGCATATCTGTTGAAGTGTCTCAAAACTTAGTCCCAAGATGTCTTCTTCAGTTGTTAGGGTTTCCACAATACTTTGATTGTGAACTATTTCAAGCTTATCTTCTATAGTGATTCTTAGTCCTGATACTTCTTTAATGTTAATCCCTTTCAAAAGCCCAATATCATATCTTCTTCTCTTGTATGCTTTTGCATGCAGTTTATCCACCACTTGTATCATGTGCACATATAATCATAGATCATTCTGTGCTCTTTCATCTGACAGCTTTGGGAAGAATTTGTCATGCAAGTATGATGTGTAGTTGGGGTGGAGCAGTTTGATCTCTACTGGGTCAAAAATTCTTATCTTTTCACCTTTCTTCCCTTCAGCATTCCTCAGTAGCACCATTTCTTTTGTTTTCTCAACATATCCCCACTCAGTTATGGGAATAGTGTATTGATTTCCTGCTATGACTTTGATGGCTGCTGTTTTTCTGTTAGAGTATCCAACCCTCGTTAAGAATTCATCATCAACCATAATAGAGAGGTTGGTGTTTGATCTTCTTTCCTTTTGAAATCTTTTCTTATGTTCAACATCTTCTCTCTTAGCCTCCTTCAGCACATCATCTATAAACCTTGTTTTCATCCTACCTACAGACACAGAAAAGTCTCTCCCCTTGGATGGATTGGATAGTTGGAGATGATTAGGGTTTGAAAGTCTTTAATGTCTCTCTCAGGAAGTCTCAGTAATGCTTCTACATCATGGAAGTATTAAGTTCTTCCAGATGTCCTCTTGATGATTGCACAATCCCAGTCTGGATCATATTTCCAGGCCATAATCCTGTTTTCTTCCACAGAACTGGGAGTTGTGATATGGTCATATAGCTCTATCAGGGTAGACTTTTGCTTAGTGATTTCCCTGACTGTTGTTCCTAGAGGCCATACTTTGCCGGGGATAACTAGTCGTGGCTCTCTTATTAGTTTTTCTTTACCTTTGTGCTAATCTTTAGATTCAACAGTTATAGGATCAGCAGGGAGTTTGCTTTGTTGCTCATAGGATGGGTTTGGAGCTTCAGTTCTGAATCTCACCCCTGTGTCAAGCTCAATAGCCATTACATGTTCTATCATCCTCCTAAGCTTACTAACTTTTCTTCCCTTAAGCTCAATGGCCTTGTAGTTATGACCCTGTAGCCAACAGATCATATTGTACTTGCTAAGCTTTGATGTATCACAGTGGCCTAGATCTTTCTTGATTTTCTAAATGGCTTGAAATGTTGTGAATGCTTCATAGTCACAATTAGGGATCATGAATCTAGCAAGTTCAAATTCTTTTAGTAGATCCTTCATTTCAGTCACATTCATCCTCTCAACCATATCAATTGGAAATCCATGCTTGATAAGGGTCATAAACATGTTTGACTCAGGCCTTTCCATTAATATGTCTTTAGTGGTCAGCAGTTCTTTGGGAGACTCATCTTTAGTAAGCTCATTCCATTCAGCATCACTTTCAGTTTCATTATGAGACATAGGCTTTGAAGTTGATACATCCATTGAAGGAGTATGCTCACGTGATATAGGCCTTGATCTTTTAGGAGAATCTTGTACTTCAATCACTTCCTTCTTAACAGGACCCAAGTACTTCCTTTTCCTTGAATATTGAATGATTGGCATTGAAGCTTCAATAAATACTTTTGTTAGTTTTGATGCAGGAGCATTAGTTTCAATGTCATTTATCTTCTTTCTCAGTCGTTCAATCTCCTCATCCTTTCTTTTCAGCTGAGCAAATTGTTCTTGTAGAGTCTTGTTAGCTTTATTGCTCTCCAACACAAGCTTTTCTTTTTCAGCCTTCTCATGTGTAATTGACTCTTTTTGTTCTTTAACAAGATCATGCAGAGCATCAATTACTTTATTGTTTTCTTGTATGTTTTCTCTTAATCTTTTCAGACTAGATTCTTGCTTTATTTGCTGATCATCTTTTTCTTTTATCATCCCCTTCAACTCTTGAATTCTTTGCTTTCTATTGTTTGACTTGACAATAAGCTTGTTGTATTCAGCAACCAGATAACTTTTGTTGACTAGGATATCATCATCATTGAGATCATCTTCATTGTAAGCAATCACATCAACATAGTTGGCTTCTTCTTCTTCTTCCTGATGTTGAGCAACAATCTCATCATCATTCACTTCTTCAGGGGCTACACTAGTTGAGCTTGAACTGGACTCAACAGCTTGATCTGCCTGTTCTTGATGTGGTTGTTGTTGCTGATGGTTAGTGACTGGAGAGACAGGTTCAGTATCATTTGAATGGACAGGGGATTCAGTTTTGGTTATTGACAGTTGAACTATACTTGCTTGTGAAGCTAACTCTATCTCCCCGGTGTAAATGCTCTCAGTGGATTGATTTTCTGGAGTTGGACGTTGTTGAAAAAGTTGTATTTGGAGTTGATTTTGTGATGGAGGGTGAATTGGAGAGATTGGTTGAGTTTTTTGACTGGCTGGTGATTGTTGTTAGGGTGATTGAGGTTGGGGAGATTGAGATTGTAGAGATTGAGGTTGTGGTGATAGTGAGGCTTGCTCAGTGTCACCATGAGAGCTATCCTGCTGATCATCCCACATCAACTCTTGGAGAATGTTGGCATTGGGGTCAGTTACATGCGCAAACATAGGCATGACTTCTCCTTCATACCTTCCAATTATCTTATTCAATACAGATCTCCCTAGGTGTGCTTGAACAAACACATCACCATCTCTAGCAATACCAGGTAGATGAGCATTGAGGATTAATTGTAAGAACCTTGGAAACATATACATCTTGTTGGCCTTTTGCACTCTAATTTGGTCACACAAACAACTGAAAATATACTTTGAATAGTTGTATGTCCTTCCCTAAAAAATGCCAATAATGCCAGATTAAATGTGCCTTGAGAATCTGTTAAGCCCAGACTTCCTGGTGGAGATGCACTTTAGATAGGTGTGACATAAGAATCTATATGCCTTGCATAATCTCCTTTTCTTTATCTCACCCTTATCAAAATCGCCATCTTACCCCATCACGTAGAACACTTTCTCTATGTATTCATTCTCGAATACATCAGGGTGACCAACTTCTTGTTCTCCCAACTCTAGTACCCTTCTTATGGTCTGCTCATCTATCCTTAGTCTTTCATTCTTAATCTCAGCCACAATCACTTCAGATTCTCCATCTTCTTCAATTTGTGCGGTGTCCCAAAAATCGACTATATGATCTTGATGAATCACAAGCTTTGCTGTTAAAGCATAGAAGAGCCTGGATCGTCGTAAGTATCGTATGATGTCCCTGCATCCTTCCAACACAGGGTCGTCTGGACTTAAGAACACACACACATTGTACTCCCTTGCAAATCGATTAGCCATCTGTTCATAAGAATGAAGACGATTATGTTAGAACTAAGTCATCATATTTACGAATACGAAGAGTTTAAACGAAAACAATGAATCAATCAGTTCATTACTGATGTTTATGATATGATTTAACTTGAGATTAAGACTTGAAATTAGTTTTAAGCTTTGTTTGATGTTTAATATTTGAGTAATTTTGAAATCAGATAAGGGAGGGATGAGGTTTTGACTAACGAACTTCTAGGTCAAAAAGGTTCTGTAAAAGTGAATAATGAATTCAAAGTCAAAAACACCATTTATACTCCCTCGGACACATTATTTCATTTATTTAGTGAAGTGGGTCCCACTTTTCTAATTACTCTTCTGGTGAATTTATTTGTTCCGCAAATTTCGGTTCATCCTTAGGATATCTACGGATGCCTAACTTAAAACTAAAATTTAAAGTTTGAATTGGAGTATAACTTGATTTGTCATAGGTTACCAATCTTATGGAAATGAATTATACTTGTAAAATATTAACTCATTCGTAGGTTACCAATGTACGGATAGTGATATTTTACTCCCCCTTAAGTTTCACACTGTAACATCTGCTGATGCATAAAATGCCACGATTGAAACTTATTCTGTTGTATGGTCCTAATCAACTTATAGAACCATTTATTGCTATTGGACCTTGTTGACTTTGTATTCATGACAATTGTGCACAAGAAGGTTTATTATTTGTTTTAAAAAACTTCATGTATCCAAAATCCAAGTTAGTGCTTAGGTTCCAATTCCTTCATATTGACATTTCATTTGACAATTTTGTTGTTAACTTGTTTTCATGAATCTACTCCCCCTAAATTTTTGATTAATGATGAATGAAGCCATTTATCATAAATTTCTAAGAAGTGAAAAGAAGTGAAAAGACAGATGTTTGCAGCTCCACCTTGGCTTTTTGTTGTTCTTTTATCAAGATCACCGATAATGTTGTTTACTGGATGAGTATTATGAATTCTTGTTGTTGGAGTAGATTCAACTGGAATAGATGATTCCAAGTTAGTCATATTCATTGATGCAGATAGATCCAATCCAGCTGATGAATTTAGGAAGTAATCAGAGTGTTCCTCCTATTCATCATTGGGTATGGTGTGATCTTCCTGAGTTTGAACATCAGGTGCATCATTAATATCTTCAGCAGGAATTTCTCCGGAAGCATTTTGTTCTTCCGTAGGAGTTACAGGAACATCTACAGATGGTATATGTAGACTTGCTGAATCATCTCCAATGTTTGTTGTATCTTCTTGAGAGCATGGAACAGCTGCTGAGACATTATTCATATCTCTGGATTTAGGATGCACATCTGCGGATGCAGAGTCAGCAGCTGCTGATGAAGTGTTTCCATCTGAGGATATGCATCCATATTGCTGGACTTGTGCAGCATCATTGTTATTAGTTGTTGTTCCTTGTTACAAGATACTAGATGTGTGTATTCTTGGAGGATTAGCAGACAATGACACTTCATTCATATTTGGGGGAACACATGGATAACATGTATCATCAAATCCTGCATTACTCAAATAACTAGAGTTAAATGAGTCTGTTAGTGCATCTATATCAAACAACCATGATGATTCTTTAACTGATTTAGGAAATAAGGAATCATCAAATGATACATTAGGAGTTTCTTCCACAACGGTTATGTTGTGGAATGTAGATCCTAAAAGATTTAGATGTTGAAGAATATCCAACAAAGAAACCATCATAGGCTTTTTCTGAAAATTTTCCCAATTGTTCATTTGTGTTTAAAACAGATACATGACACCCAAAAGCTCTAAGATATCCTATGTAAGGTTTTCTTTTAAATAAAATCTCATAAGGTGTTTTATTATGTTCTTTGACAATCAATTTCCTATTTTGACCATTGCATGTTGTATTCACTGCTTCAGCCCAAAAGGTGATTGGCAATTGTGAATCAGCTAGCATTGTTCTTGCTGCTTCAATAAGTGTTTTGTTTCTTCTTTCAGTAACTCCATGCTGTTATGTAGTTCTTGGTGCACTGAATTGTCTTGCAATAGTTTTATTCCTGCAAAAAGAATCTAAGTCGGTATTAACAAATTCAGTCCCATTATCACTCCTGAAAATTTTAACTTTTAAATCAAGTTGATTCTTAATCTTGATGACAAAGTCCATTAATGTTTCTGATGTTTCCCTCTTTTGTTTTAATAAGAAAACCCATGAAAATCTAGTGAAATCATCCACTATCTTTCTCTTTCCAATGCTCATCACATTGGTTGGACCAAACAGATCCATGTGAAGCAATTTGAGTGGTGTAGTGTTTGTATTGATAGTTTTTGATTTTTGAGACACTCTATGTTGTTTTCCTTTAGAACATGAAGGACAATGGTTTGAACAATAAAACTCTTTCTTTGGCAATCCAATGACTAGGTCATTTTTCACCAATTTGTTCATGTTCTTCATGTTAGAATGAACAAGCCTTCCATGCCGCAATTGAGATTCATCTTTTGATGACTTAGATAAGAGGCATGTTTCATGTCTTGTGAGTGAAGTGTTGTTCATATTCAAAACATATGTGCTTCCTTTTCTTGATGCTTTAAGAAGGATCCAATCATCTGGAACTGAAAAACCTAGCTTAAGAATGTAACAATTAGTGTTATCAAATAATGTGGTATATTTTTGATCACAAATTTGAGACACACTCAGTAAATTATATTGTAAATTTTTACAATAGTTTACTTTCTCAAATTTGAGCACACCATTAGTTACCATTCCTTCACCAACTATTTTACCTTCCTTCTTAACCCCACCAAATGCCACATATGAGCCATTTTTATGTTTGAAGTCATGGAGAAGTGAACAGTATCCTATCATATGCCTGGAACAACCACTGTCAACATACCACTTGTTGTTAGCTCTCCAAGATTGTTCCTGCACACAGAAAGAAATTAGTTAGAATTGGCAACCCAAGCCTTAATGATCTTGGGTTTGCCAGCAATGTCTAAAATTGTTACTCCTTCATGAATAAGTCTTGAAGTTTCAGTGTTAATTTTAGTTTTAATTGATTTATTCTGAGTTGTTTCAGGTGAGGATTTTTCTGTTGAAGATGAGGTCGTTGAACTAGGTCCTGGTTTCTCAATCTCTTCTTCATTCACCTTTTTTTTGTTGGTTTGATGCTTTGGTTTTGATAATGAATCTTGATTGTTGAATGTTTCATTATCTTTTGATTTTGAATGAGGTACATGAGTTTCCTTTTCAAAATTATCAAAGAAAGCATCATCAGCATTTGTTTCTTTTTTAGTCAAATCCACCCTTTTGTGAGGTGTTTTTGATTGCTGAAATGTTGTTCTTTTCTTTAATGGTTGTACATCAGTGGATGTTTTCTCCTTTGGTTTTGGCTTTTGTTAGGTCTCTGATCACAAGCTCCTTGGAAAGTTAATCTTCTCAATGCTGAGCTTACCATTTGTGACCTAGCTCCTTCCCGTTGAATTAACGACCTGAATCTCCTCTAAAAGCATCTTGCCCTCCATCAATTTTCTCAAAGTTTAAAGCAAAGAGCCATTGCATGTCATGTGCCTGGAATATACACTATCAATGATCCATATATTTCCTTTGGTCTTTAGCTGTTCCTGCATAAAAAGAGATGGTTAGTTACATTTGAAAACCCAATCCTTGTTGGTCTTGGGCTTGTCAAAGTGAACTGAAGATAATGCAATAGTAATTGATCATATATGCAAGCTCTGATGATCATTTGCTGTTGCTGATGAAGAACTTTCAGTCACATGGCATTCCTTCATCTTCCACACCATCTTTGGAAGACTAGACTTGACCTTTAATACTTTGTAAGTTTTGACGACTTCCGAATTTTGATAAATTCGGAAGTTTTGGAGACTGAACATTCGGAAGATTTTGTAACCACTGCAACAGACTTTAGTACTTCGAAAGCGTTCCTTTCTTCTGAGACCAAATTTTCTTCTGAAGGTAAGTTTTCACTTATTTTCTTCTTCACTTTGGAGCTTCAGAAAGGAAGAGATTTTCCTTTTAAAACTATCTTCTTTTTCTTATTCTTCTCAGCGGTTTTCGTCTTAGTCATGTGGATAGTGCTTTTGGGATTGTAGATGCAATCCTTAGAAAAATGAGAAGTACTACCACAGAGGATGCATTCAGTTGACTTCCTTTTGAGAGTCTATTTCTGAGTAGAAGGCTGAGCTTGATCACTTTCCATTTCCATCTTCATCTTCTCAGATGATGCAACAGGCTTCTTAGGGTGAGGCTTTCTTTTGGAACTGGATGGTTTAGGCTGTGCTGTAGTGGTGCACATTTGATCAGCCTACCTCTCTTGACCAAGATGATTTGGACATGAACTAGGACTCCTGGTACTAGATTCAATGGTTGAGTCTTCAGTCTTCACCACTTCAAATACAGAAGAGATGAATACTTTTTTTTCTTGGAGTTGAAAGTTGTCTTGATCTCTTATGCTTTCTTTGATTTTCTTTTGGCTACCATGACAAAGTTCTTTCTTTCAAACTTGGTCATATCTGGTTCTTTCCTTCCATGGTCAGCCACTAGTGCTTGGTTGGGAGAAACATTTTCTACCTGGAAGCTCTAGTTAAAGCCTCCCTCTTCAACAACAACAACAACAACAACATGTTGTTTTGGTTGGCTAGGCTTTTCAGGTATAGGAACACCCTCACTGTAGTTTGGTCTGGGTTGTGCTTGGCCACCATTTGTCCTTGGTGCCTTTCATTCGCTAGCAAAGTGTCTCATTTTTTACAGTTGTAACACTTCACTTTACTATTATCCAATCCAAACTTTTCACTGGATACCTTGCTAGCCTTCTTGATCCTATGAGTGAGAAGAGCCATTTACTAGACTATCTTCATATACTCCAGATCATCTGGATGGATATAATCCAAGTCTTCAAAAGTGAAAGAGAAAGTTGCCACAACTTTCATCAGCAGACAGAAAGGCTTGAGCGGAGCTCGTCTCTTGGAATGGGCTTCCTTAGATTTAGCTCTTCCTTGGTGTCTCACGGAAGGTGATGAAAAGACCCTTTTGTGAGGTGTCAGGATAATAGATAAGATGATGTTATGTTTCTCTATTATCACTTTCAAACACATGAAGGGCTGAACTCTGCTGATTGTTGGAAGAGCTACTTGATGGATTCTACCTGTTCATCTCCATCTGGTAGCCACTAAGGATATCATACAACTCTGTGAGAGTAAGGGTAATGAGGTGTTCAGTTCTATTAATGGCCACAAAATAGTGAATCTATTGTCTGGGAAGAGAGAAGATGAACTTTCTCACAATGTGCATATTCTCAAGTTTTACTCCAACATCCATTAGAGTATCCACAATCTCAACATACCTAAAATATTGTTGACTCATGGTTTCACCTTTCTTATAGGTGAAGTTCTCAAATTACTGCTTCATGAGGTCTTTCTTGTTTTCTTTAGCTTCCTCAGACCCCTCATACATGAGCTTCAGTGCATCCTAGAGTTTCTTAGAAGTTTTGCACTTCTTGAAGCCTCTTATATAGAGTTTGGAAGAGCAGTTTGAAAAGCGGTCATGGCCTTCTGATCTACATCAATATTCTTCCAATCTTCTTTAGAATAATCAGCCACTTCCTTTAGTATCATCCCACCTCCAATAGTGGCTGAAGAGGTGATTAGGATGTGAGATCCATCGATGGCAGATCTCCAAATCTTGCTGTCTTTAGACTTGATGAACCCTCTATAAGTTGGCACCAATTACCAAAATCATCAGGAGTGATTAGTGGAGATTTGGTCATGGTACTAGTTTCCATATCAGCTTTTGAGATAGGTATCATTTGAGCTGATAAGTGTTTTGTGAAACTGAAGATATCTTAGATGGTGAGATCTTACAATCAAGAGCCTTAAAAACTCTGATACCAATTGAAGGACCGGTGAAGGGGTTAATTCAACAGTTTCACAAGAAGGAGAGACTTTAAACACTTAGCATATCAAATAGGGAACCAGTTAGGATGAAACTATGAACACAAGTAACAAGAAAACTAAACAAGAAAACTCAAATATGGTTTTCAAAAATGATGTATATTGCTTTGAAGTTCTTAAAAGGGTTACAAAGATTACATTCAGAATACAAGTACTTGAGATACTTTATACTACATCGTACAACTGACCATACTTTCAAGGCAAGCCGGAAACACTAATTTAGATAACAAGATAAATGTAAAGTCAAAAGGCGAATTGCTTTTTGACTAGTGACTACATGCCATAGCTCACTTCCTTATCTATTACAAAAAGAATAAAAGTACATACTTGAAAAGTTACAAACTCAACACCTTAATCAACAATTGACAAAAGCATGGAATTTTCACCAACTCATGCTGGTTGGTAAGTCTTCAGATATGGAAGCGGAAAGGTGATTCAGCTTTAGTCAAAAGTATGTCAAAGAAGACATGCCTTCTTTGTATTCAAAAGTAATCAATCTTTGGCTTCAGATGACTTTGTCTTTGAAGCTTCGGAAGACTTCATGTTTGACTTCGAAATAATTAGTCTTTTGGCATCGGAAGATTTGATACCTAACATAATTCACTGAGTTATATCAAATCTTCCGAAGTACTTTCCTAGTACTTCACATGTGCATGCTAAGAGCTCTTAGAGTTGTTCTTTGATTGCATTAGCCTCTAAGTGTAATCCTTACATTTTTCATATTGTGTCCAAGGTAATGAGTATGAATTTCATTATTTTTATACATTGAATATGTTATTGTATTACCAGATCAAATTCTTCAATCATCTCAATATCACCTAGAAAGTTAACATTGTTTTCTTCAAAAAGTTTTTCATTACTCCCATGAAATGATTCATTTTTTTACCAAGTTTCTTCACAATAGCAATAATTGTTTTTAGTATGTTTTTCCAATGTTCCTTATCTTTAATTATTTGATCTTGATTTTTTTATCAATTGTCTTAGTTTTCGCCAATCTTATCTCTAGATCCATCCATGTTCTCATAATCATAAGAAGTATATTACTTATTTCATGTTCTCTTAGTTTAAAATAAAATTATATCCAATCGTTACAACCTTTGTTTGCTAACTTACTTGTTCATTTATTTACATTAAATAACTTAAAAACAATATGTTCTATCAAGCTTTATAAAATAAATCAACCATTTTGAAGATCAAGATTAGGTTGGACTCACCTTAGACTAGTTTTTGTTTATGTTTAATTGTAATAGGCTAAATGTTAGATTATTTTTGTAAGTATTTTAGTTTTGTGAGTTTTGCTGCCCAGCGAAACTATGAGCAAAACTATAGTTCTGCTCATAGTCAACTATCAGTTTCACCCAGCGAAACTGTATTTCACAGCTAGGCGAAACTATGCTTGGGCAAGATAGTTTTGCTCACTGTGAAACTGTCAGCGAAACTATCCTCTATAAATAGAACTTATTTCTTTGATTGTTATGAGCCTTGAAAAACCCTAAATCGACTAATTATTGTTGCAAGTGTATTGTGTAAGCTGGATTTTCACCGAAATATCATTGAGCATTGATTCTATTGTGTGTATTGGATTTGATTGTCTTATTTTGAATACTTTTGACTTATTCTTCATCATCAATTGCTTCTTGTTTGGGTTTGTTGTTGATATTGAACGATTCCATCATTCAAGTGTACTGTCATTCGAACATTTTGGACCAATAAAATGGTATCATAGCCATTGTGCTCTTGATTGTTGGGGTTTTTTTTGTAGTTTGAGTTCAATATCTCTAGTTCATCAACTCCGGATCAAATTTTAGTGTATTTGATATGGAATTCGATTGAAATCAGTTAGTTGTTGGTTGGGATAGCCTTGGTAACCATCAAATCTCAAATTCATTGAGATTTGGGTGATTTTGGATTGATTTCGTGTTCAAAAAGGTTTTCACATTCATCGGGCGAGACTAGAGTTCTTTCAGCGAAACTGCATCTTCAACCAGCGAAACTACTTGTGTTTTGTGTGCTGTGATTGTTTTGGTAAACTCAGCGAAAGTACCATTTTACTGTTTGATTAAGTTTGGTTAATCTCCTCTTTGTGTTGTTGTGTTGTAAGTGACCACCCTTCACCGGTCCTGCATTTGGTATCAGAGCATTTCAGGCTCTTGATATAAGACCTCACCATGTTAAGATCCCTCACACACACAAATACTAAACTTTTCAAATGGCAGCCATTTCCAAGAGTGATATGGAAACTGGAACCATGAACAAGTCCCCACTAATCACTCTTGATGACTTTGATACCTGGTGCCTGAGAATGGAAGGTTTCATCAGGTCTCTAGTCTCAAGAATGTGGGAGTCTGTTGAAAATGGACCTTTCATACCTAGCACTCCTCTGCTATTGGTGCTGGTATGATCACCAAAGATGTGGCTTACTACTCTGATTAAGATAGGAAGAGAGTAGAGATTGACAAAAAAAGCCATGACAGCCCTTAAAACTGCCCTTCTAAACTCTGTGTAGGTTTCAAGAAGTTCAAAACGGCTAAACAGTTGTGGGATGCACTAAAACTGATGTATGAAGGTTTTTCCGAAGTCAAGGAGAACAAGAAGGATCTCCTGAAGCAGCAGTTTGAAAACTTCACCTTCAAAGCAGGTGAAACCATGACTCAGCAATACTTCAGGTATGTTGAGATAGTGGATACTCTTGTGGATGGAGGAGTTCCTCTTGAAAACAGAGACATTGTAAGGAAGTTCATGTCCTCACTTCCTAGGAAGTGGACACACTATTGTGTGGTGATCAAGAGGACTGAAAATCTCAAAACTCTTACTCTGACAGAGTTATATGGGATTCTCAGTGGCTACCAGATGGAGATGAACATGCAAGGTTCATCTGGCAACTCCAACAATCAATTGGGTTCAGCCCTGCACGTGGTAGAAAGGGATAGCATAGAACCTCAACATCATCTCATATGCTACCCTGACAACTCATCAAATGGTCCTTTCATCACCTTCCCAGAGACACCCAGGAAGAACTACACTTAAGGAAGCCCATTTCAAGAGACAAGCTCTTCTCAAGCTTTTGTGTCTTCAGATGAAAGTTGTGGCAACTCTCTTTTCACTCTTGAAGACATGGACTGTATCCATCCAGATGATCTGGAATACATCGAAATAGTCTAGCAGATGGCTCTTCTCACTCACAAAGCCAAGAAGTTCTACAAGAGAACTGGAAGGAAGTTTCAAAGCAATGCAACCAATGGAAAGTGTGGCCTGGACAAAGGCAAAGTCAAGTGTTACAACTGTAACTTGATGCGCCACTTTGCCAGAGAGTGTAAGGCACCTAGAAAAAATGGTGGCCAAGCACAAACCAGACCAAACTACACTGAGAAAGCCCCCAAGAATGAGAAGCCAAAGCAGCAAGCTGCAGTTGCTGTTGAAGAAGGAGGCTTTGACTGGAGTTTTCAGGTGGAAGATGCTTCTCCAAACCAAGCACTAATGGCAGATCATGATGAAGCCAAGGTATTGGAACATCTCTGTACTCCTGAATGCATTGCTAAAGTTAATATATACGGGTCCTATAACTTGGAGATGAGATCAGATCTTGAGTCCTTAAACATTTTAAACTCTGATTTTAGAAAGTTTGAAAATGATTATAAACTGAAGATAGAGGACTTAGAGAAAACCATTTCAGTTCTTAAAATGAGCATAAAGATTTTAGGACTCAAATCAAAGATCTCATAACCAAGCTGACTGAGTGCCAGGCTGAGCTTGTGATCAACAAAGCCAGGGCAATAAAGAATGTTCTTGAAGAAGAGACCTTCAAGAACATGATATCCTCATCCCTGCACAACAAGGTGTGTTATCAAAATACGCAGGGATTGGGATCCAATGAGATAGCTCCTCCACATACAATCTTGTCTGTAAGATCTCCTAGGTGTTGAACTTGTGAAGATGAGCTTCCTCTCATAGATCCTATGAGTGAAGAGGATGAAGAAGAGATAGTGAAAAATTACTCAAAGAAGAGTGAAGAGGAGGATTCTAAGAAGGGCCACTATCCTTTTGAGGAGAAGAAGATTATACTGAGGACCAAATCAATGAGAAAGAACTTGATCAGGAAGAGCAAAAGAAAAGCAAGGAAGGCTCAAGAGATCAAGGCTACTTTTTTCTCTAAGCAGAAACAAGTTTTTATCTCTGCAGGGTTTGAAGTAGTAAAGACTGAAGACAACAACCAAAACTCTTCAGCTAAGAGTTCTGGTTCTTGTTCAAATCATCTCAGTACCCAGAAGAAGACTGATCTGCTGTGTACCACTGCTGCACAGCCTAGACCATCAAACTCCAAGAACAGTTCCCAGCCCAAAAGGACTGTCTCAGCATCTGTAAAGATGAAGGTGGAGAAGGGATGTGACCAAAGACAGTCTTGTTCTCAGAAGAAGACTCTTGTGAAGAGGAATGGTGTGTGTCATGTGTGAAAGTACCTCTAACATTTCTAAGGATTGTCCATACAATCCTAAAAGTACTGTCCATATGACCTATACAAAGACTTCAAAGAGTTCCAAGAAGATTCAAGCTTCGGAAGGAAAATCTGTTTCCTTCGAAAGCTCCAAATCTAAGAAGAAGGCAAATGGAAAATTACCTTTGGAAGAAAAGTTGGTCTCGGAAGAAAGGAATTCTTCCGAAGCACTGAAGTCTGCTGCTGTGACTGCAGAATCTTCCGAAGGTTTAGTCATCCAAAATTCCGAAGTCCCAAAAGCTTCCGAAGTTTTGAAGGTCAAGTCCAATACTCCGAAGGTGGTGTGGAAGTCTAAGAAAGACCAAGTGACTGAAAATTCTCCATCAACAACAACTCAAGATCCTCCAAGCACAACCATAGGATCTATTACTGTTGCATTACCTTTTGTTATACTTAGTGAGCCCAAGACGAATAAGGCTTGGGTTTCCAAATGTAACTAATCATATTTTTTGTGCAGGAACAGCTCAAGACAAACAAGAATGTCTGGATCATTGATAGTGGCTGTTCCAGGCACATGACAGGCAATAGGTCACTACTCCATAACTTTGATAGGATTGATGGAGGACCAGTTGCTTTTGGAGGATATGAAGTTGGTTACATTTTTGGAAGTGGCAAGGTCACAAATGGTAAGCTCAGCATTGAAAAGGTAAACTTTATCAAGGAGCTTGGGTACAATCTTCTGAGTGTATCTCAATTTTGTGATCAAAGTCATAACATGCTCTTTATTGAGCATGAGTGCATTGTTCTCAAGCCTGGAGTGGTCATTCCTCATGAGCACATCCTGTTTAGAGCCCCCAAGAGAATATGTATAAGATGGACTTGCAAGAAACATCTCCCTCTAGAGAAGTCTCATGCTTTCTGTCTAAAGCCAATAGTGATGAGTCTTTCCTATGGCATAAAAGAATGTGCCATATAAACTTTAAGAACATGAATAAACTTATTAAACATGATTTGGTAACTGGAATGCTAAAGAAAGAGTTTACAAGTGATGATCATTGTGTTGCATGCCTGAAAGGGAAGCATCATAAGGTATCTCACAAGCGTAAAGAAAGGAACTCTATCACTACTCCCATACACTTATTACACATGGATCTCTTTGGCCCCACCAGTGTAATGAGTCTAGGAAGGACCTCCAACTGTTTGGTGATCACAGATGATTTTACAAGATTTACTTGGGTTTTCTTTCTTAGAACTAAGGATGAGACCCCTGAGACTCTGAAGAATTTCATCTTAAAGATTGAGAATCAATGTGATCACAAGGTCAAAACCATAAGATGTGATCAAGGGACTAAATTCAAGAATCAAACCCTTGATACATTTTGTGATGAAAAAGGTATTACAAGACAATATAGTGATCCCAGGACTCCTCAGCAAAATGGTGTTGCCGAGAGGAGAAACATGACACTAATTGAAGCTGCAAGAACTATGTTGTCTGACTCTAAACTGCCCATCACTTTCTGGGCAGAGGCAGTAAACAATGCTTGCTATGTGCAAAATAGAGTTTTAGTGGTTAAGACACATGGTAAGACTCCTTATGAACTTTGGCACAAGAGAAAACCTTTCATTGGTTTTCTTAGGTCATTTGGATGTCCTTGCACCATCTTGAATACCAAAGATCAAATTGCCAAATTTGCTGAGAAATCAGATGATGGACATTTCATTGGATACTCTTCCCAGGCTAAGGCTTATAGAGTATACAATCTTAGAACTAGAATTGTTGAGGAGTCAGCCAATGTGACTTTCAATGAACACACACCCTGTATGGATGGTTCTGGTCTTGATTGGCTATATGATCTTGATTTAGTTAGCAACTGTTTTAACAAATCTTGTGAGAATGTTTCAGGATCTGCAGAAAATTTAAATACAGGTGATCCTAATCCAAGATTTGAGCTAAGAAGACCTTTAACTCATACATCTTCAGCTTTAGTTGGAACTACTTCTGTCTAAAGCCAATAGTGATGAGTCTTTCTATCAGTACTTCAACTCAGAGGCTCCACAACCAGATAAGGATACCTCAATTGTGGAAGACAACAATGGTGGTGGTGACAGTGATCAAGAATTTCTTGATGCTAATAACCACACCTTAGATGACAACATCAATGATGTCACACACTCATTGGATCAAGTCAATCTTGATAAGGTGGTGATGTGGAGGGTGAAACATCTATGCCAGATCTAAATTTCTCAAATTTAGATCTTTCTCAACAACTTGCTGTGATCCCTCAGCTTAGGATCCACAAGTCTCACCCTACCACAAACATCATTGGAGATGTTGTCATAGGGGTAAGAACAAGAGGACAAACCCATGAAGCAAATGTTTGTCTTCACTCTTGTTTCTTATCCCAGATAGAGCCAAAGAAAGTTGATGAGGCTCTAAAGGATGGAAGTTGGGTTGAAGCTATGCAATAGGAGTTGCTTCAATTCAAAGGAAAAAAGTTTGGAACCTTTGTCCTCTTCCTCATGGGAAGACTACCATTGGAACCAAATAGGTGTTTAGGAATAAGAAGGATGATAGAGGCATTATCATCAAGAACAAGGCTACACTAGTTGTTCAAGGATACACACAAGAAGAAGGGATTGACTACACTGATGTTTTTGCTCCAGTAGCAAGACTAGAAGTTGTTAGGATATTCCTGGCATTTGCTACATCCAAGAACTTCAAGGTCTTTCGGCTTGATATGAAGTGTGCTTTAATGTATGGAGTGTTTAATGAAGAGGTGTATGTCAAACAGCCACCCGGTTTTGTAGACCCTGATCATCCTGATTATGTCTGCAAGCTTGATAAAGCTCTTTATGGGCTGCATCAGGCACCCAGGAAGTGGTATGAGACATTGTCTGAGTATCTTTGCAAACATAGATACAGGAGAGGTACTATAGATGGAACTCTCTTCATCAAAGGACAGGAAGTGACATATTGCTAGTTCAAGTGTATGTGGATGACATCATCTTTGGTTCAACTAATCCAAAGCTCTTCAAAGACTTTGAGAAGCTGATGAAAGACAAATTTGAAATGAGTGCAATAGGAGAACTCAATTTCTTTCTTGGAATTCAAGTGAAGCAAGTTGAAGATGGTATCTTCATAAGTCAGTCAAAGTATGTTCAGGACATACTCAAGAGGTTCAACATGACTGATTGTAAGATTGTTAAGACACCCATAGCCAGAAACCACTCCCTTGGACCTGATCTTGAGGGGGAGTGTGTAGATGAACACTTATACAGGGCTATGATTGGGTCTCTTATGTATCTTACTGCTAACAGGCCTAATATCATGTTTGCTACATGTATTTGTGCAAGATATCAAGCCAACCCTAAGATGTCTCACCTCATCACTGTCAAGAGGATTCTAAGATACCTCAAAGGTGCTTCAACACTTGGTTTATGGTATCCAAAGAATCCTGACTTCAATCTGTATGCTTATACAGATAGTGATTATGGTGGTTTCAAGATGACTGCAAAGTCTGCAGGACCGGTTAAGGGCTTGAACAATTACAACACAACAACACAAAGAGGAGATTAACTAAACTTGATCAAACAGTAGACTGGATTAACCAATATGTTGATACAAAGAACACAAGTAAAGGTAAAGAGACAGAACAAGAGATTTGGGTTTCAAGGAGGCAGTATATTGCTTTCTCAAGTTCTTTTACAAGTGTTACAAAGAATAAAGAAAGATACTAGAACTTGGAATACTTATACTACAACCTACAGTCGGCTATACTTTGAAAGCCAGCTGGATACAATTGACTAGACACAAACAAAATCAATTGTAGAATCAAAAGGCATATCTGCCTTTTGACCTTGTGACTATGACATGCCATAGCTCACATCCTTATCTATTACAAAAAGGATAAAGTACACAAAGTAGAAAGTTACAAACTCAAGACGTCGATGTACAGTTACCAAAAGCATGGACCTTTTCACCAACTCATGTAAGTTGGTGACTTTACAGAGATGCAGCGGAAAGGTGTCCAGCTTTATGGAACAGTACATCAGATAAAGCATGTTACTAAAAGTCTTCGGAAGAAATCTGTCTTCATAGGTTGAAGCTTCGGAAGACTTTGTCTCTGAGGCTTCGGAAGACTTCATGTTTGGCTTCGGAAGATATTGGTCTTGGCTTCGGAAGATTTTACACTTAGAATATTTTCTAGTGTATGGTGTAAAACTTCCGAAGCATTTCTTCTACAGTACTTGGTGCATGTGTTGCAAAGAGACATTGGATGTTTTGGTTTGCATCAGACTTAAAGGAATCCTTACAAACTCCCCCTAGGCTGATGCTACCAAAACATTTAGAAGATTTTTAGATGTTAGTGGTCTTCAGCACAATCAGGACCATACCCTTCTTCATTAGATGGTCAGGATCATTCAGACCCTCATAGTATCTTCTCATCTCAAAGAGATCATGCAGAGGTAAGTTGATTATGTCTTGCCAAGTATAGACATTCTAAACACCTTGATCTCTGATTACATGCCATCTTTCTGGATTGGTAGAGTAAGTCCAGGGTAAGATGGGTGTTTCACCTGTCAGAGGAGCTACTTGTATTGGAGTTGATTGGGCTGCCTCATCATGCACTTCCTCAGGTTGATCTGACTCAGCCTGAGGTGTAAAGGTAGATGACTTAGGCTTCTTCTTCTTAGACTTTGGTTTAGAAGCCATTCTTTTCTTCCTCTTAGATGACTTTAACTGAGAAGACTGGTCTGCAGCACCTTGTTGATCATCCTTGTCTTTCTCAGTTGGGTGTTCCTCCCTCACAGGTTCAGAAGGAGAGGGAGTTTGACCCTGCTTTGGATCAGAAGATGAAGCTTGCTGAGGCTCAGTAGGAGGTCCGGGTTGAGGTGTCTCAGGTTGTTCAAACTTAACCTTCACTTCAGGTGGGACTTGACTTGGAAGAGAGTGTAAGTCAATCAGCTCACCACTCTTAATCTTCTGCTTGATTACCCTTATATGCTCATGCATTGTGGATAGAGACATAGGGCCAAGTCTCCTTCCGGAGAATCCATATAGCTTCAAGAAGCTCATCATCCTTTGTCTATCAGCAGACTTCTTCATACTCTTTTGGATGATGGCTCTTGACTTTGCAACTTCTTCCCTTAGCTTCCTTTTAGTTGTCTTTCTCTCTTTGACTAGCTCAAGTTCAAGTTGTTTTAAGTACTCAAACTCAATAAAGTCATAGGACAGGGGAAGAAGTGCATCTGCCTGATAGAAGCCTGTGACACTCAGGTAGTTGATCATTTTGATCCTATCTTCTTCTTTGTCTACCTGAGGTTCTTGTGGAGCCACATCTTCTTGTACATGACTTTCTTGAACTGGAGAAAGAGTGGGAGCATACTTGTAGAGTCTTTTCTGTCTCTTCTCCTCTATGAATTGGAGAAGTAGCCTTGCATCCTCTTTTTCTTTCATCTCTCTTGACACTTCCATGTCAGCCAGTTCATTCAGTTCTTCTAAGGGGAGGGAGATGATTTCATCAATATCACAGTTCCGGGTCTGTATATAAGTAATCCTAACTGCCCTCAACTCATCATCTTGAGTATTTGGTCTGGGAGCAGCCCTGATTGCAGCTTGCATAAAGCTTGAAGACCCAGAGGAACTTTCTCCCCTTAGCTTTCTTTTCCTCTCTCTCTCTTCCTCCTCAATTTCTTCAGGAGTCATAATCCTTTTCCCTTTGTCACCTACAGACCTTTGTGACTCAGGGTGAATAAAGGCTTGGCCTTCATTGCTTGGTGTAGCATCCATGCTCTAGCCAGAGAGGGGCTGAGAAACACCTTCACCAGCAGGTGTCTCAGAAGGAGTGTGAACCTCTGCAGCAGTTGTTGATGATGAGACAAGGGTCTCAGGTTCTGCCACTGGGCCTTCAGTCAAGGTTTCCCCTATGAAACTAATCTTAGGGTCCACCTCAACATCCAGTTGACCAATGACATTGCCTGATTGCCTAAGTCTCCTTCTTAGAGTGAACTCTGCAAGGATCCTATCTTGGATTCTTTAAGCCAATCTGTCAGTTTGTCTTGAGTTGCTTGGATTAACAAGTGGCATATTGACTAGATCCAATCTTTCATAGAAGTTCAAGCTTTGAAAATCAAATTCTTCTTGTTGCCCTTGAACTTTGTGAAGAATAATGGCTCTTCTGTCAGCATCATACCTCCACCTTATAATGTAGTTTGAAGTTCCTTGAGGTGGGGATGAGACATCCCTTGGTATACCCTCCTCAAAGAGACTCCTGATGATAGAGTCTATAGAGTCCACATTATGTGAACTTGAGGAAGTTCCTGAGAATGCACAACTGCAAGTGAGGATGGTGAGTCCTCTATGTCCATTCTCTGTGAAGAACTCCTAGGTTCTGTGGCTGCAATAACTTTCTCCCCCTTTTTGGTAGCATCACCCAGTTGTATAGGTGAGCTGGAGGATAAGTCAATCACTTCCACAGGTTCTTGTGTTCCTGGTTGAGCTCTCCTTAAAGGTCTCCCAGCTAGTTTTTCCGTAAGATATGAAATCTGAAGTTGCTGATCATTGACCCTGTTTTGTAAGGTAGTCACCTGAGATTCAAGGTGACTAACCTTATAGACTAAATAGGAGCATGTTTTTGACAGTTTTTGCACCTTTAGTCTCAAATTCCCCTCATCTTCATCAGAAGAATCATTGGGGGATGAGATAATTAGACCAAAGTCCTCTCTCTCACCACCACCTTGAGGTTCTTGGCTGCTGGTTTTCCTCTGCTCACTAGCAATCTCAGTTGAGATGTCAGTGGGCTGAGTTGCCATGGTTGAGGTCTTAATGATGTAATCACTTGCAGAAGTGAGAGCCTCTTCCATATGGACATCCTGAACATGTTCAGAAGTGTCCACCTCAGTAATAGGTGATGATGTGGGCTAGACTGAGGAGAATCAGAGGTACTCATCTCTCTTTGAGTAGGGGTGGAGAAGAGAGACTCATGGTACTCACTGAATCCTAAGTCTTCATCAGTATAGAAGGATAGGTTGGGAATGGGTTGATTAGATCTAAAGGCTGGGGATGGTAAATGTCCCCTGAAGGTTGTTCACTTGAGTGTTGAGACTCAGAGTGAAGGCTTAAGGCTGTTGGGCTTGTGAGCTCATCAGGGTGATCATGAGGAACCTCAGCCCTGTTAGTTGAAGAAATGGGAGTGGTTTGCTCCTCAGGGGAAGTAGGAGCTCTAGTGTCCACTTCCTCCTGTAAAGGTGAGTATATGGGGACCTGCACAGACTCAATAGCTTGAGCAGGGGTTCGTTTGGATTTTCTTTGGTAGGTGAGGGTTATTTGTGGTCTTTTTAGTGGTAAGGAAGAAGAAGGTGTGGGTTCAACACTAGCTTGTGTGGCTAGGTTGTCACCATGAGCAATGAGCTCTAACATTTTGGGGACTAGGGCTGTTTCTACCCCTGAGAAGCCTACAGTTGGCTTCTTCATGATTTTAAAGATTTCGGGCTTCATCTGTCCCAATTTAAGAATATTACTTGTTTCCCTCAACTGTGAGCGTAGTTCACAGTTAAGAATGTGCTGAACATATCTAGGAAACATGTAATACTCTAAGGAGTCCAAGTTTGCAAGTAAATTGGTATAAACAAATTGAGAGTACCTGAACTTGACCCCCTGAACCATTCCATGCACTATAAAGGAGAGATCCTCAGGAATCTGGTCCCACCCTCCATGCTTGTTTGACAAGCTATGGATAACCACATGGAGCAGGTATTTCCACTGGGATGAGACCTTTCCTTTCCTGAAGGTCTTTACAGAGAAATCTCCCTCATAGCCCATCTGCTCAAAGGAATGATTAACAGCTTCCTTTGGGAAGGACAACTCACCTTCTTCATTATCCAGCTGTAAATGATAGTTGATGATGGCCGGAGTGATGAAGATTGTCCTCCCTTGCACTGTGGCAGACAGTGCCTTCTCCCCATCCATAATGACCTCTTGGCAGGTCTTCCAGAATTCAAGCAAATGATCCTCATACAGAGTAGGATCAATGGTCAGGGAGGTGAAGTAGTTGGATAGAGTTAAGAATTGGCAAATCTCTGAGAAACTTGCATCTTTCTCATAGCTTAACAGAGCAACCTGATTGTGTTGCCTGTGAAGTGGCATGGAGAAATCTGGGTTGTTTCTGCGGTTAAGGTTGGCCATTTTAGAAGCTTAAGGTTGAAGAAAGGTAGAAAGCAAATGCGTTTTGGGAATTAGGTTTGAGGAATAGTGGAATTGAGGAAGATAATGAGGAAAAGGGGGAACCGTTGGGTATTTATGTGAAAAGGGATTTGAACCAAAGTTAATGAAAGAGGATAAACTTTGAAATCCGAAAGTCGGTCCCACCTTTGAAAAAGTAGTTTACTTTTGCTCAAAAAGTAGTTTTCTTGGAATTCGAAAAGCTTCTGAAGGTAAATTATCTTCGTAAGTTTTAATGAAAAAGCTTCCGAAGCTAAAATGACTTCGGAAGATTTTCCTGAGAGTCTTGAAAATTTTGCTTCGGAAGAGGAATAACCACCTGAATGCTTTGTATAAGAAACAACAAAGCTTCCGAGAGTTAATTTTGCGTTGGAAGGAAAAAGTTCTTAAAAACAAATAAGTGTCTGAGATAAGAATTTAAGCTTCGGAAGATAGATTTAGACTTCTTCCGAAGGTAAAATTTCTTAGACAGTTATTTATTTTGAAGACATGATTTTCTTCCGAAGATAAAATTTTATCTTTCGAAGGATTAGAAAATTTTCAAGTATCTAAGGAAAGTCTTCAAAAAGGATTTTATATCCAAAGAAAACATGAGTTTATGAAAGTGATGAACTAGACAACTTAGGACACACATATTTTAAGAAATAATTAGAATTAGTTTTAAGAATAAGTCTACTCAAAGTTAATCATCCCAATAGCTGATATTAGATATTTAAATCTCTGTTCATCAAAAGCTTTTGTAAACAGATCAGTATATTGTTCATCTGTATGAACTTTGACTAGTTTAATTAATCCATTTTCATAGTTATCTCTTATTAAATGATACCTGTTGGACCAAAAGAACCAATGAGCCAGATCAGAAAAACCTTTAAGTCCCACAGACATCACAACAGCTGAAGAGATCTACATCAGCTGAAGATAAAGTCTGAAGATAAAAGTCTGAAGATAAAAGTCTGAAGACAATAGCTGAAGACAAAGTCTGAAGACATATGTTGAAGACAAAGTCTGAAGACCAAGTTCTCAAAAGTTGTCTCAAACAGCTGAAGTGTTTCCTTTCAGTAGTTGTAATGTTTTACTTTTCACTAGTTTCCTTTCAGTAGTTTTATTATTGTAAAACGTCTGAAGTTCTTACACTTCAGGTGTTATAATTTCAGTAGTTGTAACTCTAGTTTACACTTAGTTTTTTGTGAAGGTGTGCTCAGTTGTTGTGGACATCTTCAGTAGATTAGTTATTTTCAGTAGTTTGTTAAATCAGTTAGATGTCACTATCAAGTGACATCAGCTGACGTCATATTCCTTTATAAAAGGAATGTTGACCTAGTTGTTTTTTAACCGAAGCATTTGCGTGAATGAAAATCTTCTATTAACAGAAAATTTCTCTCTCTATAATCGTCATAGTGTGATTGCATATTCATACTTATCTTGCTAAAATTTGATCTAATTTCTGTTTTATTCCGCTGCAAATTCCAATCTAATTGATCAAACTAGATCCGATCCTATCAAATGGTATCAGAGCTGGTTAATCATTGATCGATTTAACAATTGATCATTGAAACTTCTCTTTTGATATGTAAGTTTGATCGAATTAGCAAATTTTCAAGAATTGGTTATAGAGTCTGAGTTTCTGTCGCTTCCGGTCAATTAATTTGAGATTCAAATTGTTTTGTTGAGTTTTTAAGCTAGACTTATTATAATCTCATTGAATTTGGTTGAATTGGTGAAAATGACTACTTCAATCAATGATCCTCACAATACTGGCTCCTCAACTAAGCCTTCGATGCTTGTTAGGAGTGAGTATAACATATGGCAACGCCGAATGCTCCATCACCTGTCTGTTAACAGTTCAGGTTGTTGGAAGTCAGTGGTTCATGGACCATATAAGCCTATGGTGAGTAATCCTGAAACCAATGAGATGGTTCCGAAGAAGAAGGAACAATATTCTAATGAGGACTTAAAACTGTTTGAGATTGATGCTAAAGCCCATGGAATTCTGGCCATGGCACTGCCTAATGAAATCTACTCCGGGATTATGCATCATGAAACTGCTCATGATCTCTGGGTTGCTTTGAAAGAACAATTTGGAGGAACTGATGAGGTCTTAGCAAACAATAGAGAAATCCTTGCCCAGTAATATGAGACATTCTCTCATAGAAAGGGTGAGTTACTGACTCAACAGTTTGAGCGATTTTCCTATTTGATATTTGAGCTAAAAATGGTTCAACATGAATATACAAACAACCAGATGAACAACAGATTCCTCAGATCCCTGCCTGAGAGATGGGACACATATACCATTGTCCTACGCTCCAGTGCAAATCTGGATACTCTATCTCTTACCCAACTTCATGGGAAACTCTTAACATTTGAGAGAGAGATAGAACAGAAAAGGAAACTGGCTTCATCTAGAAATCTCACTGATGACTTTGTACCAGGAAACACTGCTTTGGTTGGTCATGAGTCAAAATAAGCTACATCTGAAAGTTCCTATGATGAGCATATTGATTACTCTTCAAACAGTGGAGATCATGCTTTTGTTGGAGTTGATGGTAACTCAGGGTTTAGTGTTGATAACTTGTGTTTTTTGATGGATGATTTGAAAGGAATTGTTGATGATGATCTGGAAGAGATGGATATTTTGAGCCAAATGGCATTAATCAATATCAGATCTCAAAAGTTTTACAAAAGGACAGGTAGAAAATTCCCTGGTCTCTCTGGCAAAACCAAAGTTGGTTTTGATAAGAGCAAGTTGAGATGTCACAAGTGCCATAGACTTGGACATTTTGCTAGAGAGTGTAGATCATCTGGATCTAACTCATCTGCACCCTTTGTGACTTTTCCAAGCAATAGCTCACAATCCAAAGGGCAACATTCTACCAGTTCTGATCATCACTCATAATTTCAATCATCTCCTGCATTTTTTGTTCCTCAAGGTCAAATGCCATATCCTTATCCATGTTTTTACATGCCTCAGTCTAGTCAGGTTCCTGTACCCATGGCTCAACAATCACATGCTCTACCTGATCCTCAACCATCTCAAACAAATCAACAATCTCAATCTCAATCAAATCAGAGCTTTCACCCCTGAGGTTGTTGACTGGAGCAGCTTACCAGATGATGTCTCTGGTTATCCTGAACAATTATTTGCTGGTGCTCGTCAAAATGGTGGTGAAAACCCTTTTGGAAATCTTGCTCTAATGGCCCTGGAGTCTACTGATGGAAATACTTCATCATCACAGGTACCACAGGTATCTTCTGAGGCTAAGGCCAAGTTATGTTCTGAGTCATGTATAGCTGCTTTTGTTTCAATTAGGGAAGCAAATGTAGCTTTAATTAATCAAAACCTGGACCTAGAGAAAGTAATTTCCAAAAGAAAAGCTGAGTTTGAGTCTGTTTTAAAAGAAAAGGATGAGGAGATTTACAAACTAAAATGTCAAATCACTGATGAAAAAGCAAAGGTAGATGTCATTTTGGAGAATCATAAGAATCTCAAAGAAACACATGCAGCTACTCAAGTTAATTGTGAACGTTGGGTAACATCATGCAAGGGATTTGAAATGCTTCTCAGTAAGCAAACAGCTTCAAATGTGAAGTTTGGGATTGGGTACAATCATACCATACCTCCTACAGATTTTACTCCCAAGCTAGAAGTAAAATCTGAAGGTGATTGTAATTCCCAAACCACATCATCATGTGTCTCATCCTCAAGTGATAATTCAAAATCAGAGGAAGAAGTCAGTGTTATTACCTCAGCTAATCAAATTGCTGATGGTCTCACTGCTTCTAAACACATGATAAAAAAGAAACTGAGCAATTTAGGTGTTGTCCCACAAGGTACTCAAAGTACTGAAGGGCAAAACACAACACCTGAAGAGCATTTCAAATCAAAGGAAAACAAGCATTGTTTGACAACTGCTGAAAAGTCTATCAAGAAATTCAAAAGTACTGATAGAAAACTTCTGAGGAACAAATCTTCAGTTGTTGCAAATCCTTCAGTAATTACCAAAAGTACTGAAAGGAAGAAAGTACTGAAGAACAAATCTTCAGTAGTTTCATCATCTTCAGCAGTTGATCAACAAAAGATGAAAAGAAAGCCATGTGAAATATGTGGTTTGTTTAATCATCTTACTGATGAATGTTGGTATAACAAGGGTTTAAAATTCAACAAAGAGAAAATCATTAAGAAGAAAATGAATAAAATGAAAGATGAATTTCAAACCAAATTTGTACCACAAACATCTCAATCTGATAAACCAAAGTTTTTCCAAAAAGTTAAAAAGAAGGAAGGGGTTTATCACAAAACAGCTGATAATATTCCTCATGGAATATCAAAAACCCAGACTAAGTCTGTGTCTTTTAAAAGGGAGGAGTTGGTGAATCACAAGAACAAATCACCAACAAGTACTGATGTGTCAACTGAGTTGAAAGCTTTGACAACCAATCAGACACAACTTGTTATGATGGTTCAACATCTGTTGGGGAGAGTTAACCAATTAGATGTCTCTGTGATTAAACCACTGAAAAGGAAACCTAAGCCAAAATCAAAGGAATCCTTTTCAGCACCTACACCTTCAAAGGCTGTCAATCATGCAAAATCAGTTAGCTTAAAATCTGTTGATGAAAATAAAACCAAAACCAAAATGGTTTGGGTCTCAAAGGCTAACTAATTTTTTTGAAAAATGCAGGGTTCTTCGTTATGCCAAAGAAGCATCTGGTATGTAGACAGTGGAGGATCTATGCATATGACAAGGAGCAACTCCCTTCTTCATGATTACTCTCAAGGGAAGAAGGGATTTGTTTCTTTTGGAAATGATGCTAAGGGTTACATCATAGGAAAAGGATTTGTCTCAAATGGTGAAATAAGGTTTGATGATGTTAACCATGTGGTGAACCTCAAGTATAATCTACTGAGTGTCAGTCAAATGTGTGATAAAGGGCATGTTGCACTTTTCACAAGTCAGAACTGTCGGATTCTGTCTTCCAAAGTTTTGAACAAGATTGACAAGATATTGGATGAATATACTCTCCTGAAGGCAAACAGGATTGGAAGAGTATATGCCTTAGATTTATCAAAGAAAATTGATCTTAAAGGCCATCCATGTCTGTTCTCTAAAGCCTCTTCTCAAAAATCTGCACTATGGCATAGAAGGCTTGGTCATGTGAATCTTAAAAATATGAATCAGCTTATTCATCATGGTTTAGTGAGAGGTTTGCCACAGAAGGAGTTCAAATGTGATGACAACTGTCCAGCTTGCTTAAAAGGAAAACAACACAAAGTTTCATTCCTACCAATAGAAGAACCCAAGTCCATTGCCTGCTTGCAATTACTGCATATGGATCTCTTTGGTCCTGTAAGAGTAATGAGTATGGCAAAGAAAAAATACTTTCTGGTAATTGTGGATGATTGCTCCAGATATGTATGGACTTTCTTCTTACATTCCAAAGATGAAGCAGCTCAAATCATCATTTATTTTGTGTTGTATGTGGAAAAGCAGCATTCACTTCCAGTCAAATGTGTGAGAAGTGATAATGGCACAGAGTTTAGGAATCACACTCTTGATGAATTCTATTTGTCTAAGGGAATCAAGAGACAATATAGCATTCAGAGAACTCCTGAGCAAAATGGAGTGGTGGAGAGAAAGAACAGGACCCTTATTGAAGCCGCAAGGACAATATTGGCTGACTCAGGTTTGCCACTAACCTTTTGGGCTGAAGCTGTCAACACAGCTTGCTATGTACAGAATAGGGTGTTAGTGAATCAGAGGTTGATGAAGACTCCTTATGAGTTATTATATCATTTGGCCCCTCTAATTTCATTCTCTAGAGCATTTGGGTGTCCCTGTTATATTCTTAACACAAAGAATCCACTTCAGAAGTTTGAATCAAAGGTGGATGCAGGGTATTTTGTTAGGTATTCATGTACTTGCAAGGCATACAGAGTTTTTAATTGCAGAACAAAGATTTTTGAAGAAACTTTGCATGTCAAGTTTAATGAATCTCCAAAAGACAAAATTCCTTAAAACCCTGTGGAGTTGTTTGACTTGGACATACTGCAATATGTTCCATATCAGTCTCCATCTGTTATTGTTTCTGAGGTTCCATCATCTCCACCTGATGGCATAAATGCAAGTTGTAGTGATCATTTGCCTGTGTCTACTACACTTGATGTTCCTGTAGCTTCAGCAGTTCCATCCACATCAAATGCTGATGAAATCTCTGAATCCTCTACTTCATTTGAACTGCCATCTCATTCTAGGTTTCAAGAGTCTGAATCAACATCTGTTGCTGCTGAAGCTCCTACAAACACGTGCACAGATATTATTGAGTATCAAGAACTGAAGAATCATCCCATGTCCCAGATCATTGGTGACATTAATGCTGGTGTTTCAACAAGAAGCCAATTGTCCAATTTTTGTCGCTATACTCTCTTCATCAGTCAGCAAGAGCCAAAGAACTATCATGTTGCATTAAGGGACAATGGATGGGTTGAAGCCATGCAGCTTGAGCTTCTTCAATTTCAAAAGCAGCAAGTGTGGGAACTGGTTCCTCTACCCCAAGCAACACATTACTGGATGCTGATCAGAAAGGTAAAGCAGTTGATGAATCTCTTTACAGATGTATGATTGGTTCCTTGATGTACCTTACAGCTTCTAGACCAGACATTCTGTTTGCAACTTGTGTCTGTGCTAGATTTCAGGCTGCACCTAAAGAATCCCATATGATTGTAGTCAAAAGGATCTTTAGATATTTGCAAGGAACTCAATCTCTAGGACTTTGGTATTCCACTGGGCACTCTTGCAAATTAGTTGCTTTCTTTGATAGTGACTATGCAGGGTGTAAGTTAACCAGAAAATCAACTTCTGGTGGATGCCAATTTCTAGGCAACTGTTTAGTTTCTTGGCAGAGTAAGAAACAAACTTCAGTTGCTACATCCACAGCTAAAGCAGAGTATATTGCAGCTGGAAGCTGTACATCTCAGGTACTCTGGCTTCAAAATCAATTATTGGATTATGACATTACAGAGACTAAGACTCCTTTACTGATGGATAGTGCTTCAGCTCTTTGTATTGTAAAGAATCCTGTCAAGCATTCTAGGACCAAACGTATTGAGATCAGACATCATTTTAACAAGGATTGTTATGAAAAAGGTCTGATTGATCCAAAGTTTGTGCCTAGTGCTGATGAGCTTGTAGATATATTTACTAAGCCTTTGGACAGTGCAAGTTTTCAAAATCTTGTGCTCAGGCTTGGTATGCTGCAACTAGAATGATTTGACAACTACTGATGCTCTTAGTTAATAAGTACTGATGAGCATTAGTATAAAGCTGTCAAAAATAAGTGCTGATAAGTTATTTTATCTTTAGCAGATTTTTATAACTACTGAAGACTAAATTACTTAAAAGTACTGAAGTACTTCATGTGTTGAAAAGTACTGATGTAGTTAAAACTACTAATGTCTTTTCTAATAGATAAGTACTGATGACCAATGAAACATCTGAAAATCAGATGATCTGATGAGTAAGTGTTAAGGTCATTGAAACAACTGAACTTTGTGAATTGACGACAACAACTACTGGTTCATTTCAAAACAACTGAAGCCAAAACCAAGTCTTTAGTAGTTTACAACTACTAATGACTAACACCAATTCTTCAGTTGTTTACAACATCTGAAAGTTAAAACCATGTCTTCAGTTGTTTTCTTTCCGCCGTTTCATAACCTATAAATACCTAACCCTAACTTCAAACTTTTCATAACTCACTTTCCAAACGTTCATCTTCCATTAATGGCGACCATGCAAATCAAACCTCGACACAACTGTGTCGCTTACCTTACCAAATCAGCCTTTTGGACCAAGTTTGATGCTGCCATATCTGATGGCTGATTCACAATATCACACAGCCTTCCTCTTGAATCCTACCATCTATCCTGATACCCTTCGCCAACTCTAGACAAACGTCACTGTTCATACTGCTGAGAATGATGATTCGATCACTCTCCAGTCGTTTGTCAACCAGAAGAAGGTGGTCATCACTTCTGAGATCATTCGCCAAACCCTAGACCTGAATGATGCCACCTATGTCACCAGATACCCCAAAGGCACCATTGATTTATCCTTTGTTAACCATGGATATGAGGGTGACCTAAGTGCCACTACTATTATGAAGAAGCACGTCCATGATGCTGAGCGTCTCATTTTCCATATGATCAATGTCTGTTTTGCCCCCAAAACATCTTCATGGGATCAAATGTCATCCAGGTGGTAACAGGTATTGTATTCTATCCTTGAACGCCAAAGCTTAAATTTTTCTGAAATAATATTTTTGGAACTAAAAGATCTGGCAATGAAACCTGTGGCTAATAGATGGATATTATATCCAAGGTTTCTTATGGCCATAATTCTAAATCAATTAAAATCTGATGGCCTAGTTGGCCTTGGAGTCCCTGCTATGGTAGTTTTGCCAGAAGTATACTCCAGGCACAACTCAAATCCACAACTCAAAGAGGCTGCCAAACTGCTAAAACTCAAGCAGAGGGAACCCACAGCCTCCACCTCCAGATCTAAAGTCCCCTCCAAACCAAAATCCAAGAAAACCAAAAAGGCTACTCAGGGAGTTGAGTCCCCTGATGATGCCCCTGCAGCACAAACGCAAGATGAAACTACTAGCCTTAATGCCCATGTAGTTTCAACGACTCTACTAGCTGAAACCGCTCAGGTATCCTTTCAACAGGATCCTGATGCAACCAACATTGGGGAAACCACATTACTGGAATCTCTCTCACTTGAGAAGATTGCCATTGAAGGGCACCATTCACCCCAGGTGCAATCCTTTTCACCTCTATCTCCCACTGAAACCACCCTACAAGCCCAACTGCAATCATTAAACAAGTTCTGACTCAACTACATTCCTCTACCCCTCCCCACAAACCTATTAACACTGGGAAAACCTCAACAGCTGAGGGAGAGGATTATAATGTAGTTGACAACCCACAGCATAGGGATTACAAAGTTCAATCTCCCAGTGTAGAGGAGGATATTAGAACATCTGGTGAGGCTACCTCTTCCCCTGTTTCAGCACATGAACAGGATGAAGCTGGTATCATCTCTAAGACCTCACCAGAGGCAACTGCCAATGAAGGACTTCATCCTGAGGCAGGAAGTCCCCGGTTCCAAGACAAAGGGGCACATGTGAATACTGATCTACACTCAGCACATGTTCATCCTGATTTACTCAAGAGGTCAGCTGATTCAGCTAAAACTGATGATGACCTGGGCTTTTTCTTTGAAGTTATAGCCCAAAACACCATTCTTGAGGCTAAGGTATGCAGATTACAAGAACTGCTTGCCAAAATGTCTCAGGAATCAAGTCCATCTGCCCCAATTCACCCACAGATGGCAGCTTCTTTTGAAGCTCTCCCACACACTGAGCGAATCTCAACAAATGGGCCACCAGCCTCTGTTTCAGGCACCATTTCTCAGGGACAGAACCCCTCTGAGCAAATGGTTGCTGCATTTAAATCTTCATTACCTCTCATCACTCCAATCATCACTACTATTGTCCATCAAACCATTGATGAGAGGATTTCCTCAAATCTTCAAACCCTTGTTGATGATGTTGTTTCCAAGAAACTTTCTGACATTCAAACCCCTGAACCCAATGCAACCAAAAAGGGGGAGTCTAAGTCAGTGAAAGAAGATAAAAGAAAGAGAGTTGAAGAGGAAGAAGCCATAGAGAAGAAAGGAAAAGAGATAATTAATTACAAGAGAAAGAAAAGTGCTGAACAGACTGAGGATGAGAAGAAGTTGGAGGAAATGATCAAAGCTGATGAGCAACACAGCAGATCTATGGATAAGATCATTGATCAGCTCTTCAGACAAGGCTTTGACACTGCCAAACTTGATTCTGAGATCAGACGGCTAGAGATTCAAGAGATTGAAAACAGATAGGCAAGCTGTAATGAGAAAGAAAGGGAAAGATTGGAAGCTATGATCAAATTCTTGTCAAAACACTTGGGAAGACCTATCATTGAAGTAAAGTCATGGTCTAGAGACAGTATTTTGGAGATAACCCCCAAAATCTGCTCTTCTAAAACCTTCAACAAAGGATTGATCATAGAAGCTCTGGATGAAGCTGGTGCTGGGAAAAGGTCTGACATGGCAAAGTTATCCAAAGCCACCCTCACAACCAAAATGATAAAGCAGCCTTTACAATCTCCCTTACCAAAACAACCCTCAAAATCAACCTCACAAACCCCAAAGCAATCAATCTCACAACCCTCAAAACCAACTCCTTTACCTAAGAAACCCACTCAATCAACCACCAGTGATGCACCTAAGAGAAAGAGAAGGGTGTTGAGGATGGAAGAAGAAGAAGATTATGAGGAGGATAGTCTGCCAATCTCTGCTGTGATTAAAATGAAGAAACCTGAGCCTAGGAGTCAACCAACAACAATCACTCCTGACACTCAAAGGCAAATGGTTAAAGTGAAGATTGAAGAAGAAGAATAGCAGAAACAACATGATGAGCAGCTGTTAAGGATGGCTGATAAGGAATTTCCTAAGTCTTCATCCATACAAGCTATGAAGAAACATGCTCAGAGGTTGTATGCTCTCAGATTTACTTTTCAGTATCAGAAAGAGAGAGTAAGGATTTGGCATGACCCCAGAGTTAGTGACAGAATTCATAAGAAAAATGTTCCAAGTAGATACAATGGCCAAGTGAGAAAGACTGTGGATGCTGTGATAATGCTGGCCATTGTAGTGTCACCTTGGGAAATTCTTGATGATTTCAAGCGAGCTTACAAGACTAATATGACTCCTCAAACCTTGTTGGAAAACAAAATGGTGAAGAAGGGGTTAATTTATAAGAAGCTTGAAGAAATCAGACGAAATGAGCTTTAGTTGTTACTTGAAGGTACTCATCCTGATGAGTTTGCTTACAGAGAAATAACAACTGTGGAGCTGAAGAATGGAAAGACTGTGAGATACTTGTTTGAGTAGTATGGGCCTGAGTTCTTCTTTGAGAGTGAAGCTGAAGAACTCACAATAGAAGATAAAGTTGTTTTTCTTGAGGCCTATGTCAGAGAGTCTTACAGACTCATCATTGGGAAGTAGGTTTAATGATTGGGGTAACAGCTCTGTGTCCAAATTCCCCAAGACAGAGTTCCCATTCATCTTTTGCCAATCAAACTTTTTGAAACCTCATCCTGGCCTGCGCTTGACTTGGTGATTTCTGAGCTGGTCCAGAAAATATGTCTGCCAATAAGTGGGACTTCAATAAGCTTAAAGGTTTTGGCTGCATTGGTTCAGGGGGAGTTTGTTGGACCAAAAGAACCAATGAGCCAGATCAGAAAAACCTTTAAGTCCCACAGACATCACAACAAGTGAAGAGATGTACATCAGCTGAAGACAAAGTCTGAAGATAAAAGTCTAAAGATAAAAGCCTGAAGGCAATAGCTGAAGACAAAGTCTGAAGACATATGTTGAAGACAAAGTCTGAAGACCAAGTTCTCAGAAGTTGTCTCAAACAGCTGAAGTGTTTCCTTTCAGTAGTTGTAATGTTTTACTTTTCAGTAGTTTCCTTTCAGTAGTTTTATTATTGTAAAATGTCTAAAGTTCTTACACTTCAGGTGTTATAGTTTCAGCAGTTGTAACTCTAGTTTACACTTACTTTTTTGTGAAGGTGTCCTCAGTTGTTGTGGACATCTTCAGTAGATTAGTTATTTTCAGTAGTTTGTTAAATCAGTTAGATGTCACTATCAAGTGACATCAGCTGACGTCATATTCCTTTATAAAAGGAATGTTGACCTAGTTGTTTTTAAACCGAAGCATTTGCGTGAATGAAAATATTCTATTAACAGAAAATTTCTCTCTCTATAATCGTCATAGTGTGATTGCATATTCATACTTATCTTGCTTAAATTTGATCTAATTTCTGTTTTATTCCGCTGCAAATTCCAATCTAATTGATCAAACTAGATCCGATCCTATCAATACCTGATATTGATGTGTTTGGTCCTTGAATGCTGCACAGGGTTCTCAGTGATAGAGATAGCACTATTGTTGTCTATGTGGATAGGAGTCTCCTTGAAGTTAAATCCATAGTCCAGCATCTGATTTTGAATCCAAAACACTTGAGCATAGCAGCTTGCAGCAGCAATGTATTCAGCCTCAGCAGTTGATGCAGACACACAGGATTGTTTCTTGCATTGCCATGAGACAACCCTTCCACCAAGGAATTGACATCCCCCAGATGTAGACTTTGCAGTCATGTTGCAACCACCATAATCACTATCTGTATAAGCATACCGATTGAAGTCAGGATTCTTTGGGTACCATAAACCAAGTGTTGAAGCACCTTTGAGGTATCTTAGAATCCTTTTGATAGTGATTAAGTGAGACATCTTAGGGATGGCTTGATATCTTGCACAAATACATGTAGCAAACATGATATCAGGCCTGCTAGCTGTAAGATACATAAGAGACCCAATCATAGCCCTGTATAAATGTTCATCTACACACTCCCCCTCAAGATCAGGTCCAAGGGAGTGCTGGCTATGGGTGTCTTAGCAATCTTACAATTAGTCATGTTGAACCTCTTGAGTATGTCCTGAACATACTTTGACTGACTTATGAAGATGCCATCTTGTTGGATCTAGAGAGGCTGTTGCAACCAAAACCATGTCACTTAGAAGATTTTGAGTACAACATACAAAGGACTTCCGAAGCCAAGTGTGGGACTTCCGAAGGAAGAAGGAGCTCTTCCGAAGTCTAAGTGTAAAATACACTTCCGAAGGAAAACTCCAACTTCCAAAGATAAAGAAGTTACTTCCGAAGAATCAAGACTTGAAGACAAAGTTCTGAAGTCAACTTCCAAAGTATAAAGAAGTCCTTAAAGCCTCGGAAGCATAGAAGCATCTTCCGAAGTATAAGTGGCTTCGGAAGAACTTGTTCTTCCGAAGCCAGTTAACCTTCGGAAGACACTTCTATTATCCAGTAGACATAAGTATGGTCTGTCTGACAGTCCGCTGCAAATCTCTGAGATACTGCATGGCGTTTTCTCAAAAGCCATGTAGTTGACCATACTTTAATCTACTGTTTACCTTTTATGTTAAGTACAGTTGCCATCTTTAGTTGGTGACAAAAGGTAAGTCATGGACATGTCATGACTACCATATCTTAGATAATACTTTATCTAAGATACCTTAACTTTAGCATTTTAGTATATGCCTTAGTCGTAGGTTTCCAGCTGGTATCAAGTATAACCGGCTGTAGGATCTAGTATATATAGTTTCTCATTGTAACTCTTGTAATATGCTTGTAAGTGTCTTGTAATCTTGAGTTGAGAAGTAATATATACAAGTACCTTGAAAATACTCCTGCTTGTTCCTTTGATTACTTATTATATTATTATCAACTCTTGTTAAAGGCATTGCTTCGTCTTGTTTGAGTGATATTATAAGTGAGTTTGAGAGAATTACAAGCGTTAAGTGACAAAACCCGATCCCGCAATTGGTATCAGAGCTTTTTAGGCTCTTGATTGTGAGATCTTACCATCCTAATCAACCAGTTTTTCACTCCTCCTTATACCTCACTCAAAAATGGCCCTCATCAAATCTGAAGTTGAAATGGGAATGATGACCAAAGCTCCCATCATCGACCCTGAAAACTTCAGGTCTTGGAGCAGAAGAATGGAAGGCTTCATCAGATACCAGGATAGCAAGATGTGGCAGTCCATCGTTAATGGCCCGTACAAGCCAAAAGTTGCTGGTGGAAACGGTGCCATGATCGAGAAGGCTGTTTAAGACTACTCCGATGAAGACAGGAAGAAGCTTGACATAGACAGCAATGCTATGACTGTTCTCATGACTGCAATCCCAAACTCCATCATGGTGGGGTTTGAGCATTGTAAGTCAGCCAAAGATTTCTTTGATGCACTTGCTCAAATGTACTCAAGCTCTAATGATTCAAAGAAGGACTCACTGAAGCAACAGTTTGAGAACTTCACCTATGTTGCTGGAGAAACTTTTAGCCAGCAATATTTCAGGTATATGGATCTTATCTCCTCCCTCCAATCTGTGGGAATCACTCAAGAACTTAGAGACCTTACTAGAAAGTTCATGAGTGCTCTACCCAATGAGTGGACTTTCTACTGTGTCTCCATTAAGAGAACAGAGAATTTAAACACTCTCACCATGACCGAACTCTATGGGATCCTTGATGGATACCGTTTGGAAATGGAAAGTAAGAAGGGTCACCAAGCAAGCAGACCCTTGAGCCTTCCTTCTAGCAACGCTTTAATGGTTGCTGAAGGCTCAGGTATCTCCCAGTCTCAGCAGTACCTGTCATACACCCAGCAGCCATCTTGTTCATCTGGGCCTTACATCACATTCCCTGAGACTCCAAGGTCTCATCAAGCTCAGCAAAGCTCCTTTCAGGAGGGCTGTGCGTTTGTCTCAGGGAGTGGACACTCCAATGATCATCAATTCTGCTTTGATGATCTTGAGTGCTTCAGTCCAGATGACATAGAGTATGTGGACATTGTCCAGCAAATGACTCTCCTAACCTACAGAGCGAAGAAGTTCTTTAAGAGAACTGGAAGGCAATTCCCTCAAAACCCAATCACTAGCAAGTTTGGGTTTGACAAAAGCAAGGCTAAATGTTACAACTGTAACCAGCTTGGCCATTTTGCAAGGGAATGCAAGGCTCCCAAGTCTAACCCGGGAACCTCACAGGCCTCCACACATCCTTCTACACCAAAGCCCAACGGGAAGTCAACTGAAACAGCAGCTATGGCTCAAGAAGTTGACTGGAGCTTTATGGTTCAAGATGTGACTCCTGCTCAAGCACTCATGGCAGGAACATATGAAAACAAGGTATATGAACATCTCTGTACCCCTGCTTGTATTGCTAAGGTTAAATTGTACCAGGACTACAATATGGAAATTAAATCCGATATTGAGTCTTTAAATGTGCTAAAATCTGACTTTAAAAGAGCTGAATCTGACTACCAAAAGAAAATTGAGGAGTTAGAGAAAACTGTATCTCTTTTAAAACATGAACACACCAACTACAAGACTCAAATCAAGGATTTAATATCCAAATTGACTGAGGCTCAAGCCCAGCTTGTCACAGCTGAGGCTCAAGCCAGGAAGTATGCTATTTCTGAGCAAAACTTCCAAGCCATACTTGCATCATCCTCTCACTCCAAACTTTGCTATCAAAACAAAAGTGGGTTGGGAACCAATGAAATTGCTCCACCACACTCTTATGAGTCTATAAGACAGCCAAGGTGTGGTACTGAAGAGCAAGAGGTTCCATCTGTTGATCCACCTTGTAAAGAGTCAAAGAGTGATGCAACTGTGGAGACCATGACCATCACAGGGAAGGAACAGGTAATTGTGCCCTCCCAGGCCAATGATGATCAAAACCTGACCACCAAAGCCAGAAGAAGCAGGGCTAAAGCAGCCAGAAAAACTGCCAAGAAGGTGGCTAATCCAAGCTTAAGATAGACCCAAAGCAAAAGGGTGTATTCATATCAGCAGGATTCCAGGTGGTTGGACCTTCTGATTCAGGAAAGGAGTATAGTACCAGTACTCCTATCCTACCAAAGGATCAGAAGTTAAAGGGAAAGGTTGCTGATGAGGAGAAAAAGAACAAGAAACAGCAACCCTCCAATTCCCAGAAAATTAACATTGCATGCATAATGTGTGGTCTGCAAAACCACATGGCTAAAGATTGTTACTACAATCCTGCTAGCACACATTATGCAAATAATGTTAAAAGAGAAGGAGTCAGGGAAGGTTTCACATTTGGACCATATCAAATGGTTCAAGTAATGAAAAAGGGAAAGCTTGTTCCGAAGCAAGGCTTCTCTCGGAAGAAAACTCTTCTTCCGAAAGGAAAAAGGCTTCGGAAGTGAAAGCTGCAAAGACTCACAAAAGAGTTCCCTTGAAACCATCCCAGAAGAAGACTGCTTCGGAAGAAAAGGTGGTGAAGGTCTCTTCCGAAAAGAAAGAAGCTTCGGAAGAATGCCAAGCTACAAAAGCTTCATCAAGCTCATCTTCTATGATCAACCAAGGGATGGAATGGAAGATCAAGGAAGATGATGTAGCCCAAACCTCTTCTTCAAAGACATCTATTGAACCCCCATGCATAAATTTTGGTTCAATCATGTCACTCTCATTGGAAGAACCCAAGACCAACAAGGCTTGGGTTTCCAATCAAAACTAATTATCTCACCTTATGTGCAGGGACATCCATATGACAAGAATAACAACATTTAGGATTGTAGATAGTGGATGCTCCAGGCACATGACAGGGAACAGATCTCTCCTTCAACAATTTCAACATTATGATGGAGGTCCTGTCCAGTTTGGAGGTGAGGCCGGAGGATATATTTCTGGCAGAGGAAGTATATCCAATGGAAAATTAAAAGTTGACAAAGTTAATTTTGTCAAACAGCTTGAACACAACCTGTTAAGTGTTTCTCAGTTTTGTGATCAAAAGCATCAAATGCTTTTCACAGAACATGAGTGCATCATCCTCAAACCTGGGATGACAATTCCTCAGGAATTGGTGCTTCTTAGATCTCCCAGGAGAGGGGATATGTACAAGCTTGATATGAACAATGCTTCCCCAATGGGAGAAGTATCATGCTTTCTTTCCAAAGCTGATAGTGATGAGTCAACACTATGGCATAAACGAATGTGTCATGTCAATTTTAAGACAATGAATAAATTGGCTAAAAATAACTTGGTACATGGTTTGCCTAAAAAGGAATTTTTCTGCAAAGATAACTGTGTTGCTTGCCTGAAAGGGAAACAACACAGGTCTTCTCATAAATCCAAAGTTGTTAACTCTATCACTACTCCATTACACTTATTGCACATGGATCTATTTGGTCCCACAAGTATAATGAGCATTGGAAGGAAATCATATTGCCTTGTGGTAGTTGATGATTTACTAGATTTACATGGGTATTCTTTTTAAGAACTAAAGATGAAACTGCTGAAACTTTAAAATCTTTTATTCTTAAAATAGAAAATCAAGTTGATCACAAGGTTAAAATAATTAGAAGTGATCAAGGGACTGAGTTTAAGAACTTTGTTCTTGACTCATTTTGTAACTCAAAAGGGATTGCCAGACAATACAGTGCTCCTAGAACTCCTCAACAAAATGGTGTTGCTGAGAGGAGAAATAGGACACTTATTGAGGCTGCTCGGACTATGTTAGCTGATTCAAAGCTGCCTCTAACATTCTGGGCAGAGGCAGTCAGCACTGCATGCTATGTGCAGAACAGAGTTCTTGTAGTAAAGCCACATGGAAAGACCCCTTATGAGTTATGGAACAAGAGGCCACCGTTCATTGGCTTTCTAAGGTCCTTTGGCAGCAGGTGTACCATACTTAACACAAAAGACAATTTGGCAAAATTTGCTGAAAAGTCAGATGATGCTATCTTTGTTGGATATTCCTCCTATTCTAAAGCTTACAGGGTTTATAATATTAAAAACCAACAATTTGAGGAATCCTCCAACATTGTAGTTAATGAGCACACTCCTTGTGTTAGGGGAATGGCCCTGATCATATTTTTGATTTAGAATTGTTTCCAAACTATTCTAAACCATCTTGTGAGAATGTTTCAGCTGGAACAGGTGCTCAAAGCAATTCTGATGAAGATCAACTGTTTGAGCTTCCCAGACCTGCTCCAAGTTCTCCAAGAGCAACAACAAATCAAGTTCCCACTATTGAAAGATCTGACAGCATAACCATTTCAAGAAATAGTGGAACTTCAACAAGGGATTCACCTGATGATCTTCAAGTCTCCTCAGGTGATCCTGCACAACACCAAGCTGATGGAAGCAGCATTTTGAAGGAACAGGCAACTGTTAATGATGCTTCACAGCAAAGAAATGATGATGTTTCTCTTTCATTCAATCAGTCCTCATTGAATGAGATTGAAACAACAGCTGGACCAAGTATTCAAGCTCCGGAGCAAAATATGTCCAACTTGGACTTGTCTTTGCAACTGGAGGTGATTCCAAGACTTAGAATTCACAATACTCATCCAGCTGAAAACATCATAGGGGAAGTCTCTGAGGGTGTGAGAACAAGGGGACAAACTCACAATGGGAATGTCTGCTTGTACTCATGCTTCTTATCCCAAATGGAACCCAAGAAGGTGGAAGATGCCTTGAAGGATAGTAGCTGGGTTGAATCAATGCAAGAGGAATGCTTCAATTCAAAAGACAAAAGGTTTGGAACCTATGTCCGCCACCATCTGGTCAAGTACCTATAGGCAAGACTGGTGGTTCAAGGATACACTCAAGGAGGAAGGAATTGATTATACTGATGTCTTTGCACCTGTTGCAAGACTTGAGGCAGTTAGGATCTTCCTTGCTTATGCTGCATCCAAGAATTTCACTGTCTACCAGCTTGATGTCAAGTGTGCCTTTCTATATGGGGATATAGATAGGGAAGTCTACGTATGCCAGCCTCCAGGATTTGAAGACCCACAGCACCCAAACTATGTGTGCAAGTTGGATAAAGCTCTATATGGGCTGCACCAAGCACCTAGGCTGTGGTATGAGACATTGTCTCAATTTCTTCTGAAGAATGGTTATACTAGAGGTACCATTGACAAGACTCTCTTCATCAGAAAGTCTGGGAAAGACATTTTGCTAGTTCAAGTCTATGTCGATGACATCATATTTGGTTCCTCAAATGACCAAATGTGCAAAGACTTTGAGAGCATTATGAAGAAGAAGTTCGAAATGAGTTCTATGGGAAAAATGGACTTTTTCCTTGGAATTCAGGTAAAGCAACTGAAGGAAGGGTTTTTCATCAATCAATCTAAGTATGTCAATGATATCTTAGAGAGATTTGATATGAAGGATTGTAAAGCAGCAAAGACGCCCATACCCAGAAACCATGATTTATGCCCTGATTCTGAGGGGGAGGATACTGATCAACATCAGTATAGAGCAATCATTGGTTCTCTGATGTATCTCACAGCAAGTAGACCTGATATCATGTTTGCAACCTGCATTGTGCAAGATATCAGGCTGCTCCAAAGGTGTCTCACCTAATTGCTGTCAAGAGAATCCTCAGATACCTCAAAGGAGCACCTAAGTTAGGTCTCTGGTATCCAAGAAATAGTGATTTTAATCTCTATGGTTACTCTGATAGTGATTATGGTGGCTGCAACATCAACAAGAAATCAACATCAGGTGGATGTCAATTTCTTGGTGGAAGGATCATCTCATGGCAATGCAAAAAGCAATCCTGTGTCTCTACATCAACTGCTGAAGCTGAATACATTGCTGCTGCAAGTTGCTGTGCTCAGCTGCTGTGGATTCAAAACCAGATGATTGACTATGGATTCAACTTCATGAGCACTCCTATCCACATTGACAACAACAGTGCTATATCCATCACTGAAAATCCAGTGAAGCACTCAAGACAAAGCACATTGATATCAGGTATCATTTCATTAGAGATATTCATGAGAAAAATCTTATAAAACTAATCAAAGTTGATTCAAATGAACAATATGCTGATTTGTTCACCAAAGCATTTGATGAACAAAGATTTAAATATCTCATTACAGCTATTGGGATGATAAACATTGACTAGTTAATCTCAATTGAAAACCTTTTCAATATGTAAAGTCTTATGTCAATACAATCTAAGCCCTGTTACAAAAGATCCTTTCTTATTTAACTAAGTATAAGTTCTTCCGAAGAGAAACTTGCCTCGGAAGATATCTAGCATAACTTCCGAAGCAAATTTCTCATAGGATAATTTTCTTCTCGGAAGTGTACTAAGTCTCGGAAGAAGCGATTGAGTTTATCTCAGATCTACTTCCGAAGCACTTAATACATTCCACCTGAAAGCAACATGTGTTTTCGGAAGTAAGTTATTTACCTTCAGAAGTACATTTGCCTTCGGAAGAACTTTACCTTCGGAAATACATTATAATCGGAAGGAAGATTTTACTGTGTAACGGAAATCTTTTGGGCCCCACTCTGTAAAAAGTAAAGATTTTGTTAATGATGTCGGATTATTTAAATGGCTAACCTTACCGCCCCTGTCACATCATCCACTGAACCCTCACATCATCTTATCCAAACCACCCTTTAAACCGCCATTTCACCCATTTAAATACTTCCGGTTAATCACTTACACTCTTTTTACCAAATTCACTGCCCTAAAAGCTTTCTTCTTCTCCAATTTACCTCTCTCAGAACTCTTCCTTTGCTATCTATCTCAAATGGCTCTAAACCCTCAGCACAACCAGGTCGCACTCCTTGACTCTTCAAGGGATGCTGACTTCTCTGATATCATCTCTTTCTTAGCCCAATCTTCATACTACACAGCATTGACCGTAAACCCTACCATTTACTCCAACCAAATGTTCGAATTTTGGGCAAATGGTCGGATTGAAACCCTAAACGGGGTTCGTGCTATCAGGTCAAGTGTTTGTGGCCAAGAGTTGGTCATCACTGAACAAATCATCAGGGAGCATCTTGAGCTCCATGATGAAGGCGCACCGACGGAATTCCCCAAATCTGAGTTAGATAGCTCTTATCTCCAAATGGGATACGGTGGAGATGTAAGCAGGTCTACAGTCTACAAATTCAACTTCTCCTACAAGTGGAAGTTCCTGCTACATGTGGTTCTTCACTGTCTCTCTAACAAATCCGGGGAAGTTCCCATCACTGTCACCTACCAGAGACGTATCAAACGAACCCTTGTTCAATCTACTCTGATTGAACAAGCCCCTCCTCTTCAAACCAAAAGGCTAGAGTGGAACAAGGGGCTCCCACTCAGCCAGAGGTCCACCAATCCTTCACCATTGACCTCAATATGGGTCTTGAGTCTCCTCAGTCTCAGACCCATGAGCCCAGAACCCCAGCTGATAGCCCTCAGGGTGAGTCTCTATACTCCCCTGAGCAGCCACCAAGGGACAACTCAAAGGCGATGTCTGTCAAAGGCGATGAAGTTGATCCACTACACCCTATTAAGGATCAACATTGCCTAGAGAAACCTCTTGTCTCTAGCCCACACCAGCAAAGCCCTACTGAGGTGAGTCCCACTGGTGTGGAGGGGACTCATGTAGATTCAGCTGCCACTACTGAAGGAGCCTCAATGGATCCTCAGGACAGTGGTAACGATAGTCAGACTGAATCCACGGCAACCATGCCCTATGATGCCTCTGAAAGAGACATCATTGTGCAAGGGAAACCAGGGTGCCAAGAAACCACATCTGGTGGTGAGGATGAACATACTAGGTATGTTACCTCATCTCCCCGTGATTCTTCAAAAGAAGATGAGGGAAGAATGCAACTCACCATAAGAGACCTACTTTCTAAAGTCTCAAACCTTGAATCAAAGATTAAGACTTTAGAGGATAGGTCTGCCACTCAGCAACTTGAGATTGAAAGTCTGAAGGCCAAACTAGCTGAGAAACAGATTGAGAGATCTGTTAGGCATGTACCAGTTCAAGTCTCCTTGACCTCTTCCTCTAGCTCATCTAGCTCTCAAGATGATGCTACCAAAAAGGGGGAGAATGTTGAGGAACAAAGCCAAAGACAGGATACCATCAGTCAAGCTCTTACTTCTTTGGGCTCAAGACAACAAGCTGCCATCTTCCCTGAGCCTCCGCCAGTTGTTTTTCAAGTTGATCAAAGGATGCTTCAGGATCTAAATAGGATCTTCAACAAGTTCCTTTTAGAGTCCCTAATTGAACAACCCAGTCCGGATATGTCTGTGATTTACTTTGGAGCTTAAGAGCTTCAAGGTTGAATGCACCTCCTAGCACCGTTGAGGAAGTTGGTCAACCTAAGGCCCAAGTGGAACCTGAGATTGATTTCGAAGGGGAAACTAGGACTGATGGCCCAGCAACTGAAACAGTTGGGACAGAAGGTGTGTTTTCACAGGCTTCCGAAGCACAATTCGAAGCCTCGGAAGAACCAACACAAACTTCCGAAGCTGAGATTGCTGCTGCGGAAGGACTATTTTCTCTTTCCGATGATCTAATAGTCACAGATGCAATTCTGGAACTTGCATCTGAGGTTAATAGGGAGGACTTTCTCAGCCAACCACTAGCTATTACATCTGCATTGACCTCAGCTCCTACCTCCACCACCCAACCTGGATCTTCTATCCAAGAACCACCAAAGTCTAGCACTTCCGAAGACATAAAAGGCAAGAGGAAGATGACTTCGGAAGAGCTTCAGGAAGAAGAAAGGTTGGAGAAGCTTAAAGGAAAGGAAGACTTGCCAACTGGGAAACTGTTAGCTGCAAGTACAAAAGCAGCTGCAGCCAACCAAGAGGCAATCAACAATAGAAGAAGAGTGGAGGTAATTGATAGACTTGTCAGTCTAGGGGCTGCTTCGGAAGATGTACTCCTGCTACCATTAGAGGAGCTGATAGAGCTTGAAAAGGCAACCTTGCTGCAAAGACAGCAAAAAGAAGAAGCTGCAAGGTTGGCCTTGGAAGAAGAAAGGCTGAGAAAAGAAATAGAAGCTGATCTGTAGCTCAGGAGAGAAAGGATCACTTTCCTACTCTCCAGAGGATTCTCTCAAGAGGAGTTGTCTCCACACAATAATGACACGATCTTATGGCTCTTCAACAAAGAGCAAGATCAAATGGAGAAGGAGAGAAAGAGAGCTGCAAGGGAGAAGCTGGTGGAGAAGAAGAAGAGAGAAGAAGAGGCTGGACTGTCTGCCGCCAAGAAGATAGGTGATAAAGCTTGGATGAAGAACTATCTTAAAGCTCATGGCTTCTCTGGCAGGCAAGTGGGTCCAATGTTTGAAAAGACTCTCCAACGACATGTCAGTGACATCAAGGCTGACATTCGTGCGGGGAGAAGAAAGGAGATGTATAGAAGGGGACAGGGGATGACCTTCAAAGCCACCTCTCTGCCCAAAATCCAAACCCAACCTCAACCTGAACCAATACCCTTTCCCTTCCCAATCAAAACTGAACCTGAACCCTTCACCCCTGAACCTACACCATCACAACTACCAACTCCCTCACCTCAACCACCTAAACTACCCATCATCCAACCTAAAACCTTACCCAGAACCCAAACTGCTAAACCTTCCCAACAACTAATCAAACCATCCCCTCAGCCTTCCAAACATCTCTCTATGGAGGAATTCAAGGCGATCAAAACTAAGCTCATTAACTGCACTACTCTGAGCGACATCTCTTGGTGAGGAGGATTCAGTCAACCTGACTTATGTTGATGGATCCTCAAGTTCCCTCACAAGAGATGAGTTTCTTGATCTGCCCAGAGGAACTTTGGACCAAGCTACAAGACTCCTTGGCCTCAATTCAGATACACTGAATGAGGAAGAAAAGAAACTGAGGAGAAAGCTGGTGACTTTGCTGGACACAAAGAAAGGAGATAGGGTACCAAGACAACCTCTTGTACCCAGAAAGAAGATAGTCCAGTGGAGGTTCGAAGATTCTTCTCACAACTTTGTTGTTGAGAGAGAGAATGGTGAGATTAACAGGCTGAATGCCTCATCTCTGCTACACTTAAGCAGATTTGATATTGCTGAGTTACCAGAGAAACCATTCTCCAACCCTTCAAACTCCGATGTAGTTGCCCACATCAGAAATCATCTAGGCAGCCTTCACATGGCCGAGCTTACTGCCAGAAGCAAGGTCGAAGAGGAGTCAAAACTGAGAGAGGAGGAAGAAAGGAAAGGATCAGCAACCAAAGGCAAAGCCTTTCTTCAAATGGTTGAAGGTCCTGAACTTGAGTCCATAGTTAGATGGGAGTATGACTACAACTCCCGTCAACTAACTCTCTTCAGGGGGTCACAACAAAGGGTACATGTCATTCAAAGTGATAGATTGGATCTCCTATCCACGAATGACTTGTACAAGCTTCTCAGCAGCACTTTCGGGAAGAACAGAGAGACAGACAAATATCTTTTGTCCCTGGTGCTGAAAACTTTGAGAAGTAGAAATAAGTGAAGTTTTGGTAGCATCAGCCTAGGGGGAGTTTGTTGGATCTAGAGAGGCTGTTGCAACCAAAACCATGTCACTTAGAAGACTTTGAGTACAACATACAAAGGACTTCTGAAGCCAAGTGTGGGACTTCCGAAGGAAGAAGGAGCTCTTCCGAAGTCTAAGTGTAAAATACACTTCCGAAGGAAAACTCCAACTTCCGAAGATAAAGAAGTTACTTCCGAAGAATCAAGACTTGAAGACAAAGTTCAGAAGTCAACTTCCGAAGTATAAAGAAGTCCTTAAAGCCTCGGAAGCATAGAAGCATCTTCCGAAGTATAAGTGGCTTCGGAAGAACTTGTTCTTCCGAAGCCAGTTAACCTTCGGAAGACACTTCTATTATCCAGTAGACATAAGTATGGTCTGTCTGACAGTCCGCTGCAAATCTCTGAGATACTACATGGCGTTTTCTCAAAAGCCATGTAGTTGACCATACTTTAATCTACTGTTTACCTTTTATGTTAAGTACAGTTGCCATCTTTAGTTGGTGACAAAAGGTAAGTCATGGACATTTCATGACTACCATATCTTAGAAAATACATTATCTAAGATACCTTAACTTTAGCATTGTAGTATATGCTTTAGTCGTAGGTTTCCAGTTGGTATCAAGTATAACCGGCTGTAGGATCTAGTATATATAGTTTCTCATTGTAACTCTTGTAATATGCTTGTAAGTGTCTTGTAATCTTGAGTTGAGAAGTAATATATACAAGTACCTTGAAAATACTCCTGCTTGTTACTTTGATTACTTATTATATTATTATCAACTCTTGTTAAAGGCATTGCTTCATCTTGTTTGAGTGATATTATAAGTGAGTTTGAGAGAATTACAAGTGTTAAGTGACAAAACCCGATCCTGCACATCTTCAACTTGCTTCACTTGAATTCCCAGAAAAAATTGAGTTCTCCCATTGCACTCATTTCAAACCTGTCTTTCATCAGCTTCTCAAAGTCTTTGCAGAGCTTTGGATTAGTTGAACCAAATATGATGTCATCTACATATACTTGTACTAGCAATAAGTTATTTCCCTGTCCTTTGATGAAGAGAGTTCCATCTATAGTACCTCTCCTGTATCCATGTTTACAAAGATACTCAGACAATGTCTCATACCATTTCCTAGGTGCCTGATGCAGCCCATAAAGAGCTTTGTCAAGCTTGCAGACATAATCAGTATGATCAGGGTCTACAAAACCAAGTGGTTGTTTGACATAAACCTCTTCATCAATCACTCAATATAAGAAAGCACACTTTACATCAAGTTGGAAGACCTTGAAGTTTTTGGATGCAGCAAATGCCAGGAATATCCTAACAGCTTCTAATCTTGCTACAGGAGCAAAGACATCAGTGTAGTCAATCTCTTCTTCTTGTGTGTATCCTTGAACAACTAGTCTTGCCTTGTTCTTGATGATAATTTCTCTATCATCCTTCTTATTCCTAAAAACCCATTTGGTTCCAATGGTAGTCTTCCCATGAGGAAGAGGACAAAGGTTCCAAACTTTCTGCCTTTTGAATTGAAGTAACTCTTGTTGCATAGCTTCAACCCAACTTCCATCCTTTAGAGCTTCATCAACTTTCTTTGGCTCTATCTGATATAAGAAACAAGAGTGAAGATTAAAATTTGTTTCATGGGTTTGTCCTCTTGTTCTTACCCTTGTGACAACATCTCAAATGATGTTTGTGGTGGGGTGAGACTTGTGGATCCTTAGCGGAGGGATCACAGCAAGTTACTGAGAAAGATCCAAATTTGAGAAATTTAGATCTGGCATAGATGATTCACCGTCCACATTTCCACACTTATCAAGATTGACTTGATCCAATGAGTGTGAGACATCATTGATGTTGTCATCTATAGTGTGGTTATTAGCATCAAGGAATTCCTGATCACTTTCACCATCACCATTGTTGTCTTCTACAATTGAGGTATCTTTATCTGGTTGTGGAGCCTCTGAGCTGGAATTTGAGGGCACCCCAGATGTATCAGCTGAATTTGTCATTGTAGTGCTGATAGAAACCTCATTTGCTGAAGTAGTTCCAACTAGAGCTGAAGATGTATGAGTTGAGGGTCTTCCTAGCTCAAATCTTGGATCAGGATCACCTGTATTTAGATTTTCTGCAGATCCTGAAACATTCTCACAAGATTTGTTAAAACAGTTGGTAACTAAATCAAGATCAAATAGCCAATTAGGACCAGAACCAACCACACAAGGTGTGTGTTCATTGAAAGTCACATTGGCTGACTCCTCAACAATTCTAGTTCTAAGATTGTATACTCTATAAGCCTTGGCTTGGGAAGAGTATCCAATGAAGTGTCCATCATCTGATTTCTCAGCAAACTTGGCAATTTGATCCTTGGTATTCAAGATGGTGTAGGGACATCCAAATTACCTAAGAAAACCAATGAAAGGTTTTCTCTTGTGCCAAAGTTCATAAGGAGTCTTACCATGTGTCTTAACTACCAAAACTCTGTTTTGCACATAGCAAGCAGTATTTACTGCCTCTGCCCAGAAGGTGATGGGCAGTTTAGAGTCAGACAGCATAGTTCTTGCAGCTTCAATTAGTGTCCTGTTTCTCCTCTCAGCAACTCCGTTTTGCTGAGGAGTCCTGGGAGCACTATATTTTCTTGTAATACCTTTTTCATCACAAAATGTATCAAGGATTTGATTCTTGAATTCAGTTCCTTGATCACATCTTATGGTTTTGACCTTGTGATCACTTTGATTCTCAATTTTTAAGATGAAATTCTTCAGAATCTCAGGGGTTTCATCCTTAGTTCTAAGAAAGAAAACCCAAGTGAATCTTGTAAAATCATCTGTGATCAGTAAACAATAAGAGGTCCTTCCTAGACTCATTACACTGGTGGGGCCAAAGAGATCCATATGTAATAAGTGTAGGGGAGTAGTGATGGAGTTCCTTTCCTTAGGCTTGTGAGATACCTTATGTTGCTTCCCTTTCAGGCATGCAACACAATGATCATCACTTGTAAACTCTTTCTTTGGCATTCCAGTTACCAAATCATGTTTAATTAGTTTATTCATGTTCTTAAAGTTTACATGGCACATTCTTTTATGCCATAGGAAAGACTCATCACTATTTGCTTTAGATAGAAAGCATGAAACTTCTCTAGAGGGAGATGTTTCTTGCAAATCCATCTTGTTCATGTTCCCTATCCTGGGGGCTCTGAGCAGGATATGCTCATGAGGAATGACCACACCAGGCTTGAGGACAATGCACTCATGCTCAGTAAAGAGCATGTTATGACTCTGATCACAAAATTGGGATACACTCAGAAGATTGTACCAAAGCTCTTTAACAAAGTTTACCTTTTCAATGCTGAGCTTACCATTTGTGACCTTGCCCCTTCCTGAAATGTAACCACCTTCATCTCCTCCAAAAGCAACTGGTGCTCCATCAATTTTCTCAAAGTTACGGAGTAGAGACCTATTGCTTGTCATGTGCCTGGAACAGCCACTATTAATTATCCAGACATTCCTACTTGTCTTGAGCTGTTCCTGCACAAAGAAAATGATTAGTTACATTTGGAAACCCAAGCCTTACTTGTCTTGGGCTCACTAAGTATAATAGAAGGTAATGCAACAGTAATAGATCCTATGGTTATACTAGGGGGATCTTCAGCTATTGCTGATGGAGAAACTTCAGTCATTTTGTCTTTCTTAGACTTCCACACCACCTTTGGAGTCTTGGATTTGACCTTCCAGACCTTAGAAGCTTTTGGGACTTCACAAGTTTTGATTACCGAACCTTCGGAAGATTCTACAGTCACTGCAGCAGACTTCAGTGCTTCGGAAGAACTCCTTTCTTCCGAGACCAATTTTTCTTCCGAAGGTAATTTTCCATTTACCTTCTTCTTTGATTTGGAGCTTCCAAAGGAAACAGACTTTCCTTCCGAAGCTTGAATCTTCTTGAAACTCTTTGAAGTCTTTGTATTGGTCATATGGATAGTACCTTTTGGATTGTATGGCAATCCTTAGCAATGTGAGAGGTACTTTCACACATGACACATAACATTTTCTTCTTCAAAAGAGTCTCCTTATGAGAGAAAGACTGGCTTTGGTCACATTCCTTCTCCACCTTCATCTTTGTAGTTGCTGAGACAGTTCTTTTGGGCTGTGAACTGTTCTTGGAGTTTGATGGTCCAGGCTATGCAGCAGTGGTACACAGCAGCTCAGTCTTCTTCTTTGTACTGAGATGATTTGGACAAGAACCAGAACTCTTAGCTGAGGAGTTTTGGTTGATGTCTTCAGTCTTTACTACTTTAAAACCTGTAGAGATAAAAACTTGCTTCTGCTTAGAATCAAAAGTAGCCTTGATCTCTTGAGCCTTCTTTGCTTTTCTTTTGCTCTTCCTGATCAAGTTCTTTCTCTTTGACTTGGTCATCACAGTAGATTTCTTCTCCTCAGAAGGATAGTGGCCCTTAGTAGAATCCTCTTCTTCACTCTTCTCAGAGGAATTCTTCACTATCTCTTCTTCATCCTCTTCACTTATAGGATCTATGAGAGGAAGCTCATCTTTACAAGTTCCACACCAAGGAGATCTTACAGACAAAATTGTGTGTGGAGGAGCTATCTCATTTGATCCCAGTCCCTGTCTATTTTGATAGCACACTTTGTTGTGCAGGGATGAGGATATCATGTTCTTGAAGGTCTCTTCTTCAAGAACACTCTTTTCTGCCTTGGCTTTACTGATCACAAGCTTAGCCTGGCACTCAGTCAACTTAGTTACGAGATCCTGGATTTGAGTCCTAAAATCTGTATGTTCATGTTTTAGTACTGAAATGGTTTTCTCCAAGTCCTCTATCTTTAACTTGTAATCATTTTCAGACTTTCTAAAATCAGATTTTAAAATGTTTAAGGACTCAAGATCAGATCTCATTTCTAAGTTATAGGACCTGTATCTGTTTACTTTAGCAATGCATTCAGGAGTACAGAGATGTTCCAATACCTTGGCTTCATCATGGTTTGCCATTAGTGCTTGGTTTGGAGAAGCATCTTCCGCCTGAAAGCTCCAGTCAAAGCCTCCCTCTTCAACAGCAACATCAGCATGTTGCTTTGGCTTCTCATTTTGAGGGGCTTTGTCAGTGTAGTTTGGTCTGGTTTGTGTTTGGCCACCATTTGTTTTAGGTGCCTTACACTCTCTAGCAAAGTGGCCCATCAAGTTACAGTTGTAACACTTGACTTTGCTTTTATCCAGCCTAAACTTTCCACTAGTTGCATTGCTTGGAAACCTCCTTCCTGTTCTCTTGTAGAACTTCTTGCTCTATGAGTGAGGAGAGCAATCTGCTGAATTATTTCCATATACTCCAGGTCATCTGGATGGATACAGTCCAAGTCTTCAAGAGTGAAGAGAGAGTTCCCACAGCTTTCATCAGAAGACACAAAGGCTTGAGAAGAACATGTCTCTTGGAATGGGCTTCCTTGAGTGTAGTTCTCCCTGGGTGTCTCTGGGAAGGTGATGAAAGGACCCTTTGGTGAGTTGTCAGGGTAGCATATGAGATGATGTTGGGGTTCTATGCTATCCCTTTCAACCACATGCAGGGCTGAACCCATTTGATTGTTGGAGTTACCAGATGAACCTTGTATGTTCATCTCCATCTGGTAGGCACTGAGAATCCCATATAACTCTGTCAGAGTAAGAGTTTTGAGATTCTCAGTCCTCTTGATCACCACACAGTAGTGTGTCCATTGCCTAGGAAGTGAGGACATGAACTTCCTTACAATGTCCCTGTTTTCAAGAGGAACTCCTCCATCCACTAGGGTATCCACTATCTCAACATACCTGAAGTATTGTTGAGTCATGGTTTCACCTGTTTTGAAGGTGAAGTTTTCAAATTACTGCTTCAGGAGATCCTTCTTGTTCTCCTTGGCTTCAAAGGAGCCTTCATACATCAGCTTCAGTGCATCCCACAGCTGTTTAGCTGTTTTGCACTTCTTAAAACCTCTGTACACAGAGTTTGGAAGGGCCGTTTGAAGAGCAGTCATGGCCTTTCTATCAATCTCTACTCTCTTCCTATCTTCATCAGAGTAGTTGGCCACATCTTTTGGGATCATACCAGCACCAGTAGCAGAGGGAGTGCTGGGTATGAAAGGTCTATTTACAACAGATTCCCACATTCTTGAGTCCAGAGACCGGATGAAACCTTCCATTCTCATACACCAAGTGTCAAAGTCATCAAGAGTGATCAGTGGGGATTTGTTCATGGTTCCAGTCTCCATATCAGTCTGTGAAATGGATGCCAATTGGAGAGTTTAGTTTTTTTGTGTGTGTGAGTGATCTTAAGATGGTGAGATCTTATATCAAGAGCCAGAAATGCTCTGATACCAATTGCCGGACCGGTTAAGGGCTTGAACAATTACAACACAACAAACACGAAGAGGAGATTAACTAAACTTGATCAAACAGTAGACTGGATTAACCAATATGTTGATACAAAGAACACAAGTAAAGGTAAAGAGACAAAACAAGAGATTTGAGTTTCAAGGAGGCAGTATATTGCTTTCTCAAGTTCTTTTACAAGTTTTACAAAGCATAAAAAAAGATACTAGAACTTGGAATACTTATACTACAACCTACAGTCAGCTATACTTTGAAAGCCAGCTGGATACAATTGACTAGACACAAACAAAATCAATTGTATAATCAAAAGGCATATCTGCCTTTTGACCTTGTGACTATGACATGCCATAGCTCACATCCTTATCTATTACAAAAAGGATAAAGTACATAAAGTAGAAAGTTACAGACTCAAGACCTCAATGTACAGTTACCAAAAGCATGGACCTTTTCACCAACTCATGTAAGTTGGTGACTTTACAGATATGCAGCGGAAAAGTGTCCAGCTTTATGGAACAGTACATCAGATAAAGCATGTTACTAAAAGTCTTCGGAAGAAATCTGTCTTCATAGGTTGAAGCTTCGGAAGACTTTGTCTCTGAGGCTTCGGAAGACTTCATGTTTGCTTCGGAAGATATTGGTCTTGGCTTCGGAAGATTTTACACTTAGAATATTTTCTAGTGTATGGTGTAAAACTTCCGAAGCATTTCTTCTTCAGTACTTAGTGCATGTGTTGCAGAGGGACATTGGATGTTTTGGTTTGCATCAGACTTAAAGGAATCCTTACAAAGTCTACATCTGGGGGATGTCAGTTCCTTGGTGGAAGAGTTGTGTCATGGCAATGCAAGAAACAATCATGTGTGTCTGCATCAACTGCTGAGGCTGAATACATTGCTGCTGCAAGTTGCTGTGCTCAAATGCTTTGGATTCAAAATCAGATGCTGGACTATGGATTTAACTTTAAAGAGGCTCCCATCCATATAGACAACAATAGTGCTATCTCCATCACAAAGAATCCTGTGCAGCACTCAAGGACAAAGGACAAAGCATATCAATATCATGTATCATTTGATTAGAGATAACTTTGAAAAGGGATTAATCAAACTAGTCAAAGTTAACACAAATGAACAATATGTTGATCTGTTCACCAAAGCTTTTGATGAGCAGAGATTTAAATATCTTGTGTCAGCTATTGGGATGATTAACTTTGAATAGCTTTTCTTAAAACTTAATCATATTTATTTCTAAAACCTGTGTGTCCTAAGTTGTCTATTATATCACCTTCATAAGCCCTTTGTTTTCTTTGGAAGAAAAATCTTTTCAAAAGACTTTTCTTAGATTTTTGAAAATCTTGATCTCTTCGGAAAAGTTTGAAATTACCTCTGGCAGTAGTTTATGTCTTAGTAAACAAATAATTGCTTCAGTAAATTTTACCTTTGGAAGAAATTTTTGAAATATCTTTCGAAGCTTAAAATCAATTTAAGTACTTTGTATGTTTTCAAAGAGCAAGTTTCTTCCAAATGCAATTTACCTTTGGAAGTATTTGTTCTTCTTTGAATAAAAATCTCTGAGTGTAAAACTCTCTTCCGAATCAAAATTTTCAAAAAACTTTTGAAATCTTTTTCGAAGCCAATTTGCCTTCGGAAGCTTTTTCTTCAGAACTTCCGAAGCAAATAACCTTCGAAAGATGTCTCGACTTCCAAGAAAACTACTTTTTGGGCAAAAGTAAACTACTTTTCAGAGGTGGGACCGACATCCGGATTTCAAAGTTTATCCTCTTTCATTAACTTTGTCTCAAATCCTTTTCACATAAATGCCCAACGGTTCCCCCCTCTTTCACTATCTTCCTCAATTACACTTTTCCTTAAACCTAAATTCTCCCAAACCGCCTTTTGTTCTTCATCTTTCTTCATCCTTAAGCTTCTAAAATGGCCACCCTAAACATCAGAAACAACCCAGATTTCTCTATGCAACTTCACAGGCAGCATCACCAAGTTGCTCTGTTAAGCTCTAAGAAAGATGAAAGTTTCTCAGAGATTTGCCGTTTTTTAGCTCTATCAAACTACTCCACCTCCCTAACCATTGATCCTACTCTCTATGAGGATCATCTGCTTGAATTTTGGAAGACCTGCCAAGAGGTCATTATGGATGGGGAGAAGGCACTGTCTGCCACAGTGCAAGGAAGGACAATCTTCATCACTCCGGCCATCATAAACACTCATTTGCAGCTGGATGATGAAGAAGGTGAGTTGTCCTTCCTAAAGGAAGCTGTAAATCATTTCTTTGAGCAGATGGGCTATGAGAAAGATTTCTCTGTAAAGACCTTCAGGAAAAGGAAGGTTTCATCCCAGTGAAAATAACTGCTTCATGTGGTTATCCACAGCTTGTCAAACAAGCATGGAGGGTGGGACCAGATTCCTGAGGATCTCTCCTTCATAGTACATGGAATAGTTCAAGGGGTCAAGTTCAGGTACTCTCAATTTGTCTATTCAAATTTGCTTGCTAACTTGGACTCCTTAGAGTATTATATGTTTCATAGATATGTTTAACCCATTCTCAACTGTGAACTGGGCTCATAGTTGAGGGAAACAGATAATATTCTTAAATTGGGACAGATGAAGACCGGCATCTTTAAAATTATGAAGAAGCCAATTGTAGGCTTCTCAGGGGTAGAAACAATCCTAGTTCCAAAAATGTTAGAGCTCATTGCTCAAGGTGACAACCTAGCAAAACAAGCTAGTGTTGAACCCACACCTTCTACCTCTCAACCACCAAAAAGGCCACAAGTAACCCTCACCTACCAAAGAAAATCCAAACCAACCCCTGCTTAAGTTATTGAGTCTGTGTAGGTCCCCATATACTCACCAGTACAGGAGAAAGTGGACACTAGAGCTCCCACTTCCCCTGAGGAGCAAACCACTCCCATCTCTTCAACAATTAAGGCTGAGGTTCCTCATGCTCACCCTGATGAGCTCACAAGCCCAACTGCCTTAAGCCTTCACTCTGAGTCTCAACACTCAAGTGAACAACCTTCAAGGGGACAGTTACCATCCCCAGCCTTTAGATCTAAATCAACCCATTCCCAACCTCTCATTCTATACTGATGAAGACTTAGGCTTCAGCGAGTACCATGAGTCTCTTCTCTTCCCCTACTCAAAGAGAGATGAGTACTCCTGAATCTCCTTAGTCTAGCCCACATCAGTCACCCATAACTGAGGTGGATACTTCTGAACCTGTTCAGGATATCCATATGGAAAAGGCTCTCACTTCTGCAAGTGATTACATTATTAAGACCTCAACCATGGCAACTCAGCCCATTGACACCTTAACAGAGGATGTCAATGTGCAGAGGAAATCCAGCAGCCAAGAACCTGAAGCTGGTGGTGAGAGAGAGGACTTTGGTCCAATCATCTCATCCCCCAATGATTCTTCTGATGAAGAAGAGGGGAATCTAAGACTAAAGGTGCAAAAACTGTCAAAAATATGCTCCTATTTAGTCTCTAAGGTTAGTCACCTTGAATCACAGGTGACTACCCTTCAAAATAGGGTCAATGATCAGCAACTTGAGATATCACATCTCAGGGAAAAACTAGCTGGGAGACCTTTAAGAGGAACACAAGAACCTTTGAATGTGGTTGACCTAACCTCTAGCTCACCTATGCAAGAGGGTGATGCTACCAAAAAGGGGGAGAAAGTCATTACAGTCACATAACCTTGGAGTTCTTCAGAGAGTATGGACATTGAGGATTCACCATCCTCACTTGCAACTGTGCATACTCAGCAACTTCCTCAAGTTCAGATTAATGTGGACATAATTGACTCTGTCATTAGGAGTCTCTTTGAGGAAGGCATTCTAAGGGCTGTGTCATCTCCACCTCAAGGAACTTCAAACTACATTATTGGGTGGAGGTATGATGCTGATAGAAGAGCCCTCATTCTTCATAGAGTTCAAGGGCAGCAAGAAGTGTTCAATTTTCAAACTTTGGACTACTATGAAGGTCTTGACCTAATCAACATACCACTTGTCAACCCAAGCAAATCAAGACAAGATGACAGGTTAGCACTCAGGACTCTAGATAGAATTACTGAGGAGTTCAGCCTTAGAAGGAGACAAAGGCAATCAGGTAATGCCATTGGTCAACTGGATGCTGAGGCAGACCCTGAGATTAGCTTTAAAGGGAAAACTTTGGCTAAAGGCCTAGTGATAGAGCCTGAGAGCCCTGTCACACCAACAACTACTTAAGAAATTCATTCCCTCAGTGAAACACCTGCTGGTGAAGGTGTTTCACATCCTCTCTCTGGCTAGAGCTTGGATGCTACACCAAGCAATGAAGGCCAAACCTCTATCCACCCTGAGTCACAAAGGTCTGTGGGTGACAAAGGGAAAAGGATTTTGACTCCTTAGGAGATTGAGGAGGATGCAATAGAGAGGAAGAGGAAGCTAAGGGGAGAAAGTTCCTCTGGGTCTTCAGGATTTATGCAAGCTGCAATCAGGGCTGCCCCCAGACCAAACACTCAAAAGATGAGTTGAGGGCAGTAAGGATTACTTACCTACAGACCAGGAACTATGACATAGATGAGATTATATCTCTCCCCTTAGAGCAATTAAATGAACTGGCTGACATGGAAGTGTCAAGAGAAAAGAAGGAAAAAGAGGATGCAAGATTACTTCTCTAATTCAAAGAAGAGAAGAGATAGAAAAGATTATACAAGCATGCTCCAACTCTCTCCCCAGTTCAGGAAAGTCCTGTGCAAGAGGATGTGGCTGCTACACAAGAACCTCAAGTAGACAAGGAAACAGATAGGCAAAACATGATCAACTACCTTAGTGCCACAGGTGTCTACCAGACATCTGCACTTCTTCCCTTGTCCTTTGAGTACATTGAGTTTGAGTATCTCAAACAGCTTGAACTTCAAGTGCTCAAAAAACAAAAGGCAACAAAGAGAAAGATGAGGGAAGATGCTGCAAAGTCAAGAGCTATCATCCAAAAGAGTGTGAAAAAGTCTGCTGACAGACAAAGGATGATGAGCTTCTTGAAGCTGTATGGATTCTCCAGAGGAGACTTAGTCCTATGTCTCTATCCACAATGGATGAGCATATCAGGGTAATCAAGCAGAAGATCAAGAGTGGAGAACTGATTGACTTATACTCTTCTCCTAGTCAAATCCCACCTGAAGTGGAGGTTAAGGTTGAACAACCTGAGACAACACAACCTGAACCTCCTGCTGAGCCTCAGCAAGCTTCATCTTCTGATCCACAGCAGGATCAAACTCCCTCTCCTTCTGAACCTGTGAGGGAGGAACACCCAACTGAGAAAGAAAAGGATGATCAACAAGGTGGTGCAGACCAGTCTTCTCAGTTAAAGTCTTCTAAGAGGAAGAAAAAGATGGCTTCTAAACCTAAGTCTAAGAAGAAGAAGCCTTAATCATCCACCTCTACACCTCAGGCTGCGTCAGATCAACCTAAGGAAGTGCATGAAGAGGCAGCCCAATCAACTCCTGTTGGACCAAAAGAACCAATGAGCCAGATCAGAAAAACCTTTAAGTCCCACAGACATCATAACAAATGAAGTGATCTACATCTGCTGAAGACAAAGTCTAAAGACAAAGTATGAAGACAATAGCTGAAGGCAAAGTCTGAAGACAAAGTCTGAAGACAATAGCTGAAGACAAAGTCTGAAGACCAAGTTCTCAGAAGTTGTCACAACAACTGAAGTAGTTCTTTTCAGTAGTCGTGATGGTTTACTTTTCAGTAGTTTTATTATATGTAAAACATCTGAAGTTCTTACACTTCAGATGTTATAACTTCAGTAGTTGTAATTGTAGCTTGAACTTAGTCTTTTTGTGAAGGTGTCCTCAGTTGTTGTGAACATCTTCAGTAGTTTAGTCTACTTTCAGTTGTTTGTATAAATCAGTTAGATGTCACTATCAAATGACATCAGCTGACGTCATATTCCTTTATAAAAGGAATGTTGACCTAATTGTTTTTAAATCGAAGCTTTTACGTGAATGAAAATATTCCATTTGCAGAAAACTCTCTCTCTATAATCGTCACTATTTGATTGAATATTCATACTATTCTTGCTTAAATTTTGTCTAATTCTTGTTATATTCCGCTGCAAATATTAATCTAATTGATCAAATTAGATCCGATCCTATCAAATGATATCAGAGCTGGTTAATCATTGATCGATTTAACAATTGATCATTGAAACTGCTCTTTTGATATGTAAGTTTGATCGAATTAGCAAATTTGCAAGAATTGGTTATAGAGTTTGATTTTCTGTTGCTTCCGATCAATTAATTTGAGATTCGTCTTGTTTCAAACTGTGTTGTTGAGTTTTTGAGCTAGATTTATTAAAATTTCAGTGAACCTGTTTGAATTGGTGAAAATGACTACATCAATCAATGATCCTCACAATACTGGCTCCTCAACAAAGCCTCCTATGCTTGTTAGGAATGAGTATAACATATGGCAACGCCGAATGCTCCATCACCTGTCTGTTAACAGTTCAAGTTGTTGGAAGTCTGTGGTTCATGGACCATATAAGCCTATGGTGAGTAATTCGGAAACCAATAAGATGGTTCCGAAGAAGAAAGAGCAATACTCAGATGAAGATCTGAAACTGTTTGAAATTGATGCTAAAGCCCATGGAATTCTGGCCATGGCACTGCCTAATGAAATCTATTCTGGACTTATGCATCATGAGACTGCTCATGATCTCTGGGTTGCTCTAAAAGAACAATTTGGAGGAACTGATGAGGTCTTAGCAAACAACAGGGAGATCCTTGCCCAGCAATATGAGACATTCTCTCATAGAAAGGGTGAGTCACTGACTCAACAGTTTGAGCGATTTTCCTGTTTGATATCTGAGCTGAAAATGGTTCAACATGAATATACAAACAGTCAGATGAACAACAGATTCCTCAGATCCCTGCCTGAGAGATGGGACACATATACTATTGTCCTACGCTCCAGTGCAAATCTGGACACTCTATCTCTTACCCAACTTCATGGGAAACTATTAACATTTGAAAGAGAGATAGAACAGAAAAGGAAACTGGCTTCATCTGGGAAGCTCACTGATGATTTTATGCCAGGAAATACTGCTCTGGTTGGTCATGAGTCAGAATATGTTGCATCAGAAAGTTCTTATGATGAGCATATAGATTTCTCTTCAAACAGTGGAGATCATGCTTTTGTTGGTGTTGATGGTAATTCAGGGTGTAGTATTGATAATTTGTGCTTTTTGATGGATGATTTGTAAGGTATTGCTGATGATGATCTGGAAGAGATGGATATTTTGAGCCAAATGGTATTAATCAATATCAGATCTCAAAAGTTTTACAAAAGGACAGGTAGAAAATTCTTTGGTCTCTCTGGAAAAACCAAAGTTGGTTTTGACAAGAGCAAGTTGAGGTGTCACAAGTGCCATAGACTTGGATATTTTGCAAGAGAATGTAGATCATCTGGATCTAACTCTTCTGCACCCTTTGTGACCTTTCCAAGCAATAGCTCACAGAACAAAGGGCAACATTCTACCAGTTCTGATCATCATTCACAAATTCAATCATCTCCTGCATTTTTTGTTCCTCAAGGTCCAATGCCATATCCTTATCCATGTTTTTACATGCCTCAGTCTAGTCAGGTTCCTGTACCCATAGCTCAACAACAACATGCCCTACCTGATCCTCAACCATCTCAATCAAATCAACAATCTCAATCTCAATCACATCAAAGCTTCTTCACACCTGAGGTTGTTGACTGGAGCAGCTTACCAGATGATATTTCTGGTTATTCTGAACAATTGTTTTCTAGTGCTGGTCAACATGGTGGTGAAAATCCTTTTGGAAATCTTGCTCTTATGGCCTTGGAGTCTACTGATGGAAATGCTTCATCATCACAGGTACCACAGGTATCTTCTGAGGCTAAGGCCAAGTTGTGTTTTGAGTCATGCATAGCTGCTTTTGTCTCAATTAGGGAAGCAAATGTAGCCTTAATTAATCAAAATCTTGACCTAGAGAAAGTGATTTCCAAAAGAAAAGCTGAGTTTGAGTCTGTTTTAAAAGAAAAAGATGAGGAGATTTACAAATTAAAATGCCAAATCACTGATGAAAAGGCAAGGTAGAGGTCATTTTGGAGAATCATAAGAATCTCAAGGAAACACTTGCAGCTATCAAGTAAATTGTGAACATTGGGTAACATCCTGTGAGGGGTTTGAAATGCTTCTCAGCAAGCAAACAGCTTCAAATGTGAAGTTTGGGATTGGGTATAATCATACTATACCTCCTACATATTTTACTCCCAAGCTAGAAGTAAAATCTGAAGATGAAAACAATTCCCAAACCACATCATCATGTGTCTCATCCTCAAGTGATAATTCAAAATCAGAGGATGAAGTCAGTATTAGTACCTCAGCTAATCAATTTGCTGATGGTCTCACTGCTGCTAAACACATGATCAAAGAAAAACTGAGCAATTCAGGTGTTGTCCCACAAAGTATTCAAAGTACTGAAGGGAAAGTCTCAACACCTGAAGAGCATTTCAAACCAAATGAAAAAAAACATGGTTTGACAACTGCTAAAAAGTCTATCAGGAAATCCAAAATTACTGATAGAAAACTTCTGAAGAACAAATCATCAGTTGTTACAAATCCTTCAGTACTTACCATAAGTACTGAGAGGAAGAAAGTACTGAAGAACATACCTTCAGTAGTTTCATCTTCTTCAGCAGTTGATCAACAAAAGATGAAGAAAAAGCCATGTGAAATATGTGGTCTATTTAATCATCTCACTGATGAATGTTGGTATAACAAGGGTTCAAAATTCAACAAAGATAAAATCATTAAAAAGAAAATGAATAAAATGAAAGATGAATTTCAAACCAAGTTTGTACCACAAACATCTCAATCTGATAACCCAAAGTTTTTTCAAAAATATAAAAAGAAGGAAGGGGTTTATCATAAAACAGCTGAAAATATTCCTCATGGAATATCAAAACACCAGACTAAGTCTGTGTCTTTCAAAAAGGAGGATATGGTGAGTCACAAGAACAAATCAAAAACAAATACTGATGTGTCAGCTGAGCTGAAGGCCTTGATAACCAATCAGACACAACTTGTTATGATGGTTCAACATCTGTTGGGGAGAGTTAACCAATTAGATGTATCTGTGATTAAACCACTGAAAAGGAAAACAAAGCCAAAATCAAAGGAATCCTTTTCAGCACCATCTCCACCTTCAAAGGCTGTCAATCATGACAAATCAGTTAGTCTAAAATTTGTTGATGAGAACAGACCCAAAACCAAAATGGTTTGGGTCTCAAAAGCTAACTAATTTCTTATGACAAATGCAGGGTTCTTCAGCATGCCAAAGAAGCATCTGGTATGTGGACAGTGGAAGATATATGCATATAACAGGGAGCAGTTCTCTTCTTCATGACTACTCTCAAGGAAAGAAGGGATTTGTTTCTTTTGGTAATGATGCTAAGGGTTACATCATCGGCAAAGGCTTTGTGTCAAATTGTGAGATAAGGTTTGATGATGTTAACCATGTGGAGAACCTCAAGTACAACTTGTTGAGTGTCAGTCAAATGTGTGATAAAGGGCATGTTGCACTTTCACTAGTCAGAACTGTCGGATTCTGTCTTCCAAAGTTCTGAAATGATTGACAAGATATTGGATGAATATACTCTCCTGAAGGCCAACAGGATTGAAGAGTATATGCCTTAGATTTATCAAAGAAAATTGATCTAAAAGGCCATCTATGTTTGTTCTCCAAGGCCTCTCCTCAGGAATCTGAACTATGGCATAGAAGGCTTGGTCATGTGAATCTTAAAAACATGAACCAGCTTATTCATCATGGTTTAGTAAGAGGTCTGCCATTAAAGGAGTTCAAATGTGATGACAACTGTTCTGCTTGTTTAAAAGGAAAGCAACACAAAGTATCATTCCCTCCAATAGAAGAAACAAAGTCCACTGCCTGCTTGCAATTACTGCATATGGATCTTTTTAGTCCAGTAAGAGTGATGAGCATGGCGAAGAAAAAATACTGTCTGGTAATTGTGGATGAGTATTCCAGATTTGTATGGACCTTCTTCTTACATTCAAAAGATGAGGCTGCTAAAATCATCATCTACTTTGTGTTGTATGTGGAAAAGCAGTACTTCCTTCCAGTCAAGTGTGTGAGGAGTGATAATGGCACAGAATTTAGAAACCACACCCTTGATGAATTCTATTTATCTAAGGGAATCAAGAGGCAGTATAGCATTCAAAGAACTCCTGAACAAAATGGAGTGGTGGAGAGAAAGAACAGGACCCTTATTGAAGCCGCAAGGACAATGTTGGCTGATTCTGGTTTGCCACTAACCTTTTGGGCTGAAGCTGTCAACACAGCTGCTATGTACAAAATAGAGTGTTAGTAAATCAGAGGTTGATGAAGACTCCTTATGAGTTGTTACATCATTTGGCCCCTTTGATTTCATTTTTTAGAGCATTTGGGTGTCCCTGTTATATTCTTAACACAAAGAATCCACTTCAGAAGTATGAATCAAAGGTGGATGCAGGGTACTTTGTTGGGTATTCATCTACTTGCAAGTCATATAGAGTTTTTAATTACAGAACAAAGATAGTTAAAGAAACTTTACATGTAAAGTTTAATGAATCTCCAAAAGACAAAATTCCACAAAACCCTGTGGAGTTATTTGATTTGGACATACTGCAATATTTTCCATATAAGTCTCCATCCGTTGCAGTTTCTGAGGATCCATCATCTCCATCTGGTGATATAAATGCAAGTTGTAGTGATCACCTGCCTGTGTCTACTACACTTGATGTTCCTGTAACTTCAGCAGTTCCATCCACAACAAATGCTGATGAAATCTCTGAATCCTCTTCTTCATTTGAACTGCCATCTCATTCTAGGTTTCAAGAGTCTGAATCAACATCTATTGCTGCTGAATCTCCTACAAACACTTGCACAGATATTATTGAGTACCAGGAACTGAAGAATCATCCCATGTCTCAGATCATTGGTGACATCAATGCTGGTGTTTCAACTAGAAGTCAATTGTCCAATTTCTGCCTTTATGCTCTCTTCATCAGTCAGCAAGAGCCAAAGAACTATCATATTGCATTAAGAGACAATGGATGGGTTAAAGCCATGCACCTTGAGCTTCTTCAGTTTCAAAAGCAGCAAGTGTGGGAACTGGTTCCTCTACCCCAAGGTAAATGTGCAATAGGCACTAAATGGGTGTTTAGGAATAAAACTGATGAAAAAGGTCAAATTGTCAAGAACAAGGCCAGACTGGTTGTACAGGGGTTTTCACAAGAAGAAGGTATTGATTATGATGAAACCTTTGCCCGTGTAGCCAGACTGGAGGCAATCATATTGTTCTTAGCTTATGCTGCTTTCCATAATCTTAAAATTTTTCAAATGGATGTCAAAAGTGTATTTTTATATGGTAAAATAAAAGAAGAAGTTTATGTGTGTCAACCACTAGGTTTTGAAGATCATAAACATCCAGATTGGGTGTATAAGCTTGATAAGGCTCTTTATGGGTTAAAACAAGCTCCCAGAGCCTGGTATGAAACACTATCTAACTTTCTTCTTCAAAATAATTTCACTAGAGGCTCCATAGATAAAACTTTGTTCATTAAGAAAGTAGGCATGCATAAGCTCCTTGTTCAAATTTATGTAGATGATATTATTTTTGCATCTTCTGATCCACAGTTGTGTGATGCCTTTACTAAGCTGATACAACAAAAGTTTGAAATGAGTGCCATGGGAGAGTTACAGTTCTTTCTGGGTTTGCAAATCAAACAAATGGCTGATGAAACTTGCATTCATCAGTCAAAATATACAAAGGATTTGTTGAAAAAGTTTGATTTACAAAATTGTAAGCCCTGTTCTACTCCCATGTGCAACACCACACAACTGGATGCTGATCAGAAAGGTAAAGCAGTTGATTAAACTCTTTACAGATGTATGATTGGTTCCTTGATGTACCTTACAGCTTCTAGACCAGACATTATGTTTGCAACTTGTGTCTGTGCTAGATTTCAGGCTGCACCTAAAGTATCTCATATGATTGCAGTCAAAAGGATCTTTAGATACTTGCAAGGAACTTAATCTCTAGGACTTTGGTATTCCACTGGGCACTCTTGCAAATTAGTTGCTTTCTCTGATAGTGACTACGCAGGGTGTAAATTAACCAGAAAATCAACCTCTGGTGGATGCCAATTTCTAGGCAATTGTTGAGTTTCTTGGCAGAGTAAGAAACAAACTTCAGTTGCTACATCTACTGCTGAAGCAGAGTACATTGCTACTGCAAGTTGTACATCTCAGGTACTTTGGCTTCAAAATCAATTATTGGATTATGACATTACATAGACTAAGACTCCTTTACTGATGAACAGTGCTTCAGCTATTTGTATTGTTAAGAATCCTGTCCAGCATTCTAGGACCAAACATATTGAGATCAGACATCATTTTATCAGGGATTGTTATGAAAAAGGTTTGATTGATCCAAAGTTTGTGCCTAGTGCTGATGAGCTTGCAGATATATTTACTAAGCCTTTGGATAGTGCAACTTTCCAAAATCTTGTGCTCAGGCTTGGTATGCTGCAGCTAGAATGATTTGACAACTACTGATGCTCTTAGTTAACAAGTACTGATGAGCATTAGTATACAGCTGTCAAAAATAAGTACTGATAAGTTATTTTATCTTCAGCAGTTTTCCTAACTACTGAAGACTAAATTACTTAAAAGTACTGAAGTACTTTATTTGTAGAACAGTACTGATGTAGTTACAACTACTGATGTCTATTCTATTACAAAAGTACTGATGACCAATGAAACGTTTGATAAATCAGATAATCTGCTAAGTAAGTGTTAAGGTCATTGAAACAACTGAAATCGGTGAATTGACGACAACAACTGATGAGAAATTTTACTCTTCAATTGTTTTAAACAACTGCTGTTTCATTTCAAAACAACTGAAGCCAAAACCAAGTCTTCAGTAGTTTAAAACTACTGATGACTAACACCAAGTCTTCAGTTGTTTACAACATCTGAAAGTTAAAACCATGTCTTCAGTTGTTTTCTAACAACTGATGACTCACACCAAAACTTTCAGTTGTTTTCTTTCAGCCGCTTCATAACCTATAAATACCTAACCCTAACTTCAACTTTTTCATAAGTCGTTTTCCAAGCTTTCATCTTCCATTAATGGCGACCATGCAAATCAAACCTCGACACAACTGTGTTGCCTACCTCAAAAAATCAGCCTTTTGGACTAAGTTTGATGCTGCCATTGATCTGATGGTTGATTCCCAGTATCAAACCGCTTTTCTATAAATCCAACCATCTATCCCGATACCCTTCGCCAATTCTGGACAAATGTCACTGTCCATACTGGTGAGAATGATGACTCGATCACTCTCCAGTCGTTTGTAAACCAGAAGAAGGTGGTCATCACTCCTGATATCATTCGCCAAACCCTAGATCTGAATGATGCCACCTTTGTCACCAAATACCCCAAAGGCACCATTGATTTATCATTCATTAACCATGGATATGAGGGCGACCTAAGTGCTACCACCATTATGAAGAAGCACTTTCATGATGCTGAACGCCTAATCTTTCATATGATCAATGTCTGCCTTGCCCCCAAAACCTCTTCATGGGATCAAATGTCATCAAGGTGGCAACAGGTATTGTATTCTATCCTTGAATGCTAAAGCTTAAATTTTTCTGATATAATTTTTTTGGAATTAAAAGATCTGGCAATGAATCCTGTGGCTAACAGATGGATATTATATCCAAAGTTTCTTATGGCCATAATTATTAATCAATTAAAATCTGATGGCCTTGTTGGCCTTGGAGTCCCTGCTATGGTAGTTTTGCCTGAGGTATACTCCAAGCACAACTCTAACCCACAACTCAAAGAGTCTGCCAAACTGCTAAAACCCAAGCAGAGGGAACCTACAGCCTCCACCTCCAGATCCAAAGTCCCCTCCAAACCAAAATCCAAACAAACTAAAAAGGCTACTCAGGGAGTTGAGTCCCCTGATGATGCCCCTGCAACACAAACGCAGGATGAAACTACTGGTAGTAAACCCTTGTAGTTTCCAAGACTCTACCAGCTGAAACCGCTCAGGTATCCTCTCAACAGGATCCTGATGCAACCAAACATAGGGAAACCACATTACTGGAATCTCTCTCACTTGAGAAGATTGCCATTGAAGAGCACCATTCACCCTAGGTGCAATCTTTTTCACCCTTATCTCCCACTGAAACCACCCCTACAAGCCCAACTGCAGTTATTACACAAGTGCTGACTCAACTACATTCCTCTACCCCTCCCCAGAATCCTATTACCACCGGGAAAACCTCAACTGTTGAGGGAGAGGATTATAATATGGCTGACAATCCACAGCACAGGGATTACAAAGTTCAATCTCCCCGTGTAGAGGAGGAGATTCGAACATCTGGTGAGGCTGCCTCTTCTCTCGTTTCAGCAAATGAACAGGATGAAGGTGGCATCATCTCTAAGACCTCACCAGAGGCAACTGCCAATGAAGGACAAAATCCTGAGGCAGGAAGTCCCCAGTTCCAAGAAATAGGGGCACATGTGAATACTGATCTACACTCAGCACATGTTCATCCTGATTTAATCAGGAGGTCAGATGATTTAGCAAAGGCTGATGATGACCTGGGCTTTTTCTTTGAGGTTCTAGCCCAAAACACCATTCTTGAGGCTAAGGTATGCAGACTACAAGACCTGCTTGCCAAATTGTCTCAAGAATCAAGTCCATCTGCCCAAATTCACCCACATATGGCAGCTTCTTTTGAAGCTCTCCCAAACACTGAGCCACTCCCAACAACTATGCCACCAGCTTCTGTTTCAGGCACCATTTCTCAGGGACAGAACCCATCTGAGCAAATGGTTGCTGCCTTTAAATCCTCCTTACCTCTCATCACTCCCATCATCACTAACATTGTGCATCAAGCCCTTGATGAGAGGCTTTCCTCAAGTATTCAACCCTTAATTGATGATGTTGTTTCTAAGAGACTTTCTAACATTCAAACCCCTGAACCCAATGCACGCAAAAAGGGGGAGTCTAAGTCAATGAAAGAAGACAAAAGAAAGAGAGTTGAAGAGGAAGATCACTTACAAGAGAAAGAAAAGTGCTGAACAGACTGAAGATGAGAAAAAGTTAGAAGAACTGATCAAAGAAGCTGATGAGCAACATAGCAGATCTATGAATAAGATCATTGATCAACTCTTCAGACAAGGTTTTGACACAGCCAAACTTGACTCTGAGATCAGACGGCTAGAGATTCAAGAGATTGAGAATAGATGGGCCAGTTGTAATGAGAAAGAAAGGGAAAGGCTGGAAGCTATGATAAGATTCTTGTCAACACATTTGGGAAGACCAATCATTGAAGTGAAGTCATGGTCCAGAGACAGTTTTTTGGAGATAACCACCAAAATCTGTTCTTCTGAAGCATTTAACAAAGGATTGATCATAGAAGCTCTTGATGAAGCTGGTGCTGGGAAAAGGTCTTATATGGCAAAGTTATCCAAAGCCTCCCTCACAACCAAGATGATAGAGCAGCCTTTACAATCTCCCTCACCAAAACAACCAACTTCACAACCCTCAAAACCAACTCCTTTACCCAAGAAACATACTCAATCAACCACCAATGATGCACCCAAGAGGAAGAGAAGGGTGTTGAGGATGGAAGAAGAAGAAGAAGATGATGAGGATGATAGTCTCCCAATCTCTGCTGTTCTTAAAATGAAGATGCCTGAGCCCAGGAGTCAACCAACAACAATAACACCTGACATCCAAAGGCAAATGGTAAAAGTGAAAATTGAAGAAGAAGAACAGCAAAAACAACATGATGAGCAGCTGTGAAGGATGGTTGATAAAGAATTTCCTAAGTCTTCATCCATACAAGCTATGAAGAAACATGCTCAGAGGTTGTATGCTCTCAGATACACATTTCAATATCAAAAAGAGAGAGTGAGAATTTGGCCTGACCCAGAGTAAGTGACAGAATTCATAGAAAGAATGTTCCAAGTCGATACAATGGCCAAGTAAAGAAGACTGTAGATGCTGTGATAATGCTGGCCATTGTAGTGTCACCCTGGGAAATACTTGATGACTTCAAGAGAGCTTAAAAGACTAAGATGACTCCACAAACTTTACTAGAAAACCAAATGGTGAAGAAGGGGTTGATCTACAAGAAGCTTGAAGAAATAAGAAGAAATGAGCTCCATTTGTTACTTGAAGGTACTCATCCTTATGAGTTTGCATACAGAGAAATAACTACTGTGGAGCTAAAGAATGGAAAAAATGTTAGATACTTATCAGAGTATTATGGGCCTGAGTTCTTCTTTGAAAGTGAAGCTGAAGAACTCACAATGGAAGAAAAAGTTGTTCTACTTGAGGCCTATGTTAGAGAGTCTTACAGACTCATCATCGGGAAGTAGGTTTCATGAATGGGGTAACAGCTCTGTGTCCAATTCCCCAATACAGAGTTCCCATTCATCCTTTGCCAATCAAACTTTCTGAAGTCTCTTCCTGGCCTGAGCTTATTTTGGTGATTTCTGAGCTGATCTAGAAAAGTTGTCTGCCAATAAGTGGGACTTCAATAATCTTAAAGGTTTTGGCTGCATTGGTTCAGGGGGAGTTTGTTGGACCAAAAGAACCAATGAGCCAGATCAGAAAAACCTTTAAGTCCCACAGACATCATAACAACTGAAGTGATCTACATCTGCTGAAGACAAAGTCTGAAGACAATAGCTGAAGACAAAGTCTGAAGACAATAGCTGAAGACAAAGTCTGAAGACCAAGTTCTCAGAAGTTGTCACAACAGCTAAAGTAGTTCTTTTTCAGTAGTTGTGATGGTTTACTTTTCAGTAGTTTTATTGTATGTAAAACATCTGAAGTTCTTACACTTCAGATGTTATAACTTCAGTAGTTGTAATTGTAGCTTGAACTTAGTCTTTTTGTGAAGTTGTCCTCAGTTTTTGTGGACATCTTCAGTAGTTTAGTCTACTTTCAATTGTTTGTATAAATCAGATAGATGTCACTATCAAGTGATATCAGCTGACGTCATATTCCTTTATAAAAGGAATGTTGACCTAATTGTTTTTAAACCGAAGCTTTTACGTGAATGAAAATATTCCATTTGTAGAAAACTCTCTCTCTATAATCGTCACTGTTTGATTGAATATTCATACTATTCTTGCTTAAATTTCGTCTACTTCTTGTTATATTCCGCTGCAAATATTAATCTAATTGATCAAACTAGATCTGATCCTATCAACTCCAAATCAAGTGGCTCCTCTTGCAGCTGAGACACCCATCTTATCCTGGATCTTCATTACTAATCCAGAGAGATGGCATGTGATTAGAGATCAAGGTGTTGAAAATGTGTATACATGGCAAGACATAATCAACTTACCTCTGCATGATCTCTTTGAGATGAGAAGATATTATCAGAGTCTGAATGATCCTGACCATCTAATGAACAAGGGTATGGTCATCATTGTGCTGAAGACTACAAACATCTAAAGATTTTCTAAATGTTTTGGTAGCATCAGCCTAGGGGGAGTTTGTAAGGATTCCTATAAGTCTGATACAGCCAAAACATCCAAAGTCTCTCTACAAGCATGCACTAAAGAACTAAAGTAGAAAATGCTTCGGAAGTTTTACACCATGCACTAGAAATATTCTAAGTGTAAAATCTTCCGAAGCCAAGACCAATATCTTCCGAAGCCAAAAGTGAAGTCTTCCGAAGCTTCAAAGACAAAGTCTTCCGAAGCCAAAGAGTGAAGACAGATTTCTTCCGAAGACTTTAAGAGATATGCCTTTATCTGATATACTTTACCATAAAGCTGGACCGCCTTTCCACTGCAACTCTGTAAAGTCACCAACTTACATGAGTTGGTGAAAGGTCCATGCTTTTGGTAACTGTACATTGAGGTCTTGAGTCCATGCTTTCTACTTTATGTAATTTTATCCTTTTGTAATATATTAGGATATGAGCTATGGCATGTCATAGTCACAAGTCAAAAGGCAGATATGCCTTTTGACTTTACAATTGATTTTGTAGTTGTCTAGTCAATTGTATCCAGCTGGCTTTCAAAGTATGGCCGGATGTAGGATGTAGTATAAGTATTTCATGTTCTTGTATCTTTCCTTCATGCTTTGTAACACTTGTAATAGAACTTAAGAAAGCAATATATTGCATCCTTGAAAACCAATCACTTGTGTTCTCTTGTTCTGTCTCTTACTTATTACTTGTGTTCTTAGTATCGTACTTGTGGTTAATCCAGTTTATTGTTTGATTAAGTTTGGTTAATCTCCTCTTTGTATTGTTGTGTTGTAAGTGACCACCCTTCACCGGTCCTGCAGTTGGTGATGTTGTTTCTCAAAACAAGGACCCAACCACATTTAATGAAAAAGGATTTAAAGTTAATTGACAGGGATCAGAAAGCTTCTGGAGCATTAACTCTATGCCTTTCACCAGACATCTATAATCGCTTTGCCGAACACAAGAATGCCAAGTCTCTTTATGATGCTCTCTGTGAGTTTTACGATGGAAATGATGAGTTAGGAAAAGACAAGGGTATACCGGCTGACAAGGAGTTTAACTCATTTATGGGTTATAAGAATGAGAGTCTCACTGATTTGTCAAACCGTTTTCTGATAGTCTTTACACTTTAAAGAAATGTGACGAAAAGCTCTCAAACACTGAGCAAGTAAATAGGTTGTTGGATTCACTCCCATCACAGTGGAGCTTACAAGTGAGGATGTTGAAACAAGAAAGAGGGTTTACTGACTACAAGCTTATGGACATCATCAACAAGCTTAAATCATTTGAATTAGGCATGAAGAGAAGGGAGTTTAATCAATCCATGATGCCATCATCTAGATTTCCTCAGAATGTTGCATTGCTTACTTCCGCTGCAAGCTCTCTAATGCAAGCATCAAGACAAGGAGGAGTGAATACAAATATCTTATGTGATCAACCTGGTGGTGGTATTAACTCTGAAAGAGATCAAGCTAACTCAAAGGCCAGTGTTGGAACGTCAATTCCATCTGAAACAATGGCACTGTTTGGCATGTTTGTGCAATGTTATGATGCATTAGTGGCTGGAGAACTGAAAGGGAAAGGAATGACCATGGAGGACATGTATCAGGTGGATCCGGATGATTTGGAGGAGACTGATATATAGTGGCAAATAGCGATGTTGACTCTCAGAGCAAGAAGGTTTATGGAAAGAACAGGAAGGAAGAATTTTGGAGGCCAAAACTCCAACTCCAAATTAGGCTTTGATAAATCCAAACTAAGATGTTTTAATTGCAAGCAGTTAGGACATTTCAAAAGAGAATGTTCATTGCCAATTGTCACATATCCAAGCAATTCTGGAGTTCCAAGATTAGCTTCGAGTGGAGATAAGGAAGAAATGAAACAGAAGAAAGAGACAGCCTTGATTTCAAGCTTTGACTGGAGTGTAGAAGCAGAAGAAACTAAAGAAGAAATCAATCAAGCCCTTTTTGTTGAGGCAGTAATAGAGGAGGAGAATATGGAAGAGTTTGATTTGTTTAAAGAATTCAGAAGTAAAGCTGATGTACCTCAAGGTGTGAAGACGGATTGTGAGGAGTGTGTTGAGAAGACTGGAGATGGTGATTTGAAGGTTGATGACTTAAAAGAAAGTGAAGATGAAAAGGTGCAGTTAGCTGGGAGTTAGACAGAAGAGAAGAGCAAAGAGAAGAATGATGCTGCAACCACTGTTGAGGAAAACAAGAAGAGTACTCTGGTGTGTCAATGCGAAAAGGCTCTAGCAGTAAAGAAGGTGGTGATGGGTCTTCCATATGAGGTAATACAAGATATGTGTTCTTCAGCTTACAAGATAATGCTATTTGGTGTGTATAAAGCAAATCGTCTGTTACTTGATAACGAAAAGGACTTAAAACGAATTAATGAAGAGCTTAAAATGAATGAGTCAAAATATTTTGTTAAATTAAATGAGGCTTTAAAAGAAAATGAACATTTAAAAAGAATTGTTTTAGAAGGAAATGTTGAAATTAATACTTTGACTGAAAGAGTTGCACTTGCTGAGTTTGAAACTAGTAAACTTCAGTCAAAGCTTGATAAATGGACAATTTCTGGAATGAAACATGACGATTTATATAAATCACAACGGGGGGCTAGGATTTAAACAGGTTTGGGTTATGAAAATGCTTCGGTTTATCCTCCTCCAAGTACTTATTGTTATTCACCTATGCATGTTCCACACCCTTTCAATGATTTGATTCAAACGGATACCAACAGTTTGTCTGCAGGTTTAGAAGGTGTGAATTCTAAGGACGTGCGTGAGGAGTACAGTTATGGACCAACTAGCGGGCTTGGATGCAATAGTTTTAGTACACCTACACCTCAACATTTTGTTCTAGATCATAGCTCTAGTTTAAGCTCTGTTTTTGTTTCCCAAAAGTCTGTCTCAGACATTGACTCTGTTTGTTCTAATAGTGGTTCTACTTCTTTATTAAACGAATTCAGATGCAATGTTGATGTTTCAAATGCTTGTGTGAATGATGTGGTGAATGATTCTGTTAGCGAGAGTAAAGATAAAAGTAAAAGTAATTGTTTTGAAAAATTATTTTCTCATCCTATTCCATCATATACCCCAATTAATATTTCACAATCTAGTGAAAGGGTAATGTCATCTTCTTATGCAAGTACAAGTGGTACAAGTAACACATGTACTTCGGATGAGAATGCATTAACATTTATATATAAACATTCTTTAAAAGAGTACATCAAAACCAAAGAAATGTATGAGACTTAGAGTGATGTTGATTCTAGATTGTCAGAGTGCCATGAGGAAATATGTATAGCTAAAATTCCAAACTTGTTGCATAATAGACCTAGATTAAAATCTCATTCCTTTAGATGTGGTAAAGATGATCATGCAGTTAAAAACTGTCCTGAGCTTCATCACAGGCATGTTCATAAAAATTCTTTTGGAAGTATATTAACTCATCTGGTTAACAATTTCTTTTGTAAGAATTCATCCGTACCAAAGCCTAAAGTTGTTCAAACATGGGTTCCTATTTCAACTGGTTAATCTGTTCATCCTAATTTTTGCATGAGTCATCCATTAAAGTTGTAAATAGTGTGTGGCATGTTGATAGTGGATGCTCAAGACATATGATGGGGCTGAAGGACTTGTTGACAAACTATCACATTATCAATGGAGGATATGCCGCGTTTGCCGGTGACAAGAAAGGTGGGAAAATGATTGGTCAAGTGGAGGTCTCAAATGGATTCCTTACCCTGGAGAAAGTCAATTATGTGCTAGAACTTGCTTTCAATCTGTTGAGTGTCTCTCAGATTTGTGATAAAGACATTCCGGTCATGTTCAAGTCCAATGAATGTGTCTTTCTGAAGTCCGGGATTGATATTCTAGAAGAGATGGTGCTCATGCGAGCTCCGAGAAAGTATGACACGTATCTTCTGAACATGGGTTCTAAAGAATCAACAGCCACTATCACATGTCTTCTATCTAAAGCTTCCTCATCTAAGTCTTTCGTGTGGAATCGCAGATTGGGCCATGTTAATTTGAAAAATATAAACAAATTAGTTAAAAACAATCTTTTTAGGGGATTACCTTTAAAAGACTATTCTGTTGTTGAGAAATGCATGGCATGTGCCAAAGGAAAACAACATAAGAAACCTCATAAACCAAACTTGAAAATAGCATTTCTAATCCCCTCGAGTTGTTACATACTGATCTGTTTGGCCCAATCAGTGTTAAATCCATTGCTAAGAAATATTTTTGCCTTATTGTTACAGATGATTTTTCTAGGTATTCATGGGTGAGATTTCTTGCCCATAAAGGAGAAGTTGCTGAAGAGCTGCAGAAGCTAATTCTTTCTAGTGAAGTAATAAGCAAGAGGAAGGTGATGGCTATTCGAAGTGACAACGGTACCGAGTTAGAAATCAAATCTTTGATTCCTTTGTGCAAGTAAGGGTATTTTTAGATAGTTCAGTGCAGCTAGAACATCCCAGCAGAACGGTGTTGCTGATAGAAAGAATCGCACCCTTATTGAAGCCGCCCGTACTATTTTGATTGAGTCCTCTCTACCCATAAACTTCTGGGCTGAGGCGGTGAACTGTGCTCCTATGTTCTTAACAGGGTGTTGATTGTAAAGGACAAAATGAAGACTCCTTATGAACTATTCCATTAGAGGAAGCCATTGATTGATTTCTTTCATCCATTCGGATGCTCGTGTACCTTACTAAACACCAAGGCACAAAAGACGAAATTTGGTGCTGTGTCAGACGAATGTTACTTCGTTGGTTATTCATCCTCTCAAAAAGCTTATCGGATGTATAACAAGAGAACACGCATTGTGCAGGAGTCATTCTATGTTGATTGGTAGAATCTAATTCCTCAAATGTCCGATCAAAACCTGCATGGTTCTTTGACTCAAATACGATTTTCAACTCCTTTAATCTTCTAGTTTTTGATGATGATACTTCTATCTCCAATGTCCAAACAAGCATCATTCCTCCAGATCCATTACCTATCATTCCTCACGTTCATCAAGCCCCTAATAATTCATTATCTGACAATGCCACATCAATTAATATTACATCCTCCTCATCATCTTTTGACATTCCACCCTTACCTGTTTCTGCATCTCTTCCCTCGACACCCACCTCTACCTCATATCAACTTGTTCCATTAGTCTCACTAATTGAACCTAACCACTGATTTCAAGACTTTGAAAGACCACCCACATGATAACATTATTGGATCAATCACCGATGGAGTTTGGACGCGGAGTCAATCTTTTAATCAATGTATGCTTATTATCTTGTTTTATATCCCAAATCGTCCCAAAGAATGTTCATGCAGGTCCTCAGGATCCTTGTTGGGTTGAATCCATGCAATCAGAGCTGCAACAGTTTAGGAATCTCAAGGTGTGGATGTTGGTTGACCATCCACCAAACAAATGCCCAATAGGCATGAAATGGGTGTTCAAGAACAAACCCGATGACCGAGGTATTGGGATAAGAAACAAGTCGAGGCTAGTGGTTCAAGGATTTGCTTAAGAAGAAGGGATTGATTACATGGAAGTCTTTGCTCCCGTAGCACGTCTTGAAGCAATACTGATCTTTCTAGCTCATGCAGCAAACAAGCAATTCAAAGTCTATCAGATGGATGTCAAATGTGCCTTCCTCTACGGAGACATTGATGAAGAGATAAATGTGTGTCAACCACCGGGGTTCAAGGATCAATACTTTCCTGACAAAGTATACAAGCTTGATAAATCTCTCTATGGTCTTCATCAAGCTCCTCGCATCTGGTACGAGACTCTAACACGGTATCTTCTGAGCAATAGTTTCTCACGTGGCACCATTTTCATGACTCTATTCAAGAAGGAGGTGGATTGTGAGATTTGTGCAAGTCTACGTTGATGACATTATCTTTGGCTCCACGAATCCAAAGCTGTGTCAGGATTTTGAGGAGGTTATGCATAGTCGTTTGAAATGAGCATGATGGGGGAGATGTGCTTTTTCCTTGGGTTGCAAGTTGAACAAAAGCAAGAAGGAATTCTCATTCATTAGGAGAATATATCAAAGAGATTCTGAAGAAATTCAAGATGGATGACGCTTCTCCTGAACTGACTCTATTCACAGCTCAAACATGCCTCACTCCAGACGAGAACGAGAAACTTGTTGATCCTCACCTATACATATCCATGATCGGTTCCCTAATGTATCTTACAGCAAGCCGTCCTAACATTACTTTTGACGTAGGATACTGTGCTCGATACCAATCTGCCCCGAAGGAGTCTCATGAGAAGGTTGTAAACGAATCTTTCATTATCGTAAAGGCTTCTCTCGTTTAGGGCTTTGGTATCCTTATGGTGGGAATTTTGATCTGCATGCTTATTCTAATAGTGATTCTAATGGTTGCAGGTTAAACAAATAATCTATCACTGGAGGTTTTCAATACCTAGGAAACTGTCTTGTGTCATGGCAAAGCAAGAAACAGACTACTGTATCTCTTTCCACGGGGGAGGTAGAGTATATTGTTGCTTCAAGTTGTTGCTCACAAGTGCTGTGGATACAACATCAGATGATTGACTATGGGATCAACTTTCTCCATACACCTTTATTCTCTGACAACGAAGCAGCCTTTGGAATCGCCAAGAATCCAATTTACCATTCCCGCACCAAGCACATAGAGCACGGATTCATGTAATCCGTGATGCTCAAGAAAAGGGTTATATTGATATTATTCCTATTGATACTAAAAATCAAAAAGTCGATCTTTTCACTAAAACATTCGATAAACCTCGTTTTTATGAATTGATCTCCATGTTAGGATTCATATCATTTTAAAACCCGTTTTTCTTTCAACTATCTCATGTAAATATTGTTCATATTCCTTTTATTGTTTTCTTTCTTTTACTTTTTCTGTAAGCTCCATAACCTTTCATCATTTTTACATTAAAAAAATTAAAAATAAAAAAATATAGATAATATAAATAATATATATATATATTATTAACAATTTCCTTTTATTTTACTTAGAAATTTCTTCAATCTTGCTGATTTGTATAAATTTCGGGGGAGATATTAATATATGTTCGTTTGTTTCTTGTCTTCATTGCAGAATTCTCTAAATTATATAAAATAAAAGTGTTTGTTGCATGAAAAGATCTGAAGGAGATCAACAGTATTGTGTTGGGATATGTATGATAGCCTAAGCCAGAATGTGAAGTAAACAGCGATCTTGTGGCTAAACTAAGAGAATAAGAAACTTATTGACTCGGATTATCCCCTTAACATTCTTGGTCTTCATAAAGTTTCAAGTCTTTGTCCAAAAAGGATTGAGAACATGATATCTCTTCTTTGATGTGTCATTTTTAATCAAAAAGTGCTATCTACTTGCTCTTTTTGTATCAAGGAAGCTCTTTGCTATATTCTACGTGCTTATCTCCTCTGCTATGTGTGAACATTGACTTGAGTGATGATCTCCTTTGTTATACATATGTATAGACCTAGAGCTCTCATCAGCACAATATGATGATTTTCTTCGTTATACGGGAGTATAGACCTGAAGCTCTCATCTATCAAGCTCAATTGATCAACTCTTTTGTTATATATGAGTATAGACCTGGAGCTCTCATCATTTGACATCTATAAGGACTGTGCTTCATTCGAAAAAGATCTTTGTTGTTCTTAATGGGATAATCAAGCAGAGTGTGTCATTTGTTCAACATATCATGAGGACAAGATAAGTTTCTTTGCCAAATGTCTGTGGGGACTGAGTCATTTAAGTCTTCTTTAAATGAACCTAAAACATGATAAAAAAAGCTGCAGTTCACTTGTTGAAAAGAAGAAGGCATGCGTTTAAAAGGACTAGTATATCATCAATCCCGCCAAACTTTGATTCTCTAGAAAATCTCGTCAGCTTATCGTATCTCTATATCCTTTTATTTTTCTTTACTTTCGTTTCTTTATTTTTCTCTAATTTTTGTAAAATTCTGATTAGGTTTTGTGGGACATTTTCTTTTTGATTCTTTTCTAATTAATCATATATTAAAAGGTAAATAGAAAATTTTGAGTTTTTTTAAAGTTTCAGCGAAACTATACTTTCGTTGCTAGTTTCGCATTGCGAAACTATAGATTCGCCTGCAATTGCGCTCACTTCAGAGCCATTCTGATCAAAACATGTACTTGGCGAAACTATAGTTTCGCTATCAGTGAAACTAAGTGCTATATATTGCACAATGCGAAATTGCGAGTTCATTTTCGCATCGTCGACAAGTATTAGTTTCGGAGACCCTATAGTGAACCTCCCGTATGATTTCGAGTTTTGGATTGTTTTCTTTGTGTTTGTTGAATGTTTAAGCATTAGGTGTGTGTTTCGAACCCTCGGTTGTAGTTTAATCTAGGTTTAAACATCATTCTAAGGACCGATTGGAGTTTGACTCTTCGGTACCTTCGCAGTTCATACTGCGAAAGTACTGATGCTCCAGCGAAACTGAACGAAAGTTCAAAGGATTTAAGCAAAACTGTGAAGTTATGCTATCCGAGCAAACTGACAGTTTTGCTGGACAAAACTGATTTTCGCATTCCTGAAATTATAGTTTCGGCATGCCGAATCTACTTCTTCGGTTGGCCGAAACTACAGCTGATCTTATACTGAAACTTCACTTTCGCTTGCTGAAACTACTGTTTCGGCCAACGAAACTATACTTTCGACCAGCGAAATTAATTTGATTTTCCTTTAATTTTATTCTTTTTAATTATTATTCATTGTTATTTATTTTGGTATATATCCTAACTTGTTTCATCTTTCTTATTTTCAGATAAATGGCTAATCTTAAACTCGACGAATGGAACAACATTACGGCTATTGTGGATGATACGAGCCCAAAACCTTAGGATTCCGTGACTGCATATGTTGGCTCCAACGTTCACCTATTGCTTATGTTGTTTCTCATTCTCCTACTATTTATGATCTACATATCCGAGATTTCTGGAGAACTACCGAGTATGATACGAGAGCCAATCCTCAAAGGATTGTTGCTAGAGTGCTGGAGAACGACATCTCGATTACTGCTTAGATTATTGCTCGGGTGCTGAGGCTGGAGGAGGATTGTGGGGATGAGGTGGAGATGACTGATCAGGAGGTGTTTGCTGCCTTTAGGAGCATGGGATATGAGGGCCCTCCTTTTGGGACAATGAAAGAGATAAAAAAGTCTTTCTTGTCTAAGGGGTGGAGATACATTGCTCATGTTTTTATTATGTTCTTAGATCACTGAAAGGGTGGATTAGATGGGCTTAATCTGGACTGGGCCAAAGTCATGGTCATCTTTTGTAGAGAGCAGAAGGCTAATATTGCCAAACTTATTTTTGACTGCATGGCAGAGAATGTTATGGACCTAAAGAAGGACAAGTGGTTGTTGTATCCAAGATTCTTGCAGATGCTGATAGACGATCTGATACCAAATGTGCCCAGACATGGAGCGATAAATAGATTGGTTCATATGAACACAAGGATATTCGCTGACTGCTTTGCTATAAGGAATGACTTTAGTGGAAAGATCACACATCTTTGGGAAAATATGTATCCAGTCGAAAGGTGGAACTATATTAGGAGAGTGATTGAGTCTGAAGACAAGCATGCAAAGGAGTCAACGGAGAAACGAGCTGAGTCTGTAAAGAAGAGAAAGAGATATGCAAAAGAGAAAGAGTATGACTTTGAGGAAGAGCAGGAGGTGAGGGCTGAAAAGAAGAAACGATCCAAGAAAAAGGATGACCAGGGGGAGGCTGAGAGGAGAACTAAGCATAAACACAAAGAATTTATTGAGCCCCAAAGGAGAGATGAGAGGGGAGGATTGGATGAGGATATTATCAGGAACCTCAACTCTTCACTGGCCAATGAATTGAGCATGATTAAGACTAAACTGACAAATCAAAAATTAAGGGAGAAAAGGAAGGATGGGATGTTAGAGGAGATGTCCAAGATGCTGGTGGATCAGCAAAATCTGATTAAGAGATTGTTGTCTGAAGTAAATGAGCTTAAGGCAGCCGTCGGCCTCCCCAATTAGCTAACTCAATCTAAGTTAGATGATTTGACTGGTATATCTAGGTACCTATTCCTGAATCTGGGTACCTCTACTAGGGGAGGGGAGGGCACAAGTGGTTCAGGTGATGAGACAGCTGGAGGATCTGGTGTAAGGAATGAGGAGGGAACAGAGAATGAGGCTGGAAGGAAGGAGAATGAAGAGAATAAGGAGGTGGTGATAGAAGCTGGATTTATTGACTTGGGCTTTGATATAGATAAAGATTTGGTAGGAGAAGAGATTGTGAGAGATACAATTGTGAAGGGTGCTGAAAAGTCTGTTGAAAAGAGGTTGATTGATGAGGATGAAGATGATGAACAACTAGTAGATTATGACTCAGAACCTGAGTATTATGAGGTTGATGAATGGCCATTGACTTATGTGGCCAAAAAGGGCTCTGCTGAGGATGATGTGTTTGAGTTGGTAAAGGAAGTGTGGTTTGTTAGGGAGAAGGAGTCTGAGGAGATAACCCCTTTATTTCAAAATATGCCAAGGCAGAGCAAGAAAGAAGCTGACAAGAAGATAATCAGCTGGAAGTATAATACCGGGCTGAAAAAGTTTATGATAAATAGGAGAGGAAGAGGTATCACATATCTACATAAAAGGAAGGCGTTTAAGACCTTGCCTAAGTGGGATCTTAGGAGGTTGGTTGTGATTCCTATGATAGATTCCAATCTAAGTGAGCGAGCCAAGATGTTAGAAGAAGAGATCAAACAAGGGCTCAAAGACGATTTTGAGGCATTCGGGTACATGAAGGCTGAGAGGAGGAGATCAAGGAAGGATAAGGATTGGGAGACTGAGAAGGGTCGGATTGTGCTGAGGGTGAAGCCCCTAAAGACTGTGAGTAGAGTGAGATTACCTGATCCCCTCCCTCAAAAGCTTCAGAGCTTCGAGAAGTGGTTCTATGATAATAATACTAGGGAGGTGGTGATTAGGTTGAAGGATGGAATTGAATACTGACTCTTTGATCCTGTGGAGTTATTTGCTTGTTGTGATGAGGATTTGCTTGCGCTGTGTGAAAATAACATTAAAGTCGGGGCAGGAACTGAAACGCGTCAAGAGGCAAGCCTGTTTATGACGATTGCCAACAAAGTGCGAGGTGTTAGGGCTGAAGTGAGAGAATTGGCCCAGAAGATTCGGGACGATGATGAAGTAAGGATGGATGTGCGGGACTTGGCAAGACAATTTGAGCAGGCAAGCGCACGTGCCGAGGAAGCTACATCAGCAGGAACTAACCAAGGAGAATCATTGGCTAAAGCTTCTGAGGATGTTGATACAGCAGGAACTGATGCAGAAGGAAAATCTATTTCTGATAAAGAAAGTGGAGCTGAAGCGACAAAAGAAGAATGATCAAGACGGTGAGGTCCAACATAGGGGGAGTATTGAAGATCAAGATTAGGTTGGACTCACCTTAGACTAGTTTTTGTTTATGTTTAATTGTAATAGGCTAAATGTTAGATTACTTTTGTAAGTATTTTAGTTTTTTGAGTTTTGCTGCCTAGTGAAACTATGAGCGAAACTATAGTTTCGCTCATAGGTAGCTGACAGTTTCACCCAGCAATAGGGCGAAACTGTGCTTAGGCAAGATAGTTTCGCTGACTGCGAAACTGTCAGCGAAACTATCCTCTATAAATAGAACTTATTTCTTTGATTGTTATGATCCTTGCAAAACTCTAAATCGATTGATTATTGTTGCAAGTGTATTGTGTAAGCTGGATTTTCACTTAAATATCATTGAGCATTGATTCTATTATGTGTATTGGATTTGAATGTCTTATTTTGAATACTTTTGACTTATTCTTCATCATCAATTACTTCTTATTTGTGTTTGTTGTTGATATTGAACGATTCCATCATTCAAGTGTACTGTCATTCGATCATTTTGGAACAACACATTTTCTTTCATATTTTTCCCCATTAAGTAATTTTTGCATATAAAAAGAATTATTAAAGCTTCTTGAAAATTCATACCTTGGAAATTTATCATTATAAATTTTAACCGGACCTTTTTCTATAACTAGATCTCCAAAATTATTATTAATATTATTCCATTGACTAGGATCAACAAAGTTTATAGGTTTTTTAGTTTGATTCTCATTTGTATGTTCATCACTATTTATAGGTTAATTAAGGTTTTCATCAATATTTTCAATTTTTTCATCATTATTTGTATGTTTATCAAGGTTTTCATCAATATTTTCAAAGTTTTCATCATTATTTTTAGGTTTATCATTAACATTTTCAAACCTTTATATCATTATTCATAGGTTCATTAAGGTTTTCATAAACTTTTCCAAGATTTTCATCAAGTGTTTCATTATTATTAGACGTTGTGGTGGTTATGAATTTCAAAATTGATCCTTTTAGTGATTCATTTAAAGCTTCTCGTTTAGCCTTTTTATCCCTTTTTGATGCACCACATTCAAATTAGTATGAAGTAATAAAAGTAATCAGATTCAAGCAATTAGATAATCAAATAAATCAATCAAAATCAGAAAACTAATAACTAGTTTAGAATATCAGATCCTATATTCGTGTTAATGAGATTCAAGCAATGAGATATAAAAAAAATAAACCAATTCGGAAATCAGAAACAAATAAACAAACCATAAATTCAAAAACTAACCTGATGTCCTGATTGCAAGTTATAAGAAAAAAAGTTAACTTCTAGCCTTCTTAATCGCCACTTGCAAAATCAAAGTTCACTTCTACCTTCTAGCCTTTTTATTGGCTTATAGCAAAGTCGAAGTTTCACTTCTAGCGGTCTTAATCGCAAGTTCGCAACCCTTGTTAATCTTAAATCCAAAGTCGCAAAAAGCAGCCTAAGATTGAACAATTCGCAGACTGAATACTTGAATTATAAGTTGAACTTAAAGGGGCAGGTAAGGATTTATTGAATGATTTCAACCTAATATTACTGTTATTGATCTCGAAGAGTCGCAAGCAATTTTGTTGTTGTTGAAAGGGGTGACCGCAGCGGTGTAGGCCGCGCAGGCGCACCCATGCTTGAAACTTGACTATTACCGAAAACCAATGCACATTTCATCATCCTGAAACTTGATGAAAGAGGCAGCCATTTGCTACTGTAGAAAGAAAATACATGTGAGGAGAGGCAGTGAGGGAAAGGGTAGAGCTGCTTAGGGCTTAAGGATAGATTTGAGCCTACATATGGTATTGGGTCAATAATATTTGAGGCTCTATGATTTTGGGAGGCCGAAAGCCTATCTTGGGCCAGATGTACTATTGGGCCGGCCCTGGATAGTGATGTATGTAGAAAACTTATATGTTAGATTTATAGCATAAGTTTTAGCATACAAGTTAGCATTTAGTTTGATTTTGAATATGGTTGGAGGATGTTTGTATGTTTGTTATAATATTATTATGGCATACAAGAATTAATATTTAGCCTTTGTTTATACAAGACGTCCTTAACAAAATGAATATAGGATTTTAATCAGATGAAGATGTTGTAACAAATCTAACTTGAGATGTTGAAACAGATATTAACCATGTTGACATGGAGTTTGGGCTTGGTAACAAAGAAGCGAACAATGTAAGGAGAAAGGTTTTCAATACCCCGAATGATGCATATAATTTCTACAACCATTATGCGTTTTTACATGGATTCGGGATACCTATTTATTCAACTTTTAATAATAAGACAACACATGAGCCTTATCAAAATAAATATGTACATAATAAAGAGGGTTTTAAAGATTTAAAGCATGATAACTATAAAAATATTAATAAGCGTCACAGGGATTTAAGAACCATTATGTGTTTTTTTGCTAATGTAATTTTTGCATGTACCATGTATTCTTTTTCCCGGTGGATGACTCACAAAGAGAAGCATGAGTTGTAAATCAACATGAAGGCTAGTTTTAAAGATCAATAGTAGGTTTTGAGTAAAATTTGAGTAGCTTTTAAGGTTTTGAAATTTGTCATAGTGCATTCAAGTAGTGCATTGTTTCAGTAACTTTACGTCTCCAATAAGTAGTACTCTTTCAACAAAGAGCACAAACCCTTTTTTCTTTATTAGTAAGTTTGGTACTTGCTACATGATCTTTATACTTTACATTTACTATTCTAATGCCAATTTGTTAAACAAAAATCTAGAATTGTCATGACCAGAACGTTCATAGGCCCATAACACAGTGAATTAATATTAATGGGTCAAAAGATAACGAACTAATATGAGTATACAGACCATTAATATTAAACGTGTCAAACTCAAAATATAGTAAATTAATATTATAACTACATTGGTTCAAATTATAATGAATTAATATTAACTGGGTCAAAATATAGGAATTCAATATGAAACGGCTGAAACATGCCAAAAAATAGTAAATTCATATCAGGTATATTTTGTTGCTAATTGTTCATAGCAAAGTGGTTTTATATGTTTGTGTTGTGTGATAATTGCAAATCTAAAGAAATAAGAACATAAATGGATATAATTTGGATGATTCTATTGATAGAATTGGGGATGAGAAAGTTAAAGAAGAATTTGGGGTGGGAAGAGAATGATCTAACAAACTTTCTTAATATTCACATACCTCACCCGTGACAACCTCCTGACTCTATAAAAGATAAAATAATTAATTAAATACCCATGCACTATTCTTCATATTAATTTGTAGTCCGTTAGCATGGTAGGTAAGTTTTCTCTGTAAGAGTTATAGTTAGAGGCTGATGCAACCATAGTTCACTTAACATGCATACTAATGTACATAGAAAGTTATTTCGGAAGATTTGATACAACTAAATGAAATTCACTAAGTGTCAAATCTTTTGAAGCCAAAAGACCATTTCTTCCGAAGCCAAAGATGAAGTCTTCTAAAGCTTTAAGACAAAGTCTTCCAAAGCCAAGAGATGGATTTCTTCTGAAGACAGAGAAGACATGCTTTCTCTGATATGCTTTTGACAAACGCTGAACAACTTTCCGCTATCATTTTCGATGACTCACCAACTTATACAAGTTAGTGATATCTCCATGCTTTTGTCAACTTTAGATTAAGATCTTAGAGTCTTTAACTTTCTACTTTGTACTTTAAGATTAATGTCTTTAAGTGAAGCATGTTGAAATAGTCAGAAATCACTCTCCTAGGACGTGATCTTGATGGGGAGTGTGTTGATGAACACCTTTATAGGGCTATGATTGGGTCTCTTATGTACCTCACAGCCAGCGGGCCTGATATTATGTTTACCACATGCATATGTGCAAGATATCAATTCAAGCCCAAGATGTCACACCTGATTGCTATCAAGAGGATTCTTAGATACCTCAAAGGTGCTCCCAAGCTCGGACTTTGGTATCCAAAGAATTCTGACTTCAATCTGTATGCTTATACAGATAATGACCATGGTGGGTGCAACATGACTGCAAAGTTTACATCAGGGGGATGTCAATTCCTTGGTGGAAGGATGGTCTCATGGTAATTGAAGAAACAATCTTGTGTGTCTGCATCAACTACTTAAGCTGAATACATTACAGCTACAAGCTACTATGCTCAAGTGCTTTGGATTTGGAATCAGATGTTAGATTATGGATTCAACTTCAACTAGGCTCCCATCCACATAGACAGCAATAGTGTTATCTCTATCATAGAGAAACACATGCAGCACTCAAAGACAAAGCACATCAACATCAAGTGTCATTTGATAAAAGATAATTTTGAAAAGGGATTAATGAAACTATTCAAAGTTAACACAAATGAACAATATGATGATATAATCGAAAGTAAATTACTCTAAGTATTTTTCTTCCCAAGAAATTCTTGTGAAGCTAAGGAATATCTTCCGAAGTCAAATTGGATTCGAAAGTTTTCTTAAAACTTCCTAAGATAAATTACCTTCGAAAGATTTTCTACTTTCAAGATAGCTAACTTTTTAGGCACTTTTTCAATGGTGGGACCGATATCTGGATTTCAAAGTTTATCCACTTTATCTCAAATCCAACCATATAAATATCCTTACAATGGTTCCCCCTCTTTCTTCTTCCTATTCATCTGCAAAGTTCAAACCCTAAATTCTCCCATAAACCCTCTTTATTCTTAGCTCTCTTCATCTCAAATCTTTCTAAAATGGCCAACCCTAAACCCTGAAACCAGCCAGATTTTTCCTTGAATCTTCACAGGCAACATACTCAAGTTGCTCTGTTGACATCTGAGAAATATCCTGGTTTCTTAGGTGTTTGCGATTTTCTTTTTCAATCATCCTACCTCACCACACTTACAATTGACCCTCCACTTTATGAAGAACAACTGCTGGAGTTCTGTATGACCTGCCAAAAGGTGATCTTGGACGGTAAGAAGACGACTTGTCCTTTGCCAAATCTATTGTGAATGAATCATTCAGGCAAATTGACTATGAAGGGGCTTCACAGTAAGAACCTTCAAAACGGGTAAGGTCTCCTACCAATGGAAGTACCCCTCCACGTTATTATTCATTCATTATCTAACAAACATGGAGGATAAGACCAGATTCCTAAGGACTTATCCTACATACTCCATGGAATGGTTCAAGGGTCAAGTTCAAGTATTCTCAGTTTGTTTATACACACTTGCTTGCCAACTTGTACTCCATTGAATACTACATGTTGCCTAGATATGTCCAGCACATTCTTAAATATGAGCTCATAGCCCAAGCCCAAGCCTTCACTCTGAGTCTCAATACTCAGGTGATCACCTTCAGGGGATGGTTACCATCCCCAATTGTTAGACTTAAACCAACCATTTTCTGACCTCCAATTCTATGATGATGAGGATATGGGTTTTATTAAGTACCATGAGTCTTTCTTCTCCTCCCCTGCTCAAGAAGAGATGAGTGCTCTCGAAACACCAATATCTATCCCTCATCATCCACCACTAACTAAGGAGGACTTGCCTAAACATGTTAAGGAAGTCCATATGGAAGAGGCTCTCACTTTTGCAAATGATTATATCATTAAGACCTCAACCATGGCAACCCAACCCCTTGACACTTTTCAAGTTTCCATGGAGCAAGGGAAATCCAACAGCCAAAAACCACAAGCTAGTGGTGAGGGAGATGACTTTGGTTATGTCCTCTCATTTACATGATTCTTCTTTTGAAGATGAGGGGATTCTGCAACTAAAGGTGCAAAAACTATCCAAAACATGCACTTATTTAGTTTCAAAGGTAAGTCACCTGGAATCTTAGGTGGCTACCTTGCAAAGGCTGGTCATTGATCAGCAACTTGAGATCATAGGTCTTAAGGGCAAGCTAGTTGAGAGACCTGCTAGGAAAACTCAACCAAGTCTACAAGAACATGTGGATATTGTGGACCTAACCTTTAGGTCACCTATGCAAGTGGGTGATGCTACCAAAAAAAAGGAGAAAGTCTTACCTGCAATCAAAGAACCTGGGAGTTCTATCCAGAGTATGGACATGGAGGCCTTACCATCCTCACTTGCAGTTGTACTCAACAACCTCCTCATGCCCACATCAATATGGATGCCTTAATTCAAAGTTTATTTGAGGAGGGCATGCCAAAGGGTATGTTCACCCTATCCTCTCCTACTGACAACCCAATAATAGTGTTGGTCCAAGTGACCGAAATACAATGCAAATGATATGAAGAATCGTTCAATATCCAACAAATATGCTAAACAACAATAATGGACAGGATTGAACACAATGCTAACTCATTCATAATAAGACTATGATAAATGACAATCAATAACAAAAAGCACAAGGATAATTCTGTATATTAACTGCTTTGAAATGGTAACTTGCAACAAAGATGATCGATTAGGGTTTTGCAAGCCTACCCAACAATGAAAATTAACATGAGTATATATAGCAGTCTTAGTTTCGTACACAGTTTCGCTGCCAGCGAAATTGTCCTGCCGAAACTATAGTTTCGCCCGGCTAAACAGTAAATTCGCCAGGTAAACAAAACAACAAACTATGAGCGAACTTATAGTTTCGCTCAGAGTTTCGCTAGAATTCTAAAATACATAAATTTAAGTACATACAAAAGGAAACTAACAAAAGACCTATTACAAGTAAAAGTAAACAATCTAAACTAAGGTGAGTCCAACCTATGCATGACCTTCAATACTCCCCCTAGGTTGGATCTCACCGTCTTCACTCATCTTGATTTATCTTGTTAGCTCCAGTTTCCTCTGCTGCATTTGATTTGTCTTCGTTACCTCCAGCAACAACTTCCTCAGAAGCTTCAGCACATGATTCTCCATGGTCTCTTCCTGCTTCACTATCTCCTTCGGGATGACCACTAGCCCTCTCAAACTGCTTGGTCAAATCTTGAACATCCATGTTAAGGTCATCTTGAGCCCTTACCCTTTCAGCTAACTTCTTCACCTCAGACCTCACTCCTCTAATCTTGTTGGCAACATTCATAAAAAAACTAGCTTCTTTCTGGGTCTCTTCTCCAGCCCCAGCCTTTATGTGATTTTCACATAACACCAATAGATCTTCATCACAGAAACTAAACAACTCCATAGGATCAAAGACCTTAAACTCTTTGCCATTCTTTACCCTAATCATAGCTTCCCCAGTGTTGTTATCATAAAACCATTTCTCGAAATCTTGTAATTGTCGGGAAAGGGGATCAGCCAATCTTTCTTTGTTCACTGTCTTTGGTGGTTTAACACTCAGAACAATTCTTCCCTTTCCCGTTTCCTAATCTTTATCTTTCTTTGACCTCATCCTTTCTACCTTCATGTTCCTAAACTACTCAAAGTTGTCATTAAGCCCGTTTTTTATCTCTTTTTCCAGAAGAGTGGCTCTTTCACTCAGATGTGCATGCAGGACCGTTTAAGGGCTTAAACACAATTACAACACAACAACACAATGAGGAGACTAACTAAACTTTAATCAAACAGTGAACTGGGTTAACCAAAGTGATACAAAGAACACAAGTAAAGCAAGAGACAGAACAAGAGAGTATGGGTTTCAGGGAGGCAGTATATTGCTTTCTCAAGTTCTTTTACAAGTGTTACAAAGCATAAAGAAAGATACAAGAACTTGAAATACTTATACTACAACCTACAGCCGGCTATACTTTGAAAGCCAGCTGGATACAATTGACTAGACACTAACAAAATCAATTGTAGGATCAAAAGGCATATCTGCCTTTTGACCTTGTGACTATGACATGCCATAGCTCACATCCTTATACATTACAAAAAGGATAAAGTACATAAAGTGGAAAGTTACAGACTCAAGACCTCAATGTACAGTTACCAAAAGCAAGGCCCTTTTCACCAACTCATGTAAGTTGGTGACTTTACAGAGATGCAGCGGAAAAGGTGCTTTATGGAACAATACATCAGATAAAGCATGTGTACTAAAAGTCTTCGGAAGAAATCTGTCTTCATAGGATGAAGCTTCGGAAGACTTTGTCTCTGAAGCTTCGGAAGACTTCATGTTTGGCTTCGGATGATATTGGTCTTGGCTTCGGAAGATTTTACACTTAGAGTATTTTCTAATGCATTGTGTAAAACTTCCGAAGCATTCTTCACTTCAGTACTTAGTGCATGTTGCTGAGACACTTAGGATGTTTTGAGTTGCATCAGACTTCAGGAATCCTTACAAACTCCCCCTAGGCTGATGCTACCAAAACACTTAGAAGATCTTCAAATGTTAGTAGTCTTCAGTACAATCAGGACCATTCCTTTCTTCATTAGATGGTCAGGATCATCAAGACTCTCATAGTATCTTCTCATCTCAAAGAGATCATGCAGAGGTAAGTTGATTATGTCTTGCCATGAGTAGACATTCTCAACACCTTGATCTCTGATAACATTCCATCTTTCTGGATTGGTAGAGTAAGTCCAGGACAAGATGGGTGTCTTAGTAGTTAGAGGAGCCACTTGAATAGGAGTTGATTGGGCTGCCTCATCATGCACTTCCTCAGGTTGATCTGATTCAGCCTGAGGTGCAGAGGTAGATGACTCTGGCTTCTTCTTTTTAGTCTTTGGTTTAGAAGCCATCCTCTTCTTCCTCTTTGATGTCTTTAACTGAGAAGACTGGTCTGCAGCACCATGTTGATCATCGGTGTCTTTCTCAGTTGGGTGTTCCTCCCTCACAGGTTCAGAAGGAGAGGGAGTTTGACCCTGCCTAGGATCAGAAGATGAAGCTTGCTGAGGCTCAGCTGGAGGTGCTGGTTGAGGTGTCTCTGGTTGTTCAAACTTGACCTCCACTTCAGGTGGGACTTGACTTGGAAGAGAGTGCAAGTCAATGAGTTCTCCACTCTTAATCTTCTGCTTGATCACCCTAATATGCTCATCCATAGTGGATACAGACATGGGGCCAAGTCTCCTTCCGGAAAATCCATATAGCTTCAAGAAGCTCACCATTCTTTGTCTGTCAGCAGACTTCTTTGCATTCTTTTGAATGATGGCTCTTGACTTTGCAGCTTCTGTTTTTCTTTCTTTGACTAGCTCAAGCTCAAGTTGCTTTAGGTACTCGAACTCAATGAAGTCATAGGACAGGGGAAGAAGTGCATCTGCCTGATAGAAGCCTGTGGCACTCAGGTAGTTGATCATCTTGATCCTATCTTCTTCTTTATCTACCTGAGGTTCTTGTGGAGCCACATCTTCCTGTGCAGGACTTTCTTGAACTGGTGAGAGAGTGGGAGCATGCTTGTAAAGTCTTTTCTGTCTCTTCTCCTCTTTGAGTTGGAGAAGTAACCTTGCATCCTCTTTCTCTTTCAACTCTCTTGACACTTCCATGTCAGCCAGTTCATTTAACTCTTCTAAGGGGAGGGAGATGATTTCATCAATGTCATAGTTCCTGGTCTGTAAGTAGGTAATCCTGACTGCCCTTAACTCATCATCTTGAGTATTTGGTCTGGGGGCAGCCCTGATTGCAGCTTGCATGAAGCTAGATGACCCAGTAGAACTTTCTCCCCTTAGCCTCCTTTTCCTCTCTCTCTCTCCTCCTCAATTTCCTCAGGAGTCATTATCCTTTTCCCTTTGTCACCAACAGACCTTTGTGACTCAGGGTGGATTGAGGCTTGGCCTTCATTGCTTGGAGTAGCTTCCATGCTCTGGCCAGAGAGAGGCTGAGAAACACCTTCACCAGCAGGTGTCTCAGATGGAGTTTGGACCTCTTCAGCAGTTGTTGATGATGAGACAGGGGTCTCAGGTTCTGCCACTGGGCCTTCAGTCAAGGTTTCCCCTATGAAACTAATCTTAGGGTCCACCTCAACATCCAGTTGACCGATGACATTGCCTGATTGCCTAAGTCTCCTTCTTAGAGTGAACTCTGCAAGGATCCTGTCCTGGATTCTTTGAGCCAGCTGTCAGCTTGTCTTGAATTGCTTGGATTGACAAGTGGCAAGTTGACTAAATCCAGTTTTCATAGAAGCTCAGGCTTTGGAATTGAAAACTTCTTGTTGGCCTTGAACTCTGTGAAGTATAAGGGCTCTCCTGTCATCATCATACCTCCACCTTATGATGTAGTTGCCAGTTCCTTGTGGTGGAGATGAGACAGCCCTTGGTATACCTTCCTCAAAGAGACTCCTGATGAGTGAGTCTATAGAGTCCACATTAATGTGAACTTGAGGAAGTTGCTGAGAATGCACAACAGCAAGTGAGGATGGTGAGTCCTCTATGTCCATTCTCTCTGAAGAACTCCCAGGTTCTGTGTTGTAATAACTTTCTCCCCCTTTTTGGTAGCATCACCACTTGCATAGGTGAGCTGGAGGATAAGTCAATCACTTCCACAGGTTCTTGTGTTCCTGGTTGAGCTCTCCTTAAAGGTCTCCCAGCTAGTTTTTCCTGCAGATATGAAATCTGGAGTTGCTGATCATTGACCCTGTTTTGCAGGGTAGTCACCTGAGATTCCAAGTGACTAACCTTAGAGACTAAATAGGTGCATGTTTTTGACAATTTCTGCACCTTTAGTCTCAAATTCCCCTCATCTTCATCAGAAGAATCATTGGGGATGAGATGATTGGACCAAAGTCCTCTCTCTCACCACCAGCTTGAGTTTCTTGGCTGCTGGTTTTCCTCTGCTCACTGGCAGCCTCAGTTGAGATGCCAGTGGGCTGAGTTGCCATGGTTGAGGTCTTAATGATGTAATCACTTTCAAAAGTGAGAGCCTCTTCCATATGGACATCCTGAACAGGTTCAGAAGTGTCCACCTCAGTAGTAGGTGACTGATGTGGGATAGACTGAGGAGAGTCAGAGGTACTCATCTCTCTTTGAGTAGGGGAAGAGAAGAGAGACTCATGGTACTCACTGAATCCTAAGTCTTCATCAGTGTAAAAGGATAGGTTGGGAATTGGTTGGTTGAGATCCAAAGGCTGGGGATGGTAGCTGTCCCCTGAAGGTTGTTCACTTGAGTGTTGAGACTCAGAGTGAAGGCTTAAGGCTGTTGGGCTAGTGAGCTCATCAGGGTGAGCTTGAGGAACCTCAGCCCTGATAGGTGAAGTAATGGGAGTGGTTTGCTCCTCAGGAGAAGTGGGAGCTCTAGTGTCCACTTCTTCCTGTAAGGTTGAGTATTTGGGGGCCTGCACAGACTCAATAGCTGAGCAGGGGTTCGTTTGGATTTTCTTTGGTAGGTGAGGGTGATTTCTGGTCTTTTTAGGGGTAAGGATAAAAGAGGTGTGGGTTCAACACTAGCTTGTGTTGCTAGGTTGTCACCTTGAGCAATGAGCTCTAACATTTTTGGGACTAGGGCTGTTTCTACCCCTGAGAAGCCTACAGTTGGCTTCTTCATTATTTTAAAGATGCCGGGCTTCATCTGTCCCAATTTAAGAATATTACTTGTTTCCCTCAACTGTGAGCCCAGTTCACAGTTGAGAATGTGTTGAACATATCTAGGAAACATGTAATACTCTAAGGAGTCTAAGTTTGCAAGTAAATTAGTATAAACAAATTGTGAATACCTGAACTTGACCCCCTGAACCATTCCATGAACTATAAAGGAGAGATCCTCAGGAATCTGGTCCCATCCACCATGCTTGTTTGATAAGCTGTGGATAACCACATGGAGCAGGAATTTCCATTGGGATGAGACCTTCCCTTTCTAAAGGTCTTTACAGAGAAATCTCCCTCATAGCCCATCTGCTCAAAGGAATGATTAACAACTTCTTTTGGGAAGGACACCTCACCTTCTTCATCATCCAGCTGCAAATGTTGGTTAATGATGGCCGGGTGATGAAGATTGTCCTCCCTTGCACTGTGGCAGACAGTGCCTTCTCCCCATCCATAATGACCTCTTGGCAGGTCTTCCAGAATTCAGCAAATGATCCTCATATAGAGTAGGATCAATGGTCAGGGAGGTGAAATAGTTTGACAGAGTCAAGAATTGGCAAATCTCTGAGAAACTTGCATCTTTCTCAGAGCTTAACAGAGCAACTTGATTATGTTGCCTGTGAAGTTGCATGGAGAAATCTGGGTTGTTTCTGCGGTTAAGGTTGGCCATTTCAGAAGCTTAAGGGTGAAGAAAGGTAGAAAGCAAAGGCGGTTTAGAGAATTAGGTTAGAGGAATAGTAGAATTGAGGAAGATAGTGGGAAAGAGGGGGAACCGTTGGGTAAAAACCAAAGTTAATGAAAGAGGATAAACTTTGAAATCCGGAAGTCGGTCCCACCTCTGAAAAGGTAGTTTACTTTTGCTCAAAAAGTAGTTTTCTTGGAATTCGAAAAGCTTCCGAAGGTTATTTGTCTTCGGAAGTTTTGATTGAAAAAGCTTTCGAAGCTAAAATGGCTTCGGAAGATTTTCCTGAGAGTCTTGAAGATTATGCTTCGGAAGAGAAATAAACCCCTGGATGCTTTGTATAGGAATAAACAAAGCTTCCGAAGGTTAATTTTGCTTCGGAAGGAAAAGGTCCTTAAAAATGAATAAGTGTCTGAGATAAGAATTTTAAGCTTCGGAAGATGAGTTTAGACTTCTTCCGAAGGTAAAATCTCTTAGACAGTTATTTATTTTGAAGACATGTTTTTCTTCCGAAGATAAAATTTTATCTTCCGAAGTATCAAAATTTTCAAGAATCTAAGGAAAGTCTTCAAAAAGAATTTTACATCCAAAGAAAACATGAGCTTATGAAAGTGATGAACTAGACAACTTAGGACACACATATTTTAAGAAGAAATAATTAGAATTAGTTTTAAGAAAAAGTCTACTCAAAGTTAATCATCCCAATAGCTGATATCAGATACTTAAATCTTGTTCATCAAAAGCTTTTGTGAACAGATCAGCATATTGTTCATCTGTATGAACTTTGACTAGTTTAATTAATCCTTTTTCATAGTTATCTCTTATTAAATGATACCTGATGTTGATGTGTTTGGTCCTTGAGTGCTGCACAGGGTTCTCAGTGATAGAGATAGCACTATTGTTGTCTATGTGGATAGGAGTCTCTTTGAAGTTAAATCCATAGTCCAGCATCTGATTTTGAATCCAAAGCACTTGAGCACAGCAGCTTGCAGCAGCAATGTATTCAGCCTCAGCAGTTGATGCAGACACACAGGATTGTTTCTTGCATTGCCATGAGACCACCCTTCCACCAAGGAATTGACATCCCCCAGATGTAGACTTTGCAGTCATGTTGCAACCACCATAATCACTATCTGTATAGCATACAGATTGAAATTTGGATTCTTTGGATACCATAGACCAAGTGTTGAAGCACCTTTGAGGTATCTTAAAATCCTTTTCACAGTGATTAAGTGAGACATCTTAGGGTTGGCTTGATATCTTGCACAAATACATGTAGCAAACATGATATCAGGCCTGCTAGCTGTAAGATACATAAGAGACCCAATCATAGCCCTGTATAAATGTTCATCTACACACTCCCCCTCAAGATCTGGACCAAGGGAGTGGTTTCTGGCTATGGGTGTCTTAGCAATCTTACAATCAGTCATGTTGAACCTCTTGAGTATGTCTTGAACATACTTTGACTGACTTATGAAGATGCCATCTTCAACCTGCTTCACTTGAATTCCCAGAAAGAAGTTGAGTTCTCCCATTGAACTCATCTCAAATCTGTCTTTCATCAGCTTCTCAAAGTCTTTGCAGAGCTTTGGATTAGTTGAACCAAAGATGATGTCATCTACATATACTTGAACCAGCAATAAGTCATTTCCCTGTCCTTTGATGAAGAGAGTTCCATCTATAGTACCTCTCCTGTATCCATGTTTACAGAGATACTCAGATAGTGTCTCATACCACTTCCTGGGTGCCTGATGCAGCCCATAAAGAGCTTTGTCAAGCTTGCAGACATAATCAGGATGATCAGAGTCTACAAAACCATGTGGCTGTTTGACATAAACCTCCTCATCAATCACTCCATATAAGAAAGCACACTTTACATCAAGTTGGTAGACCTTGAAGTTCTTGGATGCAGCAAATGCCAGGAATATCCTAACAGCTTCTAGTCTTGCTACAGGAGCAAAAACATCAGTGTAGTCAATCCCTTCTTCTTGTGTGTATCCTTGAACCACTAGTCTTGCCTTGTTCTTGATGATGATTCCTCTATCATCCTTCTTATTCCTAAAAACCCATTTGGTTCCAATGGTAGTCTTCCCATGAGGAAGAGGACAAAGGTTCCAAACTTTCTGCCTTTTGAATTGAAGCAACTCTTGTTGCATAGCTTCAACCCAACTTCCATCCTTTAGAGCTTCATCAACTTTCTTGGGCTCTATCTGAGATAAGAAACAAGAGTGAAGACAAACATTTGCTTCATGGGTTTGTCCTCTTGTTCTTACCCCTGTGACAACATCTCCAATGATGTTTGTGGTGGGGTGAGACTTGTGGATCCTTAGCTGAGGGATCACAGCAAGTTGTTGAGAAAGATCCAAATTTGAGAAATTTAGATATGGTCTTGAAGATTCACCCTCCACATTATCACACTTATCAAGATTAACTTGATCCAATGAGTGTGTGACATCATTGATGTTGTCATCTATGGTATGGTTATTAGCATCAAGAAATTCCTGATCACTATCACCATCACCATTGTTGTCTTCTACAAGTGAGGTGTCTTTATCTGGTTGAGAGGCCTCTGAGCTGGAATTTGAAGGCATGCCAGATGTACAGCTGAATTTGTCATTGTTGTGCTGATAGAAACTTCATTTGCTGAAGTAGTTCCAACTGGAGCTGAAGATGTATGAGTTGAGGGTCTTCCTAGCTCAAATCTTGGATCAGGATCACCTGTATTTAAATTTTTGCAGATCCTGAAACATGCTCACAAGATTTGTTAAAACAGTTGGTAACTAAATCAAGATCAAACAGCCAATCCGGACCAGAACCAGCTACACAAGGAGTGTGCTCATTGAAAGTCACATTGGCTGACTCCTCAACAATTCTAGTTCTGAGATTGTATACTCTATAAGCTTTAGCTTGGGAAGAGTATCCAATGAAATGTCCATCATCTGATTTCTCAGCAAACTTGGCAATTTGATCTTTGGTATTCAAGATGGTGCAGGGACATCCAAATGACCTGAGAAAACCAATGAAAGGTTTCCTCTTGTGCCAAAGTTCATAAGGAGTCTTACCATGTGTCTTAACTACTAAAACTCTGTTTTGCACATAGCAAGCAGTATTAACTGCCTCTGCCCAGAAGGTGATAGGCAGTTTAGAGTCAGACAACATAGTTCTTGCAGCTTCAATAAGTGTCCTGTTTCTCCAGGCTTGAGAACAATGCACTCATGCTTAGTAAAGAGCATGTTATGACTCTGATCACAAAATTGGGATACACTCAGAAGATTGTACCCAAGCTCCTTGACAAAGTTTACCTTCTCAATGCTGAGCTTACCATTTGTGACCTTTCCCCTTCCAGAAATGTAACCACCTTCATCTCCTCCAAAAGCAACTGGTCCTCCATCAATTCTCTCAAAATTATGAAGTAGAGACCTATTGCCTGTCATGTGCCTGGAACAGCCACTGTCAATTATCCAGACATTCCTGTTTGTCTTGAGCTGTTCCTGCACAAAGAAAATGATTAGTTACATTTGGAAACTCAAGCCTTACTTGTCTTAGGCTCATTAAGTGTAATAGAAGGTAATGCAACAATAATAGATCCTATATTTGTACTATGGGGATCTTCAGCTGTTGTTGATGGAGAAACCTCTCATTTGGTCTTTCTTAGACTTCCACACCACCTTTGGAGTCTTGGACTTGACCTTCAAAACCTTAAAAGCTTTTGGAACTTCACAAGTTTTGAACTGAACCTTCGGAAGAATCTACAGTCACTGTAGCAGACTTCAGTGCTTCGGAAGAATTCCTTTCTTCCGAGACCAACTTTGCTTTCGAAGGTAATTTTCCATTTACCTTCTTCTTTGATTTGGAGCTTCCGAAGGAAACAGACTTTCCTTCCGAAGCATGAGACTTCTTGAGACTCTTTGAAGTCTTTGTATTGGTCATGTGGACAGTACTTTTAGGATTGTATGGGCAATCCTTAGCAATGTGAGAAGTACTTTCACACATGACACATAACATTTTCTTCTTCAAGGGAGTCTCCTTTTGAGAGCAAGACTGGCTTTGGTCACATCCCTTCTCCACCTTCATCTTGGTAGATGCTGAGATAGTTCTTTTGGGCTTTGAACTGTTCTTGGAGTTTGATGGTCCAGGCTGTACAGCAGTGGTACACAGCAGCTCAGTCTTCTTCTTTGCACTGAGATGATTTGAACAAGAACCATGACTCTTAGCTGAGGAGTCTTGGTTGATGTCTTCAGTCCTTACTACTTTGAAACCTGCAGAGATAAACACTTGTTTCTGCTTAGCATCAAAAGTAGCCTTGATTTCTTGAGCCTTCTTTGCTTTTCTTTTGCTCTTCCTGATCAAGTTCTTTCTCTTGGACTTGGTCATCACAGTTGATTTCTTCTCCTCAGAAGGATAGTGGCCCTTGGAAGAATCCTCTTCTTCACTCTTCTCAGAGGAATTCTTCACTATCACTTCTTCATCATCCTCACTTACAGGATCTATGAGAGGAAGCTCATCTTCACAAGTTTCACACCTAGGAGATCTTACAGACAAGATTGTGTGTGGAGGAGCTATCTCATTTGATCCCAGTCCCTGTCTATTTTGATAACAAACCTTGTTGTGCAGGGATGAGGATATCATGTTCTTGAAGGTCTCTTCTTCAAGAACGCTCTTCTCTGCCTTGGCTTTGCTGATCACAAGCTCAGCCTGGCACTCAGTCAACTTAGTGATGAGATCTTGGATCTGAGTTCTAAAATCTGTATGTTCATGTTTTAGTACTGAAATGGTTTTCTCCAAGTCTTCTATCTTTAACTTGTAATCATTTTTAGACTTTCTAAAATCAGCTTTTAATATGTTTAATGACTCAAGATCAGATCTCATCTCTAAGTTGTAGGACCTGTATCTATTTACTTTAGCAATGCATTCAGGAGAGCAGAGATGTTCCAATATCTTGGCTTCATCATGGTCAGCCATCAGTGCTTGGTTTGGAGAAGCATCTTCCACTTGAAAGCTCCAGTCAAAGCCTCCCTCTTCAACAGCAACAGCAGCATGTTGCTTTGTCTTCTCACCCTGAGGGGCTTTGTTAGTGTAGTTTGGTCTAGGTTGTGTTTGGCCCCCATTTGCTTTAGGTGCCTTACACTCCCTAGCAAAGTGACCCATAAGGTTACAATTGTAACACTTAACTTTGCTTTTATCTAGCCCAAACTTTCCACTGGTAGCATTGCTTGGAAATCTTCTTCCTGTCCTCTTGTAGAACTTCTTGGCTCTGTGAGTGAGAAGAGCCATCTGCTGAACTATCTCCATGTATTCCAGGTCATTTGGATGAATACAGTCCAGGTCTTCAAGAGTGAAAAGATAATTCCCACAGCTTTCATCAGCAGACACAAAGGCTTGAGAAGAACTTGTCTCTTGGAATGGGCTTCCTTGAGTAAAGTTCTCCCTTTGTGTCTCCGGGAAGGTGATGAAAGGACCCTTTTGTGAGTTGTCAGGGTAGCATATGAGATGATGTTGAGGTTCTATGCTGTCCCTTTCAACCACATGAAGGGCTGAACCCATTTGATTGTTGGAGTTGCCAGATGAACCTTGCATGTTCATCTCCATCTGGTATCCACTGAGAATCCCATACAACTCTGTAAGAGTAAGAGTCTTAAGGTTCTCAGTCCTCTTGATCACCACACAATAGTGTGTCCATTGCCTAGGAAGTGAGGACATGAACTTTCTTACAATGTCCCTGTTCTCAAGAGGAACTCCTCCATCCACTAGGGTATCCACAATCTCAACATACCTGAAGTATTATTGGGTCATGGTTTCACCTGCTTTGAAGGTGAAATTCTCAAACTGCTGCTTCAGAAGATCTTTCTTGTTCTCCTTGGCTTCAGAGGAGCCTTCATACATCAGCTTCGGTGCATCCCACAGCTGTTTGGCTATATTGCACTTCTTAAAACCTCTGTATACAGAGTTTGGGAGAGCAGTCTGAAGAGCAGTCATGGCCTTCCTGTCAATCTCTACTCTTTTTCTATTTCATCTGAGTAGTTGGCCACATCTTTAGGAATCATACCAGCACCAGTAGCAGAGGGGGTGCTGGGTATGAAAGGTCAATTCTCAACAGATTCCCACATTCTTGAATCAAGAGACCTGATGAAGCCTTCCATCCTCATGCACCAGGTGTCAAAATCATCAAGAGTGATCAGTGGGGATTTGTTCATGGTTCCAGTCTCCATATCAGTCTTTGAGATGGAAGCGATTTGAAGAGTTTAGTTTTTGTGTGTGTGTGAGGGATCTTAAGATGGTTAGATCTTATATCAAGAGCCTGGAATGCTCTGATACCAATTGTAGGACCGTTTAAGGGCTTAAACACAATTACAACACAACAACACAATGAGGAGACTAACTAAACTTTAATCAAACAGTGAACTGGGTTAACCAAAGTGATACAAAGAACACAAGTAAAGCAAGAGACAAAACAAGAGAGTATGGGTTTCAAGGAGGCAGTATATTGCTTTCTCAAGTTCTTTTACAAGTGTTACAAAGCATAAAGAAAGATACAAGAACTTGAAATACTTATACTACAACCTACAGCCGGATATATTTGAAAGCCAGCTGGATACAATTGACTAGACACTAACAAAATCAATTGTAGGATCAAAAGGCATATCTGCCTTTTGACCTTGTGACTATGACATGCCATAGCTCACATCCTTATACATTACAAAAAGGATAAAGTACATAAAGTGGAAAGTTACAGACTCAAGACCTCAATGTACAGTTACCAAAAGCAAGGCCCTTTTCACCAACTCATGTAAGTTGGTGACTTTACAGAGATGCAGCGGAAAAGGTGCTTTATGGAACAGTACATCAGATAAAGCATGTGTACTAAAAGTCTTCGGAAGAAATCTGTCTTCATAGGATGAAGCTTCGGAAGACTTTGTCACTGAAGCTTCGGAAGACTTCATGTTTGGCTTCAGAAGATATTGGTCTTGGCTTCGGAAGATTTTACACTTAGAGTATTTTCTAATGCATTGTGTAAAACTTCCGAAGCATTCTTCACTTCAGTACTTAGTGCATGTTGCTGAGACACTTAGGATGTTTTGAGTTGCATCAGACTTCAGGAATCCTTACAGTGCATTCAGAAGTGGTAGAGCTGCCAACCGCCTTAGATCCCATTTAGGCAAGGTCTTAAAAGCCTTCCTTTTAAGCATGTAACTAATACTACCTCCCCTTCTCTTTATCATAAACATCTTTAGGCCGGAGTTATAGCACCAGCTTATGATCTTCTTGTCGGCCTCCTTCCTACTCAACCCCTTCATATGTTGGAAAAGGGGAGTGATTTCTTACGGCTCCTTCTCTTTTACAAACCAATCAGCTCTATCCATCTCAAACACATCTGCAGCATCCTCTCCCTTCTTTTCTACATAGATCAATGGTCGCTCATCAACTTCATAGAACTCAGGTTCCGAATCATAGTCTACAAGTTGTTCATCATCCGCTTCTCCGCCGCTGCCGCCATCAACTCTCTTTGCAACCGCTGATTCCTCACCTCCGGCAACTCCTCCGCTGCAGCGCTGTCATCCCTCGCTTTACTTCTCTTCATCGGATTCCACATCGTCATCATCATCATCACCCGAATCCGAATTCAATTCCTCACGGAGCTTCTTCTGTTTCTCTTCAACTTCATCGATCCGGTAGTAATGCTTCAGAACACTTTGAGAAGAAGCACCATCCTTTTTGGCTTTGCCTCGTTTATTAACATGAGCAGATAAAGTGTGAAACAAGAATCAATCGCCACCTTGTTTTTATGCTTCGGAACATCCTGAAACCTAGGGTCCTTTTGCGACAACGCGAATCGCTCGTCTGTAATCACTTTTTTTACCGGCGCCGAACACGCGGTTTCCGACGACCTCCGGCGCCGTGTTGGTGTCTGCAAGTTTCTACACCGCCGATTTGACACCTTTGGCCGCCGATCTGATTGCTGGAGACTTTGAAGCCATCAGATTCGAGTTGTTTGAGGACTTTGATTTCAAACGGTGTTAGTGTTGGTGCTCCCGCGATTTATGGTTCCATTTCCAACAGATTTGAGTTGTGTGAGGGCTTTGTATTTGTGTGTGTTTAAGTTTTAGGGTTAGGGTTTGTATTGTCTACTTGAGTCTTTGAGTTTGAGTGTAAGGGTTAGGGTTTGTATTGTCAGCTTGACCCCAGTTGCTAAGATTGCATAGAGTGATATTTTTAATAAAAAATATTTTTCCCGGGGGAGAATTATTCAACAATTTTGGGAAAATTATTTTTGGGGCGTTTAATTGTTCACAATTTTTAATAAAATGTCATCTTCGGAAGATTTTAAATCAGATAATCTCACAATGGCACAAAGCCGGTTTGACTCTTTTGCAGGTACAAAGAAAGAAAAATTGTCAGATTTAATTGATCGATTTTTAAAAGTGGCAAATAATCTAAAGAAGCATGTTCCAGATCTCAGTTGTCATGAACAAATTCAAAAGCTTCTTGACTCTCTTCCGTCTGCATGGAATCATCAAGTTAAAATGCTAAAGAAAGAAAGAGTTTATGTCGACACAAAACTTATGGATATGATCAACTGACTAAAATCTCTCGAGCTAGATATCCAAAGAAACGAATTTCAGCAAGCCGTGTTCCCACATCAAACCCACGCACTTAATACTGATCTTGTTTCTTCTGTAACAAGCATACTTGATTACAAACCAGAGATGATTGAAATGTTAAAGTTATTGAGAACTGATTTGGATTTAAACTCTAAATTCAGAGAAATTGTTGAAGAGAATCGTGAAGCTTTAAGAGTCGACAATGACAGTAAACTTGAGTCTGTGAGAACCGATGATGATAAGGCTGGAAAAGCTGATAATAGAAAGAAAGAATCTGAGACTGACGAGATGCTGAAGGTAACAGAAGAGGAACAACAAAAAATCACAAGGGTTTGCAACTGTGAAAAGAGCTTAGCTGTAGAGCGAACTATCATGGGTCTTCCTTATGAGACTGTTCAGGATATGTGTTCTTCATCTTGCAAAATCAGATTATTTGGAATTTATAAGGCCAATAGATTGTTACTGGAAAATGAAAAGGAATTAAAAATAATCAATCAGGAATTAAAGAAAAATGAAATTTCTTTTTCAAGGAAACTTAATGAAGCATTGGCTGAAAATGATCTTTTAAGAAGAACCATTTTGGAGCGTAACGTCGAAATTAATATTTTGAAAGAAAGGGCTGTTTTAGCTCAATTTGAAACGACAAAGCTTCAAACAAAGCTTGATAAATGGACCCTTTCACACATAAAAAAGGATGAGCTTATTGCTAACCAACAAGGGGTGCGGGTAAAACAAGGGATTGGATATAAATCTGATGGTGAAACTGTATTTAATTCAGTTCCACCTCCTTCTACTTTATGTTATTCACCAATCCCAGACCTCATTCAACAAATAATTTGATTGAAGCTACAGAAACTAATCATTTAAATGCAGGATTAAACAACGTTAATCTTAAAGAGGTTAGAGATGTGCATGATTCACCTGTAGGTTTAGGATTCCTCTTGCAGGGGTCTGATAAGAAGATTAATAATGATTCCACTTCTGATGCTTCATCACCAATATCAGTTACTTCTCCAACCTTCGTCAATAAATTCAAAACAGGTAATATTCCTTCGTTTGTTCCTGTCAAGTTTGTTAAAGAAGGAACGGTTGTTGAATCATCAAGCAATCAGAATCCTATAAGTGAAGCCGACACAATTGGAGATGTCAATCAAGATCCGTTGGAGAAAGATCTGTGTATACGAGACTGGACAAGCTTAGATAATGAATCAATCACAGAGGTGTGTGTTGGTTCCTCACAGATCAAGATGTCTCCTAACATTGTCAAGTCACAAAAACTTCCAAAAACTGAATCAAGACCAATACGGATCTCTTCTCCAATTGCAAAGCAACCCAGTCAATCAGTGAAGATCTCATTCCTTGTTCAGCATAGCAAATGCCAAAACAAGCAAGAATCGGCTACAAGCTCAAAGCAATCCTTCTCAGCATCTGCACAACACGGGACTACAAAAAATCAAAAGCCTTTCAATGCTTGTTTTGAGTGTGGAAAAGAAGGTCATGTGGTAAAGAAGTGCCCTCAAAGACTTGCTTCGAATGGTAAAGGCAAAACGAATTACTTCTCCGAATGTAAGTCTACAAAGAATATTCCAGACGGTAAAGGCAACACGGGTTGCTTCTCTGGATCAAGAGGTAAAAAGCACACATCTTTGAATGGTTGGATGAAAAAACCTCCATCCAAACCTTTTCATGTGAAGCCGGTTTCACATGATTCAAATATGAAAATGACCAAAGGTTCAAAACCAAATTATTTTCCTTCCAGTCTTAAACAGAAAATGATTTCCAAATTTAATTCATTCAAATCCAAACTAATTGAACCGAAACAAATTTGGCAAATTAAAAAGAAGGATACAGATATCCCAGATTGTTTAAACGGTTGTGTGCAGGAGCTTGTTACTTATCTTGATGAAAAAGGAACTTCCAGGACTACGATGGCCTAGGTTCCCATTTCTAACTAATTTGTTAATGAGTGCAGGAACAATTCAGGAGGACTGTTAGTAATCCGGTTTACTGACAGGGATTGTTCATAATTCAATTTGAGGTGGAACAAACAGGTTAAGGTCATGGTATTTTATCCATAATCTGGATTTTTATATGCACAATCACAATTCTCATTTCACAATCACTGCATATATCTTGACAATTCATTTCTTATCATGATAATCAGTGTAGTTTGGAAGATCTTCTTTGATAAATTTTTATTTTTGTACTGTATTATAAAAAAGTTAAAAATTAAAAATTAAAAAAAATAAGTTTGCAAAAATAAAAATTTAAGGGGAGAGTATAAGTAAATAAAAATGAAAAGAGAACTGGGAACTTGATTCGAGATGATTGAGAAATGATTGTATATCTTCTTGAAATGCTTGTTTTTGCATGACTTGTGTTTTTAAAATGAGAAATGATAGTAACTGAAGATGTTATCTGATTCATATCTTATAATCAAGTGCAAATAATAGAAAAACAAACAGATTCTTTAGTGATATGTTTGGTAGACTCAGCTTGAAGAATAAAATAGACAGCAACATCATGATTTAAATTAAAACATCATGCTTAAGGATGTCTGGATTTACGCAATCATTTTGCCCTGCACAAAAATTGAGTCCCGACAAAAATTGGATTGAGAATTGATCTTTCACCCATCATGATACAAAATCATATTAGTCATATCTTTGAGCCATAATTGGTGTATTTATGTGTCTTGTGTTTGTGCTAATCTCCTCTGCTGTACGGAAGTATTGACATGGAGTGATGATCTCCTTTGCTGTATGATAGTACTGACCTGGAGCTCTCATCGGCGCATGATTAAATGGTCATCTCCTTTGTTATACGTGAGTATAGACCTGGAGCTCCCACCATTTTGGTCTAAGTAGTGTCAAATCATCTAAACGATAAATCATCACAAAATGCAATATTCTGTCGATAATCACTTGCACACTAATGCACAAGTCTTGCTCTGTAAAGATCGTTAAAAAATTCAAGAAATCCTGAGGTTGGGTGATGGTTTTTGCCAAATGATTGTGGGGTCCTAGCATTTTAAAGCATTTAATCAAACCTTAACGAATCATTTGCTGCTTGTTGAAAAAGATAGGGCATGAGTTTAAGTGGACAAACATACCAGCAATCATTATTGATCCGTTTGAGAATTTCAAAAATCATTCAAAGACTGTAATTAGATTCAGTTATCAGTGTCATCTCATTGCTTGTTGATGTTTAAATTCATCTTTGGGCTAAAGTATATCTTGAGGATGTGATCTCATGATCGATTCAGTTCTCGGTTATATAAAAAAATTTATTAATAGATAAAAACAGAATGTTATAATAAATGTATATAATAAAAAACAAAAAATTTATAACAGAATTTCATTTCAATTTCTTTTAGGTCTTCCATATTTTTCTGTTACAATTTTATCATTTTTCAAGCATTTCACAGAAATTACGTACAAACGTACACGGGTTCGCTTGTTTTCACACACAGATAAACACGGATTTATTTTGTTAAAATTAAATGATCTAATTAGAAATGTCGAGATTGTGTTTGTGATTGTGTTTCAGATTTTTGCTGTAAGTGATGGCCGATCATCAGTTTAGTAGTGTACCTGTTCAGAGAACCTGTTCCTCAAGTTTGCAGAAGATATCGAGCTAGGAATCCTCCTCCTACATCTTCTGAAGCTCTCAAGATTAGAGATTTGGGAAAGTTGTTCCAATATCCTCAAAAAGGATGCACTCGAAAAGGGGGAGCATATAAATAGGGGGAGCTTATGAGATGAATAACTTTTCTCATCAAATTCAAAAAGCTTTAATTTCAAGATCTTTCTACTGTTGACTTCTCGGGGCTGAATTCGTATGAAGAAGTTGATAATGATAGACTAAGGGGGAGTATTGTTGGAGCTGTACAAGATAGTCTATATTATCAACACAGTCAAAGTCAACAAAAGTCAACGTCACGTTCAAAGTCAACGCAAAAGTCAAACCGGACACGTTCGAGACGAAGAACCGAGACGAGACGTTGAAGATTTAAATGACTAGGAGTTTTATTGTAATAAATATATTTTGTGTGAACAAAATATATTTTATCTTTGTTTGAGTCATTTTTATGCATTATATGTATTTTCTATTAATTAGCCTAAGTCTAGGGGGTTAAATGTAATTAGTGAATATTATATTCACTATAAATAGTCTAATTGTAATTAGAATTAGGCTAATGGTTGAATGACCAATTGATTGGGGTTTCCACTTTGTACAAATCATTTGCAATAAATGTTGATCAAAGGGGTTTTATTGTGATTATCATTGTTTGATCTTACAAATCTTCTTAATATTTGATTCAAGTGTTCAACCTGGGCTAACAAATAGGATAAAGGTATGATGTTGATAAAGGAGCCCTGGTACTCTCTAGATATCAGGGGAAACAAGAATTCTCAAATTTTCAAACCTTGAGATACTATGAGAGCTTCCCTTTGGTAGAACTGCCACTTGCCAACCCATGTCATAACAGACAAGCTGACAGGTTAGCTAAGAGGATCTGGCAAAGGGTGCTTGAAGAGTTCAAAAGAATATGATACATATAGAGACAACGGCTAAAAGGCAAAACTGTTGGTCAACTAGCTTTAATGGGGAAATCATAGTTGAAGGCCCAGTAGTTGAACCTGTAAACCTTGAGACATGAATTGCTTTAGCACCTAGTACCCTAAGTGAGTCATTAGCTAGTGGAGGTGTCTCATAGCCTCTCCCTTGCTAGAGCTTAAGTACTACACCAAGTGATGAAGGCCAAAGCTCTCTTCACTCTGAGTCACACAGGCTAGTGACTGACAAAGGGAAGAGGATCATGACATTCGAGGATATTGAGGAGGAGAAAATTGAGAGGAAGAGGATGGCAAGGGGAGAGAGAACAAGTGAGACCCCCAGCTTCATGGAAGCTGCAATTAAGGCTGCCCCCAGGCCAAACACTCAGGAGGATGAGTTAAGGGCTACTAGATTGAATTGTTTGGGGTCAAGGAACTACATTATTGATGAAATCACCTCTCTTCCCTTGGAGTAATTAAATGAACTTGCTGACACCAAAGTGTCAAAAGAGAGGAAGGAAGCTAAGGCTGTAGAGTTGTTCCTCAAGATTAAGGAAGAAAGAAAAAGAAAAAAGACTTTATAAAGCTCCAACATTCTCTCCAGTTCAAGAAAGCCTTGAAGTAGAGGCTATGGAAACTGAACAAGAAAATCAGGCAGGTAAGGAACAAGACAGACAAAACATGATAACCTACTTGAGTGTCATAGGCCTCTATCAGGCAGCAGACCTACTTCCCTGGTCATATGAGTACATTGAGTTTGAGTACCTCAAGCACCTTGAGCAAGAAGTGTTAAAAGAAAAGAAAGCTGCTAATAGGAAGATGAGGGAAGAGGCTACTAAGTCAAGAGCCACCATCCGAGCCAACTAGAAGAAGTCTGCTGACAGACTAAAGATGGTGAGCTTCTTGAAACTGTATGGGTTCTCAAGAAGGAGACTTGGTCCAATGTCTTTATCAACTATGGATGATCATAGTAGAGTGATCAATCAAAAGATTAAGAAGGGTGAGCTGGTTGACTTGCATTCTCCACCAAGCTTGGCTATACCTGAAGCTGAGGTCAAGGTTGAATCACAATAGACAATTCAACTTGGACCTTGTGCTACATCCCAACAAGCTTCATCTTCTGACCCATAGTAGGGTCTTGATACTTCTCCTTTAGAACCTGTAAAGGAAAAGGACCCAACTGAGAAGAGCAAAGAAGGAACATCTAGTATTAAAGACCATTCTCCTCAGTTAAAATAGAGAAAGAGGAAGAGGATGGCCATAAGGAGGGGTAAGAAGAAGAAAAAGAAGAAGTATAAGGCATCCATCTCCACACCTCAGAATGGGTCAGAACATCCTCAGGGTGATCAAGAAGTGGCTACTTAACCAACTCAACTTCATGTAGAGCCTCTTGCTGCTGAGAGATCCATCTTGTCTTGGGCCTTTGCTACTAACCCGGACATATGGTATGTCACTAGAGATCAAGGGGGTGAAGATGTGTACTTTAGGCAAAACATGCTTGATCCTCCTCTACATCATCTCTTTGACATGGGAAGATACTATGAAAGTCTGAGGAATCCTGACCAACTAATGAAAAAGGGAATGGTCTCGCTCACGATGAAGACTATAACCAGATGAAGATCAAGACTCAAAGTTATCCTCTATTTTTGGTAGCATCAACCTAGGGGGAGTTTGTAAGAGTTATACTTTGAGGCTAATGCACTAAAGTTCTCTAAATATGCATATTGAAGTACAAAGAAAGTTACTTCAGAAGATTTGATACAACTCAATGAAATTCATTTAGTGTCAAATCCTCCAAAGCCAAAAGACCAATTCTTTTGTAGCCAAAGATAAAGTCTTCTGAAGCTTCAAGATAGTTTTTCAACGCTAAGAGACTGATTTCTACCAAAGACAGAGAAGACATGCTTTCTCTGACATGCTTTTGACAAAATCTAAACAACTTTCTATTTCCATCTCTGATGACTCACCAACTTATACAAGTTGGTGATTTCTCTATGCTTTTGTTAACTGTAGATTAAGGTCTTATAGTTTGTAACTTTCTACTTTGTACTTTTATCCTTTTTATAGTAAATAAGAAAGTGAGTTATGGCATGTCATAGTCACTAGTCAAAAGGCAATTTGCCTTATACTTAATTTCAAAAAGAGAGTTCTCATTTGATCTCTATTTTATTTTAATATACCTATAAAATTTTGTTTAATCTATACCACATTTAATTTACCACCTGTCATAGATTATGCTTAAATCATTAACCTCAAAGGAAACCTTACTACATCAACTCCAAATAGCTTTGCTATTGGACTTAACCTCCACCCTTATAATGTATTAAATTTGAAATTGCATAACATGTTTGCAATTAAATAGGCTTATCCTAACCTATCGATATAGGAAAGGGAGGGATACGAGGGATATATGTGGCTTGTAATACATAACCAATATTAGTCAGAAGATCATGAAAGCTACAAATTATACTTATACTTGTTGTCTAGATTAGTGTTCTAGCTGACCTTCAAAGTATGGTTGGCTGTAGGATGTTTAAAGTATCTCAGGTACCAGTTCTTAGGACTAAGCTTTATAACACTTGTAAAACACTTGAGAGAAATATACATCATTCTTGAAAACCATCTACTTGTGTTCTTATTGTGTTCTTTACTTGTGTTCATTGTTTCATTTAGTCGGATCCCTATTTGATCTGTTAAGTGTTATAGTCTCTCCAACCTTGTGAAACTATTGCATTGCTCCCCTGCACCGGTGCTTCATTCTCCCTTTGGCTTTTTCATTCCTGAGCTAGGCGTTTGTCTCTTGTGTTGGGCTTATCAACTTGACTAGTCCCAACATATCCCTAGTCTTTGCAATCACAACATTACCACCTCTTTAACATTAGCCTTGTCCTTAAGGCTAAATTTTGGAAAAGATTTTCGAAAAGTGGATTTATCCTTCCAAGTGGCCTCCGAAATATCCGATTCATCCTATTATATCAAAATTTGAGGAACTGAAGTAGTGCCTCGCAGAAGAGTTTGATTATTCAAAATAAGTTTCGGTTTAAGGGTAATTGTGGAAGAGGAATCAACCAGGTGTAAAGGAAGGCTTTGTTAGACCCGTTACTGGTGCATTTCCATATCATAGAGACATAAAAGTCATAATGGGTATAGCCCTAGGGAAGATTTAGCCGATAAGCAACTGGACCAATGCGTTTGGGCACTTGATAGGGACCGAAGAAATGACGATTAAGCTTGTAGTAGCACTGGAGACTGACGGAGTGTTAACAGTATGGTTGTAGCTTAACGAAGACCTAATCCCCAATAGTAAATTGGACATCACCATGGTTGGAGTCAGAATAAGTTTTCATTCTAGACTGAGCCCACAACAAATTAGACTTTTAGGTGGTTAAAACCACATCTTGGTCAAACTAATTAAGATTCCAACAGAGAGTTTGAAATAGCACCTTTGACGTAACGGGTCCGATTAAGTGGCCATTTTGAATAAAAAGCATTGTACCAATACTCTACCAAGGATAAGAATTTATACCAATCCTTGGGTCGATCCATTACATAGCACCGTAAGTACATCTCCACACATTTATTAAGGCTCTATGAAAGTCTGACCTTCAAAGTATGGTTGGCTGTAGGATGTTTAAAGTATCTCAGGTACCAGTTCTTAGAACTAAGCTTTATAACACTTGTAAAACACTTGAGAGAAATATACATCATTCTTGAAAACCATCTACTTGTGTTCTTATTGTGTTCTTTACTTGTGTTCATTGTTTCATTTAGTCGGATCTCTATTGAAAAAAAAGCATTGTACCAATACTCTACCAACGATAAGAATTTATACCAATCCTTGGGTCGATCCATTACATAGCACCGTAAGTACATCTCCATTACAAAGCACCGTGGTTTGGTTATCCAATGGAGGATGGTATGTTGTACTAAATGATAAGGTAGTACCTTACAAGCGATTCAGCTCCTTCCTGAAATCAGCAATAAAACGGGGGTCGCGATTGGTGACAATGTCGAGTGAAATCCCATGTAAGTGGACAAATTCTTGTACGAATTGATTAGCAACCAAAACACTAGTGAAAAAGGCCGTAAGGGCGATATAGTGAGCATATTTGGAAAGCCTATCAACAGTAACCCGAATGACTGAATAACTATGTGATAGGGGCAAACAGGATGAAGTCCATAGCAATGTGCTAAAAAGGAGGAATAGAATTGGCAAAGGTTGAAGAAGATATGTTGGATAAACAAAAGAAGACTTAAACTACTGGCAAATTTGACAATTTGCGACAAATGACTTAACATCATTCCGCATATGTTTCCACAAGAAGTTTGCGGCCAACCAGTGATAGGTGCAGGTAATACACGAGTCACCCCTAGAAATAGAGGCATGAAACTCCGATAAAAGACGCTGTCGATGGTCCGAATCATTAGGAATCATTAAGCAGCCTCGGAATAGGAGTAACCCACTCTGCATCAGGTAGTCTGGAAATTGAGAAGGGTCCCGTAACACATTAGAGTATAACTAGTGGAGAGTTGGATCAGACTGCAATATGCCTTGAAGATATACCAAAAAGGAAGATCTTGGCTAGAAAGAGCCGACATCTGTGAAGAAAACACACGGGATAACGCATCAGCCGTAGTGTTCAATTTACCGGGTAGATAAAGAATGTCAAATTCATAGCCAAGCATTTTCCCAAGCCATTTTTATTGATCCAAAGTTTGGAAAACCTCATCCTAGAGGTTCTTGAGAGATTGTTGATTAGAGATTATTTGGAATTTAGGGCCTTAAAGATAATGTCTCTATTTGGCGATGGCTTGCGTAATGACAAACATTTCCCAGAGCTTCGTTGTAGTTAGAGCGAGAGGAACGATTATCAGAAGTAGCTGAAGTCTGAGACAAAGCTGCTCACTATGTATAGGCTTAGTACTTGAATTAATATATGTAATGAATTTTTGTAATTCATCATTGTGTATGCATTAAATATATAGGTAACCCATTTATGTGTGTGTTGATTTATGTATGGTTGCAGGTACAAATATTATAATTGGTCAATTTATGAAATTGACCAAGTGTAAGAAACATCTACAGATGAACATTTTGTTCTCCCGTAGATATATTTCTTACAAGTAATTTTACATCCGAAGATCTTCTGCGGATGAACAACCAGAACAAGTTTCCTTCGGAAGAACAAGACTCCTTTGGAAGAACACATCATCTACGGAAGAACAAATTCCTACTGAAGACAATGTTCCTGCGGAGTCCAAACACTTGTATTATACAAGTGGTACAAGTCAACAAGTCAACAAGGCGGTTATGCGAATCCCGAGAAATCCGATGATTCCTTAACTGAAACAAATCAAATCCCAAGAGATCCGGTGTTTCCTATAACTGAAACATCATTGTCTATATATATGGATCCTAGGTTTCGATTCAACTACGATTGAGTTAGACGATTGATTGATCGAGAACAGCAATAGCAATACGACAATCACTTCAAAGTCTTTCAATCAAACCCTAGCAGCCATCACATCATAGCATTCTTTAATATCATTCATTCAATACATTTGTAATCATTAACATGTTCTAATGAAATACTGATTAATCATTAATTGTGTTTCGTTACGTGTGTTCTTGATCATTTATTGATATTTAAAGTTGTTTAAAACAATTAAACCAAATCAACGTTCAATCCGCAAACGTTGACTTGACATCAATTGACACGGATAATTCTTGTTGACGATCCAAGGATTCATAGGTGGTATCAGAGCCAAGTGCTCATTGATTTAGATCGATTGATCTATCAGTGTTAGTTGTGTTTAATTGAGTTTAATTTTGTTTAACTGCATTCATTTTAATTAACTTGTTTCTATATTCAAATCAATTGAATAACAGATCTTGTTAATTATTTTCATCAATTAACATCATGAGCAACTTCAGTGGTTCATCTTACCAACCTCCAAAGTTGAAACAAAAGCAGACTTCAAGTCGTGGAAAATCAAGTTTAGAATTCATGTAAACTATACTGATTCTGACTTATGGATATCCATTATTGAAGGTTGTTATATTCCACCCACTCTTGGGCCGAATTATAATGACAAAAATCAACCAATCAGTACCAAAGATCTATCACCTGATGATGTCAAAAAGGTTAAAGTTGATATAAAAGCATACAATTTGCTTAGTATGGCTTTACCTGAAGAGATATTAATCAGGTGTGAGAACTATAAAACAGCACACTCCTTGTGGAAGATACTTCACACTCTCTGCGAAGGGAGTGCTGAGATAAGAAGTATAAGGAGAGACACCCTCAGGTCACAATACGAAACATTTCATCATATTGAGGGTGAATCAATTCCTCAACAACTCCATAGATTCATGCAGTTGGTCACTGAGATGAATATTCTGGAGTTGAAGTATACAAGTGAGGAATTAAACAAGAAAATGCTCCACACTTTGCCAGAAAGTTGGAAGCATACTGTATCCATGTTCAAGAACACTATAGATCTGAAAGCAACTGGTTTAGATACTCTGGTTGCAAAAGTGGAAGCTCTTGAAATGGACGAAAAATCAAGAAACAAGAGTGTGAGAACTCATGTCTCACCCTATCACTTCAAAGAAACAAATAATGTTGGAAGTGCATTTATTTCAAACAATGAAAGTGATAACTCTTGTGCTAGGAGTGATGATGAGGAGGAAGTTAGCTTCTATGCTTCAAAACCCTCAAAGAAATCATCTCAAGACAAGCATCAAAAGAATAAAGGAAGAACTGCTGATAGACAAGATACAACCACAGCAACAGCTAAGTCTTCACTTTCAGCCAATCAGTCAGAACCAATAACTGTGATATTGGACTCTGAAGAACAAAGAGCAGCTTTTGCAGCGTTTAGTTCCAGTTTCAAGCCTATCTGGGAAGCTTTATAACTTCAGCAATATTTGCCAACAAGACTTAGAAGAACTGCCTCTTGATGTAGTGGAAGAAATGGATCTACAATGGCAGATGGCCATGATTGCTTATAGAGCAAAGCAATATCTCAGGAGAAATAAGAACTTGGCTTCAGCAAGCAAAACATAAAAGATTGGCGTTGACAAATCAAAAGTAAGATGCTACAAATGCAATCTCTATGGACATTTCTCAAGAGAATGCAATCAACAGTCATATCTTGAGATGAGACAACACCAGCAGCATCAACAACATCAGATTCAAGCTCATCAACAATCAACTTCTCAAAGACCTCTGTACAAACAATCTCAACTGATCAATGCATCCCCACCAGCCACCAAAGAATCAGCTGGACCTAGCAACTCAAAGGAGTCAGGGCTGATCATACTTCAAGATGGAACGTGTGACAGGAGTGTGTATGAAAAAGAAGTTTTGGAAGAGAATCAAGCATTGATGGCTCATATGGATCAAACAATTCCACCAATGGCAAAAGAGGTAAAAGAAAGATTGTGTTCATCAACATGTGTTGAGAAAGTTGAAAGATATAGAATCCATGCTCAACAGTTGGCTGACAAAGTAAAAGAAACAATGATTTTGAATGAATCCCATGTTAGAGAACATAAAATGTATCAAATAAAAATTAATTCTTTGCAAAAGGATGTAGAAAAATTTGTTTCTGAAAATTATAGCCTAAAAGCCCAAGTTGAGCATCTGACAACTTCCTTAACAAAATCCATGGCTGATCATGCATCAACTGAAGTGAAACTTCAGAAGTTTCAATTATCATCTCAGCAATATGAGAAATTACTAAATTCTCATATTGAATCAAAGAAAAGGTCTGGGTTGGGTTATAATGCGGTTGCACCACCTATAAATGATAATTACACATCTTTACCTACAACAATGACCAACACTATGTCAAATCATTTTGTGCCTAGCACTAAGTTTGAAAAAGATTCAACTCAAATAATAATTAATAATGAAGCTGAGGTGAGTGAAACTGAATCTTCTGAATCAGAATCTTTAGATCAAAATGATTCAGAATTTGATTATGATAAGTGTGATGACTTGGATGATTCTGATGATAATGTTCATCTTAAAACTCATATTCCAAAAGTGCTTGAAGAAACAAAGTTGTCATATCCTCCTAAACAAAGAAACATGCTGAAGACAATCTGCAAGAGAATAGCTCAATTAAATGAAGGTCTTCAAGAACTAAGTCAGCAACAAGACTCCTCCAAGAAATTGAATGATGAATCTGTCATCACTGAAGAAAAAGAGAAATTCAAAGAAAAAGGAAAGAAAAGGGTATCAGTAGATCATCAACTGAAAAAGAAAACTTCAGCTGCTGATCTACGGAAGATGAATTCAGCAACAATCAAAATGTGCACAAAGTGGAAAAAGGAGAAGCACATCCAAAGCTGAAGAAGAAAGAACAACAAGAAAATTCAGCAAACAAAAAGAATGATTCTGAGAAAGAATCAGATGAGAAGTATTGCAAATTGTGTGACATGAAAAATCACAATACTGAAGATTGTTACTTCAGCAGCTACTGCTCTATTTGCAATATGAACAATCACACGACTGCTGATTGCTTCTTCAACAAACATTGTGCTATCTGCAACAAAAATAATCATTCCACACAAAAAAACAAGACAAAAGGATCAAAGAAGAAAGAATCAGATAAGTCTGGATCAGATTCTCAATCTACTGATTCTACAAAAGGTTCAAAACTGAAGAAGAATGAACACAAATCAAAGTCAAAATCAAAGGACAAAACATCATCAAGTGTTCATATATTGAAGAAAAGACCAACTTTCCAGCAGTCAAAAACACTCCACAAAAGAGTAGATTTGTCAGATAAGAAATCAAAGGATGATGATTCATTCTTTGATAAATTTGAAAAGGGCATTCATATACCTCTTTCAAAAACAAAAGATAGTGAGACATTTTAAGGTTCATTATCAAAACAAAAGACTCAAACAAATGAAATTGATCTAAGTCAAGCAGAAATTATGAATCATGAATCTACTTCATCAACATCCCATTCAGCAGAATCATCCTCATCTAAATCAAATCAGAATGAATCAATCAAATCTAAAACTGAAACTTCAAAAATTGTTCATGAAAGAGTAACTGTTTTAGACCCTGTTGACAAACCCAAGATCACTAAGACTTGGGTGTCACTTCAAACTGATTTTCTTTTCTGAATGCAGGAACAATATTGGAGAGTTGACAACAAGTGGTATGTTGACAGTGGTTGTTCCAGGCATATGACAGGAAACTGTTCTCTTCTCCATGATTTCAAACATAAAAATGCTTCTTATGTGGCATTTGGTGGGGATAAAATGGGAGGTAAAATTGTTGGTGAAGGAATGATAACCAATGGTATACTCAAATTTGATAAAGTAAATTACTGTAAAAATTTACAGTATAATCTACTTAGTGTGTCTCAAATTTGTGATCAAAATTATACTACATTGTTTGATGATACTAATTGTTACATTCTTCAGCCAGGATTTATTGTTCCAGAGGATTGGCTTCTCCTCAAAGCAGCAAGAAAAGGAAACACTTATGTTTTGGATATGAACAACACTTCTCTCACAAAACATGAAACATGCCTTATATCTAAACTCTCAGAAGACTTGTCTCAATTATGGCATAGAAGGCTTGTCCATTCTAACATGAAGAACATTGGATTGCCAAATAAAGAGTTTCATTGCTCAACTCACTGTTCTTCTTGTTACAAAGAAAAACAACATAGAGTGTCTCATAAATCCAAAACCATCAATACTAATACTACACCACTCAAATTGCTTCACATGGATCTTTTTGGTCCCACCAATGTAATGAGCATTGGAAAAAGACAATATTGTTTGGTGATAGTTGATGATTTCACAAGATTTACATGGGTCTTTTTCTTAAAACAAAAGAGTGAAACATTAGAAACATTAATGGACTTTGTGATCAAGATTAAGAATCAACTTGATACAATAGTTAAAATTTTTAGGAGTGATAATGGTACTGAATTTGTCAATTTTGAACTGGATCCCTTTTGCAGAAGCAAAGGTATTGCAAGACAATTCAGTGCACCAAGGACTCCACAACAAAATGGAGTTGCTGAAAGAAAAAACAGAACTCTCATTGAAGCAGCAAGAACAATGCTAGCTGATTCACAACTACTTATCACTTTTTGGGCTGAGGCTGTGAATACTGCATGCAATGTTCAAAACAGAACTAATTGTCAAAGAACATAACAAAACTCCTTATGAGCTCCTATTTAAAAGAAAACCTTACATAGGATATCTAAGAGTCTTTGGATGTCAAGTAACTGTTTTGAACATAAAAGAGTCATTAGGAAAATTTTCAGAAAAAGCATATGATGGTTTCTTTGTTGGATACTCTTCAACATCAAAATCATATAGAGTGTATATTCCACAACATAACATTGTGGAAGAGACTCCTAATGTATCTTTTGATGAAACTATATTTACTAAGTCAGTTAAAGGTTCATCATGTTTATTTGACATAGATGCTTTATCCAAATCATTTAACTATGATCATTTGAACAATGCAGGATCTGATGAAGCATGCTATCCATTTGTTCCACCTATTATGACTGAAGTAACCTTATCTGCTGATCCTCCAAGGATACATCCATCTTCAGATGAAAACACTTCAGTAGAAGCAGATACTACATGTGGAATTGAACAAAATGCATCCGGAGAAGTTCCTACGGAAGGCCAAAATGCATCCGGAGAAGTTCCTACGGAAGACCAGAATGCATCCGGAGAAGTTCCTATGGAAGGCCAAAATGCATCCGGAGAAGTTCCTACGGAAGACTAGAATGCATCCGGAGAAGTTCCTACGGAAGAGCAAAATGCTTCCGAAGAAGTTCCTACGGAAGACCAAAATGCATCCGGAGAAGTTCCTACGAAAGAGCAAATTGCTTCCGAAGAAGTTCCTGTGGAAGAGCAACACACAACTGGAGATACTTCTGTAGCCCAATCAACAGACTCTCATTTTGACTATTTCTTGAATTCTCAACCTGAGCTGAATCAGTCTGAGGCAATGGAAATGACTAACCTGGAATCATCTATTCCAGTTGAATCAACTCCTTCAATGAGAATTCATAAGACTCATCCACTTGACAACATCATTGGAAATCCTGAAAAGAGAACTACAAGGAGCCAAAGTAGTACAACCAACCTTTGTCTCTTCAACTGTTTTCTTTCTCAAGTGGTGCATCCAAACATCACAGGTGCTTTAAAAGACAATAGCTGGATTGAAGCTATGCAAGAAGAGCTTCAATAGTTCAAAAAGCAAAAAGTGTGGTCTCTTGTTGATTTGCCTGAAGGTCAACATCCTATTGGAACAAGATGGCTATACAAAAACAAACTGGATGATAGAGGGATTATTGTACGAAACAAAGCAAGGTTGATTGCACAAGGATACACTCAAGAAGAAGGAATAGACTATGATGAAGTTTTTGCACCAGTTGCAAGAATTGAGGCCAAAGAGTATTTTTGGCCTATGCCTCATACTAGAAGTTTACTGTATATCAGATGGATGTCAAGTGTGCATTCTTATATGGGAAAATTGATGAGGAAGTTTATGTGTCACAACCCCTCGGATTTGAAGATCCTCATTATCCTCATAGGGTATACAAACTAGATAAAGCCTTGTATGGTCTTCATCAAGCACCAAGAAAATGGTATGAAACACTATCATCTTTCTTACTCAAGCATGGCTAAAAAGAGGAACTATTGATCAGACACTTTTTCTCAAACAAGAACATCAAGATCTCTTAGTAGTTCAAGTATATGTTGATGACATTATATTTAGATCAACTAATAAGAGATTGTGTGTGAATTTTGAAGAGCTTATGAAATCTGAATTTCAGATGAGCTTAATGGGTGAATTAACCTTCTTCCTTGGCCTTCAAGTTCATTAAAAAGCAGATGGAATATTCATCAACCAAGAAAAATATATACATCAAATTCTGAAGAAATACAATCTTGCTGAAGTATCCTCATGCAAAACACCAGCATCAACAATTGATAAGATTGCTCCTGATCCCTCGGGAAAATCTATTGATTAAAAATTATATAGATCAATGACAGGTTCACTTATGTATTTAACTGCCAGTAGACCTGATATTATGTTTGCTGTGTGTGTATGTGCTAGGTACCAATCTGATCCCAAGGAATCACATCTCAATGTTGTAAAAAGAATTTTCAGATACCTCAAGGGAAAACCAGGACTTGGTCTTTGGTATCCAAAGGATGGAGACTTTACACTCTACTCATACTCAGACAATGACTATGGTGGATGTAACAATAATAGAAAATCAACAACCGGTGGATGTCAATTCATTGGACCAAGGCTAGTATCATGGCAGTGCAAGAAACAAACCAATGTTTCTGTATCCACAGCTGAGGCTGAGTACATTGCTGCTTCATATGGTTGCTCTCAAGTTCTTTAGTTGCAAAACCAATTGCTTGACTATGGTTACAATTTTCTTCAAACTTCTATCTATATAGACAATTCTGCTGCTATGTTTATCACTGCTAATCCTGTGCAACATAGTAAAACAAAACATATTGAGATAAGATATCATTTTCTGAGAGATTGCTCAGAAAAAGGGTTGATTAAGTTAGTCAAAGTGGATACATCAAATCAGCTTGCTGATTTATTCACTAAAGCCTTTGATTCAGTCAGATTTAATTTTCTGATTGAGTCTCTAGGCATGATTAACATAGATTAATCAAATTTAAACAAACAAAATGCTGTGTGTAATGATGCATCAGCATGACATATGTTTGGAAAATGATAGTACACTATAGCTTTGCCTATTCTTGAATAAATAAATAAAAATAAATCTCAGCAAGCTTCTTGATATGTGAGTAGATTCATCTTGAGTGGAAACTAAACTGAGTGCATGCCAAACATAATACTAAAATGATTGTTTGAGGGAAACTTCATTTTGAGTATACAAAGTAAGTCTTATCCTAATGTGATCATATCACTCATCTAAACACACTATGTAAAACACTTTATAATATCTATCTTTGCAAATCATACTCCCTCTGTTTTGTGTGAACAAAGACCTGGGTGTATGATCACCATACTGAATATCAGTTGCAAATGGTGAAAAGGTCATGATCCTCATCATCCCTCTGTTTTGTGTGAACAAAGACCTGGGTTAAAGGCACCTCTATTTTACGTGAGTAAAGACCTGGTGACCTGATGATGATCATATCTAAAGCTCTCAAAAGAATCCTATGTGATCAACTGTATATTATCTTGAGCTTTTACATCAATGCATCAATGAGATGCCAAATACATCTCAAGATAGATATTATAACTTAAAGTACATAGTCTTAAGTGTGAAAAAGTGATGATTTGACTTGCAAAGGGAGGACAAAACCTTTGTGAATTGAATGTGAAGCCCATAACAGTTATTTTCAAATCAATATGAAAACAAGATAAACAACATGCCTAGTTGATACATGAGCTCTTGTATGGATTTATGTGGACAATATACTTGCAATCAGAACTTGTTCAGGTATCAAATCAACAAAATAACTCAGCAGGAAGAGGCTTAGTATTATAGTATGATCCCATCATATGTGTATATATGTCTGATCATTATCATACAGTTAAAATCATGTTATTCCTCTTAAAGAAATTTATGATAAATGCTTAAGTTCACCGTTAATCACAAATTTAGGGGGAGTAGAATACATGAAAAAGTAACTCAATTTGAAGGAATTGGAATCTGAGCATCATCTTAGCTTCTGGATACATGAAAATTTTAGTAAAAATCATAATTTTAAACTTTCTTGTACTAAATTGCCATGTATACAAAGCCAACAAGGTCCTAAAGCAATAAATGGTTCTAACCAATGGAGTTGGGCCATACATTCAACAATATTTCTCCGCATTGTGCTACTTTAAGCATCAGCAGAAGCTACAATGTGGAAATCAATCTTAAATGTTTATCAGTAGATTGGTAAACTACGGATGAATAAAGATCAAGTAATTTAATGTTACAATTTCACATTCAACAATGTTGTTAAAGCAATAAATGGTTCTCACTTTTTCAGACCTAGAAATTCTCACTCAACAAAATTTTTCCCACTTCGTCAGCATTCAAAATTTACCAAATCAAAACCTTAAGCAAACATATATTTGTGTTCTTAATCTGCTGTTATTAAGGTAAAACATGTCGTAATATTCAAGAATGAACCATTCGATTCTTGTTTTATCTCACAACTGTTCGTATTCTCATATCAATAATGTGATTTTAACGAAGTCTTTTCTTATGAACAGATGGATAATCGATTCGCGAGAGAACACAATGTGTGTGCCTTCTTAAACCCTGACAATCCTGTGTCAGAAGGGTGTAAAGAAATTATCAGATATCTAAGAAGATCGAGGCTGTTCTATGCCCTATCAGCAGAGCCGGTGATTTATCGATCACATATCACTGATTTCTGGAATTCTGCATACGTAGAAGAAGATGGTGAAGGTATTATTGCTGAAGTTAAGAATCGGAGGCTGAGAATTGATGAACAAACAATAAGAAGGGTTCTTGAACTAGGAGATGTTGAAGCCGGACACCCTAATGTGTTTGAAAATGAATACATAGAAAAGGTTTTTCTCATAATGGGGTATGATGGTGACTTTTAAAAGGGAGAAATCAAGAAGGGAAGACTCTGTAAGCCATACAGATTTCTGTGTCACACTTATCTGAAGTGCATTTCAAACAGAAAATCTGGGCTTGATAGATTTTCAAGACATATCATCTGGTATCATTGGTATTTTTGAGGGAAGAACATACAATTACTCAAAGTACATCTTCAACTGTCTGTGTGATCACATTAGAGTACAGAAGGCTGATAAGATGTATATGTTTCCAAGGTTCATTCAACTTATCATTAATGCGGATTTGCCTGGAACTTCTGTGGAGGGTGGTGTGTTTATTCAAGCACACCTTGGCAGATCTGTGCTGAACAAAATTTCTGGGAATTATGAAGGAGGTGACATGGACATGTTTGCACATGTGATTGATGCTAATGCAGACATTCCTCAAGAGCTTGTGTGGGAAAGTGAACAAGAGAACTCTGCAACCAACTCTGCTCAAGACACTCACTCACCAGATACATCACCCATACATCAGCAATCTCCATCCAGCCAAAATACAGAACCAATCTCACCAATCCTCCATCAACCAAAAACAACAAAACACCCCAACCACAATCTCCAGCCAGTCAAAACACAGAACCAATCTCACCTATCCTCCATCAATCACCAAATCAACAACAAACACCCCAACCACAATCTCCAGCCAGCCAAAATACAGAACCAATCTCTCCCACTCAGTCCCAATCACCAAATCAGCTTCAAATGCAAATTTATCAACAACCTCCAAATCCTGAAAATTCAGCCACTGAGAGTATTTACACTAGGGAGACAGAATTAGTCTCACAAGCAAGTACAATTAAACTGTCATTATCCAAAACTGAATCCCCTGTGCTTTCAAATGAAACTGAACAAGTATCTCCAGTGACTGATCATCAACAACAACAAACTCATCAAGAACTTGTAGATCAAGCCACTGAACCCAAGTCAAGCTCAGCAAGTGTTGATCCGGAAGAAGTTAAAGATGATGAGGTTGATTCTCAGCATCAGGAAGTAGATGCAGAAGCAGATTATGTTGATATTATTGCTTACAATGAAGATGATCTGAGTGATAATGATATCCCTGTCAGCAAGAGCTATCTGGTTGCTGAGTACAACAAACTGGTGCTAAAATCAAACAAAAGAAAGCAAAGAATACAAGAACTGAAGGGAATAATCAAAGAAAAGGATGAAGAGTTGATGAGACAACAAGCAAGAATAAAAAGACTGAGAGAAGATGCTCAAAGCGATAAGGAACTCATTGATGCTTTACTTGACAAGGAAGCTGAGCTTAAAGAGTCAGCAGCAACTGAAAAGAAAGAAAAGGAAAAGATAATGATGAAGTTTGAACAAGCAAATAGCACTATGACTGCTCAGTGAAATGTGATAAAGAGAAAAGAAGAAGAGATTGAGCAACTGAAATTGAAGATCAGTACATTAGAATCTAATGCTAAGGCTTCAACTGCTCAAACAAAACAATCTACTGAGGCATCAAAAGAGCTGATTCTGTACTCAAGAAAGAGAAAGTATCTTGGTACTGCAGAGAAGAAGATAACTGTTGATGAAAGTACCTCCAAGAAACAAAAGCTCACATCTCCTGAACACACACCTTTAGTAGATTTATCTACTGTGAAGTCTATCTCTCAGCAGGAGAATGAAAGTGATGAAGAGTGGGAAGAGCTGATCAAAGAAGACTCTCCACAGAAGAAGAAGTCTCAAAGGTTGATGATCTTCTGACTACAAAAGACATATTAGAAGAGAGGCTTGAATCAACCATGTTCATAACACTTATAAACCATGGTTTCCCTTATGACATGGTTGAGAGACTAAACCTGACTGAGATGAAGAATCTCTTGAAAGAATTTGAGCTTGCATGCTTTATGATTCCAAATTGTGATTATGAAGCCTTCAGCACCTTTCAATCCATTCAGAAGACAAAGAAGGAGTTGGGACATTGTGACACAGCTAAGCTGAGCAAATACAACATGACTTGCTGGTTACAAGGCCATAATTACAAACCTCATGAGCTTAAAGGAAGATCAGTAGGGGAACTTAGAAGGATGATGGAGCATTTGATGAAAGTTGAGCTGGATAATGGTGTAAGATTCAGAACTGAAGCTCCACATCCATCTTATGTGGAACAAAGCAAATTTCCTGCTGAACCTATAACTGTTGAATCTAAAAATCAGCACCAAGGAAAGGAGAAATTGATCAGAGAGCCAAGAGAAGTAATACCTGGAAAAGTATGGTCACTTGGGACTACAGTAAGAGAGATAACTGAGCAGAAGTCCACTCTGATACAATTGATAGATCTCCTCACAACTCCCAGTTCTGTGGAAGAAAACAGGATCATGGCCTGGAAATATGATCCAGACTGGGATTATGCCATTATTAAAAGAACATCTGGAAGAGTTGAATACTTCCATGATGTACTCTCAGTGGTGAGTCTGCCAGAGAATGACATAAAAGATCTTCAAAGTCTAATCATCAGCAGTTATCCAATTCACCCTAGAGGAAGAGACTTCTCAACTCTAGTGGGAAAGTTGAAGACTAAATTTAAAGATGATGTCCTAATAGAAGCTAAGAGAGAAGATATAGAGCATCAGAAGAGAATCAAAGGGCTCAAAAGATACAAGTCCAATGCCTCAGAACATGTAGATGGTGAATTCTTGAAAAGGGTTGGGTACAAAAACGGAAACAAAGCAGCAATCAAATGCATTGAAGGGACTCAATTCACATACCCAATCACTAAATGGGGTTATGTTGAGAAGACAAAGGAGTTGGTCCTGCTGAGAAATGCTGAGAACAAGAAAGCTGACAGGATCAAAATCTTTGATCCTGTAGAAATCAAACTACTCCGCGCAAGTTACACCTCATATCTCAATGACAAATTCTTTCCCAAGCTGACTGATCAAAAAGCACAATATGATCTGTTCCTGCATGTCCATGTGATCCAAGTGATTGACAAACTACATGCCAAAGCCTACAAACAAAGAAGATTCAATGCTGGACTGCTGAAGGGAACAACTTTTGATGAAATAACAGAACTCAGAATCTCAGAGCAAGATGAGCTAGAAGTGGTGAATAACAACAATATGTTAGACACACTCACTACAGAGGAAAATGTTCTGGGGATCAGTTTTGAGACTCTAAAGAAGTTCAGCAAGATGAAGATCAACTACAAGTATGATGATCAGAAGACTGCTGTGTCTTACTTCTACAACAAAATCATTGCCAGAGTCAAGGAACTTTCAGTTTTGAAGAACTGATTGCAAGTATCTAAGCCTAAGGGGAGTATTGTTAGGTCTAGAATCAGTAGATCTAGTTATTATGTATAGGCTTAGTACTTGAATTAAAATCTGTAATGAATTTTTGTAATTCATCATTGTCTATGCATTAAATATATAGGTTAACCCATTTATGTGTGTGTTGATTTATGTATGGTTGCAGGTACAAATATTATAATTGGTCAATTTATGAAATTGACCAAGTGTAAGAAACATCTACGGATGAACATTTTGTTCTTCCGTAGATATATCTCTTACAAGTAATTTTACATCCGAAGATCTTCTGCGGATGAACAACCAGAACAAGTTTCCTTCGGAAGAACAAGACTCCTTTGGAAGAACACATCATCTACGGAAGAACAAATTCCTACTAAAGACAATGTTCCTGCGGAGTCCAAACACTTGTATTATACAAGTGGTACAAGTCAACAAGTCAACAAGGCGGTTATGCGAATCCCGAGAAATCCGATGATTCCTTAACTGAAACAAATCAAATCCCAAGAGATCCGGTGTTTCCTATAACTGAAACATCATTGTCTATATATATGGATCCTAGGTTTCGATTCAACTACGATTGAGTTAGACCATTGATTGATCGAGAACAGCAATAGCAATACGACAATCACTTTAAAGTCTTTCAATCAAACCCTAGCAGCCATCACATCATAGCATTCTTTAATAACATTCATTCAATACATTTGTAATCATTAACATGTTCTAGTGAAATACTGATTAATCATTAATTGTGTTTCGTTACGTGTGTTCTTGATCATTTATTGATATTTAAAGTTGTTTAAAACAATTAAACCAAATCAACGTTCATTCCACAAACGTTGATTTTGTTGGATTCTTTATGCCCAAGACACATAGAATATTGATGTGGTTAGTGCGTCATGATCCAAGTCGGGTCATACCCAATAACAAGTTTAGCAAACACCAATATGTATTTAATTGATGATATGATCATGCAATTAAATCATTGCACCAATTTCTGAAAAAGGGTTTTCTAAAATAAGTTGTATGTGAGAAAGAACAACTTATAATTATATTTTGTTCATGGACATTATTTGTAATGTTATTTAATTTTGTTAAATAACATCAAATAATAAGAGTGTGTGTTTAAGTTATATATTTAAAAGGTTAAACTATATAACTAATAATAATAATACAAAATACAACTAGTAACTTTTGGTGGGTGTTTTAAAATGAAAACCCAATTTTGAAAGTGGTGTGGCCGCCCCCTTGAGGGCATTTTTGGTCATTTTATTTTCTTGAAAACACACACCCATTAACACAAAACACACTCTCCAAAATTCAGCTCTCTCTCTTACATGCAAGGGCCAAGAACACACACACTTTTCTCTCAAAACTTCTTGAAGAAAAGCTGCTGAAAATTCGATTTTCAGCATCCATGGTCCGATTTTGGTGCACAAAGCCTAACAAAAGGGGTGTTTGTTGGAGGCTTGTGGGTATGAACACTTGAGGACATCTATTCTTGATGTTTTGGTCATCCAATAGCAGCTCCATCTACATCTTTATCCACGTTTTCCAGCAGTCTTTTGGATGATGTTTCAGCCTCGGTTTTAACAGCATAACTAGAGGTAGTTTGTATGTTATGATTTGGTTGTTATTTCTTGTATATAGCTAGTTCAAACACATATTAAAGATCCTTATATTCTTGGGTTTGTTTTTACTATGAAATGAACCTTAAATTTCAGTTTATAAAACAAGAAATTAAGCATTTAATCCGCTGCGTTTTCCTTGTTTAAATGGTTAAACTACGTTGTAAAGGTCCAACAAACCCAACATTGGCATCTAGAGCCGGATATGTGGTTGACTAGCTTCATGTGTTCTTGTAAAATTGGTTTTATGAGGCTTTAACAACCAAATTAGGGCTGTTTTGAGATGATATGATGATACCCCAACCTTTCAAGGTTATATCTTGCATGCTTCTGATTAAATCTTGAAAGGAAAGATATCAAAATGGTTGATTGTGCTTTGTTTGGACAAAAGACCCTAAATTCTTGGTTTATGTTGGCTGAAAATTTAGGGTCAAATGGGGTTCATTTTGGTTCTTGAGATGATGTATATGGATACATATATTAGTGCATAACATAGCCTTGACCATGTGTGTTTTGGATTTGGTTGATTGTAATCTTGTCATGTTGGTTGTATTCATTCTTTATGGGTTGTAATAATTTCTTTTGCGTTTCTATTTGGGTTGTAATTTGTTTATTCAGTTGGCAATGTAATAAATAGATTAGGAGTATTTTTCTTTTACTAGAAAATATGTATTAGGATATATATTTTGTAAAAGAAGATGCTCGAGAAGAAAGCACAAAAGGAAGACACAAGGGATGAACTTGAAGCATTTGGATGCAAGTTCAAGTGGGGTCTTTGGAGATCTCATCTTTTGTGTTGTGTTCAACCCTTAGGAAAGACCTTATGACAACACTTGTGATGGCAAACAAGTGTAGTCAACTTAGTGGCTATGGTTATGCACATATGTTTGTATGATTATGCTTGTTTGGTTGTTTGTTGTATGATTGTTGTTTGATATTTGGATATGCAAAAGAAACTCATTAGCAAACTTAACAAGCTAAAAATTTATGGTTTCTAATCATTAAGTGGTTAATAAAAGGTTATTAAAAGGATCAATGATTTAATAAAAGAGGTTTTATTAAAAATAAACCATAGGGTACCATGTATTTGAAAGCATGCGAATACAAGGTACATAGAGTTTTCATAACTAGAATTAATGGAAACTTAAATCCCTTTGGTAACAAGTCTAACACCATCCTTTTACACGACACTCGAATCTCTTGGGAACTATTTGTGGGATAAAGGTCACCTAACCACTTGTAGGGAACTTGTATCTTTGAGGTGAGTCTAACGTACTTGTGGGATAAAGGTCACCTAACTGCTTGTATGTGAAAACTCACACGTGTGTGTAAGTAGGACGACTTGAATTGGAAACCATGTGATTAGGGCCACCGAAGCATGGCGTACAATGGTGTTGATGGGATTAAACATGCCGACTAAACATATGATGTTTAACCGATCCCATAAGACTAGAAGTTGCAATAGGTTGCAATTGTCAACTGTTGACTACCTTGTTAATTTAAATAATGGGATGAAGGTCACCTAACCATCATTTAAATGTAACGTTGGATTCTAGATTTTAATTATTAATTGTCTATGAGACATGTAAAGGGTATTAATAGTTAAAATGCAATTTTTCAGAAATACTAAAATGAACTTTGTAATTTTGTAGTAATGGCCGCAAACCACGATGCTACTACCGCGACCGTCCCTACCCTATCACCGAGAACCATCTTAAAAGGGGATCGTCATAACCATAATAAACTTATGGACTCAATTTCAAAATTTGAGAATCGTTCTCAAAAATGAGTAAAGGCCTATGTCCTTGACGATCCCATACCTCACCAACCAACGCTGTTGATGTTAAGGCCTTTTCACGATTGGCTTAGGCACACTAAGGATTCTGTGCAAGTTTCCTACCTCATGTTGGGATATGATTCCCGAACTCCAAAAGGGTTTGGAGCATCATGGGTATATGACATGATAATCTAGTTGAAGGAAATGTTCCTTCAACAAACTTTAGTAGATTGCTACGAAACGGTTCGAGCACTTTATACATGTCACATGGAAGAAACCCAATCGATATCATCTTATATATTCTTAAGATGAAAAGCCACATTGATAGCCTCAAGATGCTTAACTGTCCTGTCTCAAAGTAGTTGGCCAAGGATTTGATCCTTGATTGCCTAACTACAGGTTTGAGACATTCATAATAAACTGTAGTATGAATGGGTGGGACAAGAGCATTGGTGAACTTCACGCAATGCTCAAAGCAACCGAGGCAGGGATGGGTAGAGAGGTTCTACCTATTCTCTCGATCAATGAGGGAGGCTAAAATAAATGGCCAATCCCGATCCTAAGGCAATTATTGCCAAAGGAAATGAATACATCAAAGCAAAGGTTAATGCGAAACCTCGAAAAGCCTAAGCTTATGAAGCCTAAGGTAACGAAGAACGTTCCATGCTTTGAGTATGGAGAGATAGGACAATGAAAGGAATTGTCCCTCCTATCTCAAGGAGTTGAAAGACAAGAGGGATGTTGAGCAAACCTCAAATACAATTTCCATGATTCACACATTGTATTAAATGTCATTTCTTCAAACACATGGGTATTGGATACCGGATGTGAAACTCATTCTTGCAATTGTTGCAAAGGGGTTCAAAAGAAATGTGCGCTTCAAGGAAGAAAACTCTATTTTGAGACTTTCAAATTGTTTGGAAGTTGTTCTCAAACCCTTTTGTATGCATCTAGTTTGACTAGGAACATAATTAAGGTTTCCTATTAAAATAATGTGATCATGATTTAAAGTTTGTAAATAATGGTATTAAGTTTTATGGATGATGTATTTCATTTTAAGGACATACCTTTTAATGATATCCATGAATTGGTTCATGATAATTCGTCCTACAATGACTTATTATACACATTAAGCACCAAGAAACTTAAAATGAGTTTAAGTTATTATTATCTTTGACATTATCGTATTAGTCACATAAACAAGAATTGGATTCAAACACGAATGGTCTTTTGGAAACAAATGAAAATGTTTCATTTGATAAGTGTGAACCAAAAGACTTATTAGGAATGATACATTTGGATGTATGTGGTCTTTTTAAGACAATGACAAAGATTGGTGATAGATACTTCATTACTTTTACCGACGATTACAGTCGCTATTATTGTGTGCACTTGATGACACATAAGTATGAAGCTTTTGAAATGTTCAAAATCTTCAATAATGAAGTAGAATATCAACTCTACATAACTATCTGTGTTCTTCATTCTGATAAAGAAGAAACTGAACCCTATTTGGATATGGTTCAATTTATTATGGCTATGAGCTTACCATCTTTATCATTTTGGGTTTTCGCATTGCTCTTTAAGTCTCATATTTTGAATATGACCCGGACCAAGAAAGTGTAGATTAGTTGAGAATCCACATAGACTGTATGGAATACTGTTTCTTTGACTCAACAGAGCAAAAGTATTTATTGCTCGGAAGGCTAAGTTCTTGGAAACCGAGTTCTTTATGGAAGGAATGACGTATAGAACTATGGAACTTGATAAGAATCAAAATCCACAAGCCGGTACACTTTTGGTTGACACTAGCTACCAACAAGAGGTTGTTGATGATAATCAAGAGGTTGATAAATATACACAAAACGTTCACAAATCTGTAGAGTTAGTATTCCATCTAAGTGATATGAACATTCCAAGAATGGATGCTATGTGGTTGACCCCTGTAGGCTAACCATATACCAAGATGCTATGTCCAATTTGGATTGGGACGAATGGCTAGAAGCCATGAACGTAAGGATGCAATCCATGTATAACAACCAAGTTTGAGAATTGGTTGACCCTCCACTTAACTCCAAACCGGTTGGATACAAGTGGGTTTTCAAGACGAAAACAGATATGCATGGAGACTTGAATACTTATAAATCAAAGACTTATAGCATAAGGTTTCCATCAAACTCAATTGGTTGATTATGATGAAGCTCTTGCGCCCGTGGCAATGCTAAAGTCGATTAGGATATCATGTGCCATAACTGCATATTCTGAATATGAGTTTTGGCAAATGGATGTCAAAACCGCTTTTCTTAATGAACATCTCGAAGAGATTGTCCATACAGTTCAGCATGATGGTTTTGTCAATCCATGACATCCTAATAATGTATATAAGTTAAAGTGATCAATCTATGGATTGAAACAAGCATCGAGAAGGTTGTGTATATATATAAAGGCTAGTGGGAGCATAATTGTATTCTTAGTGTTGTATATTGATGACACACTACTATTTGGAAATAATATTCCAACCTTGGAAGGTGTTAAAACCTAGCTTGGAAGATGTTTTTCATATAAGATCTCGTTTAAGCCACCCATATTTTGGAATAAGGATCTATAAGGATAGATCGAGGTGGTTGATAGGATTAAACCAAAGTGCATATATATTGATAAAATCTTGAAAAGGTTCAAGATGAAAAACTCTTAGGAAGGTATGGTACCTATTCAAGGAGGGACAGTGTTGACTACGTCTCAATGTCCAAGCTCATAGGATGAGCAAAATCAAATGAATGATATCCCATACGCATCTGCTATAGGATCCATCATTTGTGTGATGATATGCACTAGGCCGGACGAGTTATGCTTATTAAGTATGACAAAGTAGATACCAATAGAAATAACCAACGGATGGCTCTTAAAAGTATATTGAAATACCTTAGTAGGACTAAGGATTTGTTTCTAATATACGGATCTATTGAAAAGGAAGTCGTTGTAAAGGGTTACACGGATGCAGGTTTCCAAAACTGATCGAGATGATTTTCGATCACAATCGGGGTATACTTCCATTATGAATGGAGGAGAAGTGTCCTTGAAAGGTTCAAAGCAAGACACGGTAGCATTGTTCACTACAAAATCCGAATACATAGCCGCTTCATTGGCAGCTTGGGAAGCTGCATGGATAAATTTGTCCATTGCTTATCTAGGGATGGTCTCTACCATTCAAGACCCCTAGAAATCTTTGGTAATTACATGGGTGGGATTGCTCAAATCAAGGAACCCCGTACTCATCAAAAGACTAAGCACCTTGAGCGGAGATTCAACATCATAAGGTATGGAGTTGAAAAGGGTAAAGATATATATTCGTAAAGTTCATAAAGATCAAAACATTGCTGATCCACTAACGAAGCTCCTTGATGAAGGCAAAGTATGAGGGTCATACTTGTGCCTTAGGACTTCGATTTATTGGTGATAAGAATTGATCTGTTTAGCATATAAAACATGGAACAATTATAATATTTAACTCTTTTATATATTTGAGTTATGTTCCTTTTTAGCATGTTTACATCCATGAATAATTCTTTTATTCTAAATGTCAGTAGTCGGTCATATTTGTGGGAACAAATATGAATGTAAGACTATTATGAACTTGGATTGGTGGATATTCATAAGGCATGAATATAGAGCAATTGGTTGCTGCCAAGTTTCATAGATATTCGTGGGATACGAATATTGGACTGACCCGCGTCTCAAATCTTACTACATGGAATCTTATTGATTGATCATAAGTAAATTTGAGTAAAGGCGAATATCATTTGGTATCCTCTGACCTGAGATACATATTGGGTTTTGATATTCACCAAGTGTTATACCTTGAGCTAGTTCTTCGCTGATATGAAATAATGGTCAGTACATAAGGCTATGTTCAGGTATGACATAAGGTGATTGTGAGAAACGTATGTAGTCAAGATGGGATTTGTTCCTCTTATTCGTTGAGAGTATGATGTCTAAGGCCTGATTAAGTTAAATCAACAAGGAATGATCATTCTGTGTCCTTGGATTTAACATGACATCTGTAACAAAAGGATAAATGATTGATTCACCTAAAACATTTCAAGTTGGATACTTGAAGGGGATAATGTTATTGAATGGCTTCTAAGTCATGCGTATTAAGGGTAGTAAACCGTTGTTAGGCGGTATTTACTGCTTGCATCAATCTTCTATGAATCTTGTGCAAGTGGGAGATTGTTGGATTCTTTATGCCCAAGACACATAGAATATTGATGTGGTTAGTGCGTCATGATCCAAGTCGGGTCATACCCAATAACAAGTTTAGCAAACACCAATATGTATTTAATTGATGATATGATCATGCAATTAAATCATTGCACCAATTTCTGAAAAAGGGTTTTCTAAAATAAGTTGTATGTGAGAAAGAACAACTTATAATTATATTTTGTTCATGGACATTATTTGTAATGTTATTTAATTTGTTAAATAACATCAAATAATAAGAGTGTGTGTTTAAGTTATATATTTAAAAGGTTAAACTATATAACTAATAATAATAATACAAAATACAACTAGTAACCTTTTGGTGGGTGTTTTAAAATGAAAACCCAATTTTGAAAGTGGTGTGGCCGCCCCCTTGAGGGCATTTTTGGTCATTTTGTTTTCTTGAAAACACACACCCATTAACACAAAACACACTCTCCAAAATTCAGCTCTCTCTCTTACATGCAAGGGCCAAGAACACACACACACTTTTCTCTCAAAACTTCTTGAAGAAAAGCTGCTGAAAATTCGATTTTCAGCATCCATGGTCCGATTTTGGTGCACAAAGCCTAACAAAAGGGGTGTTTGTTGGAGGCTTGTGGGTATGAACACTTGAGGACATCTATTCTTGATGTTTTGGTCATCCAATAGCAGCTCCATCTACATCTTTATCCACATTTTCCAGCAGTCTTTTGGATGATGTTTCAGCCTCAGTTTTAACAGCATAACTAGAGGTAGTTTGTATGTTATGATTTGGTTGTTATTTCTTGTATATAGCTAGTTCAAACACATATTAAAGATCCTTATATTCTTGGGTTTGTTGTTACTATGAAATGAACCTTAAATTTCAGTTTATAAAACAAGAAATTAAGCATTTAATCCGCTGCGTTTTCCTTGTTTAAATGATTAAACTACGTTGTAAAGGTCCAACAAACCCAACAGACTTGACATCAATTGACACTGATAATTCCTGTTGACGATCCAAGGATTCACTAGAAGTCTAGTAGACGAAAGACCGATGTGGTACTAAGCAATGTTTTGAGTTTGCGAAAAGTCTCGTCATATAAAGAAGTCCATACAAGTTTATGTTTCTTCAATAAATCCGAGAAAGGGTCGGTAATAGACGCATAATAATGGATGAAATGGCAATAGTACCCGGATAACCCTAGAAAACTACGGACCTCTTTAACATTATATGGTGTAGGCCATTTTCTAATACTTTCAATTTTGTTAGGATCTGCTTCAATGCCTTGGGCTCATATAACAAGGCCCAAATAGCCTATTGTGGTTTGCCCAAAAACACATTTTGCTAACTTAGACACAAGCTTATTGTTAAATAAGGTCTGAAAAACCAACCGTAAATGAGAGCCCAAGTGGAACTATATATTAAAATATCGTTAAAGAAAACGATAACAAATCACCGGAGAAACGGACGAAATACATCATTCATTAACCGTTGGAACGAGGAAGGGGTGTTTGTGAGGCCAAAAGGCATTATGAGAAACTCTTAGTGACCATCATGTGTATGGAAAGCCATTTTGTTAATAGCACCGTCTTGAAGACAGATTTGATGGTATCCGGATAAAATATCTAACTTAGAAAAATAAACGACGCCATATAATTCATCAAATAGCTCATCAATGGTAGGGATAGGGAACTGATCCTGAATAGTAATGGCGTTAAGAGCCCTATAGTCCATGCAAAAAACGCCACGTGCCATCTTTCGTGTGGACAAGTAATGCGAAGAAGAAAACGGGCTAGAACTCGGTCAAATGATTTATTGGGTCAGCATATCATTCACAAGGCACTCCACCTCCTGTTTTTGAAAGTGAGGGTATCTATAGAGACGGACCACAACGGGTGCGGAATTAGGAAGTAGGGATATACCATGGTCTTGAGGCCGTATAGGAGGCAACCCGGTGGGTGGTTGGAAAACTTGGAAAATTTTATCCAATAAGTGTTGAATGTCCGGTGGTACTAGTGGAATATTTTCATCTTGAGAAGGCAATAGGTGCAAGTGGAAATAATGAGCAATGGCATAATTTGGAGCTAATTTCTTCAACCCATGAAACTGATTTGGTTCAGCCGTGGATTAGTATCCCCTTGCCAAACAACATGGGTATCCCCCAATTGAGATTCAAAAGTAGCTCTGGCATAATTAGTAAGTACAGGGCCCAAAGTCGACAACCAAGAAACATTAAGTACCATATCCCAACCATGAAAAGGTAAGACAAATAAATAAATCAACATGAAAGCGCCCTGAATAATCAATTCCACTTGTCTAACCACCACGGTACATGGTAAACTTTCACCACTACCAACCAACACTAAAAATGGTGGAATAGATTTGATGGCGAGGTTCAAAAACCTAACAATTTTGGTCTGGACAAAAAAATTGGTTCTACCACCATCCAATAAAACTTCCACCACCTGACCTTTGATTGTCCCTTGAAAACGCAAGGTAGAAGCCGAGAACCCACCCACTAATGCATTATAAGAAATGGAAGAGTGTGATTTTACCTCAACAAGTTTTAATGATTCTCCTAACATAGAGTCAGGTGTGTCGCTATTACCAGAATTATAACCATGTTCTAGACCGGGATCATCATCAAAGGATAGTAGTTGAAGAAAAACATGACATTTATGGTCCAATGTAAACTTCCCATCATAGCGAAAACAAAGCCCTAATGCCCTCTTTTGAGAAATTTGGCTTGTGATAATTTTGAAAAAGCTAGAGTGGCGGTTGAATACTTAGGTGTAGAAGGTAAAGGGGAAGAAGAGCTAAAGGAATTAGTGGGTCGTGGTTTAGGGCTTTGTAGAATAGGCTTACCAGAGGGCAAAGAAACGTGACCCACTTCACGTTTCATATTAGTCCGGTTTCATGCAGTTGGGCGTTCTCCATAGCCTCCACTAGTGTATTAGGCTTGCGTATTAAGATGGACTGTTTTATATCCAACTGGAGCCCTGAAATATAACATGAAAAAATAAATCCTATGAAAGAGCCACCCTGGTACGGTTGGAAATGTCCTCAAATCAGCGTCTTTAGTCTTCAACTGTAGATGTTTGTTGTAATTTGGCCAACAACCCTTCCCGCCATTCTAGGGTTTTCTTACAAAAAACGCTTAATAAGAGCGGCTATAAACACTGCCTAGGTGGTAATCGGATCATGCTGATCCATCCAATCATACCAATCTGTTGTTATATCATCAAAACGGAACGAAGCAATCAATAAACAGACCTCTACTAGTATACGATAGAATTCGAAATAAAGATTTTCTTGCGCAACCCATCGTTCGGTGTGGGAACCAACGAATTGGGGTAAATTTATTGGAGTTGGTTAATGATGACCAAAAACTAATGAATCAGTAGTATGATAAGATCTAGAGGAAGTAGAGAAATCGGATTCACTAGAAGCATCGAAGGAAGAGGATTTGTTTTTTGCCAATAAACCTACACGGACACATAACTCACTGACTGCTTGCTTCGTATCCTCCAAAGAATACGAAATTAAGGAGACATTAGACTTAGGAGCTGCTATGGCAAATTGAGACAATAGTTCCCGATGACCCTCTTGATGCTGATATCATCCAAAACCTTGAAACGAGTAACATCAACCATGGCTAATGGTCAATGAAAGCACCAATGTTATGTAATAATTTCAAATATAAGAACATAATTGGATAGAATAGGGATGATTGTATTGATAGAATTAGAGATGAGAAAGTTACAAAAGAATTTGGGATGGGAAGACAATAATAAAAAAAACTTTCTTAATATTCAACATACCCTACCCATGACAACCTACTTACTCTATAAAGGATAAAATAATTAGTTAAATACCACTACAATATTCTTCATGTCAATTATAGTCCCTTAGCTTGGCAGGTAAATGTTTCTCCTTTTGGCTTCTTCGTTCCTAAGCTGGGCTTTTGTCTCTTAGGTTTGGCTTATCAACTTGACTAGGCTCAGCAGTATGCCCACTCTTTGCAATCACAACAGTTTGATATAGAACTAGGATCCTAAGTGGTAATTAATAATAGGATGTAAATTCTCAAGTGCTAAGCTGTTGATGCATGTATGTCCCTAGATCATGAGCTGTAATGTAATAAATCTTGTCTGTCTGATTATGATATAAGTTGTTATTGATTAATGAAATGAAAGGAATTGTTTGTTACATGTGATGTTTAATATTTCATAAATGAGTTGTGATTGAATTGATTGGGTTATATATGTTTGAATGAGTGCACATTATGTTATATTAAATAGAACATTCAAACGTAACTTAATGAAGTTCTCATGCGAATGGCCCATGCGAATGGACCACACACATGAATAACTTCATACGATTGACTCAATCGCACGACTGAAATAGGAGACTGGATCAGTCGTATGATTGACACATATGATTGACTCAATCGCACGACTGAACACTCAGTGTGCGGATGAATCAACCGCATGGTTCAATCGCACGACTGAACCATACTTATGGCCCAGTCGCACGATTGAACAATACTAACCTATAAATAGACCCAATTCGTGGGAAAACAAAAGCATTCATCCCATTACGATTCTAGACGTACCCTAGCCGTCCAGAAGCCTCCCAAATCGTTCTCCAAGTTCATAGAACACATCAGATCGGTTCCTAATCGATTTCTGACGTTGATTTCAATTCTTGATTGATTCATCGTGTGTTCTCACTGATTGGATCGCCAATCAACTAGGATTCCGCACTATTTGAGTTGGTTTAACACGCAATCACTCGGTATTTCGTTCAAATACGAGGTCCTAACAAGTGGTATCAGAGCTTTGTCTCTGATTTCGTGTTGATTCAATCAAGATTGCATAAAAGTTTGTGTTTTTGCACGAAAAACGCAATCTTTAGCATCAAAAGTGATCTTGGACGTTCCCTGCTCATCGAAGTTCAGTTTCTACGGACTTAGACGATTTGGACTTGCAAAATTTCGAATTTTTACGGCTGAAACCCGTCAAACCTAGAAATTTTCGCAAAACAGCAGCTTCAGTCGCACGAGTGACCCATTCGCACGACTGGACTCCATTCGCAGTGCTCATTCGCACGACTGGACCTAGTCGCACCCTCATTCGGCCGACTGAACCGTTCGTTCGCATAGCTCATACGCACCAGATTCATTCGCACGACTGAACCATTCGCCCTGTTCAGTCGCACGGTTGAACCAATCGCAGAGTTCATACGCACGATAAGACCATTAGCATCCTTCAGTCGCATCAGTTAAAGTTTATTTGATTAGATTCTAAGTTTATTAGCCATGGAAGATCAGATGTCAGCCTTTACTGCTGGGAAGGACTCAAGAATTTAGAACCTGCTGTTGCTTGAGAGTGAGGTGGGTAATCACAATAAACCACCAAAGCTCTTGACTTTAGATGAGTTTCCCCACTGGAAACAACGTTTGAGATCTACCTCAATGGAGTAGATCCTAATCTGTGGGAAGCTATCGAGGTCGGTTATAGTACACCGGTGGGAGCAGATGGAGTAAAATTAACGTTAAGTGGGATGACTGACGCACAGAAAGTAAAGTACAATGCAGAGAAAAGGGTTATGCATGTCTCGGTTAGCTTTCACAGTCGTAACAATCCAATTAGGGTTCCAATCCTTCTGGTTTTGATGGAGGAAGATCTCAAAATACCTGTATGATGATTAGCGAACGTCAGTAACACACAATCAATGAGAAAACTAAGGCAAATCAAATTTTGGCAGAGTAACGGTAGGGTGTGCGATTTAGGGGCGATTTGAGGGTGATGAGTCTCTGCGACCGACTCCACCTCTATTTATATCAACCCTAGATCCAATCGTGCGACTGAGTTCATACGCACCTTTCAGTCGTGCGAGTGGGACTCAGTCGTGCGATTGGGTCAGTCGCCCTTCTCCAGTCGTCCGACTGAAGTTCAGTCGTGCGACTGACTCACTCATTCGTACTTAATCCTCCGACTGGACTAATCGTATGGTCCATTCGGTTGGACGGTCCATACTCATAGTTCATTCGTGCGAATGGACTTCATTCGTATGGTTAGCCCATACGTATGGTCCATTCGTGCGAATGGGTCATACTTAGTTAATTTTCTGCCATTTTTACCAATTTTCATTTTAACTCTTTTTGATTAATTAGATTAACATTATGAACCTTTGATTATCTTATCTGGAAAACATTTTGATCACCTCAGACGTGACCATTTTTATCTTGAAAACATTTTGATCACCTCAGATGTGATCCTTTTAAAGACACTTTGTCACCTCAGACGTGACTATTTTAACCTTTCAAAGCACATATGGTCATCTCAGACATGACCCTTTTAGTGAGTTGATTCCATCTGATTTTCCTGATGTAGCCCGACACTTGACTCAATTAAAACTTAAACGACTAACTAATTTAAGACTTTTAAACTAATTACATAAACAGACATGTTTTGTCTCGCAGGTTGAGCCAAAATATGTCAGTGAGGCACTCAATGATGAGGCGTGGGTGAGTGCCATGCAAGAAGAACTTCTGCAGTTTAAGAAGTTAGGTGTATGGACACTGGTTGATAAACCTAAAGGTGCTAAAGTCATTGGCACTAAATGGGTACTAAAATGCAAGAAGGATGACCAAGGTGTCATTATCAGGAACAAAGCTCGACTGGTGGTTCAAGGTTTTCGCCAAGTCGAGGGAATTGACTACAATGAGGTGTTTGCACCCGTGGCAAGGATGGAAGCTATTCGTATCTTCCTTGCCTATGCATCGTACATGAAGATCAAAGTCTACCAATTAGATGTAAAGAGTGCATTCCTTTATGGGGAAATCAGAGAAACAGTCTATGTAAGTCAACCCGAGGGTTTTGAAGATCCTTACCATCGGGATAGAGTTTACAAGCTCGACAAAGCTTTGTATGGGCTTCATCAAGCTCCTCGAGCTTGGTATGAGAAACTCTCAACTCATCTTGTGAAACACGGCTTTCGCAGGGGAGTAATTGACTGTACACTGTTTATTAAGGAAAAGGATGGCGTCCTACTGCTTGTACAGATATATGTTGATGACATAATCTTCGGGTCAAAGAACGAAGAGTTATGTAAAGAGTTTGAAGCAGTAATGAAGAAAGAATTTGAGATGAGTGCCATGGGGGAGATGAAGTTCTTTCTCGGGTTACAGGTGGATCAAACACCTAATGGAATCTTTCTACATCAGACCAAGTATGTAGGAGACATTCTCAGTCGCTTTGACATGGAGAATGCTTCTGCTGCTGGGACTCCACTTGCTACGAATCATGATATAGCACCTGATGATAATGGAGATCTAGTAGATGCCACTATGTACCGAGGAATGATCGGATCCCTCATGTATCTCACTGCCTCAAGACCTGATATTATGTATGCTACATGTCTATGTTCAAGATATCAGGCTAAACCAAAGGTCAACCATCTGATCGGGGTCAAGAGGATTTTTCGTTATCTGAAGGGTACACCCACACTTGGATTGTGGTACCCTCATGATGATGACTTTGAGCTTACCGCGTATAGTGACTCGGATTACGGGGGCTGCAAGATGAACTACAAGTCTACATCAGCAGGGTGTCAATTCTTTGGGAGAAGATTAGTTACCTGGCAGTGTAAGAAGCAGACATCGGTTGCATTGTCAACCTGTGAAGCCGAATATGTTGCTGCTGCAAGTTGCTGTTCACAAATCATCTGGATTCAACAGCAAATGCGGGATTACGGTTTAAAATTCTCATCTACTCCTATTTTTGTTGATAACTCTGCTGCAATTGCAGTAACTAAAAATCCGGTCCAACATCCTAAGACCAAACACATCGGTATTAAATACCATTTCATAAGAGATTGTTTTGAAAAGAACTTAATTGATGTGGTTAAAATTAATACTGATTTTCAACGCGCTGACCTCTATACTAAAGCCTTTGATAAACCACGTTTTCAATATTATTAGAGGTCAACGGCGTTAAAAAAAAGTGAGGTAATTCCTGATGATGAAAATGTGTAGTCCGATGTCGTGTAGTTAAATTTTATTTTATTTAATTTGATTTGTCTATTTGATTTTATTTTTATTTAACTCATGTTATTTTTGCTGTTAATTAAAATCCTAAAATAATTAAACCAGAAATGATTTTAGTATTTTAGGGGGAGAATATGTCAGCAAGTTAACATTAAAAAAAAAAAAAAAAAAAAAAAAAATAAAATGAGGGAGAAGGAGTAGCTAGCTGAAATAAGGTAGATTGTGTCTGTGATACCGATTCAATACCTTTGGAAAATGATAATACACAGGAACAAATCAAGAGGGACTTTAAAATTTAAGTCTTAGAAAGATGCAAAAGTTCAAAGTATAAATCTGTGTAATCTAAGCAATACCAAAAGGAAAGATGATAGAAAACTGGCAACTCCTAAGGTGACACAAAGAGAGTAGACTTAGAGGCTGCTAGACCATATATGATATGTTGGTAGATTCAACACAATAGACAAATAGACCGGATTGGTGATTTCAAGATAAAACTAAGTTGTTCAACTGACTGTGGGCTTCCATCTTATCACTGGTTAACACAATCAACAATATTCCAATAAGGTGTAATGAGCAAGTAAACGCCACAAATGTGTGCGGATGACCAAAATTAGAGCAAAGCAAGAAAAAAATGAAAAACAAATGCAATAAAGCTAATGACTTATGTTGTTGGTGCATTTTGGTGCAAAATAAAATAAGCTGCTCTAACAAGGAGATAGGTTGTGTGCCTCTCTGCTGTGCGATGGCACTGACCTGAGGATAAGCATAACCTAGATATTCTAGAATTCATTGTTGTTTGCCGCCTCTCTGCTGTGCGATGGCACTGACCTGAGGACAGGCTTCTCTTTGAAAGCTCTAAGAATAGTCTCTTCTTGTAATAATACCCGTAGACCGCTCAAAAGCTCCTGAGGAATGTTGATTACCATATAAGTGTGGGATCCACAAATGTTAGTTGAAATAATTAAACCTAAATAAGTCACCAGTCTGTGTCAAAAGTCTGTGTATGGATTTAAGTGGACAAACATACTGACAATCATTGTGGCTACATTCTCAAAGGTTCAAATCAATGTGAAAATCTAAGAGTTTCAGTATGATTTCCTTATGTTGCTAACGACTCTGGATGAACACCGAGAACTTGAGCATCAAAAGGTTTAATAACTAGTCCCAAATGATTTGAATTGCCTGTATGATTCCAAAATTGAATTGGTCCAGATATGATCAATCTAAGTTGAAGCTATCTATCCCGAACCAAATCCCGTAGATATCAATCTCTGGATTTTATCTCTCACAAAAAGCCAAAAATATGTCTGTTTATGTAATTAGTTTAAAAGTCTTAAATTAGTTAGTCGTTTAAGTTTTAATTGAGTCAAGTGTCGGGCTACATCAGGAAAATCAGAAGGAATCAACTCACTAAAAGGGTCATGTCTGAGATGACCATATGTGCTTTGAAAGGTTAAAATAGTCACGTCTGAGGTGACAAAGTGTTTTTAAAAGGGTCACGTCTGAGGTGATCAAATGTTTTGATAAAAGGATCACGTCTGAGGTGATCAAATGTTTTCAAGATAAGATAATCAAAGGTTCATAATGTTAATCTAATAATCAAAAAGGGTTTAAAGAAATTGGTAAAAATGGCAGAAAATTAACTAAGTATGACCCATTCGCACGAATGGACCATACGTATGGGCTAACCATACGAATGAAGTCCATTCGCACGAATGAACTATGAGTATGGACCATCCAACCGAATGGACCATACGATTAGTCCAGTCGGAGGATTAAGTGCGAACGAGTGAGTCAGTCGCACGACTGAACTTCAGTCGGACGACTGGAGAAGGGCGACTGACCCAATCGCACGACTGAGTCCCACTCGCACGACTGAAAGGTGCGTATGAACTCAGTCGCACGATTGGATCTAGGGTTGATATAAATAGAGGTGGAGTCGGTCGCAGAGACTCATCACCCTCAAATCGCCCCTAAATCGCACACCCTACCGTTACTCTGCCAAAATTGATTTGCCTTAGTTTTCTCATTGATTGTGTTACTGACGTTCGCTAATCATCATACAGGTATTTTGAGATCTTCCTCCATCAAAACCAGAAGGATTGGAACCCTAATTGGATTGTTACGACTGTGAAAAGCGAACCGAGACATGCATAAACCCTAATAACCTATTAAAACAAGCAAATGTTAAAATTAAGTAAAATAGGTTGTTAGTAAAGAGAATGCGACACTAAAGAACCGGTTAATTGAGTTATAAGACTTAGTTTGTGTAGATTCGAACGTTGGACGACTGAACACCTGAGACAGACGACTGGTCGTCCGGATGAACTTCAGTCGCACGACTGAAGGGAGCGATTCACTTAACCGCACGACTGAACCATGCGAATGAGACTCAGTCGCACGACTGGTGTAACCGCACAAGAGTACATGCGCATGAGTCCAGTCGCACACTCAGTCGTGCGCATGAGGTCAATCGCACGTCTGAACCTCAATCGCACGATTCAGTCGCACGACTGTCTTCAGTCGTACAACCTCAATCGCATGACAGATAGTTTTCATTCAAAGTCTAAGTGTTTCATTATACTCTTAGCCAACGGAACTAACGTTTATATTATTATGTGTTACAGATGGCGAGTCGATGGAACATGAGCACCAAGCACAACATATGTGCTCACCTGGATTTGACATCCAGGAACGCAGCTGACTTCACAGGCATTATTACATTTCTGCTGAGATCCAGGATCGCTCATGCTATATCTACTCCCTGCACACCATACAGATCAGTGCAGCAGGCCTTCTGGGAAGGCGCGTCGTTGATAGATCCACTGAGCCTCATTGCATCAGGAGTTCGATTTTTGGTGAGGCTATCACTGTATCTGAGGAGGATCTGAGGATTGTTCTACAGTTTGGGGACGATGCTGAGTGTCCCACTCGTCTACACCCCCTCACTGTCAGAGGATGTTTCATGAGAGCCAAGTACTCTGGGGACATCAATGCCGGGGTACTCAACAAGAGTAACCTCTGTCCCCAGTTTAAGTACCTTGCGCACGTGCTGCTGAAGTGTATAGCATCCAGGAAGGGAGGTTTTGATGAGCTTTCCGACCAGATTCAGAACGCATATGCTGCGTTGGTGCTGAACCACCCGTTCAGCTTCTCCAAGATGATATTCACCTACCTGGTGGAGAACCTCGAGGGGAAAGGGAAGGAAGGCTTCTGTATGTACCCCAGATTTCTACAGATGATCATTGACCAGAAGCTTCCCTCCCTGCCGAAGGAGAAGGAGGACGCTATTGTTCTTGAGGTTATGGACGACACTACACTTGGCCGGATGAAGGTATACAGGGGGAAGCAGGTGAAGCCCCCTGTCAGGAGGTTGTTTGGGCATCTGGCCCGTGCTGATTATGTGGCGCCAGCCAAGAGAAAGTGGCGCCACGAGGACAGTGATTCGGATGTGGAGCATATTGCCATACCAGATACCGACTCTGATGATGATGATAGCGGCGACGCTGGGGATGATATGCCTGCCCCATCTAGAGGCACTGATTCAGACGTTATTCCCCCGGGGTCAGCCACTGCCGGAGAGGTCGCAGAGATGGCCGGTTTCCATCAAGAGTTTGTGACTGGTGATATAGAGGAGGAGGAGTCAGATGAGGAGCCCCTCACCAGGACTGTGGGAAGTAAAGTAGTTCCCACAGACCACGGGCTTCGGGTGGTTGGTGAACACCCTAGGGACTCCTCGGAGAGAGACACTGACCCGAACTATGTTCCGGGGTCAGTAAGCAGAGCTGCAGGGGGAGCATCTACTTCCACCGGGACTAGGAGGAAGCGGATGGCTCAACCCCATGGATTGAAGAAGAAGAAGCGTCGCTTGACCTTCGTGACTACTACTTCCAGCACCACAGCCACCACTACCACCACTACTGACATACCACCCATCACCACAGCCACCACAGCCACTACTCCCACTACCACATCCACCACCTTACCTACCACCACTGTATCCTTCCCATCCATCACCAGACCATTCACCCCTACTTCACCAGCATCAGCCCACCGACCCATATTCACCACTGCCACTGCCACCACCACCACACATCATGCTGGACCTTCAGCCCAGCCTTCACATGCTTATGGATTCACTCTACCTCACATCGGGGTAGAGGAGCAGCTCTCAGCGCTAAACCGTATGGTGATGCGTCTGCTTGCTGCGGACGAGGAGAAGGCGGCGCAGATCCGCCAGCTGACCGACCTGACTGCTGCCCAGTCTCAGCAACTGGCAGAGCAGGCTCGGGTGATAGACCAGCAGAGAGTCGAGGTGTCCCAACTCCAGGACATGCAGGCTCAGTCCGTCAAACGTATAGAGGAGTTGGAGACGACCAACAAGACTATTATGCTGAGGTTGAAGGGGTCGAAGGATGAGCCCCTGAAGCTAAAGGAAGGTGACGGGGATGATGGAGATGACGATGATGAAGATGAGGATGATGATGAGGAAGATGATGATGATGAGGAGACTGAAGAAGACAGGACAGAAGGACGTGATGGATGATGACGAGGCAGAAGGAGGGGATGCGGCTGCATCGGCCTCTGCTTCAGGTCAAGAGCGGAGATCTAAGCATCGACAAGACCAGTCATCCACTACTTCTGCTCCTCCGAGCGACACGCCCCAGATTCAAGACAAAAGTACTGATTAGATGTTTTATGTATTTATTTTGTACTTGAATCATGTAATGGAAAACAAGTGTATTAAATGTTTATATATATTAAGTTAATATAAGTTTGTTTGATTAATTACTAATGGTTTATGTGTTGAATGTGTATATCAAACAGATCCAAACTTTCAAAGGGATGAGTTTGACTTTGCTCCCCTTCAAATGGTCAAGACTCAATTAACCATGATTCTTGACCTACAAGGGATAGTGAGACGGTCTGTGAGTTATACCCCTGAAGAAGGGGAGATAATTCATGACCTGTCTGATGAGCAACTGGCAGAGATGTTCAGACTCAATCCCGATGAAATAGTGAAGGACGCTCCAACAGTTGATTCAACCAGTGATGAGGAACTGAATGACATTGATGAAGTTGAGGTTGAAGACATTACTGCAGAAGAGTATCCTCAGTATGCTGACGCCGAGGGAAATGTGGTCCCCAATCTGGGTGAATCCCTAGTCAGTGATACTTTTGAGGTACTAGACAAGATGGAGCAGGAAACAGAAAAGACTGAAGGAACAGCCCAAGCCTCCAATGCAGAAGTAGATATTCGCAAGGCTGAGTGGGCTGCCTGTTTTGAAGAAGTAAGAGCCCAGCGTGCTGCACCAAAGAGAGATGCCTACACCAAGCTCTACAGAGTCAAGAAACACCATAAGGTGTCAGGCAGGATTATCTCATGGGCTTATTTTGAAGACCTTAACGCTTATGCAGTTAAGAGGGAGCAGGGCATAGAGTACTTCAGGTTCCCACATGATCTGAAGACTCTACCTGGTTTTGAGCTCAACCAGCTGGCTAAACTAAAGCTGCTGTATGCTGACCCGAGAAAGATGTCAGGCTGGTTTGAGGCTGCCCTGAGGAAAGAGTACCACACCAGGTGGGTCAACTTCAAACCTCAACAACCTACGAGGTATATCAGACGTTCTGAAGTTGATGCCATAACTGGTAAGCCCAAGATAGTGCTGAAGTGGAGTCCCCCGAGAACAATGTCGAGAATCCCTCTCAGGGAAATGCCACAGGACTTCACTCCCCACTTCAAATGGTGGTACTATGATTGGAGAACCGCTGAAGCTGTCATAGTGTTGAATAAAGAGGGACAAATGGATACTATCAGGGTATTCGACCCAATGTGGCTAACCAACTTGTCTGCTAATGATGTCTACACATTATACAAGTGGCCACTATTCTATGACACGCAAGATATTGTACAAGCCCTCCAATTCCAAAATGTCATAAGACTCTGCTTTGCGTTTGAGATACACGCAGGAGTCACTAAAGAGGAGAAGTACAAAAAGTATAAGGAGGTGATGCAGAAGACAAGAGAATAGATAGATCTAGGTCCAAGGGGGAGTTTGTTGATGCATGTATGTCCCTAGATCATGAGCTGTAATGTAATAAATCTTGTCTATCTGATTATGATGTAAGTTGTATTGATTAATGAAATGAAAGGAATTGTTTGTTACATGTGATGTTTAATATTTCATTAATGAGTTGTGATTGAATTGATTGGGTTTATATATGTTTGAATGAGTGCACATTATGTTATATTAAATAGAACATTCAAACTTAACTTAATGAAGTTCTCATGCGGATGGCCCATGCGAATGGACCACACGCATGAATAACTTCATACGATTGACTCAATCGCACGACTGAAACAGGAGACTGGATCAGTCGTATGATTGACACATATGATTGACTCAATCGCACGACTGAACACTCAGTCGTGCGGATGAATCAACCGCATGGTTCAATCGCACGACTGAACCATACTTATGGCCCAGTCGCACGATTGAACAATACTAACCTATAAATAGACCCAATTCGTGGGAAAACAAAAGCATTCATCCCATTACGATTCCAGACGTATCCTAGCCGTCCAGAAGCCTCCCAAATCGTTCTCCAAGTTCATAGAACACATCAGATCGGTTCCTAATCGATTTCTGACGTTGATTTCAATTCTTGATTGATTCATCGTGTGTTCTCACTGATTGGATCGCCAATCAAATAGGATTCCGCACTATTTGAGTTGGTTTAACACGCAATCACTCGGTATTTCGTTCAAATACCAGGTCCTAACATAAGCCAGCTTGGATGTTTAATCTTTAAGGGGTAGCTAGCTAGTTGCACTTTCATGTCTAGATTCAACAACTTGGATCATATGCTTGTTAACAAACAATTTTGCTGTCATTTTTCTTTAACAATATGTAGTGCCCTCATACCAATGGAACAACAATAATTAATGTTATGCATTCAATAGTAGAAAATAGGTCAAAGTAGAGTGCATACTCAATAGCATTGAAATGGCAAAATACATTAAAAATATGAACAATATTATAACTACAACTATTCAAAGATTCATGATCTTATGTGATAAAAGAACTTATTATTTCATAATTGTGTAAGGAAATTAATAAAGTTTAGGTACAATACTTTCTTTACAAAAATAATTCTAAATCTGTATAATAAAAACTTTACAAGATGTTACAACCAAACTCACTATGTAGTTTTGAATCTCATATCTCCAACTACACTAATGGTTGAAACTAGGACCATTTATGTAGTATGATTCTTATATCTCTATGTTCCTAATGTTAGGTTTTGAAAAAATTGACTTCTTTTTAAAGAATAAGAGATAACTTTTTTGCTGATGGGTTATACAAACATAACTCCAGTCCATGATTCTTGACAAGTATCATCACCGTTTGACATCCATCCTCTGAGTGATGGTGGAGTATTTAAAGAGCTATAAAGATCTTGAATAGCTTTAGGTATGATTGGAATTAGCCAAAAAGATCCATGTAAATCACCTGGAATGCAAAAAAAAAAACAAAAAAATTTGAATCGTATAGAGGGATCTCCACTTTTATGGATGAAGAAGAGAACCTTACTTAGCTAAATGATAATAAACAAATTTTATAAAGTTTATAAAAAATTTTATAAAAAATAAGTTGATTAAAATAAAATTAGGGTGTTAATAAATACAGAGTTTAAATTGTAACTATTTTTCTATTTATTTGTTTTATTTAAGTTCTGTATATTTTTTCAAATTCCAATCATAATCACTTTTGAAAGACTTATAACCATTAATACCATTTATAACCCTCTCCTAACCTCAACTATAACAACAAGCTTTACGCCTTACTTTTCTTTTGCTCAATCTCTAAAAAATCCCACTTACAAACCTTTCTTTCATTGTTTGATTTTCATCAATTTCTTTCACAAGTAATTTCAAAAAAAACTTAATGCTATGGAAATCTTATATTGCTTTTATCTTATGCATTTTTCTAAATGTTGTTTCATTTTCTGTTCTTTTATTTTAGTTGAAACAACAATCTAACATATTATTCTATGATGGATGTATGAAATATAAATGATGAACAAATGCATTAATGATTTGTTTCACCTAATGTAAACATAGAATCCCGTTTGCACATGGACGGCTATGCTATCGCATTCACTTATTCAGCAAGGTTGTTTCTCTAAATGATAGCTATGCTAAAGTCTTGGAACATTCTTTATAACTCAAATGGAATCTAATATTCTATATATCGACATATTAAGATTTTTTCTATCTCGCTTCATGCTTTAACAATTTAAAAATGCACATAAGTGCTTTATTAAAATTTTGGCAGAATGTAATCAGACTTCAACTAATTATAACTTGGTCATAACAAACTAAATTTGGGTAAAATCAGACTCCTTAATTTCATTGAATTTCCTTTTTAATGATATTTTATACGTCTTCAAAGTCAATCGGATGACTCAACAATAGCCTTCACAAGATAAGTGCGTATTTCAGCACCTTCTGTCTTGTGCTACTATTTTGACCTATTTTTTGGTCTTTTCATAAAAACTTTCCTACATGAAAGTTGTCCGGGAGACTTTGAGCTAGTTAACTATCAATTCTTATAATTTCTGAAACCGTTTGATGTTTTTAAAATCTGTTCAAACACATATCAAACATTTTGTCCAGTATCTAAAATTGATGCAACATTTCTTTTTCAATCTAGCTTTTGCCTTTGACATTCTCTAAGCGTCCTAACTTCTTCTAATGAATTCTGCCTCAAGTTATTGTTTTCTTAGGACATCACCCTTGATACTTGAACATCCAAGCTTTCTTATGAACCCTACAACCATCATTATACAATACGAGTATTCATAGCCTATTTTTCATGTTTTATATTTTGGGGAAATCACGTGATTTATATTCAATCATTGCTATTCATTGTTATTCTATTATAAATATTAATTCAACATGCTATGTTATTATTTACAATTATTGTGTATAATTTAGAAAACTAGATTGATACACAATGATTAATTCATACCCAAACATGGTAACAATGATAGATGGTTTTGATTAAATAAAGCCATCCAATATGGCATTTAAGTGGTGATTATAGATCTATGGTTTGAAAACCCACCCCATATAAATATTCGAGTGGTTGATGTGACGGGTTTGTTAAAACACTAAAACATAGTTTAACCTTTTAAACTTTTCAGAAAACGCAGCGGGAGGTATAGGATTATAACAAGTTTATAATCTGAAATTTTCGTGTTCTTAGTGTCCATTTAATGTAGAAAAGCAAACCCAAACAAAAGGATCATGTATGTGAATGAAACAAGCTATGACAAAACATAAACGTACATAAAATCACAGCTTGAACAAGCTGTGACAACTACCTTGTTCCAGCAGCAAATGTCGACCAAAATGAGGTGTTTGATGCTTGTTCTTTGGCCAAGACTTCAAGGAGGAGTCCTCAAGTGCTTATACCCCAAGCCTTGTGAAGCACACACCACTTTTGCTAGGAATAGTTCACCAAAATCAAACCAAAAAAAAACTCCAAATCTGCAGCTCAAATCCGAGAGAGAAGAGAGAGAGGAGAGAGTCTTTTGATTTTTGTTTGCATGAAATGATGTGTTGTTAGAGGTGGAGTCAATTGCTAGTTAAGAGTTGCAAGTCTCAAAACACAAAGGTCCAATGAGAATGCAACAAGGGGGCAGCCATGTGTTTTAAATTTTAAGAGATTCCCTCTTAAAATATAACACATAATACAAGTTAACTAGTCCTTTTAACTAGACACATATACAAGTAACCATTTAATTGTATAATCTAGTCACTCCATTATAAGTTTTGCAATATTATTTAACTAATTTAAATAAAATTACAAATAACTCATTGAACAAAATATCCTAATAAATTGTTCCATCTCATATGCAACTCTTTTAGAAAACCTATTTTCTAAATTGGTGTAAATATTTAATTGCATGATCATATCATCAATTAAATATTAATTGGTGTTTGCTAAGCTTGTTATTGGGTATAACCCGACTTGGATCATAACGTACTAACCACATCAATATTCTAAGTGTCTTGGGCACACAGAATCCTACAATCTCCCACTTGCCCAAGATTCATAGAAGAAGATTGATGCAAGCAGTAAATACCGCCTAACACAACGGTTTACTACCCTTAATACGTATGACTTATAGCCATTCAATAACATCATCCCTTTCAAGTACCCTACTTGAAATAATTTAGGTGAATCGATCATCTATCCTTTTGTTACAGATGTCATGTTAATCCAAGAACACAGAATGATCATTTCTTGTTGATTTAACTTGTCAGGCCTTAGACATCTAACTCTCAACGAATAAGAGGAACAAATTCCATCTTGACTACATACGTTTCTCACAAACACCTCGTGTTATACCTGAACATACCCTTATGTACTGTCCACTATTTCAGGATAGTGAAGAATGAGCTCAAGGTATAAAACTTGGTGAATATCAAAACCCAATATGTATCTCAGGTCTGAGGATACCAAATGATATTCGCCTTTACTCAAATTTACTTATGATCAATCAAAAGGATTCCATGTAGTGAAATTTGAGATGCGGGTTAGTCCAATATTTGTATCCCACAAATATCTATGAACCTTGGTGGCAACCCATTGCCCTATATTCATCCTTATGAATATCAACCAATCCAAGTTCATAATAATCTTACTTTCACACTTGTTCCCACAAGTATGAGCGACTACGGACATTTAGAGTAAACATTTTACTCATGGGATAAAACATGCTAATTGGAACATTAATTGAAACATTATAACCAAATAATTTTATTCAAATAATAAAGAGTTCCACATATCCAATATAAAATGTACAGATCAAATCCAATCACTAGAATATCGAAGTCCCATGGCATAAGTATGACATTCATGCTTTGCCTTTTCAAGGAGCTTCGTGAGAGGATCCGCAATATTTTGATCCGTGTGAACTTTGCGAATACATATCTTTCCCTTTTCAACTTCATCCCGTATGTAGTTGAATCTCCGCTCAATGTGCCTAGTCTTTTGATGAGCACGGGGTTCCTTGATTTGAGCAATCGCACCCTCGTTGTCACAAAAGATCTCTAGGGGTTCCTGAATGGAAGGGACAACCCTAGATCGGCAATGAATTTCTTCAACCATGCAGCTTCTTGAGCTGCCAATGAGGCGGCGACGTATTCTGATTCTGTAGTTGATAGAGCCACCACATCCTGCTTGGAGCTCTTCCAAGAGACAGCTCCTCCATTCAGAATGAAAATGTATCCCGATTGAGACCGTGAATCATCACGATCGGTTTGGAAACTCGCATCCGTGTAACCTTTTACAACGAGCTCCTCGTCACCAGATCCATAGATCAGGAACATATCTCTTGTCCTCCTTAGGTACTTAAGTATGTTCTTAACAGCCATCCAATGACTGTTTCCAGGATTTTGCTGGTAACGGCTTGTCATGCTCAAAGCGCATGACACGTCCGGTCGAGTGCATATCATTGCATACATGATGGATCCAATAGCAGATGCATATGGGATTGCCTTCATTTTATCTTGCTCATCCTTTGAGCTTGGACATTGAGTCGTACTCAATATCGTTCCTCTTTGAATAGGTACGGTACCTTTCTTAGAGTTCTCCATCTTGAACCTTTTCAAGATCTTATCAATGTATGCACTTTGATTCAAACCAATCAACCGCCTTGATCTATCCCTATAGATCTTTATTCCTAGAATATAGGCGGCTTCACCAAGATCCTTGATGGAAAAACAACTTCCAAGCCAGGTTTTTACACCTTCCAAGGTTGGAATGTCATTTCCAAATAGTAGTATGTCATCAACATACAATACTAGGAAAGTTATTGTGCTCCCACTAGCCTTCTTATACACACATGCTTCATCAGCGTTTTTGATGAAGCCAAATTTCTTGACCTCCTCATCAAAACGATGATTCCAGCTTCTTGATGCTTTTTCAATCCATAGATTGATTTCTTTAACTTGCATACTTTATTAGGATGTTTTGGATCGACAAAACCTTCAGGCTGAACCATATAGACATCTTCCTCAAGATATCCATTTAGGAAAGCGGTTTTGACATCCATTTGCCAAATCTCATAATCATAATGAGCAGCTATGGCAAACAATATCCTTATAGACTTTAGCATCGCAACAGGTGAGAAGGTTTCATCATAATCAACCCCTTGAGTTTGAGTGAAACCCTTTGCTACAAGTCTAGCTTTATAAGTATCCAAGTTTCCATGCATATCGGTTTTCTTCTTGAAAACCCACTTACTTCCAACTACCTTGGATTAAGAGGTGGTTCAACAAGTTCCCAAACTTGATTGTCATACATGGATTGCATCTCAACGTTCATGGCCTCAAGCCATTTGTCACAATCCAAATTGGACACTGCATCATGGTATGTGGTTGGTTCATCTGAATCTACCACATAGCATCCATCCATGAAAAATCCGTATCTTTCAGGTGGATTACTAGTTCTACCACTTCTGCGAACGTTTTGCGTGTATTGATCAACCATTTGATCATCCTCAGCATCCTCATGTTGAGTGCTAGTTTCAACCAAACGTGCATCGGGTTGTGGTTCTTGATCCTCCTCAAGATCCACTATTCTACTGCTAGTTCCTTCCATAAGGAACTTTGCTTCTAAGAACTCACCCTTTCTGGCAACAAATACCTTTTGTTCCAGTGGATCATAGAAATAATATCCATAGAATCTCTAGGATATCCAATAAAGATACACTTGGTGGATCGGACTTCCAATTTGTTTGGGGTGGGAGTTTTAACATAAGCCTCACAACCCCAAACCCTTAAGTATGATAGGGATGGAAACCTTCCATGCCATATCTCAAAAGGTGTCCTTTCCACCTTTTGGTTGGGGCCATATTTAGAATACGGGCCGCGGAGAGCAGAGCGAAACCCCAAAATGATAGAGGTAATGTGCTTCTAGCCATCATAGATCGGACCATATCCAATAAGGTTCGATTCCTCCTCTCAGACACACCATTATGTTGTGGTGTTCCAGGTGGAGTGAGTTGTGAGACAATCCCACAACTCCTAAGATGATCTTGAAAAACATCACTTAGGTATTCACCTCCTCTATCGGTACGAAGAACTTTAATTGACTTATTGAGTTGATTTTCAACTTCATTCTTGAAGATTTTGAACATTTCAAAAGCTTCATCTTTGTGCCTTAATAAGTAACATACCCATAGCGACTATAATCGTCGGTAAAGGTAATGAAGTATCTTTCACCATTCCTAGTCATTGGCTTAAAAGGACCACATACATCCGAATGTATGATTCCTAATAAATCTTTTGCCCTTTCGGTAGTTCCACTAAAGGGTGCCTTAGTCATCTTACCTTGTAAACAAGATTCACAAACATCAAATGAATCATATTCATTTGTTTTTAAAAGACCATTCTTTTGAAGTGTTTGTAAACGTTTCTTGTTTATATGGCCAAGACGACAATGCCAAAGATAGATAGGTATCACTCAAGTCCAACTTGAGTTTCTTGGTGTTAGTTTGGTACAATGAGCTATTTGAAGTATTTTCATGAACCAATTCATAAATACCATTAATGGGAATAGCTTTAAAATAGAACATACCATTTAAAGAAACATGAATATCATTTTCAATAAAGGATAATACATATCCAAATGTTTTAACAGGGCTACAGAGATAATATTCCTAGTCAAACTAGGAGCATACAAAACGTTGTTCAAAATCACTTCCAAACCATTTGGAAGTTTCAAGATGTAGTCACCACGGGCTTCAACTTGAACTTTAGCCCCATTGCCCATGTAGAGGCTTACATCCCCTTTCTTGAAGTCACTACTTCTTTTGAACCCCTGCAACAAATTGCAAATGTGTGAGTTCCACATCCGGTATCTAATACCCATGTGTTAGAGGATATCATGTTTAAATCAATATGGATCATGTATATTGTAGCTGAGGTCTGCCCGGCATCCCTCTTTGCTTTCAACTCTTGGAGATGGACGGGACAATTCCTTGCCCAATGTCCAATCTCCCCACACTTGAAGCATGGGTCGTTAGTAGCAACCTTTTGCTTTTTCTCTTGGGGTTTGGGTGGTACCCTTACCACCCCTTTCCCCTTTCCCCAAACGGGTCCCTTACCCTTGGCAACCTTTGTCTTGGGTGCGGGATAAGGCCTTTTCTTGTTCCCACCTTCATTGATGGTGAGAACGGGTAAAACCCTTTTACCCATGGCCGCCTCGGCCGTTTTAAGCATTGAGTGAAGCTCACCAATGCTCTTGTCCCAAGCATTCATGTTGTAGTTCAACACGAATGTCTCGAACTTCTTGGTAAGGCCATTTAGGATCAAATCCGTGGCCAATTCCTTCGAGACGGGACATTAAGCCTCTCGAGGCGGTCAATATGACTTTTCATCTTAAGAACATAAGATGAAACAGATTGGTTGTCGTCCATACGACATGCATGGAGTGCTCGAACCGTTTCGAAGCGCTCAACCCTCGCTTGCTGTTGGAACGTTTCCTTCAGCTGGGTTATCATGTCATATGCTCCGTGATGTTCATACTCCTTTTGGAGATCCGGAGTCATGCTCGCCAGCATGAGACAAGACACTTGGACGGAGTCCTCAGTGTACTTCAACCAATCGTTAAAGGCTTCCTGATCATCCTCGCTAGGTTGATCGGGGATAGGGTCGTCTAAAACGTACGATCTTCTCTCTTGCTTGAGAACGATTCTCAAGTTTCGATACCAATCGATGAAGTTGTTGTGATTTAGACGTTCCTTTTGGAGGATCGCTCGTAAAGATTGGTTGGACGCGGATGAGTTATCGGAATTATCATTATTAGAGGCCATCTACAAAATTTAACAAAGTTTTATTTAGTATTTTCGATATTATCAATTTTAATAATTAATGCCTATTAAGGTCAATTATATATTAAAAATCTAGAACCCAACATTACATTTAAATTGTGGTTAGGTGACCTTTATCCCACGATTTAAATTAATAAGGTGGTCAACGATTGACGGTTGCAACCATTTGCAACTTCTAGAGGTATGGGATCGACTCTTGAACATCATATGTAAAGTCGGCATGTAAATCCCATCAACACCATTTGGAAACCACATCGTAGGTGATCCATTTGACATGATTTGCAAATCAAGACACCCTACTTACACCCACGTGTGAGTTTGCCAAAACAAGTGGTTAGGTGACCTTTATCCCACAAATAAGGCATTCTCACCTCAAGTCACAAGTTCCCTCAAAATGGTTAGGTGACCTTTATCCCACTAAGAGTTCCCAAGTGACTCAAGTGTTGTGTAAAAGGACGGTGTTGATCTTGTTTGTAAAAAAAGTTTAGAGGTTTCAAAATTCTAGTTTAGAAAACTCTATGTACTTGTATTTGCATGCTTTCAAATACAAGATACCCTATAGTTCTTTGATTAAACCTATTTTAATCTTTAAAATCATTAAACCATTTTAATAACTTTTATTAACTTTAAAGAACCAACATTTTCAGCTTGTTAAGTTTGTTAATGAGTTTGTTATGAATATTCAAATACAAACCAAACAATCAAACAACAAACAATCAAACAAGCATAATATACAAACATGAGTGCATAACCATAGCTACTAAGTTGACAACACTTGTTTGCCATCACAAGTGTTGTCATAAGGTCTTTTCTAAGGTTGAAAACAATCACAAAATGCAGGTCATCTTGGACCCCACTTGAACTTGCATCCATATGCTTCAAGTTCCATGTCTTTGATGTCCATCTTCGGGTCTTGAACTTGTGCATCTTCCTTTTACAAAATTGTATCCTAATACATTTTCTAATAAAGAAATGCACCTAATCTATTACAAACCCAAATGAATGAATAATTACAACCCAAATAATGAAACAAAATTACAACCAAATTGAATGAATGAATACAACCAACACAAGCATCCAAACATCACAAGGTCAATGGCTAGGTTATGCACTTTATCATCCAATGATCATAACATCAAAACACCTAATGAAACCCCTTTTAAAACCACCAAATTTCAGCCAACATAAACTGAAATTTTTGGTTTTAAATATTGTCCAAACAATCAACACATCAAGATATGTATCTTTCAAGATCTAATCACTAGCATGTGTGATATGACCTTGAAAGTTGGGGAATCATTCAACCAAACAATAACAGCCCAAAAACAGCCTAAAATATGTCTATAAACATCCTTTAAAACCAATTTTAAAGAACAACACAAGCAAGTCATCCACATAACCGGCTCTAGATGCCATTGACGGGTTTGTTAAAACACTAAAACATAGTTTAACCTTTTAAACTTTTCAGAAAACGCAGCGGAGGTATAGGATTATAACAATTTATAATCTGAAATTTTCGTGTTCTTAGTGTCCATTTAATGTAGAAAAGCAAACCCAACAAAAGGATCATGTGTGTGAATGAAACAAGCTATGACAAAACATAAACGTACATAAAATCACAGCTTGAACAAGCTGTGACAACTACCTTGTTCCAGCAGCAAATGTCGACCAAAATGAGGTGTTTGATGCTTGTTCTTTTGGCCAAGACTTCAAGGAGGAGTCCTCAAGTGCTTATACCCCAAGCCTTGTGAAGCACACACCACTTTTGCTAGGAATAGTTCACCAAAATCAAACCAAAAAAAACTCCAAATCTGCAGCTCAAATCCGAGAGAGAAGAGAGAGAGGAGAGAGTCTTTTGATTTTTGTTTGCATGAAATGATGTGTTGTTAGAGGTGGAGTCAATTGCTAGTTAAGAGTTGCAAGTCTCAAAACACAAAGGTCCAATGAGAATGCAACAAGGGGGCAGCCATGTGTTTTAAATTTTAAGAGATTCCCTCTTAAAATTATAACACATAATATAAGTTAACTAGTCCTTTTAACTAGACACATATACAAGTAACCATTTAATTGTATAATCTAGTCACTCCATTATAAGTTTTGCATATTATTTAACTAATTTAAATAAAATTACAAATAACTCATTGAACAAAGTATCCTAATAAATTGTTCCATCTCATATGCAACTCTTTAGAAAACCTATTTTCTAAATTGGTGTAAATATTTAATTGCATGATCATATCATCAATTAATATTAATTGGTGTTTGCTAAGCTTGTTATTGGGTATAACCCGACTTGGATCATAACGTACTAACCACATCAATATTCTAAGTGTCTTGGGCACACAGAATCCTACAGATTGGAACCGGACTCAATCAATAAATCATAAGGCTTTGTTTGCAGACTGAGTCAATTTATTCATTTGGTTTGATTGTGTTTGTTTTTTCTTTTATGTTACACTATTGCATTATAAGTCTTGACATTACCATGTCAATCTATATATGTATTCAAACTTGTGTTTGCTCACCGGCTACTTCGTTAGCTAACTCGTTACTTTTTCACATGATTTTAGGAATACAGATTAGTGGACTTCTATATGTACATTTAGGGCTTAGACTTAGTCAAGATTAAAGACAGTTGTATTATGTTTACTTGAGTTTTTATTTAATTGTAATGTATTTATTGATTAGTAATATTCAATGAAAAGACATTTAATATTATTTTAATCCATTCAGTACCATGTACTATAGCAATCGATTTGGATACGTCCGCCCTAGTGATTCCGGTATTAGTTGCATGTGACAGACTAGTATCAGAGCCATGGTTATAGAGAATTAGGTTATTTAAAATGAAATGAACTAGACTTTAGCTAATAACCTTACACATGAGCCATCTCATGTATTTTATATGCTTATATAGGATTTTTATGTTCTTTCTATGCTTAGACATGATTATGTGATTATATACTATTGGTCCATTTGATCGATTTGCAGTACAAATAAGATGTTGGATTGTTCAATATCAAATACAAAAAACAAGAAACAAAGATGATGAAGATTGAGAGCAACCACAAATGATTCAAAATAAAGCAATGATGATCAACATAATTAATAATAACATAGCACAATGATATACCAGTGAATAAACTGCTTACAATACTCACTTGCAACAAGAATAAACGATTAGGGTTTTTGCAAGCTTAACAACAATGAAAATGATCAAAACTATATATAGCAGTCTTAGTTTCGGAGACAGTTTCGATGTCAGCAAAACTGTTCTGCCGAGACTATAGTTTCGCTCGGTAGAAACAGCAGTTTTGCAGGGAGAACTAAACAGCTGACTGTAGTTTCGCTCACAGTTTCGCTGGACTACAAAACAAGATAAAACTAAATACATATAAAAGTAGACTAACATCAGACCTATTACAAAGAAATATAAACAATCTTATCTAATGTGAGTCCAACCTATACTTGATCTTTAATACTCGCCCTAGGTTGGAACTCACTGCCTTCAATCTCCTTGATTTGTCTCGTCAGCTCCAAAATCGTTCACTGCTTATGATGTATCTATATCAGTTCCTGCAGCTTCTTCCTCGGGGGCTTGAGACATAGATTCTCCCTGACCAGCTCCATTCTCCCCCGCTGCCTCTGATGTTCCTTCTACAGCTCCTGCAGCAACCTCCTTAGAAGCTTCAGCAAATGATACACTCTGGTCACCTCCAGCTTCATTAGCTCCCTCGGTACGAGCACTTGCTTGCGCAAGCTGTCTAGCCAAATCTCTGACTTCCAAGTTTAGCTCATCTGTAGCTCGTACTTTCTCGGCCATCTCTTTCACTTCGGCCCGCACTCCTCTCACTTTGTTAGCCACATTCATAAACAGACTGGCTTGCTTTCTTGTCTCCTCTCCTGCTCCTACTTTAATATGATTTTCGCATATAAGTAGCAGGTCCTCGTCATAAAAACTAAATAATTTCATAAGATCAAATACTCTGAATTCACCTCCATTCTTTATCCTGATCACCGCCTCCCCCATGTTGTTATCATAGAACCACTTCTCAAAGCCTTGTAGCTGTTGGGGGAGGGGATCTACCAATCAGATCCTATTTACTGTCTTAGGGGCTTTAACCCTTAGCACAATCTTACCTTTCCCTGTCTCCCAGTCTTTGTCCTTCTTGGACCTTCTCCTTTCGGCCTTCATATATCCAAATGATTCAAAATTGTCATTTAGCCCATTCTTTATCTACTTCTCAAGCAATGAGGCTCTTTCACTTAGATGAGCTTTTAGTAGTGGTAGAGCCGCCAGCCTTCTCAGATCCCATTTGGGCAAGGTTTTGAACGCCTTTTTCTTATGCATGTAAGTTATACCTCCCCCTCTCCTCTTGATCATAAACATTTTAAGGTCGGGGTTGTAGCACCAACTGATGATTTTCTTGTGTGCTTCCTTTTTGCTCAACCCTTCCATGTTTTGGAACAGGGGAGTCAGCTCTTTAGGCTCCTTTTCTTTGGCAAACCATTCATCTTTGCCCATCTCAAACAAATCTCCTTCCTTGTCTCCTTTCTTTGCAACATAGGTTAGGGGCCTCTCATCAACCTCATAGTATTCGGGTTCTGAATCATAATCAACCAGTTGCTCATCATCTTCTTATTCATCAATTAGCCTCTTTCCTTTCTCAGCATCCTTTTTAGTATTCTTCTCTACTATCACCTCTTCACCAACCAAATCCTTCTCAAAATCAAACTGCATATTAACGAATCCAGCTTCAAATATCTCATCAACATTATCCACATTCTCATTCTCTACTCCAGAACCTCCCACTCTTTCAGTTGCGCACCAGATGTGCCCTCTCCTGCCCTGGAGGATGTACCCACATTTAAGAATGGGTATTTTGAAGTATCAGTTAAATCATCTAACTCAGATCGAGTTAGTTGATTGGGCAGGTCGGCAGCAACTTTTAAGTCACTTATCTCCTCAAACAGCTTCTTTATCAACAAACTTTGGTCAACTAGCATCTTTTTCATACCTTCAATCACCTCATCCTTTTGACTTTCTCTCATCTCTTGATTAATAAGTTTGGTTTTCATCATGCTTAATTCATTAGCAAGAGAGGTGTTGAGATTTCTAATTACATCCTCATCTAATCTGACTCTCTCCTCTCTCCTTGAGGTCTCAGTAAAGGATTGATGTCTATGTTTAGTCCTTCTTTCAGTCTCCCCCACATCATACTTCTTCTTTGATCTTCTTTCTTTTTCAGCCCTTACCTCCTCAGCTATTTCATGCACTTCCTCTTCAAAGCCATAGTCCTTCTCCTTCGCATATCTTTTCCTTTTCTTAGTCTCATCTGCCTGCTTCACTCTTGTCTCCTCTACCCTTTTGTTTTCTGATTCATCAACACTCCTCATGTAATTCCACCTTTCTGGTGGGTACATATTCTCCCAGAGGTGTGTAATCTTTCCACTGAAATCATGAAGGATGGCACAACAGTCTGCAAAGATACGGATGTTCATTTGCACCAGTCTTTTCACCTCCCCATGTCTTGGTAAATTTGGAATAAGATTATCTAAAATCATCTGTAAGAATCGAGGGTACAGTAGCCATTTATCCTTTTTCAAGGCCATCACATTCTCAGCCATGCATGCAAAAATCAACTTAGCAATGTTTGCCTTCTCTCCTCTGCAGCATAAAACCATTGCTTTTGCCCAATCAATATTTAGCCCATCTGATCCACCTTTACGGTGATCTAAGCACATAATCAATACATGAGCTATGTATCTCCATTCCTTGGATAGAAAGGACTTCTTTATCTCCTTTCTTGTGCCAAAAGCTGGTCCCTCATAATCCATCAGCCTGAATGCTTCAAACACCTCCTGATCTGACATAGAAATCTCATCCCCTGTATCTTCATCCAGCCTTAGCACCCTCGATACAGTCTCTGCTGTAATAATCACCTCATTCTCCATGACCTTGGCAATAATCCTCTGTGTGTTGCCCCTAGTATCATACTCCGCTGTTCTCCAAAAATCTCTAATGTAAAGATCATAAACAGTAGTAGAGTGAGATATGGCGTAGGCAATGGGAGATCTTTGCAGCCAGCGAATGCAGTCTCTATTGCTAGCTGCTTTAGGGTGTGTATCGTCTAAAAGAGCACTGATGTTGTTTCTCTCATCAAACTTTAGATTCGCCATTAAATCTGAAAACCAAATGAAATGCACTAGAATAGTATATTAAATAATAATATTAAAGAAAAACAAGAAAAAGATTAAAATTAATTAAAAACCAAATTAATTTCGCTGGCCGAAACTGTAGTTTCACAGAAAGAGTTTTTGTTTCGGCAAGCGAAAATATAGTTTCGACAGCGTATATGCATTAGTTTCGGCAAGACAATGAAATAGATTCGACTGGCCGAAAGTATAGTTTCGGCGCAGTGAAACTGAGATTTTCACAGCGAAACTGTTAAGTTCGCTCGAACAGCATAACATCACAGTTTTGCTGAAAAACCATGAACTTTCGTTCAGTTTCGCAGGACTATCGGTACTTTCGCAGTAAGAACTGCGAAGGTACCGAAGAATCTCAGACAAATGGATTCACAATGTTGCAGTTAAACATCAATTAAGTTGTAATCTTGAGTTCGAAACTCACTTGCGAACAGAATACAAGGGTCAAACACTAAGAAGAAGCACCTAAAATCAAAATCGTATACGGAATCACGGACAAGCCCTAAAACTCCTATACCCTCGATCGTGCGAAAATGAGAAAGTAACTTTGCAAAATGAGTTATATAGCAAATAGTTTCGCAGCGAGCAAAACTCTGGTCGAAATTGACTTTGCTCAGCATAAGAGATCCGGCGAAGCTACAATTTCGCCTCGCGAGACTACCAGCGAAAGTATAGTTCCGCTATAAACCAAAACACTTTTTAAAAATTTACTTTGATTCTTTTACTTTTAAAATCATAAAATAAAATAAAAATAAAAATAAATAAAAGGAAAATAAAATGAAATAAAATAAAATAAAATAAAATAAAATAAAATAAAATAAAAAAGAATTAAAATAAGGTAAACAAAATCAAAAGAAAATTGCCCCACACAATCTCACCAAAATACACTATTAATAATTGAGTAATAAATTTTGAACAATTATAAAGGATATGGACGAGAAGCTGATAAGATCTTCTGGAGAATCAAAGTTTGGTGAGATTGCTGATATGCTGGTCCTTTTAAGTCCATGCCTTCTTCGTTTCAACAGATGCATCACAGCTATTGTTATCATGTTTTTGGTTTAAGTTTAAAGAAAAAATTGAATGACCCAATCCCCATAGACATTTTGCAAAGAAACTTATCCTGTACTCATGATGTATTGACTAAATGACACGCTTTGCATGAATCTTCCTCTTAGAAGCAACAGAGATCATATTTCAAAAGAAGAAAAACCCTTATAAACATCAAATGATGAGAGCTCCAGGTCTATACTTACATATAATAGAGGAGTTGATCAATTAAGTTTTCCAGATGATAACTTCAGGTCTATACTTACGCATAACAGAGAAGATTATCATATTTTACCGATGAGAGCTCCAGGTCAGTACCATCATACAGCAAAGAAGATCATCACTCCAGGTCAATGTTCACACATAGCAAAGGAGATAAGCACAAGTTAGAATACAACAGGGAGCATCTAATATGCAAAGATGAAAAAGCATATTGCTTTTTGAGATAGATTGAAATGATTTGACACAAAGAAGCTTTAGAATAACTCAAAACAGAGGTATCACGTTCTTAATCCTTTTTGAACAAGGACTTGAAACTTTGTGAAGGGCAAAGATGTCAAGGGGATTATTTGAGTCATCAAGTTTCTTGTTCTATCAGTTCAGCTACAAGAAAATAGTTTACTTCGATTTTTGGCTGAACCAATCAAACATATCCCACACAATACTGTTAACCTCCTTTACATCGTCTAGACTTCTCATTATATTCTGCAAAGGGAAACAAAAAGAACTTTTAATATATATTATCCCCCGAAATTTCTCCATTTGAGAAAGATGTGAAAATTTCTCACTTTATCGTATATCATTAGAAAGTTTTATTATAAAAATTATTATTATTTTATTTTTTATTTTATATCTATATTTTTTATTTTATTTTATTTTTTTATTTTTTATTATTTTTTTATATATATATTGTGAAAAATGATGAAGGGTGAAGGAGCGAGTAGAACTAGAAGAAAAGAAAGAAAATAAGAAGAAAAGAATAAAAAATTTTGTACAGAACATAAATTAAAGAAAATAGGTTTTAAAATGATATTAAACCTAACATAGAGAAATGTTCATAAAAGCAAGGTTTATCAAATGTTTTAGTGAAAAGATCTGCTTTTTGATTTTTGGTGTCAATAGGAATAATATCAATGAAACCCTTTTTCCTGAGCATCACGAATTGCATGAATCCGTGTCTCAATGTGCTTGGTTCGGGAATGATGAATAGGATTCTTGGCGATCCCAATGGCTGCTTCGTTGTCACAGAACAACGGTGTATGGAGAAAGTTGATCCTATAGTCAATCATCTGGTGCTGGATCCAGAGTTCTTGTGAACAGCAACTGGAGGCAGTAATGTATTCTGCTTCTCCCGTAAAGAGAGAAACAGTGGTCTGTTTCTTGCTTTGCCATGAAACCAGAATTTCCCAAGTATTGACACCCACCAGTAACCGATTTTCTGTTTAACCTGCAGCCATTAGAATCACTATCAAAATATTCATGTTAGTCAAAATTCCCACCATAAGGATACCAAAGACCCGAACGAGAAAAGCCTTTAAGATAAACAAAGATTCGTTTTACTACTTTTTCATGACTCTTTCCGATCAGATTGATATCGAGCATAATATCCTACAGCAAAGGTGATGTCGGGACGACTTGCTGTAAGATACATAAGGGGATAGAGATGAGGATCAACAGGTTTCCCGTTTTCCTCAAGAGTGAGACACATTTTAGCAGTAAATGGAGTCATTTCAGGGGAAGCGTCATCCATCTTGAATTTCTTCAACATCTCTTTAATGTACTTCTCTTGAAGAATGAAAATGCCTTCTGCCTTTTGTTCAACTTGTAGCAGAAGGAAAAAGCACATCTCTCCCATCATGCTCATTTCGAAACGACTACGCATTACCTCCTCAAAATCCCGACATAATTTTGGATTGGTGGAGCCAATGATAATATCATCGACATAGACTTGTACGATTAGCTTCTCACTATCCACTTCCTTCTTGAATAAAGTCATATCGATGGTGCCACGAGAGAATCCACTGCTTAAGAGATACTGTGTTAGAGTCTCATACCTGATTCGAGGGGCCTGATAAAGACCATAAAGAGATTTGTCAAGTTTATAAACTTTGTCAGGAAAATCAGGATCCTGAATACAAGGTGGTTGACACACGTATATCTCCTCTTCAATGTCTCCATACATGAAGGCACATTTGACATACATCTGATAGACTTTGAACTGTTTTTGAGCGGCATGAGCTAGAAAAATTCTCATGGCTACAAGACGGGCGACAGGAGCAAAAACTTCGGTATAGTCAATCCCTTCTTCTTGAGCAAATCCTTGCACCACCAATCTTGATTTGTTCCGCACCAAATGCCACGATCATCAGGTTTGTTCTTAAAAACCCATTTCGTGCCAATTGGGCATTTGTTTGGTGTAAGATTGACCAGAGTCCACACTTTGAGTTTTCTGAATTGTTGTAGCTCTAATTGCATTAATTCAACCCAACAAGGGTCCTGGAGAGCTGCATGAACGTTTTTCGGAACGCTTTGGGATATAAAACAAGAGAAGATACAAATGATAATCAAACCAGATTGACTCCGCGTCCGTACTCCATCGTTGATAGATCCAATGATGTTATCATGAGGATGATCTTTCAAAGTTTTGAAATCAGTGGGTATAGGTAGGATGTTTGGAGAAGGTGGGCTGATAGATTGTGGATGGGTAGATGAAGGTGAAAGGGATGGTACTTGCTGTGATGAGGTAGATGTTGGTGATGAAGGAAGGGATGCAGAAACAGGTGGAGGTGGAAGATCTAATGATGATGAAGACGATATAATATCAACTGACATGGCATCATTTGCAGATGAGGTGGAATGGTCTTGACGAATGACAGGTAATGGAGTTGGAGGAATGATATTTAATTGAACATTGGAGATAGACGCATCATTGTCAAAGACAGGAAGATTAAAGGATTTAAACACCATATCGGAGTCAAAGAACCATGCTGGTTCAGATCGAACATCGGAGTAATTAGATTCCTGCCAATCAACATAGAACGACTCTTGAACAATACGTGTTCTCTTGTTATATACCCGATAAGCCTTCTGAGAGGAAGAATAGCTGACGAAGTAACATTCATCAGACACGGCACTGAATTTCGTCTTCTGTGTGCAGGAGCAACCAAATCGTCGAAAGAAGTCAATTAAAGGCTTTCTCTTATGAAAAAGTTCATAAGGAGTTTTCATTTTGTCTTTGACTATCAACACCCTGTTTAGAACGTATGAAGCGCAGTTTACCGCCTCCGCCCAAAAGATAATGGGCAAGGAGGATTCAATCAGCATCGTATGAGCGGCTTCAGTTAGGGTGCGATTCTTTCGTTCAGCTACTCCGTTCTGTTGAGGGGTCCTTGCAGCACTGAATTGTCTTAAAATTCCCTTAGCAGCACAGAACGAATCAAAGATCTGATTTCTAAATGCGATACCGTTGTCACTTCTGATTTCCATAACTTTTCTCTTGCTTATAGACTCGATTGACATAATTAGCTTCTGCAGCTCCTCAGCAGCATCTCCCTTATGAGCATGAAATCTCACCCAAGAGTACTTGGAAAAATCATCTGTTATAACAAGACAGAAAGATTTTTTTAGCAATTGATTTAACACTGATTGGGCCAAACAAATCGATGTGTAATAACTCGAGGGATTAGATATGCTATTTTCAAGTTTTGGCTTGTGTGGTTTCTTATGTTGTTTACCATTGGCACATGCGATACATTTTTCGACCACAGAAAAATCTTTTAAAGGTAGTCCCCTAACGAGATTGTTTTTAACCAATTTGTTTATATTTTTGAAATTAACGTGGCCCATTTTGCGGTGCCATAGAAAAGACTTAGAAGTGGAGGCTTTGGAAAGAAGACAGGTGACGGTAGATGTTGACTCCCTTGAACCCATGTCAAGAAGATATGTATCATTCTTTCTCGGAGCCCTCATTAGTACCATCTCATCTGGAATATCAATCTCAGATTTTAAAAAGCGACATTCATTGGATTTGAACAAGACCGGAATGTCCTTATCATAGATCTGAGAGACACTCAACAGATTAAAGGCAAGCTCGGGTACATAATTGACTTTCTCTAAAGTTAGCGACCCATTAGAAACTTCTCCTTGACCGATCATTTTCCCTCCTTTCTTGTCGCAAGCGAATGTGACATATCCTCCATTTATTATTCGATAATTGGTCAGTAAGTCCTTGAGCCCCGTCATATGTCTGGAGCATCCACTATCTACATGCCATACACTATTAACGACCTTCGTGAATGACTCCTGCAAACATATCAAAGAACAGGTTAACCAGGTGAAATGGGGACCCAAGTTTGAACAACTTTGGGTTTAGGAAAAAAAGATTTTTTATAGAAGAAATTATTAACTAATTTTGTCAATCTATTTCCAAATGAATTCCTATTAACATGTCTATAATGTAGTTCTCGACAGTTCTTAACTATATGATCATCTTTCCACATCTAAAACAGTGTGGTTTTAATCTAGATCTGGTATGTAACGGGGTAGGAATAAGATCAATATGTATTTCCTCATCACATTCAGACAGTTTAGAATCTACATCACTGTATGTATCATACATGTCTCGAGGTCTGTTTTTATTTGAAAAAGAATAGTTATTTACAAAAGAAGATGAATTGTCATCAGAAGTACATGTAGTACTTGTACCACTTGTACGAGCATCAGATGATGACAATATCCTTTCGTTTCAAAAAGAGTTATTCATTGGGATAAAAGATGGAATAGGATGAGAAAAAAATTTTTCAAAGCAATTAGTCTGATTTTTCTTGATGTTCGATTTGCTGGAATTATTTACACTATTAACACAATCCGAAACACGAGCATATCATAATCTTCAGAAGTTAAAGACGAAACAGAAACATCATGAGAACATGATGAGACAGAGTCTATTACAGATTCACTAGAAACAAAAACAGAATTTAAACTAGATTTATGATCTAAAGCAGGATGTTGAAACTCAGGTGTACTAAGACTAGTGCATCCAAGCCCGCTAGTCGGTCCATAATCGTAGTCCTCACGAACATGCTTAGGATTCACACCTTCTAAACCTGCAGACATACTATTAGTATCTATTGTGATTAAATCATTAGAAGGATGAGGAACAGGCAAAGGAGAATAGCAGTAAGTACTGGGAGGAGGATAAACCTTAGCATTTTCATATCCCAATCCTTTTTTAATCCTAGCCCCCCATTGAGATTTACATAGATCATCATGTTTCATTCCCGATGAAGTTTGCTTGTCTCAAATTCAGCAAGACCAACCCTTTCAGTCAAAGTGTTAATCTCAACATTTCTTTCCAAAATAATTCGTTTTAAGTGATCATTCTCTTTCAAAGCCACGTTTAATTTAGCTAAAAATTTGATTCATTTATTTTAAGTTCCTCATTAATTCTTTTTAAATCTTTCTCATTATCAATTAATAGATGATTAGTTTTATAAACCCTAAATAATCTGATTTTACATGCAGAAGAACACATATCCTGAATTACCTCATACGGAAGCCCCATCACGACCTTTTCTGCTTCTAAGGCCTTCTCACATTGGCACACCGGAGTACTTGACTTTCTTTCCTCAACAGTGACAGCAGCATCATCTTTTTCTTTTCCTTGCTCAGTGGATGTACTTCCTTCCTTCCTCAGTTCTTCAGATTTACCTTCTTTCACCCTGTCATCCTCCTTTCCTTTTTCCTTCACAAATATCTCAGCTTCAACTTTAAGTTCCTTGAATGGGTCAAATTCAACCTCACAGTTTACCTTCCCCTTTCCTTTAACAATTCATCCACCAGTGCTTGATTAATCTCATCTCTCGTCTCTTCAACCTCAGCATTCCAATCAAAATTAGAAATTAAAGTTGTCTCTTACTTATGACTCATATCCTCTTTACTCCCGCTAGATGCCAGTCGTGGAACTCCAGAGTTACTTGGGCCAGTGACAATTGGCAATGGACATTCACGTTTGAAACGTCCCAATTGTTTGCAGTTAAAACACCTTAGCTTAGGTTTATCAAATCCCAGTTTGGAGTTAGAGCTTTGACCTCCGAAGTTCTTTCTTCCAGTGTGTTCCATGAATCTCCGAGCTCTCAGTATCAACATTGCCATTTGCCATTGAATATCAGTCTCTTCAAGATCATCAGGGTCCACCTGATACATATCATCCATCCCCTTGCCATTCAACTCCCCTGCCACTAAGGCTTTATAGCTCTGAACAAACATACCAAAAAGAGCCATTGTCTCGGATGGAACTGAAGCTCCAACACTTGCTTTTGAAGTAGACTGATCTCTCCCAACACTACCACTACCTCCTGAATATACCAGTATTCACTCCTCCTTGAATAGATGTCTGCATATGAGAGCTAGCAGCGGAAGACAGTAATGCAGCATTTTGAGTGAAACCAGATGTAGGCATCATGGTCTGGTTAAATTCCCTCCTCTTCATGTCCAGCTCAAAGGAATTAAGTTTATTGATGATGTCCATCAGCTTGTAATCAGTGAAACCTCTTTTATGCTTAAGCATTCTCACCTGAAGGCTCCACTGAGGTGGGAGAGAGTCTAGCAATCTGTTTACTTGCACACTGTTGGAAAGTTTTTCATCGTATTTCTTCAGTGTGCTTGAGATTGTTAGAAAACGATTTGTGAGATCTGTGAGACTCTCGTTCTTGTATCCCACAAAGGAGTTGAATTCCTTCTCGGCTTGAATGCTCTTATCCTTCACCAACTCATCATTACCATCATAGAACTCACATAAAGCATCGAAGAGGGACTTAGCATTTTTATGCTCAGCAAATTGGTTGTAGATGTCTGGTGCGAGACAGAGAGTTAATGCTCCAAAAGCTTTCTGGTCACGATCGATGAGCTTCAGATCCTTCTCAATGAATGTAGACGAGTCCTTGTTTTGAGATACAACATCACCAACAGTGACAGTTGGTATGTGAGGACCAGAAATGATAGATTCCCATTGATTGTGGTCAGTGTAGAAGAAAAAGGCTTTGAGACATCTCTTCCAATCCTCGAAATTATCCCCGTCAATGAGTGTTGCAGGTCTATTGGGAGCTACACTTTCAAGATTAGCAAGAGTGAGAGAAGTCATCTTTGACATACTAGTTTCGCTGGAAAGAAACTAGTTTCGCTGAAAATTGGTAAGTTCGCGGACAATTTCGCAGGGGAAAACTAGTTTTGCTAAACTGCTGTAATTTCGCATGCAATTTTGGCAGCAGTTTCGCTAGCCAAATGCCAAACAAACTTAGTTTTGCCGATAGTTTCGCACGAAACAAGCTTGAACTTTCGTTCAATGATACTTTCGACAACAATTTTGCTTGTAAATCACTCATAAGCACTGTGGAACTTTCGTTCAATGAAACTAGTTTCGCAGGACACCAGTAAAAAACTTCAATGAAGATAACCAATGTAGTTTGTTAGGTCTAAGATCAGTAGATCTAGTCCATTTTGTATAGGCTTAGTACTTGAATTAATATCTGTAATGAGTGGTTGTAATTCATTATTGTGTATGCATTATATGTATAGGTTAACCCATATATATGTGTGTTGATTTATGTATGTTTGCATGTACAAACATTATACTTAGTCAATTTCAGAAATTGACTAAGTGTAAGAAACATCTACGGATGAACATTTTGATCTTCCGTAGATATGTTTCTTACAAGTAAAATGCATCCAAAGATCTTCTGCGGATGAACAACCAGCTTTGAGGATGGAAGAACAAGATTGCTTCGGAAGAACAATGTACCCTTGGAAGAACAAGACTCCTGCGGAAGAACAAACATCTACGGAAGACAATATTCCTGCGGAGTCCAAACACTGGTATAATACAAGTGTTACAAGTCAATAAGTCAACAAGGCAGTTATGCGAATCCTAAAAAATCCTGTTGATGCATGTATGTCCCTAGATCATGAGCTGTAATGTAATAAATCTTGTCTGTCTGATTATGATGTAAGTTGTATTGATTAATGAAATGAAATGAATTGTTTGTTACATGTGTTGTTTAATATTTCATTAATGAGTTGTGATTGAATTGATTGGGTTTATGAATGTTTGAATGAGTGCACATTATGTTATATTAATTAAAACATTCAAACGTAACTTAATGAAGTTCTCATGCGAATGGCCCATGCGAATGGACCACACGCATGAATAACTTCATACGATTGACTCAATCGCACGACTGAAACAGGAGACTGGATCAGTCGTATGATTGACACATAAGATTAACTCAATCGCACGACTGAACACTCAGTCGTGCGGATGAATCAACCGCATGGTTCAATCGCACGACTGAACCATACTTATGGCCCAGTCGCACGATTGAACAATACTAACCTATAAATAGACCCAATTCGTGGAAACCGTAAGCATTCATCCCATTACGATTCCAGACATACCCTAGCCGTCCAGAAGCCTCCCAAATCGTTCTCCAAGTTCACAGAACACATCAGATCGGTTCCTAATCGATTTCTGACGTTGATTTCAATTCTTGATTGATTCATCGTGTGTTCTCACTGATTGGATCGCCAATCAAATAGGATTCCGCACTATTTGAGTTGGTTTAACACGCAATCACTCGGTATTTCGTTCAAATACCAGGTCCTAACAAGTGGTATCAGAGCATAGGCTCTTCATTTCGTGTTGATTCAATCAAGATTGCATAAAAGTTTGTGTTTTTGCACGAAAAAACGCAATCTTTAGCATCAAAAGTGATCTTGGACGTTCCCTGCTCATCGAAGAAGTTCAGTTTTACGGACTTAAGCGATTTGGACTTGCGAAATTTCGAATTTTTACGGCTGAAACCCGTCAAACCTAGAATTTTCGCAAAACAGCAGCTTCAGTCGCACGAGTGACCCATTCGCACGACTGGACTCCATTCGCAGTGCTCATTCGCACGACTGGACCTAGTCGCACCCTCATTCGGCCGACTGAACCGTTCGTTCGCATAGCTCATACGCACCAGATTCATTCGCACGACTGAACCATTCGCCCTGTTCAGTCGCACGGTTGAACCAATCGCAGAGTTCATACGCATGATAAGACCATTCGCATCCTTCAGTCGCATCAGTTAAAGTTTATTTGATTAGATTCTAAGTTTATTAGTCATGGAAGATCAGATGTCTCGCCTTTACTGCTTGGGAAGGACTCAAGAATTCAGAACCTGCAGTGTTGCTTGAGAGTGAGGTGGGTAATACAAGTAAACCACCAGAAAGCTCTTGACTTTAGATGCGTTTACCCACTGGAACCACGTTTTGAGTAGATCTACCTCAATGGAGTAGATCCTAATCTGTGGGAAGCTATCGAGGTTGGTTATAGTACACCGGTGGGAGCAGATGGAGTTAAAGTTAACGTTAAGTGGGATGACCGACGCACAGAAAGTAAAGTATAATGCAGAGAAAAGGGTTTATGCGTTGATCACTCAGTCTATCCCAAAGACAAATTCCATTCCCAGTACTCAGAGAACAAGCAGTCCAAGAAACTGTGGGATGAGCTAGAGAAAAGGATATGATGGGAATGCATCATTAAAGGCAATCAAGGCAAAGGAGTTAAAGAAGGAATTCGATAACTTCTCATCGATTGGTAACGAGAGTTTAGATGAAGTCATAGACAGATTCTACCACTTGATGAGCGAGTTGCATACACATGGAGTGGAAACAACTATGGAAGAGAAAGTAAGCAACTTCGCAGACGGATTGCCTGATAAGTGGGCTTCATTCGTGTCTAATCTTAGACAGAATGGAATGCTTGTAAAGCTGGATATAAATGACTTCATTCTCAAGCTGCGTGAAGAAGCACTAAGGATGAAGTATAGAGCACAGAAGTCTTCGTATACACAAAACCCAGCTTTATACAATGCCACGCCTCAAGCTAAGACATCTGGAGCACCTCTCCAGACAGCATTTGTGTCTAGCTCGTCAGGTCCTTCACATGCTTCTCCTTCTGGATCAGACACGTCAGGGTCGTCATGTACCCACTATATTGGATCAGAAGCAAGTGCTACCAAATTGAAGACCGAGAACCTCGGTAATGTGACCGTAGAAGTAGCACGAGAGCATATGGATCTTCTAGCCGCAGTAGTTCATTCATATGATGGACTTGTTGCTGGGAAGATTGGAAACTGCCATCTGGCAGATGATGAGACTACGAGCAAGGTAGATGAAATGGAGCTTGAAAGAATGGATATAATGTGGGCCTTAGCTAGCGCTGTCCGAAGGGCGAAGAAGTTTGTTAAGAAGACAGGACAAAATTTGATAGCTACTAAGGACACCACATTTGGCTTTGACAAGAGCAAAGTGACCTGCTTCAACTGTGGAGAGAAAGGGCACTTCAAGAGGGAATGTGTCAAGCCAAAGAAGACGGGTAATGGGAACCCGTTCTCATCCTTTACTCGCCAAGACAAAAGCTTCCAGTTCTACTTCATCAAACAAGGACCCAAAAGCCTTGACTGCTCATGATGATGAAGGACAGGACTGGAGTTTTAGATTTGTCTCACCAGAATCTAACATTGCCAGTGTTGAAGATATTGATGATGATTCTGCGAGTGAAGGTGATTTAGCAGTTGAAATAGCGATGTCACACAGTGAAGAAACAACTGCAGCTGAGGTCAGTTACACACCAAAGGAGGAGACTTCCACGTCAGAAACAGAAAAGTCAGAATCACCAGAACCAGAGACGTCTGATGCTGCGTTGATGGCTAACTCTTCTGAAACAACACAGGTAAGTACAACTGACCAAATGTTTAATAATCATGCTTGTTCTAACTGTGATATGTTTAGGAATAGCATTGATGAAAAATTTGCTAGGTTATTAGATCACAATGATAACTTAGTAAAGATTTACAACTATGCACTGAGGCCAATAGAGTTCTAAAACAAAATGAGCATAGTTATAAAGAAAAGATAGACCTATTGACTAAACAACTTAGGGAAACCGAAGTAGTTGCCTTTAATCAAGCAAATGACATTAGGTACTATCTAAACTCCCTAGAGGACACTAAGAAGCAAAAGGCAGTTCTAGAAGTAGAAGTTAATTCCTTAAAACAGAAACTGCATAGTTGGACTAGTTCTTCACACATAGTTCAACACTTAGTGAGAGAAAGGAATAATGGGGAGGGATTAGGCTACAAAGTGGTTCCACCACCACCTGAGACCTTGATGAACACCAAGTCTAAACCAGTAGTAAACAACAACCCAATCAAGGATCATGTGGTGACCACTCCTCTTGTTACTGATCCAGACACATCATGTTCATCTACTGAATCTGGACAGAAACAAAAGGAGGCCACTTCAAAGGCAAAGGGTAAATTGCCTTGTGTTAATCTGGAAAATGAATTTGAAAAAGTTAACTTAAAGTCAGGGTCAAACAGAGTCAAATCAGAACCCAAAAGACTTCAAACGTTAATTTTTCACATGCTACAAGTCAAAAACCAGTATAACAAAAAGTGGAACAAGTTAAACAGGTTAAAACAGTTAAATTTGTTAAACCAGAGAAAACATCAAACATGCAAGAGTCAAAACCTAAAGTGATTGATGTTCCTAAAGTGTCACGCATTTCTCCACAAAGAAAGTCTACTCATAAAGTTGATAGCAGATTGTGCTACAACTGTGGAGAATGTGGACATATTGCTTCCTATTGTCCTTTCTATCAGACACCTAGGAAGAAGATTGATCTTCAGGACTCTAGACCTAGGTCTTCTAAGAGGAGTTCTCTAACTCCACCTAGAAGATCTAGTGAACCTAAAGTCCAACCTGTAAGCCAGACGACTGTTTATCATAAACAGGCATTGCACAAATCTGGCTTATGGAAAGAGAAGTCATCCTGTGTGTCTGATACTGATGACAAGAAGGAATCTGAGCTACCCTCACCTTCTAAAGGTCAATGGGTAGAGTTTATGATGTGTGATGCCTCTGGGAAACCCAAGACAGTAAAGGCTTGGGTTCCTAACCTAAACTAATACATTTACTTGATATGTGCAGGGTGTTCGGTATAGCGCTGAGACTAACACGTGGATTATAGACAGCGGAGCATCCAGGCACATGACAGGAAATAGAGCCCTTTTATCAAACGTCAAACAAATAAAAGGAGGGCATGTTTCCTTTGCAGGAAACAAGGGAGGATACATCACAGCACAGGGAGAAGTGGGAAATCAGAAAGTTAAGTTTGATAAGGTGAACTACGTTCAACAACTTCAGAATAACTTACTTTCTGTTTCCCAAATCTGCGATAAAGGATTTAAAGTCATCTTCGACAACAAGAAGTGTTACGTGCTGAAGAAAGACTATATGATTCCAGAGGACCAAGTTCTGATGACTGCTTCAAGATATAAGGACCTTTATGTCTTGGATCTGTCAACAGCTGCTCCAACGGATCATGAGGTGCAGTGCTTTCTATCTAAAGCTACTGAGAAGGACTCAATCTCCTGGCATAGGAGAATGGGACACATTAGTCAAAGGAAGATGAATCACTTGATTCAGAAGGATTTAGTGAGAGGAGTAAATGTCAAGAACTTCCAACTTCCTGACTTTTGTGTAGCTTGCAAGAAAGGCAAACAGACAAAGAAGTCTCATAAGGAGAAGAAAGTTCATTCAATAGAACTTCCTCTTGAACTTCTTCACATGGATCTGTTTGGTCCAGTCAGTACAAGGAGCATTGCAGGCGATTTGTACTGTTTTGTGGTCACTGATGACTACTCAAGGTTCACTTGGGTAATGTTTCTGAAATCCAAATCAGAAACATTTGAGTCATTCAAGGAATTAGTCACCACTCTGGAATCCTCTCTACAAGCTAAAAGTTAGACAAGTACGCTCAGACAACGGGACAGAATTCAAGAATCAATGGATGGAGGCATACTGCAAGGAAAAGGGAATTGTTCATCAATTCACTTCAGCTACACGCCTCAGATGAATGGTGTTGCTGAGAGGAAAAATAGAAGCTTGATAGAGACTGCACGGACTATGCTGGCTGACTCGAAACTGCCTATCCAATTCTGGAATGAGGCAGTAGCAAATGCATGTTATACACTGAATCGAGTCCTAATAGTCAAGCGCCACGGAAAGACATGTTATGAGCTACTACAAAGACGCAAACCGAATTTGGAGTATCTTGAACCTTTTGGCGCGCCGTGTACTTCTGAAGAGACGCAAGAAGAAGAAAATTCAGCGAGAAGGCAGATGAAGGAATCTTTCTAGGATACAACATACCGAATAAGCGAGTTTACAATAACTCAACGGGTCTTGTAGAAGTGTGGTGTAATGTCGACGTTCAGAGATATACCACGCACCTACAGGCAAAGGACCTGCCTACTTCTTCGATTATGATGGATTCTTCAAATCCTTCAACATACCTCTCTCTCCCTCGGATGATGAGTTAGCTACTAGGATGATGTATGATATTCTGAATACACCATCTAGCACACAGGGAGAATCATCTACTCAGTCAGGGGGAGTAGTCGACGACAGTGACTCCTCTGAAGATGAAACTGAAGCAGATGACCAGAACAGTCAGGAGGAACAGGTTCCAGTTCCTGAAAGTCCACAAGCATCTACGAGTGATGCACCTTCGACTTCAGAACCTCAAACTCCAACTACCTCAGATGCAGAACAAAATGTTCATAATCTTGGTTCTGAGGTGGCTGTTCCAACTACTCCAGGATCACGACTAAACGTCTATCATCCCCTTGACAATGTTATTGGGGATGTCAGATCAGGAGTACAAACCCGAAATCAGTTATACTCAGCTGATTACGCCTCGGTTATGGAGAAAGGTATACATTCATGATGGTGCTTCGATGTTTTGTCTCGCAGGTTGAGCCAAAATATGTCAGTGAGGCACTAAATGATGAGGCGTGGGTGAGTGCCATGCAAGAAGAACTTCTGCAGTTTAAGAAGTTAGGTGTATGGACTCTGGTTGATAAACCTAAAGGTGCTAAAGTCATTGGCACTAAATGGGTACTAAAATGCAAGAAGGATGACCAAGGGGTCATTATCAGGAACAAAGCTCGACTGGTGGTTCAAGGTTTTCGCCAAGTCGAGGGAATTGACTACAATGAGGTGTTTGCACCCGTGGCAAGGATGGAAGCTATTCGTATCTTCCTTGCCTATGCATCGTACATGAAGATCAAAGTCTACCAATTAGATGTAAAGAGTGCATTCCTTCATGGGGAAATCAGAGAGAAACAGTCTATGTAAGTCAACCCGAGGGTTTTGAAGATCCTTACCATCGGGATAGAGTTTACAAGCTCGACAAAGCTTTATATGGGCTTCATCAAGCTCCTCGAGCTTGGTATGAGAAACTCTCAACTCATCTTGTGAAACACGGCTTTCGCAGGGGAGTAATTGACTGTACACTGTTTATTAAGGAAAAGGATGGCGACCTACTGCTTGTACAGATATATGTTGATGACATAATCTTCGGGTCAAAGAACGAAGAGTTATGTAAAGAGTTTGAAGCAGTAATGAAGAAGAAAGATTTGAGATGAGTGCCATGGGGGAGATGAAGTTCTTTCTCGGGTTACAGGTGGATCAAACACCTAATGGAATCTTTCTACATCAGACCAAGTATGTAGGAGACATTCTCAGTCGCTTTGACATGGAGAATGCTTCTGCTGCTGGGACTCCACTTGCTACGAATCATGATATAGCACCTGATGAGAATGGAGATCTAGTAGATGCCACTATGTACCGAGGAATGATCGGATCCCTCATGTATCTCACTGCCTCAAGACCTGATATTATGTATGCTACATGTCTATGTTCAAGATATCAGGCTAAACCAAAGGTCAACCATCTGATCGGGGTCAAGAGGATTTTTCGTTATCTGAAGGGTACACCCACACTTGGATTGTGGTACCCTCATGATGATGACTTTGAGCTTACCGCGTATAGTGACTCGGATTACGGGGGCTGCAAGATGAACTACAAGTCTACATCAGCGGGGTGTCAATTCTTTGGGAGAAGATTAGTTACCTGGCAGTGTAAGAAGCAGACATCGGTTGCATTGTCAACCTGTGAAGCCGAATATGTTGCTGCTGCAAGTTGCTGTTCACAAATCATCTGGATTCAACAGCAAATGCGGGATTACGGTTTAAAATTCTCATCTACTCCTATTTTTGTTGATAACTCCGCTGCAATTGCAGTAACTAAAAATCCGGTCCAACATCCTAAGACCAAACACATCGGTATTAAATACCATTTCATAAGAGATTGTTTTGAAAAGAACTTAATTGATGTGGTTAAAATTAATACTGATTTTCAACGCGCTGACCTCTATACTAAAGCCTTTGATAAACCACGTTTTCAATATTTATTAGAGGTCAACGGCGTTAAAAAGAAAAGTGAGGTAATTCCTGATGATGAAAATGTGTAGTCCGATGTCGTTTAGTTAAATTTATTTTATTTAATTTGATTTGTCTATTTGATTTTATTTTATTTAACTCATGTTATTTTGCTGTTAATTAAAATCCTAAAATAATTAAACCAGAAATGATTTTAGTATTTTAGGGGGAGAATATGTCAGCAAGTTAACATTAAAAAAAAAAAAATGAGGGAGAAGGAGTAGCTAGCTGAAATAAGGTAGATTGTGTCTGTGATACCGATTCAATACCTTTGGAAAATGATAGTACACAGGAACAAATCAAGAGGGACTTTAAAATTTAAGTTTTAGAAAGATGCAAAAGTTCAAAGTATAAATCTGTGTAGTCTAAGCAATACTAAAGGAAAGATGATAGAAAACTGGCAACTCCTAAGGTGACACAAAGAAAGTAGACTTAGAGGCTGCTAGACCATATATGATATGTTGGTAGATTCAACACAATAGACAAATAGACCTGATTGGTGATTTCAAGATAAAACTAAGTTGTTCAACTGACTGTGGGCTTCCATCTTATACTGGTTAACACAATCAACAATATTCCAATAAGGGGTAATGAGCAATTAAACGCCACAAATGTGTGCGGATGACCATAATTAGAGCAAAGCAAAAAAAAAATGAAAGACAAATGCAATAAAGCTAATGACTTATGTTGTTGGTGCATTTGTGCAAAATAAAATAATCTGCTCTAACAAGGAGATAGGTTGTGTGCCTCTCTGCTGTGCGATGGCACTGACCTGAGGATAAGCATAACCTAGATATTCTAGAATTCATTGTTGTTTGCCGCCTCTCTGCTGTGCGATGGCACTGACCTGAGGACAGGCTTCTCTTTGAAAGCTCTAAGAATAGTCTCTTCTTGTAATAATACCCGTAGACCGCTCAAAAGCTCCTGAGGAATGTTGATTACCATATAAGTGTGGGATCCACAAATGTTAGTTGAAATAATTAAACCTAAATAAGTCACCAGTCTGTGTCAAAAGTCTGTGTATGGATTTAAGTGGACAAACATACTGACAATCATTGTGGCTACATTCTCAAAGGTTCAAATCAATGTGAAAATCTAAGAGTTTCAGTATGATTTCCTTATGTTGCTAACGACTCTGGATGAACACCGAGAACTTGAGCATCAAAAGGTTTAATAACTAGTCCCAAATGATTTGAATTGCCTGTATGATTCCAAAAATTGAATTGGTCCAGATATGAAAATCTAAGTTGAAGCTATCTATTCCCGAACCAAATCCCGTAGATATCAATCTCTGGATTTATCTCTCACAAAAAGCCAAAAATATGTCTGATTATGTAATTAGTTTAAATTCTTAAATTTAGTAGTTTTTAAGTTTTAATTTGAGTCAAGTGTCGGGCTACATCAGGAAAATCAGAAGGAATAAACTCACTAAAAGGGTCATGTCTGAGATGACCATATGTGCTTTGAAAGGTTAAATCAGTCACGTCTGAGGTGAGGTGACAAAGTGTTTTAAAAGGGTCACGTCTGAGGTGACCAAAGTGGTTAAAAGGATCACGTCTGAGGTGATCAAAGTGTTTTCAAGATAAAAGGATCATGTCTGAGATGATCAAAGGCTCATAACGTTAATTTAATTAATATAAAAGAGTTTAAAAGTAAATTGGTAAAAATGGCAGAAAATTAACTAAGTATGACCCATTCGCACGAATGGACCATACGTATGGACTAACCATACGAATGAAGTCCATTCGCACGAATGAACTATGAGTATGGACCATCCAACCGAATGGATCATACGATTAGTCCAGTCGGAGGCTTAAGTGCGAACGAGTGAGTCAGTCGCACGACTGAACTTCAGTCGGACGACTGGAGAAGGGCGACTGACCCAATCGCACGACTGAGTCCCACTCGCACGACTGAAAGGTGCGTATGAACTCAGTCGCACGATTGGATCTAGGGTTGATATAAATAGAGGTGGAGTCGGTCGCAGAGACTCATCACCCTCAAATCGCCCCTAAATCGCACACCCTACCGTTACTCTGCCAAAATTTGATTTGCCTTAGTTTTCTCATTGATTGTGTGTTACTGACGTTCGCTAATCATCATACAGGTATTTTGAGTCTTCCTCCATCAAAACCAGAAAGATTGGAACCCTAATTGGATTGTTCGACTGTGAAAAGTGAACCGAGACATGCAAACCCTAATAACCTATTAAAACCAAGCAAAATGTTAAAATTAAGTAAAATAGGTTGTTAGTAAGAGAAGAATGCGACACTAAAGAACCGGTTAATTGAGTTATAAGACTTAGTTTGTGTAGATTCGAACGTGGACGACTGACTGGACGACTGAACACCTGAGACAGACGACTGGTCGTCCGGATGAACTTCAGTCGCACGACTGAAGGGAGCGATTCACTTAACCGCACGACTGAACCATGCGAATGAGACTCAGTCGCACGACTGGTGTAACCGCATAAGAGTACATGCGCATGAGTCCAGTCGCACACTCAGTCGTGCGCATGAGGTCAATCGCACGTCTGAACCTCAATCGCACGATTCAGTCGCACGACTGTCTTCAGTCGTACAACCTCAATCGCATGACAGATAGTTTCCATTCAAAGTCTAAGTGTTGCATTATACTCTTAGCCAACGAACTAATGTTTATATTATTATGTGTTACAGATGGCGAGTCGATGGAACATGAGCACCAAGCACAACATATGTGCTCACCTGGATTTGACATCCAGGAACGCAGCTGACTTCACAGGCATTATTACATTCTTGCTGAGATCCAGGATCGCTCATGCTATATCTACTCCATGCACACCATACAGATCAGTGCAGCAGGCCTTCTGGGAAGGCGCGTCTGTTGATAGATCCACTGAGCCTCATTGCATCAGGAGTTCGATTTTTGGTGAGGCTATCACTGTATCTGAGGAGGATCTGAGGATTGTTCTACAGTTTGGGGATGATGCTGATTGTCCCACTCGTCTACACCCCCTCACTGTCAGAGGATGTTTCATGAGAGCCAAGTACTCTGGGGACATCAATGCTGGGGTACTCAACAAGAGTAACCTCTGTCCCCAGTTTAAGTACCTTGCGCACGTGCTGCTGAAGTGTATAGCATCCAGGAAGGGAGGTTTTGATGAGCTTCCGACCAGATCCAGAACGCATATGCTGCGTTGGTGCTGAACCACCCGTTCAGCTTCTCCAAGATGATATTCACCTACCTGGTGGAGAACATCGAGGGGAAAGGGAAGGAAGGCTTCTGTATGTACCCCAGATTCTACAGATGATCATTGACCAGAAGCTTCCCTCCCTGCCGAAGGAGAAGGAGGATGCTGTTGTTCTTGAGGTTATGGACGACACTACACTCGGCCGGATGAAGGTATACAGGGGGAAGCAGGTGAAGCCCCCTGTCAGGAGGTTGTTTGGGCATCTGGCCCGTGCTGATTATGTGGCGCCAGCCAAGAGAAAGTGGCGCCACGAGGACAGTGATTCGGATGTTGAGCATATTGCCATACCAGATACCGACTCTGATGATGATGATAGCGGCGACGCCGGGGATGATATGCCTGCCCCATCTAGAGGCACTGATTCAGACGTTATTCCCCCGGGGTCAGCCACTGCCGGAGAGGTCGCAGAGATGGCCGGTTTCCATCAAGAGTTTGTGACTGGTGATATAGAGGAGGAGGAGTCAGATGAGGAGCCCCTCACCAGGACTGTGGGAAGTAAAGTTGTTCCCACAGACCACGGGCTTAGGGTGGTTGGTGAACACCCTAGGGACTCCTCAGAGAGAGACACTGACCCGAACTATGTTCCGGGTTCAGTAAGCAGAGCTGCAGGGGGAGCATCCACTTCCACCGGGACTAGGAGGAAGCGGATGGCTCAACCCATGGATTGAAGAAGAAGAAGCGTCGCTTGACCTTCGTTACTACTACTTCCAGCACCACAGCTACACTACCTCCACACCACCACTACTGACATACCACCCACCACCACAGCCACCACAGCCACTACTCCCACTACCACATCCCCACCACCTACACCACCACCCACCACGTATCCTTCCCATCCACCACCAGACCATTCACCCCTACTTCACCAGCATCAGCCCACCGACCCATATTCACCACTGCCACTGCCACCACCACCACACATCATGCTGGACCTTCAGCCCAGCCTTCACATGCTTATGGATTCACTCTACCTCACATCGGGTAGAGGAGCAGCTCTCAGCGCTAAACCGTATGGTGATGCGCTGCTTGCTGCAGATGAGGAGAAGGCGGCGCAGATCCGCCAGCTGACCGACCTGACTGCTGCCCAGTCTCAGCAACTGGCAGAGCAGGCTCGGGTGATCGACCAGCAGAGAGTCGAGGTGTCCCAACTCCAGGACATGCAGGCTCAGTCCGTCAAACGTATAGAGGAGTTGGAGACGACCAACAAGACTATTATGCTGAGGTTGAAGGGGTCGAAAGATGAGCCCCTGAAGCTAAAGGAAGGAGACGGGGATGATGGAGATGATGATGATGAAGATGAGGATGATGATGAGGAAGATGATGATGATGAGGAGACTGAAGAAGACAGGACAGAAGGACGTGATGATGATGACGAGGCAGAAGGAGGGGATGCGGCTGCATCGGCCTCTGCTTCAGGTCAAGAGCGGAGATCTAAGCATCGACAAGACCAGTCATCCACTACTTCTGCTCCTCCGAGCGACACGCCCCAGATTCAAGACAAAAGTACTGATTAGATGTTTTATGTATTTATTTTGTACTTGAATCATGTAATGAAAACAAGTGTATTAAATGTTTATATATATTAAGTTAATATAAGTTTGTTTGATTAATTACTAATGGTTTATGTGTTGAATGTTTATATCAAACAGATCCAAACTTTCAAAGGGATGAGTTTGACTTTGCTCCCTTCAAATGGTCAAGACTCAATTAACCATGATTCTTGACCTACAAGGGATAGTGAGACGGTCTGTGAGTTATACCCCTGAAGAAGGGGAGATAATTCATGACCTGTCTGATGAGCAACTGGCAGAGATGTTCAGACTCAATCCCGATGAAATAGTCAAGGACGCTCCAACAGTTGATTCAACCAGTGATGAGGAACTGAATGACATTGATGAAGTTGAGGTTGAAGACATTACTGCAGAAGAGTACCTCAGTATGCTGACGCCGAGGGAAATGTGGTCCCCAATCTGGGTGAATCCCTAGTCAGTGATACTTTTGAGGTACTAGACAAGATGGAGCAGGAAACGGAAAAGACTGAAGGAACAGCCCAAGCCTCCAATGCAGACGTAGATATTCGCAAGGCTGAGTGGGCTGCCTGTTTTGAAGAAGTAAGAGCCCAGCGTGCTGCACCAAAGAGAGATGCCTACACCAAGCTCTACAGAGTCAAGAAACACCATAAGGTGTCAGGCAGGATTATCTCATGGGCTTATTTTGAAGACCTTAACGCTTATGCAGTTAAGAGGGAGCAGGGCATAGAGTACTTCAGGTTCCCACATGATCTGAAGACTCTACCTGGTTTTGAGCTCAACCAGCTGGCTAAGCTAAAGCTGCTGTATGCTGACCAGAGAGAAAGATGTCAGGCTGGTTGAGGCTGCCCTGAAAAGGAGTACCACACCCGATGGGTTAACTTCAGACCACAACAGCCTACGAGGTATATAAGAAGGTCTGAGGTTGATGCCATTACGGGCAAACCAAAGATTGTGCTGAAGTGGAGTCCCCGCGCACTATGTCAAGAATCCCTCTCAGGGAAATGCCACAGGACTTCACCCCACTTCAATGGTGGTGGTACTATGATTGGAGAACCGCTGAAGCTGTCATAGTGTTGAATAAAGAGGGACAAATGGATACTATCAGGGTATTCGACCCAATGTGGCTAACCAACTTGTCTGCTAATGATGTCTACACATTATACAAGTGGCCACTATTCTATGACACGCAAGATATTGTACAAGCCCTCCAATTCCAAAATGTCATAAGACTCTGCTTTGCGTTTGAGATACACGCAGGAGTCACTAAAGAGGAGAAGTACAAAAAGTATAAGGAGGTGATGCAGAAGACAAGAGAATAGATAGATCTAGGTCCAAGGGGGAGTTTGTTGATGCATGTATGTCCCTAGATCATGAGCTGTAATGTAATAAATCTTGTCTGTCTGATTATGATGTAAGTTGTATTGATTAATGAAATGAAATGAATTGTTTGTTACATGTGATGTTTAATATTTCATTAATGAGTTGTGATTGAATTGATTGGGTTTATGAATGTTTGAATGAGTGCACATTATGTTATATTAATTAAAACATTCAAACGTAACTTAATGAAGTTCTCATGCGAATGGCCCATGCGAATGGACCACACGCATGAATAACTTCATACGATTGACTCAATCGCACGACTGAAACAGGAGACTGGATCAGTCGTATGATTGACACATAAGATTGACTCAATCGCACGACTGAACACTCAGTCGTGCGGATGAATCAACCGCATGGTTCAATCGCACGACTGAACCATACTTATGCCCAGTCGCACCTGAACATACTATATGATGGCTCATCACGCACGAACAGCCATCCCTTTATGGCACCGAAGTCGACACATCGTTGATACAAATGATTCCTATCACACATTTATGAATGGGAACAACCAATGATGGACAAAGTTCCCATAGTGAGCGCATTAGGTTCAATACGATTCCTACAGATTCCATGATTCCAGACATACCCTAGCCGTCCAGAAGCCTCCCAAATCGTTCTCCAAGTTCACAGAACACATCAGATCGGTTCCTAATCGATTTCTGACGTTGATTTCAATTCTTGATTGATTCATCGTGTGTTCTCACTGATTGGATCGCCAATCAAATAGGATTCCGCACTATTTGAGTTGGTTTAACACGCAATCACTCGGTATTTCGTTCAAATACCAGGTCCTAACAAATCCGATGATTCCTTAACATAAACAATTCAAATCCCAAGAGATCTGTTGTTTCCTTAACAGAAACATCATTGTCTATATAAATGGATCCTAGGTTTCAAATTAAATATGATGGTGGCAATACGACAATTCCACAACAGAAAAAATCACATCAAATCACACACCAAACCCCGGCAGCCGTCACAACATTCATCACAAAATTTAATATCATTCGTTCATTATTTGTAATCATTAACTTGTTTTAATGAAATACATTTGAATTTAAACTTTGTTCATTCATTAATTGTGTTTCTTTCACTGTGTTCTTGAATTTTTATTGATATTGAAATTTATTACAAACATCTAATCCAAGCCAACGTTGTTTCCGCAAACGTTTACTTGATTTCAACCAACGCGATAATTCCTAATTGCGATCCTTGGATTCACAGGTAGTATCAGAGCCAAGTGCTCATTGATTTAGATCGAATGATCTATCGGTGTTAGTTGTGTTTAATTGTTTTCTGAATTCTATAGATTTGTCAGTTTTTACTGATTAGATCTATTGTTTTTTTAAACAAAAGAGTTTGTGTGAAACTTGATTTGTCGTTCAGCAGTACACTGTTAGATTAACTTGGATCTATATTCAAATCGATTGAATAGCAGATCTTAGTTATTGACCAGCATCACTATCTTGTTCATATCCTTTAAACAAATTCATTAGTTAATATCTCAGATCTTAACTAATCATGAGCAACTTTAATGGATCATCTTACCAACCGCCAAAGTTAGAAACAAAAGCAGACTTCAAATCATGGAAAATCAAGTTCAGGAATCATGTAAATTATACAGATTCTGACTTATGGGTCTCTATAACAAAAGGTCCTTATATTCCACCCACCCTCGGGCCGGATTATAATGATAACAATCAACCTATAAGCACGAAAGATCTTTCACCTGATGATATTAAGAAGGTTAAAGTTGATATCAAAGCATATAGCTTGCTTAGTATGGCTTTACTATATGAAAATTATAAAACAGAAAATTCCTTCTGGAAGATTCTTCATACACTCTGTGAAGGGAGTGATGAAATCCGAAGCATTAGGAAGGACACCCTGTGTTTACAATATGAAACATTTCATCATATTGAGGGTGAATCAATTCCTCAATGACTCCATAGGTTTATGCAACTTGTTACAGAAATGAACATTATGGAGTTGAAATTCACAAATGAGGAACTGAACAAGAAAATGCTCCATACTTTACCAGAAAGTTGGAAGCAAACTGTATCCATGTTCAAGAATACCATAGATCTCAAAGCAGTCGGACTAGACACTCTAGTGGCTAAAGTTGAGGTTCTTGAAATGGATGAGAAATCAAGAAACAAGAGTGTAAGAACTCATGTATCACCATATCACTTTAAAGAAACAAGAAGTGCTGGAAATGCTTTCATGTCCAGTAATGATGGTGATAACTCGTGTACTTTGAGTGAAGATGAAGAGGAAATAAGTTTCTATGCTTCAAAACCTCCTAAGAAATCTTCTCAAAGTAAGTCAAGAAAGAGAAAGAAAGAACAGATGATCAAAGAGATAAATCATCCGAAAAACCATCATCCAACAATCAATCAGAGTCTATCACTGTCATTCTAGACTCTGAAGAACAAAAGGCAGCTTTTGTAGCTTTCAGTTCAAGCTTTCAAGCTTACCTAGGAAGTAATTGCCCACTGCTAACATGTGCCAACAAGATTTAGAAGAACTGCCTTCGAATGTAGTGGAGGAGATGGATCTACAATGGCAAATGGCAATGATTGCTTATAGAGACAAACAATATCTAAGAAGAAAAAAGAATTTAGCTGCTGCATGTAAATCATCACGTATTGGAGTCGATAAGTCAAAGGTAAGATGCTTCAAGTGCAATCTCTATGGACACTTTTCTAGAGAATGCAATCAACAAAATTCCGACACAACACAATATCAGAATCATCAGGCCAAACCTCCCTTATCAACTCAATGATTTTTTTGACAGCCATAACTAACCAACTCATCCCTACTAGCCACCAATTCACCAGCAAGAACTAGCAACTCTAAAGAATCTGGGCTGATCATTCTTCAAGATGGAACTTGTGACTGGAGTTTGTATGAGAAGGAAGTCTTAGAAGAAAATCAAGCTCTAATGGCTCACATGGAAAACAAAGTTCCACCCATGGCAAGTGAGGTAAGAGACAGGTTATGTTCATCAATATGTGTTGAGGAAGTAGAAAGATATAGAGTCCATGCTCAACAATTAGCTAATAAAGTTAAAGAAACAATGATTTTAAATGAATCTGATGTAAGAGAACATAAATTATATCAAATTAAAATTAACTCTTTACAAAAGGATTTAGACAAAATTGTTTATGAAAATTACAGTTTGAAAGCACAAGTTGAGCATCTGACCACTTCCTTAACCAAATCCATGGCTGATCATGCATAAACTAAAGTGAAATTTCAGAAGTTTCAGCTCTCATCTCAGCAATATGAGAAATTACTAAATCCTCATATTGAATCAAAGAACATATCTTGGTTGGGTTATAATGTTGTGGCACCTCCTGTTGACAAGAACTATGTTCCTTTGCTTGAATCAATGACAAATAATCTGTCAAAACATTTTGTGCCTAGCACCAATATAGGAACTAGCTCTAATCTACAAAACATTGATAATAAATCTGAGTTGAATGAAACTGAGTCTTCTGAATCAGAAAAGATTAATCAATTGAATTCAAAATTTGACTTTGATGAGTGGGATGACTTGGATGATTCTGATGAACATGATGATGATCTTCTCAATAAGGGTAAGAATGTTGTTTTTGAAACAAATATTCCAAAAGTGCTTGAAGAAACAAAGCTGCCATACCCTCCTAAACAAAAAAAGATGCTGAAAACCTTCTTCAAGAGAATTGCTCAGTTAAATGAAGGTCTTCAAGAGCTAAATCAGCAACAAACTTCCTCCAATAAAGTAAATGAGAAATCTGCATCTACTGATGAAAGACAAAAATCCATGGAAAAAGGAAAGAAAAAGGCATCAGCAGATCATTAGCGGAAGAAGAACCTCTTTCTAGTACCAGATCTGCAGAAAAAGAAAACTTCAGTAGAAGTTAATATTGATTAAGTAGATGATCTACGGAAGAGGAATTCAGCAACACACAATCAAAAGCTGCATAAAGTGGAAAAGAAAGAATCTACTCCAAAGCTGAAGAAGAATGAACAACCTCAAAGTTAGCAAACCATAAGAATGATTCTGAGAAAGAATCAGAGGAGAAATATTGCAAATGGTGTGACATGAAAAATCACAAACTGAAGACGGTTACTTCAGTAGCTACTGCTCTATTTGCAATATGAACAACCACATGACTGCTGACTGCTAATTCAACAAACATTGTGTTAACTGCAACAAAAATAACCATTCCACTCAGGAATGTTATTTCAACAAAAAGAACAAGACAAAAGACATAAAGAAGAAAGAATCTGATAAGTCTGAATCAGACACTAAATCTACTGATTGTGAAAAGGTTCAAAATGGAAGAAGTCTGAACTAAAATCAAAGTCAAAATGAAAGGAAAAAACATCCTCAACTGATCATCCATCAAAGAAAAGATCAACTTTCCAGCAATCAAAAACACCTCACATAAGGGTAGATTTGACTGATAAGGAAACAAAGCATGATGATGTATTCTTTGATAATTTTGAAAAGGGAATTCATATACCTCATTCCAAAACAAAAGATTGTGAGACATTTATTCATAAAGTTTCATTATCAAAACCAAAGCCTCAAATGAACAAAATTAAGTTGAATCAAGAAGAAATTGGGAAACAAGAACCTAGTTCATCAATCCCCTTCAACAGAATCATCCTCATCTGAAACAACTCAGAATGAATCAAGCAAAACTAAAACTAAAACTTCAAGATTTGTTCATGAAGGAGTAACTATTTTAGACCTTGCTGATAATCCCAAGATCGTTAAGACTTGGGTTGTCAATTCTAACTGATTTATTTCTGAAAGCAAGAACAATATTGGAGAGCTAACAACAAGTGGTATGTTGACAGTGGTTGTTCCAGGCATATGACAAGAAACTGTTCACTTCTCCATGATTTCAAACATAAAAAGTTTCTTATGTGGCATTTGGTAGGGATAAAAAGGGAGGTAAAATTGTTGGTGAAGGAATGATAACAAATGGTGTGCTCAAATTTGAGAAAGTAAATTATTGTGAAAATTTACAGTATAATTTACTAAGTGTGTCTTAAATTTGTGATCAAAATTATACCATATTGTTTGATAATACTAAGTGTTACATTCTTAAGCCAGGTTTTTCTGTTCCAGAAGATTGGGTCCTCCTCAAGGCAGCAAGAAAAGGAAACACTTATGTTTTGGACATGAACAACACCTCACTCATAAAACATGAAACATGCCTTCTATCTAAGTTATCGGAAGATGTATCTCAATTGTGGCACAGAAGGCTTGTCCATTCTAACATGAAGAACATGAACAAATTGGTGAAAAATGACTTAGTCATTGGATTGCCAAACAAAGAGTTGCATTGCTCAACTCACTATTCTTCTTATTTTGAAGGAAAACAACATAGAGTGTCACATAAATCCAAAATTATCAATACTAATACTACACCACTCAAATTGCTTCACATGGATCTGTTTAGTCCACCAATGTGATGAGCATTGGAAAAAGGCAATATTGTTTGGTGATAGTTGATGATTTCATAAGATTTACATGGGTTTTTTCTTAAAACAAAAGAGTGAAACATCAGAAACATTAATGGACTTTGTGATCAAGATTGAGAATCAACTTAATGCAAAAGTTAAAATTTTAAGGAGTGACAATGGTACTGAATTTGTCAATTTTGAACTGGATTCCTTTTGCAGGAGCAAAGGTATTGCAAGGCAATTTAGTGCACCAAGAACTCCACAACAAAATGAAGTTGCTGAAAGAAAAAACAGAACTCTCATTGAAGCAGCCAGAACAATGCTAGCTATTCATAATTGCCCATTACTTTTTGGGCTGAGGCATCAAATACTGCATGCAATGTTCAAAATAGAACATTAATTGTCAAAGAACACAACAAAAATCTTTATGAGCTATTGTTTAAAAGAAAACCATACATAGGATATCTTAGAGTTTTTGGATGTCATGTATCTGTTTTAAACATAAAATAGTCATTGGGAAAATTTTCAGAAAAAGTATATGATGGTTTCTTTGTTGGATATTCTTCAACATCTAAATCATATAGGATCGATATTCCACAACATAACATTGTGGAAGAAACTCCTAATGTATCCTTTGATGAATCTGTATTCACTAAGTCAGTTAAAGGTTCATCATGGTTGTTTGACATAGATGCTCTAACTGAATAATTTAACTATGATTATCTGAACACTGAAGGATCTGGTGAAGTATGTTATCCATTTGTTCCACCACATATGAATGAAGTAACATTATATGCTGATCCTCCAAGGATACACACATCCTCGGATGGAAACATTTCAGCAGCAGCTACTGACACTGCATGTGGAAATGAACACTGTGCATCCGGAGATGTGAATGCTGTCCCTACAACAGATCCATGCTTTCAAGTGAATACAACAAACATTGGAAATGTTTCAAGTCCTCACTTATCATCCGGAGAAGTTGTTGTAACTCCTACGGAAGAGTTTAATAATTCCATAGTTCCTATAACTCCTAGGAAGAGCAAACTGATTCCGGAGAAGTTCCTATAACTCCTACGGAAGAGCAAACTGATTCCGGAGAATTTCCCATAACTCCCACAGAAGAGCAAACTGATTCTGGAGATGCCCCCACAGCTCATGCAGAAGACACTCATGATCCTACACCACATGTTGAACATTTCGACTACTTTCTAAACTCTCAACCTTGGTTGGATCAGTCTAAGCCAATGGAAATGACTAACCTAGAATCATCTATTCCAGTTGAATCAACTCCATCAATGAGAATCCATAAGACTCATCCAGTCAACAACATCATTGGAGATCTTACAAAGAGAACTACAAGAAGCCAAAGTGGTACTGCCAACCTTTGTCTCTTCAGTTGTTTTCTTTCACAAGTGGTTCCTCCAAACATCACTACTACTTTAAAAGACAATAGTTGGATTGAAGCTATGCAAGAAGAGCTTCAACAATTTAGAAAGCAAAAAGTATGGTCTCTAGTTGATTTACCTGAAGGCCAATGTCCTATTGGAACAAGGAGGCTATACAAAAACAAAGTGGATGATAGAGGGATTATTGTAAGAAATAAAGCAAGGTTGATTGCACAATGATACACACAAGAAGAGGGGATAAACTATGATGAAATTTTTACACCAGTTGTAAGAATTGAAGCCATAAGAGTGTTCCTAGCTTATGCATCATATAAGAAGTTCATTGTGTATCAGATGGATGTCAAGTATGCATTCCTATATGGGAAAATTGATGAGGAATTTTATGTGTCACAACCCTCTGGTTTTGAAGATCCTCATTATACACATAGGGTATACAAGCTAGATAAAGCCTTGTATGGTCTTCACCAAGCACCGAGAAAGTGGTCTGAAACATTATCATCATTCTTGCTCAAGCATGGCTACAAAAGAGGAACCATTGATCAGAAACTCTTTCTCAATCAAGAACATCAAGATCTCCTAGTTGTTCAAATATATGTTGATGACATTATATTTGGATCAACTAATAAGAGATTGTGTGTAAATTTCGAAGAGCTGATGAAATATGAATTTCAGATGAGTTTAATGGGTGAATTAACTTTCTTTCTTGGTCTTCAAGTTCATTAAAAACCAGATGGGATATTCATCAATCAAGAAAAATACATACATCAAATTTTGAAGAAATACAATCTTGCTGATGTATCCTCATGCAAAACACCAGCATCAACAATTGATAAGATTGTACCTGATCCTTCAGGAAAATCTATTGATAAAAATTATATAGATCAATGATAGGATCACTTATGTATCTAATTGCCAGTAGACCTGACATTATGTTTGCTGTGTGTGTGTGTGCCAGGTACCAATCTGATCCAAAGGAGTCTCATCTGAATGCTGTGAAAAGGATTTTCAGATATGTCAAAGGAAAACCAAGACTTGGTCTTTGGTATCCAAAGGATGGGGACTTTACGCTCTACACATACTCAAACAGTGACTATGGTGGATGTAACAATAACAGAAAATCCACAACTGGTGGATGTCAATTCATCGGACCAAGACTAGTATCATGGCAGTGCAAGAAACAAACCAATGTATCTGTATCCATAGCTGAGTCTGAGTACATAGCTGCTTCAGCTGGTTGCTCTCAAGTCCTTTGGTTGCAAAACCAATTTCTTGACTATGGTTACAACTTCCTTCAAACTTCAATTTACATAGACAATTATGTTGTTATGTTTATAACTGCTAATCCTGTGCAACATAGTAAAACAAAACATATTGAGATAAGATATCATTTCTGAGAGATTGCTTAGAAAATGGTTAAATTAAGTTAGTCAAAGTGGATACAACAAATCAGCTTGCTGATTTATTCATTAAAGCCTATGATTCAGTCAGATTTAATTTTCTAATTGAGTCTCTGGGTATGATTAACTTAGATTAATCAATTTGAACAAACAAAATACTGTGTGTAATGCTACTTCAGTAATGATAGTACACTATATATTTGTTTATTCCTGAATTCTTAAATATCATTAAATCGAAGCAAGTTTCTTGATATGTGAGTAGGTTCATCTTGAGTGGAAACTACACTTAGTGCATGCCAAACATAATTCAAAGTGATTGTTTGTGGGAAACTTCATTTTGAGGATACAAAGTGAGTCTTATTCTTATGTGAACAAATGACTCATCTAAGCATACTATGTACCGACACTTTATAATATCTATCTTTGCAAATCATACTCCCTCTGTTTTGTGTAAACAAAGACCTGGGTGTATGATCACCATACTGTAAATCAGTTATCAAAGGTGAAAAGATCATGATCCTCATCATCCCTCTGTTTTGTGTAAACAAAGACCTGGGTTAAAGGCACCTCTGTTTTACGTGAGTAAAGACCTAGTGACCTGATGATGATCATATCTAAGCTCTCAAAAGAATCCTATGTGATCAATTGTATATTAATCTAGAGCTTTTACATTAGTGTATTTATGAGATGTCCAATGCATCTCAAGATAGAACTTATAACTTAAAGTACATAGTTATTAAGTGTGATAAAATGATGATTTGATTTGCAAAGGGAGGAAAAAATCTTCATGAATTGAATGTGAAGCCCATAACAGTTATTTCCTAATCAATATAAAAACATGATAAACAACATGCTTAGTTGATACATTAGCTCTTGTATGGATTTAAGTGGACAATATACTGGCAATCAGAACTATGTTATGGTATCAATTCAACAAAATAACTCATCAGGAAGAGGCTTAGTATTATAGTATGATCCCATCATATGTGTTTATATGTTTGTGCATCATCATAAAGTTAATAACTCTCCTGATATTCTTCTTAGAAATTTTATGATAAATGCATACTGTCATCATTAATCACAAATTTAGGGGGAGTAAAATTCATGAAGATAAGTTTATCAATCAGCAGCTTTGTCTATTTCATTATCACTTTGAAGGAATTGAAATTTGAGCACCAACTTAGCTCCTTGATACATGAAGTTTTCTTTAAAATCATTTAAACTTTCTTGTGCTCAATTGCCATGAATACAAAGTCAACAATGTCCAAAAGCAATAAATGGTTCTAAGCAATGGACTTGGACCATACAACAAAATAAGTTTCTCTGCATTGTTCCATCTTAAGCATCAGCAGAAGCTATAGTGTGGAAAATTTAAATGTGTATCCGTAGATTGGTAAACTACGGATGAGAAAAGATCAACAAATATAATTTAATTTCATAGTTTTGTAACCTATGAAATGGTTTAAGTTATACTTCATCAGTAGTTGTCGTTAAGACATCCGGAGATGATTTATGGAATCCGTAGATGATCTGCGGAAGAACTTAGAACAAAGAAAAATTGTTGAGGGTCCTACTTCATTAAATAAATGAAATTAATGTGTCTGAGAAAGTATAAATGATGTTCTTTGACTTCCAAATTCATTATTCGCTTTTTCAGTTCACTTTTTCAGACCTAGAAAAACACACTCAACAAACTTTTCCCCCTTCCATAACATTCAAATATGGCCAAATTAAAACATCAAACAAACATATATCTCTGCTCTCAGATCATTGTGTTCAAGGTAAAACATGTCGTAATGTTCAATAATGAACCGTTTGATTCTTGGTTAATCTCACAACTGTTCGTATTCTCATATCAATAATGTGATTCTAACGAAATCTTCTTCTTATGAACAGATGGATAATCGATTTGCGAAAGAGCACAATGTATGTGATTTCTTAAACCCTGACGACCCTGTCTCAGAAGGGTGTCAAGACATTATCTGATATCTAAGAAGATCCAAGCTGTTCTATGCCTTATAAGCAGAGCATGTGATTCATCAATCGCACATCACTGATTTCTGGAACTCCGCCCAAATAGAAGAAGATGGTCAAGTTATTGTGGCTGATGTGAAGAATCAAAGACTGAGAGTGGATGAACAGACAATAAGAAGGGTTCTTGAGTTGGGAGATGTAGAAGCTGGTCACCCTCATATGTTCGAGAATGAATACATAGAGAAAGTCTTTCTTCTGATGGGGTATGATGGTGACTTCGAGAAGGGAGAAATAAAGAAAGGAAGACTCTGCAAGCCATAAAGATTTCTCTACCACACTTATCTTAAGTGCATCTCAAACAGGAAATTAGGACTTGATAGATTTTCAAGGCATATCTCTTCAGGCATTATTGGTGTCTTTGAGGGAAGAACCTACAATTACTCAAAGTACATCTTCAACTGCTTATGTGATCATATCAAAGTACAGAAGGCTGACAAGATGTATATGTTTCCAAGGGTTCTGCAACTAATCATCAATGTTGATCTGCCTGAGACTACTGTAGATGGTGATGTGTTTGTTCAAGCTCACCTTGGTAGATCCGTACTAAATAAAATATCCGGGAAGTATGAAGGAAGAGACTTGTAGTAGATGCTCATGCAAACATTCCTAAAGAGCTTGTGTGGGAAGATCAACAGGAGGCTTCACTAACCAACTCTGTACAAGCCACTCACTCACCAAATCTATCACCCATACACCATCAACCATAAACACCCCAACCACAATCACCAGCCAGCCAAAACACTCAACCAATCTCTCCAATTCACCCTCCATCACCAGTTTAGCTCCAAATACAACTTTTTCAACAGCCTCCAACTCCAGAAAATCCATCCACTTAGAGCATTACACCGGGGAGACAGAGTTAGCCTCACAAGCAAGTACAGTTCAACTGTCTATAACCAAAACTGAATCCCCTGTTCCCTCAAATGAAACTAAACCAGTCTCTCATATCACTGACCATCAGCAACAACAACAACCACATCAAGAACTGGCAGATCAAGCCATTGAGTCCAGTTCAAGCTCAGCAAGTCTGAAGAAGTTATTGATGATGAGATTGCTGCTCAACATAAGGAAGAAGAAGATAAGTATGAGGATGTGATTGCCTATAATGAAGATGACATCAGTGATGCTGACATTCCATTGAGCAAATGCTATCTAGTAGCTGAACACAACAAGCTAGTTGTAAAGTCCAATAAGAGAAAGGAAAGAATTCAAGAACTGAAAGGGGTAATCAAAGAAAATGATGACCTGTTAATAAAGCAAGAATGAAGAATCAAAAGACTAAGAGAAGATGCACAGAGCAATAATGAAGTGATTGATGCATTACTTCAACAAGAGCCTGACCTCAAATAATCAGTAGAGGCTGAGAAGAATGAAAATGAGAAGCTAAGGCTGAAGGTTGATAAAATGAATGACTCTCTTTATGATCAATCATCTCTGTTGAGAAGAAAAGAAGAAGAGGTTGATCGGCTGAAGATGAAGATATGTGCTCTTGAATCAGATCAACTAAAGAAACCTGCTGAATCTTTGAAGCAACTTATTCAATACACAAGGAAAAGGAAGTATTTGGGTTCAACAAATAAACAAACAAACAATATTGAAGAGACACCCAAGAGGTCAAGGCATACATCTTCAGAGCACACTCTTTCAATGAATGTTTCAACATCAAAGCAAGTTGTTCATGATGAATCTGAGAGTGATGATGAGTGGAAAGAGTTTACTAAAGAAGAAAACAACAAAGATAAAGAAGAATCAACTACTGATGTTCTTCTAACCACAAAAGACATTATGGAAGAGAGGCCCGAGTCATCTGTGTTTATGACCCTAATCAATCATGGGTTCCCATTTGACATGGTTGAAAGAATGAACTTGACTGAGATGAAAGATATACTGAAAGAGTTTGAGTTTGCTAGATTCATAATTCCAAATTGTGACTATCAAGCCATTTAGAAAATCAAGAAAGATCTAGGTCACTGTGATACAACAAAACTGAGCAAGTACAATATGGTATGTTGGCTATAGGGTCACAACTACAAGGCTCATGAGCTTAAAGGAAGAAGTGTTGCTGAGCTGAGAAGAATGATGGGACATGTAATGTTTGTTGAACTTGATACTGGAGTCAGATTCAAAACTGAAGCTCCAAAGCCTGGTCATTACAACAAATCTCCAGCTGAACCACTAACAGTTGAAAGCAAAGCACAACACAAAAAAAAGACAAACTTATCAGAGAACCAAGAGCAGTCATTCCTGGCAAAGTGTGGCCATTGGGGACAACAGTCAGGGAAATCACAGAGAAGAAGTCTACATTGATAGAATTGTTTGACCACATTACTAGTCTATCCACTATGGAAGACAACAAAATCATGGCATGGAAGTATGATCAAGAATGGGACTGTGCTATCATCAAGAGAACATTTGGAAGGATTCAATACTTCCAAGATATAGCATCAAACATGTACCTACCTGAATGTGATCTCAAAGATTTGCAAAGCTTGATTATCTCTAACTATCCTGTTCACCCAAGAGGAAGGGACTTCTTTGTGTTAGTGGGAAAGCTAAAAACAAAATTCAGAGATGATGTGCTTAAGGAAGCAAAGAGAGAGGATGATGAGCACAGAAGAAGGTTACAAAGAATGAAAAGACCAAAATCTAACTCCTCTACAATGGTGGATGATGAGTTCTTGAAGAGGGTTGGATGTCAAAGCAGTAAGTCAGCTAATGTTAAATGCATAGATAGGAATCAATATACATATCCCATAACAGAATGGGGATATGTTGAAAAGACCAAAGAATTAGTGCTGCTAAGGAATGCAGAAGGAAAGAAAGCTGAAAGAATCAGAATATTTGACCAACTGGAGATCAAACTGCTCCACCCTAGCTATACTTCATACCTTCACCACAAATTATTCCCAAAGCTAACTAATAAAAGGGCTCAGAATGACTTGTGTCTATATGTGCACATGATTCAAGTTGTGGATAAGCTGCATGCCAAAGCATACATGAGAAGAAGGTATAATGCTGGGATGCTGAAGGGAGCCAACATTGAAGATATATCAGAACTGAGAATCTAAGAAGAAGATGAGCTAGAGATTATTAACAATCAATGTGTTGTGGAAACCCTCACCACTGAAGAAGATGTATTGGGGTTGACTTTTGAGACACTCCAAAGGATATGCAGAATGGAGATCAAGTATAAATACGATGATCAAAAGGATGCAGTATCATATTTCAACAAGAAAATGGTTTCAAGATTAAAGGAGCTTTCAGTTTTGAAGGAATGATTTCAAGTATCTAAGCCTAAGGGGGAGTATTGTTAGGTCTAAGATCAGTAGATCTAGTCCATTTTGTATAGGCTTAGTACTTAAATTAATATATGTAATGAATGGTTGTAATTCATTATTGTGTATGCATTATATGTATAGGTTAACCCATATATATGTGTGTTGATTTATGTATGTTTGCAGGTACAAACATTATACTTACTCAATTTAAAAAATTGACTAAGTGTAAGAAACATCTGCGGATGAACATTTTGTTTTTCCGTAGATATGTTTCTTACAAGTAAAATGCATCCAAAGATCTTCTGCGGATGAACAACCAGCTCTGAGGATGGAAGAACAAGATTGCTTCGTAAGAACAATGTACCCTTGGAAGAACAAGACTCCTGCAGAAGAACAATGTACCCTTGGAAGAACAAGACTCCTGCGGAAGAACAAACATCTACGGAATACAATATTCATGCGGAGTCCGAACACTTGTATAATACAAGTGTTACAAGTCAACAAGTCAAAAAGGCAGTTACGCGCGAATCCCAAGAAATCCAATGATTCCTTAACATAAACAATTCAAATCCCAAGAGATCCAGTGTTTCCTTAACAGAAACATCATTGTTTATATAAATGGATCCTAGGTTTTGAATCAAAGATGACAACGACAATAAGACAATTCCACAACAGAAAAATCACATCAAATCACACAACCAAACCCGAGCAGCCGTCACATCATTCATCACAAAATTTAATATCATTCGTTCATTATTTGTAATCATTCAGTTGTTTTAATGAAATACATTTGAATTTAAACTTTGTTCATTCATTAATTGTTTTTCTTTCACTGTGTTCTTGAATTTTTATTGATATTGAAATTTATTACAAACAATTAAACCAAGCCAACGTTGTTTCCGCAAACGTTGACTTGATTTCAACCAACGCTGATAATTCCTGATTGCGATCCTTGGATTCACATAGTTTCGCTGGAAGAACTTGTAGTTTCGCAGAATGAACTTGTAATTTCGCTAAGCGTAGCTGAAAAGCTTTTGCAACACAAAATCAATCTGAAATCATCAAAAACTCAATGGATTTAAGATCTACTGGTTAACAGAGCTTCCCGAACCAACAACCAACAAAATTCAATCAAATTCCATATCAAATACACACAAATTTGATGTGAAATTGATGAAAACTTGATATTGAATAGAAACAACCAAAACCTCAACAAATCATGAGCACTAAGGCTCTGATACCATATTGTTGGTCCATTTGATCGATTTGCAGTACAGATGAGATGTTGGATTATTAAATATCAAATACAAACAATAAGAATCAAAGATGATGAAGATTGAGAGCAACCATAAATGATTCAAAATTAAGCAATGATGATCAACATAATCAATAATAACAAAGCACTATGATATATCAGTGAATAAACTTGTTACAATACTCACTTGCAACATGAATAAACGATTAGGGTTTTTGCAAGCTTAACAACAATGAAAATGATCAAAACTATATATAGTAGTCTTAGTTTCGTAGACAGTTTCGTTGTTAGCGAAATTGTTCTGCAGAAACTATAGTTTCGTCCGGCAGAAACAACAGTTTCGCCGAGAGAACTAAACAATCGCTCACAGTTTCGCTGGACTACAAAACAAGATAAAACTAAATACATATAAAAGTATACTAACATTAGACCTATTACAAAGAAATATCAACAATCTAATCCAATGTGAGTCCAACCTATACTTGATCTTCATATACTTTATTAATTTTAATCCTTACACCTTGATTTCAATCAATACACACACAAATTCTCAATTTATAATCTAAGGCATTGTGTCTAAATCAAATAGTTTTTAAATTTAAAAGTTTGGATTATTATTCATAGATTTCAAAGCCCGTTAAAGTATGTGTCACATGACTGAAAATGTGCAATGTTGGAAGAGTAGGATACCTATATCTTGAACTGTTCTGTCTAGGCAAGGAATTTATTTAAAAACCAAATCAACTGATCCCATCCGTTAATCTTATCTGGGAGCCCTTGGGGTGAGTATACGCTTATAGGTATGCACGTATTCGTTAAGGTTATGGTTGACCAAATGCTTTGATAAGTCAACGTATTCGATTTGGTTTGTTAACCGAACATTTACACTCGGAACATTTCATTATGGAGGTACATGTGTCCCTAGTTTCTCAACTGAATGTAATACGTCTTTAGTGTCTTACGCTTATGTAATAGTTGGGTACTTAATGGAAATGAAAATGTTTGGTTGTGTTTATAATGTTTAATATTTCATTATTGAGTTGTTAACGCATATTGACTTGATTATATAGGTTTGTGGTTGTTTGAATGAATCTTGATAATGTAAGACAAATGAATAAATTCAAACTTAGTAATATGAAGTGCTCATGCGAATGGCACATGCGAATGGACCATATGCATGAACAACTTCATGCGAATGAATCAGTCGCATGACTGAACCAGGAGACTGGATTAGTCGTATGATTGTAACATGAGATTGGCTTAGTCGCACGACTGAACACTCAGTCGTGTGAATGGATCAACCGCATGGCTCAATCGCACGACTGAACCATACTAATGGTTCAGTCGCCCGAATGAGCAACCCTAACCTATAAATACCACCTAATTCGTGGAAATACGTAACAATTGATATCACTTCGACTCCACACGTACCCTAGCCTTCCAGAGACCTCTAAGAACATGTTCCAAGTTCACAGATCGCACTAGATCGAATCCATATTGTCTTAACGTTTAGATTCAATCTATAATTGATTCGACGTGCGTTCTCACTGATTGGATCGCCAATCAAATAGGATTCTGCACTATTTGATTTGGTATACACATTAATCAGTTAGTATTTCGTGCATTACACGATCCTCACAAGTGGTATCAGAGCTTTGGCTCTTGATTACGTGTGATTCAATCGTTTTTTATACAAAAATTGTGTTTTTTAACTAAAAACGCAATCTTTTCATGTCAAATGGTGTCTTGGACGTCTCCTGCTCATAAAGTTTGGTTTTTTCCGGCATACGGCGATTAGGGTTAGTGAAAATTCGGGTTTTTTCGGCCAAAACAACTTAAACCTAGAAATTTTCAAAATCCAGCAGCTTCAGTCGCATGATTGACTCAATCGCACGACTGGACACAGTCGCATCCCTCATACGCACGATTGGACTCATTCGTACCTCCATTCGTACGACTGAGCAGACTATTCGCATTGTTCAGCCACATCAGTTTTTTCGCACGACTGGACCATCCGCATTAGTTCAGCCGCACGATTGAACCATTAGCATTGTTCAATCGCACGAATAGCCCAATCGCACAGCTCCATTCACACAAGTAAAACAGTTTGTTTCAAAGACTAAAGTTAATTGCAATGGAGGACCAGTATTCAGCATTTACAGCAGGGAAAGACTCACATATTCAGAATTTACTGCTACTGGAAAGTGAAGTAGGGAATCACAACAAACCCCCTAAGCTAATCACCTTAGATGAATTCCCACACTGGAAGCAACGTTTTGAGATCTACTTAAATGGAGTAGATCCCAATATATGGGAAGCCATTGAGACAGGGTACAGTATGCCAGTAGGTGCTGGGGGAGTCAAACTTACACTAGGTGGCATGACTGATGGACAAAAAGTCAAATACAATGCTGAAAAGAGAGTTTATGCTTTGCTTACTCAGTTAATTCCTAAGGACATTTTCCATCAATTTTCTGAGAACACGCAAGCAAAGAAGCTATGGGATGAGCTGGAGAAACGGTATGACGGGAATGCGTCATTGAAAGCTATAAAGGCTAAAGAGTTCGACAACTTCTCATCGATGGGTAATGAGAGTTTGGATGATGTCATCGATAGATTCTGCCACTTGATGAGTGAGCTTCTCACTCATGGTGTCACAACGACCATGGAGGACAAAGTGTCAATCTTTGCGGATGGGTTCCCAGAGAAATGGGCTTCTTTTGTCTCAAATCTCATACAGAATGGTATGCTAGCGAAGTTAGACATAAATGATTTCATTCTGAAGCTGAGAGAGGAAGCATTAAGGATGAAGTACAGAGCTCAAAAGTCTTCGTATACTCAGAATCCGGCACTGTACAACGCGACTCCACAAGTCAAGACTTCTGGAGCACCACTTCAGACAGCCTTTGTGTCAAGCTAATCTGGTCCTTCACAAGCCTCTACTTCAGGGACAGAAACGTTAGGGTCGTCTAGTACCCAATACATTGCATCTGAAGCAAATGCTACAAGACTGAAGACCGAGAATCTCGGTAATGTGACGGTAGAAGTAGCAAGAGAGCACATGGATCTCTTAGCAGTTGTAGTCCACTCCTATGATGGACTTGTTGCTGGGAAAATTGGAAACTGTCATCTGGCAGACGAGGACTACGAGCAGGTAGATGAGACAGAGCTGGAATGGATGGATATAATTTGGGCCTTAGCAAGTGCTGTCCGGAGAGCTAAGAAGTTTGTCAAGAAGACCGGACAAAACTTGGTTGCTACTAAGGACACTACCTTTGGTTTTGACAAGAGCAAGGTGACCTGTTTCAACTGTGGAGAAAAGGGGCACTTCAAAAGAGAGTGTGTGAAGCCCAAGAAAACTGGAAACGGGAATCCATTCTCATCCTTCACTCGTCAGGATAAGCCAACTAGCAGTCCTACTTCATCAAGCAAGGATCCAAAAGCCTTGACTGCTCATGATGATGAGGGACAGGACTGGAGCTTTCGGTTTGTCTCTCCTGGAGAATCCAATATTGCTAGTGTGGAAGACTTAGATGTTGATTCAGCGAGTGAAGGAGATATTGCAGTGGAACTCGCGATGTCAAACATTGAAGAGACTGCAACTGAGGTCAACTACAAGCCTGAAGAAGGGACAACTACAATAAAGCCAGAAGCACCAGAACCAGAAACACCAGACTCTGCTTTGATGGCTGATTCATCAGAACCTTCTCAGGTAAGTAATACTGACTAACTTTTTAATAATCATGCTTGTTCTGATTGTAATAAATTTAGGCAGAGCATTGACTTGAAATTTGCTAGGTTATTAGATCATAATGATATCTTAGTAGAGGATTTGCAACTCTGTACTGAGGCAAACAGAGTTTTAAGACAAAATGAGCATAGTTACAAAGAAAAGATAGACCTATTGAATAAACAGCTTAGGGAAACAGAAGTAGTAGCCTTTAACCAAGCTAATGACATTAGGTATTATCTTAACTGCCTAGAAGACACTAAGAAACAAAAAGCAGTTTTAGAAGTAGAAGTCAATTCATTAAAGCAAATACTGCATAGTTGGACAAGTTCATCTCATATTGTCCAACACTTAGTGAGAGAGCGTTACAATAGGGAGGGTTTGGGATATAAAGTGGTTCCACCACCACCTGAGACCTTGATGAACACTAAAAGTAAACCAATAAATAACAATCCAATCAAGGATAATGTGGTGTGTACTCCTCTTGTAAGTGATCCAGATTCCTCATGTACTTTGAATGATTTTGGAACTAAACAAAAGGAGGCCACTTCAAAGGCAAAAGGTAAAATGCCTTGTATTAATCTGGAAAAAGAGTTTGTAAAAGTTAATATAAAGTCTGGGTCAAACAAAGTCAAATCTGAACCTAAAAAGACTATTAATGTTAACCAATCACGTGTTTCATGTCAAAGTCCAGATAAACAAAATGGAAAAGATGTTAAGAATGTTAAAACAATTAAGTTTGTTAAACAAGATAAAACATCAAAAGAAGTAGAGTCAAAATCCAAACAGAAAAATGTCACTCGGGTGTCACATACGTCTCCACAAAGACAGTTCAATCATAAAGTTGATTGCAGGTCATGCTACAACTATGGAGAGTGTGGACACATTGCTTCTTACTGTCCTTACTATCAGACAACTAGGAAGAAAGTTGAACTTCAGGAATCAAAACCTAGTCTTCTAAGAGGAGCTCATTGACTCCACCTAGAAGAGCTAGTGAACCTAAAGTTCAACCCATTAGCCAGTCATCTGTTTATCACAAACAGGCCTTACACAGATCTGGCTTATAGAAAGAAAAGTCAACTTCTGTGTCTGATAATGAGGACAAGAAGACACCTGAGCTTCCTTCACCATCTCAAGGTCAATGGGTTGAATTCATGATGTGTGATGCCTCTGGGAAACCCAAGCCAGTAAAGGCTTGGGTTCCTAACCTTAACTAATTTTTAAATTGAATGTGCAGGGTGTTTGCTACAGTGCTGAAACCAACACATGGATTGTAGATAGCGAAGCATCCAGGCACATGACAGGGAACATGGCACTCTTATCAAACGTCAAACAAATAAAAGGAGGGCATGTTTCATTTGCTGGTAACAAAGGAGGGTATATCACAGCTCAAGGGGAAGTGGGAAATCAGAAAGTAAAGTTTGATAAAGTAAACTACGTTCAACAACTTCAAAACAACTTACTTTCTGTATCCCAAATATGTGAAAAAGGCTTTAAGGTTATATTCGACAACAAGAAGTGCTATGTCCTGAAAAAGGACTATGTGATTCCGGAGGACCAAGTCTTGATGACAACTTCAAGATATAAAGATCTTTATGTCTTGGACCTTTCAACTGCTTCCACAACAGATCATGAAGTTTAGTGCTTCTTGTCAAAGGCTACTGAGAAGGACTCCATCTCCTGGCATCGGAGAATGGGACACATTAATCCACGGAAGATGAATCACTTAATCCAGAATGACCTAGTGAGAGGATTTAACGTCAAAAATTTCCAACTTCCGGATTTTTGTGTGGCGTGCAAGAAAGGCAAACAGAAGAAGAAGTCTCATAAGGAAAAGAAAGTTCATTCCATCGAGCTTCCTCTTGAACTTCTTCACATGGATCTGTTTGGTCCAGTCAGTACAAGAAGCATTGCAAGCGACTTGTACTGCTATGTGGTTACTGATGACTACTCAAGATTCTCTTGGGTAATGTTTCTGAAATCAAAATCAGAAACATTTGAGTCTTTCAAGGAATTAGTAACTACACTGGAGTCTCTCTACAAGCTGAAGGTAAGACAGGTACTCAGACAACGGAACTGAGTTCAAGAATCAGTGGATGGAGGCTTACTGCAAGGAAAAGGGAATTGTGCACCAGTTCACTTTTGCCTACACGCCTCAGATGAATGGTGTTGCTGAGAGAAAGAATCGCAGCTTGATAGAGATAACACAGACAATGCTAGCAGACTCGAAACTGCCTATCCAATTCTGGAATGAGGGAGTGGCAAATGCGTGTTACACGTTAAATCGAGTTCGGGTAGTCAAACGTCATGGCAAGACATGTTACGAGTTACTACAACGACGTAAATCTAATCTGGAGTATCTCGAACCGTTTGGAGCACCGTGCACCCTACTGAAGAAGACTCAGGAGGGAAGATTCAGCGAGAAGGCTGAAGAAGGTATCTTCCTAGGATACAACATACCGAACAAGAGAGTTTACAACAACTCAACGGGTCTAGTAGAAGTGTGGTGTAATGTTGATGTTCAGAGATACACCACACCACCTACTGGAAAAGGACCCGCTTACTTTTTCGACTATGATGGATTCTTCAAGTCCTTCAACATACCTATCTCTACTTCTGACGAAGAGTTAGCAACCAGGATGATGTATGATGTCTTGAACTCACCGTTACTAGTTTCAACTTCATCTAGTTCACAAGGTGACTCGTCTCACCACTCAGGGGAGCACTAGAAGCAAGTGACTCCTCAGAAGATGAAGCTGTGGAAAATGACCAGAACAATCAGGAGGAACAGGTTCCAATTCCTGCAAGTCCATAAGCATCTAACAGTGATGCCTCTTCGACTTCGGAACCTTGAACTCCTACTACCTCAGATGCAGAACCAAACGTTCATAATCTTGACTCTGAGGTAGTTGTTCCCACCACTCCAGGATCACGGTTAAATGTCTATCATCCCCTTGACAATGTCATTGGGGATGTTAGATCAGGAGTGCAGACCAGAAATCAGCTGTACTCAGCTGATTATGCCTCTGTAATGGAAAAAAGATACATTCACGATGGTGCTTATCGTTGTTTTGTCTTGCAGTTTGAGCCAAAATACGTCAGTGAAGGACTGAATGATGAGGCATGGGTGAGTGCCATGCAAGAAGAACTTCTTCAGTTCAAGAAGTTAGGCGTATAGACTCTGGTGGATAGACCTAAAGGTGCTAAGGTCATTGGCACCAAATGGGTCTTGAAATGCAAGAAAGATGACCAAGGTGTCATTATCAAGAACAAGGCTTGACTTGTAGTTCAAGGATTTCGATAAGTCGAGGGAGTAGATTACAATGAAGTGTTTGCACCAGTGGCAAGAATGGAAGCCATCCGCATCTTCCTTGCCTATGCATCATATATGAAGATTGAAGTTTATCAATTGGATGTGAAGATTGCATTCCTTCATGGTGAAATCCGAGAGACAGTGTACGTCAGTCAACCCGAGGGATTTGAAGATCCATATCATCGGGACAGAGTTTACAAACTCGACAAGGCTTTATACGAGCTTCATCAAGCCCCAAGAGCCTGGTATGAGAAACTCTCGACTCACGTTGTGAAACACGGATTTCGCAGAGGTGTTATTGATTGCACACTGTTTATCAAAGAGAAAGATGGTGATTTGCTGCTTGTACAAATCTATGTCGATGATATCATCTTCGGGTCAAAGAACGAAGATTTATGTAAAGAGTTTGAAGCAGTAATGAAGGCTAAATTTGAGATGAGTGCCATGGACGAGATGAAGTTCTTTCTCGGGTTACAGGTGGATCAGGCACCAAAGGGAATATTCCTACATCAGACCAAGTATGTAGGAGATATTCTCAGTCAGTTTGACATGGAGAATCCTTTTGCAGCTGGGACTCCACTTGCTACAAACCATGATATAGCACCCGATGAGAATGGTGATCTGGTCGATGCAACCATGTACCGAGGAATGATTGGATCGCTCATGTACCTCACTGCCTCAAGACCTGATATAATGTATGCTACATGTCTATGTTCAAGATATCAGGCAAAGCCAAAGGTTAACCATCTGATAGGGGTTAAAACGATATTTCGTTATCTGAAGGGTACTCCAACACTTGGGTTGTGGTATCCTCATGATGATGACTTTGAGCTCACGGCGTATAGTGACTCGGATTACGGTGGCTGCAAGATGAATTACAAGTCTACATCAGCAGGGTGTTAATTCTTTGGGAGGATATTAGTGATATGGCAGTGTAAGAACAGACCTCGGTTGCATTGTCAACCTGTGAAGCCGAATACGTTGCTGCTGCAAGTTGCTGTTCACAAATCATTTGGATTTAACAGCAAATGCGGGACTACGGTTTGAATTTCACTTCTACTCCTATTTTTGTTGATAACTCTGCTGCAATTGCAGTAACTAAAAATTTGGTACAACATCCTAAGACCAAACACATCGGCATAAAATATCACTTTATACGTGACTGCTTTGAAAAGAATTTAATCGATGTGATAAAAATAAACATTGATTTTCAACGCGCTGACCTCTATACAAAGGCTTTTGACAAACCACATTTTCTATATTTGTTAGAGGTCAACGGCGTTAAAAAGAAAAGTAATGTAATTCCAGATGATGACCATGTGTAGTCCGATGCATTTATTCCATTTTTTCTTTTTCTTTTTATTTTCTTTATTTACTCTATTTTCTGTTTAAATTAAATTCATGTTATTTAGTTGTCTATTAAAATCCTAAAAAGCGTAAATCCGTTACAGTTTTAGAATTTTAGGGGGAGAATAGGTCAGCCAGTAACATTAAAAAATAAAAAATAAATGAAAAAAACGAGGGAGAAGGAGAGGCTAGCTGATAGAAAGTAGATCGTATCTGTGATACCGATTCAACTACTTTGGAAAATGATAGTACACAGGAACAAATCAAGAGGGACTTTAAAAGTTTAAATTGTATTAGATGCCAAATTCAAAGTATAAGTCTGTTTAGTCTGTGCAATATAAAAGGAAAAATGATAGAAAAATTGGTTACTACTAAGGTAACACAACGAAAGTAGACCTAGAGGTTGCTAGACCACAGATAATATGTCGGTAGATTCAACACAATAGATGATTAGACCTGGTTGGTGATCTCAAGATCAAACTAAGTTGTTCATGTGGGTTCCCATCTTATCACTGGTTAACACAATCAACAATATTCCAATAAGGGGTGACGAGCAAATAAACGCCACAAATGTGAGCGGATGACCATAAATAGAGCAAAGCACGAAAAAATAAAAAGCAAACGCTATCAAACTAATAACTTATGTTGTTGGTGCGTTATGTGCAAAAGAAAATTAAAAATGCTCTAACAAGAATATAGGTTGTGTGCCTCTCTATTGTGCGATGGCACTGACCTGAGGATAAGCATAACCTAGATATTCCAGAATTCATTGTTGTTTGCCGCCTCTCTGCTGTGAGATGGCACTGACCTGAGGCTTGGCTTCTCTTTGAAAGCTCTAAGAATAGTTTCTTCTTATTAAAATACCCGTAGACCGCTCGAAATCTCCTGAGGAATGTTGATTACCACATAAGCGTGGGATCCATAAATGTTGGTTGAAATAATTAAACCTTAAACTATCACCAATCTGTGTCAAAAGTCTGTGTATGGATTTAAGAGGACCAGTATACTGACAATCATCGTGGCTACAATTCTTGAAAGTCAAAATCAATGTGGGGATCTAATAGTACCAGTATGATTTCCTAAATTCTTGAAAGTCCAAATCAATGTGGGCATCAAAAAGTTTTTGATAACATGTCCCAAATGATTTGACTTGCCTATATGATTCCAAAATGAATTGGTCCAGTTATGGTCAAAATAAATTGAAGTTGCCTATTCCGGAACCGAATCCAGTAGATTTCTATCTTAGGATTTACACCTCTCAAAAGGTCAAAAACAAGTTTAGTTTTGTACTTCAACTTAAGTCATTTATTTTATTTAAATTTAGTCAATTCAGTTTGTTTAATATCGGACTTCATCATTGAATTCAGCAAGGGAGTAAATCACCTAAAAGGGTCACGTCTGAGGTGACCACACGTGTTTTCAAAAGGTAAAAGGGTCACGTCTGAGGTGACCACACGTATTTTCAAAAGGGTAAATGAGTCACGTCTGAGGTGACAAAGTGTTTAAAAGGATCACGTCTGAGGTGGTCAAATGTTTTTCAAGTTAAAATGATCATGTCTGAGAAGATCAAATGTTCATAATGTTAAATCAACAGTTTAAAAGGGTTTAAATGTCAAATGGTCATAAAGTCAAAAAATTTCATGAGTATGACCCATTCGCACGACTGGACCATGAGTATGGACCAACCGTACGAATGGACCATACTCATGCCTTTTATAGCCGAATGAACATGAGTATGGACCATTCAACCGAATGGCTTATCCGAATGAGCCATTCGGCCGAATGAGAGTGTGCGAATGAGCTAGTCGCACGACTGAACTCCAGTCGGACGACTGAAGGTGAGCGACTGATCCAATCGCACGACTGAGGTCCATTCGCCTGAATGAAATGAGCAAATGGGTCCAATCGTACGATTGAACTCAGAGTTAGTATAAATAGAGGGGGAGTCGGTCGCAGCCGCTCATCACTCCCAGAATCGCTCTAATTCGACACGACACGTCGTTACTCTGCTAAATTTTTGTTTGATCATTCTATACCATTGATTGTTGTGTACTGACGATTTGCACTGATTGTACAAGTATAATGCGATGCAATCCACCTCTATTTCACTCAATTTGATTCCATAATCTGGACATTCGGCCCTAAGCAAGAACCGAGACTTGTTTGGACAAATAACATAACAAAACTAATTAAAATATTGAAATCAAAGTTGTTAGGTGCTAAATAGAGTGATTTCGAGTCTAATGAACCGAAACTCAATGTCTAATCTTAAGAATTGGTCAAAACTTGAATTTGAATTGAGCAGCCAGACTATCATGCGAATGGACAGGTTGATGAACTTCAGTCGCACGGCTGAGGTGTGCGAACGGCTAAACCGCACGACTGAACCATGCGTATGAGTTCAGTCGCACGACTGGTGTAAACACATGAGTTTGTATACGTATGAGCCTAGTCGCATGTTCAGTCGTACGTATGAGGTCATTCGCACGACTGGATCTCAGTCGCACGGTCTCATTCGCATGACAGAACAGAAAAATTTCAAGTCCAAATGATTCAAGTTACTACTCATCGACAGATACTAATGTTTATACTCATTTTGTAACAGATGGCTAGTCGTTGGACTATGAGCACCAAGCACAACATCTGTGCTCATCTGGATCTGACGTCCAGGAACGCAGCTGACTTTTCGGGCATTATCACTTTTCTCTGGAGATCTAGGATCTTCTATGCCATTTCTACTCCTTGTACACCATACCGCTCCATTCAGCAGGCCTTCTGGGAAGGCGCAGTTGTTGATAGATCTTCAGAGCCTCATCGCATCAGGAGTTCGATATTTGGAGGGGCTATAGAGATCACCGAGGATGACCTTCGGACGGTGCTGTAGTTCGGGGATGATGCTGACTGTCCCACTCGATTACACCCTCTTACTGTCCGAGGATGTTTCATGCGAGCTAAGTACTCTGGGGACATCAACGCAGGGGTGCTCAACAAGAGCAACCTGTGCCCCCAGTTCAAGTACCTCGCACATGTGCTGCTGAAGTGTAATGCTTCTCGGAAAGAAGGATTTGATGATCTCTCAGATCAGATACAGAACGCTTACGCAGCGTTGGTACTGAACCACCTGTTCAGCTTTTCCAGGATGATCTTCACCTACTTGGTGGAGAACATTGAGGGGAAGGGGAAGGAGGGATTTTGTATCTACCCTCGATTTATTCAGATGATCATAGATCAGAAGCTCCTTCAGCTACCAAAGGAGAAGGAGGACGTGGTGGTACTCAAGGTGATGGACGATACCACCTTGGGTAGGATGAAGGTCTATAGGGGAAAGCAGGTGAAACCCCCTATGAGACGACTGTTTGGACATTTGAGTAGAGTGGACTATGTGGCGCCAGCGAAGAGGAAGTGGCATCACGATGATAGTGACTCGGACTCTGAGCCGATTATGCTCCCATCTGATGATCTGGATGACGATGACAGTGGCGATGGTACCACCCAGTCTAGGGCCACTCCTGCAGATGTTATATCACCATCATCCACCCACGGAGGAGCAGAGATAGCAGGATTCCATCAGGACTTTCAGGCTGATGAGGAGGACGAGTCGGACGAGGAGCCGTTGACTCGGACGGAGGGCAGCAAGGTGGTTGTCACCGAGAGAGGGATTAGGGCGGTAGGTGGACGCTAGGGTAAGTGTGGGGAGGCTGTTACTGATCCATCTTACACCCCAGACCAGCCCAGCAGCCAAGGGGAGCATCATCCTCGAAGGGATCGAGGAAAAAGAGGATGGCTCAGCCTCATGGGATGAAGAGTAAGAGAAGGAGATTTACTTTGATCACGACCTCGTCTACCACCACCACCACTACAGCTACCACTACCACACCCTCTACCACTATTACCACACCACCCACCACTACATACATCCCATCTACCACCATATCTACCACACCCACTGCACCACCACTTTCATCTATACCAACCCCAATCTTCACCACTGCCACCACCACCACCACTAGCCACCAAGCCGGCCCATCATCACACCCCGCCTATACATCTGGATCACCTCTACCTCCAAGTGGGGTAGAGGAACAGCTCTTGGCACTTAACCGTATGGTGCTAAGGCTGTTGGTTGCCGATGATAAGAAGACTGCTCAAATTCGTCAGCTAGTAGATCTTACTGGTGCCCAATCTCTGCAGATATCTCAACAGGCACAGCAGATAGAGCAGCAGGCCCATATGATGGATGCACAGCGCGAAGAGATGTCCCAACTCCGGGAGCAGAATGCCCAATCAGCTAAAAGGATAGAGGAGTTGGAGACCACCAACAAGACCATCATGCTGCGGCTCAAGGGATCCAAGGACGAGCCCTTAAAGATCAAGGAAGGGGCTGGAGATGATAGTGATGATGACAGTGATGATGATGACGACGATGGTGATGACATTGAGGATGATACTGATGCTGGTGATGATGCTGGTGATGATGATGTTGATGATGATGAAGAAGACACATCTACTGCGGGTGCCACGCCTGCAAGTGAGAGGACAAATAAGCACAACATCAAAGTGCCTCCATAACCGCCCCGTCAGCAGAAGAGAATATGATCCAGGACAAGAGTAATACTTAGTTGTTTTTGTTATTTAAATCATATGTATTTGAATCGTGTATCACATTAATGTAATGAATGTTTATATTTAATGTTGATGTTTCTGTTTTGATTATTAACTAATGATTGTTGTGTTGAATGTCTAAATCAAGCAGATCCAAACTTTCAGAGAGATGAATATGATGTTGCTCCTCTCCAAGAGATCAAGACTCAGCTCACCTTGATTCTTGATCTGCAGGGTATAGTCAGGAGATCGGTGATGTACACTTTCGAAGAAGGAGAGATCATTCACAATCTCACTGACGAGCAAATAGCGTAAATGTTCAAACTCAATGTCGACGAGATCATGAAGGACGCTCCAACAGTCCATGTGGAAGAGTGACGACGAGCTTAACAATATGGATGAAATCGAGATCGAAGAAGTCACGAACCAGCACTATCCAGAGTACACTGACAATGCGGGTAATGTCATTCCCAATCTGGGAGACAATCTAGTCAGTGAAACCTTGGAGACTCTGGATAAACTGGAACAAGAGTCAGATAAGACTGAAGATACGGCCCAAGCCTCAGATGCTGAAGTTAATATCAGAAAGGCTGAGTGGGCTGCATGTTTTGAAGAGATAAGAGCCCAACAAAGTGCTTCAAAGTCGACTGTCTACACCAAGCTGTACAAAGTGAAGAAACATCACAAGGTGTCGGGCAGAATCATAGCATGGGCATATTTTGAAGATCTCAACGTTTATGCAGTTAAACGTGGGCAATGGATCGAGTACTTCAGGTTCCCACATGACTTGAAGTCTCTTCCTGGATTTGAGCTGAACCAGTTAGCGAAGCTGAAATTGCTATACGCTGATCCACGCAAGATGTATGGATGGTTTTAAGCAGCTCTAAAGAAAGAGTACCACACCAGATGGGTCAACATCAAACCTCAACAACCTACGAGGCATATCCGAAGGTCTGAGGTTGATGCCATAACTGGGAAACCAAGAATAGTGCTGAAGTGGAGTCCTCCGCGCACCATGTCTAAGATCCCACTACGGGAAATTCCACAGGACTTCACTCCACACTTCAAATGGTGGTACTATGATTGGAGGACAGGAGAGGCAGTCATAGTCTTGAACATTGAAGGAAAAATGGATACTATAAGGTTATTTGACCCGATGTGGCTCACAAACTTGTCTGCAAATAATGTATACACATTATACAAGTGGCCACTATTCTATGACTCTCAAGATATTATACAAGCTCTACATTTTCAGAATGTTATACGACTCTGCTTTGCGTTTGAGATACACGCAGGAGTTACAAAAGAAGAGAAGTACAAAAAGTATGAAGAGGTTATGAAGAAGGTAAGACATTAGATGAAACTAGGTCCAAGGGGGAGTTTGTAGGTACATGTGTCCCTAGTTTCTGAACTGAATGTAATTTGTCTTTAGTATCTTACGCTTATGTAATAGTTGGGTACTTAATGAAATGAAAATGTTTGGTTGTGTTTATTATGTTTAATATTTCATTAATGAGTTGTTTAACGCATATTGACTTGATTATATAGGTTTGTGGTTGTTTGAATGAATCTTGATAATGTAAGAAAAATGAATACATTCAAACTTAGTAATATGAAGTGCTCATGCGAATGGCCCATGCGAATGGACCATACGCATGAACAACTTCATGCGTATGAATCAGTCGCACGACTGAACCAGGAGACTGGATCAGTCGTATGATTGTAACATGAGATTGGCTCAGTCGCACGACTGAACACTCAGTCGTGCGAATGGGTCAACCGCATGGCTCAATCGCACGACTGAACCATACTAATGGTTCAGTCGCCCGAATGAGCAACCCTAACCTATAAATACCACCTAATTCGTGGAAAAACGTAACAATAGATATTACTTTGACTCCAGACGTACCCTACCCTTCCAGAGACCTCTAAGAACCTGTTCCAAGTTCACAGATCGCACTAGATTGATTCCATATCGTTCTTAACGTTTAGATTCAATCTATAATTGATTCGACGTGCGTTCTCACTGATTGGATCGCCAATCAAATAGGATTCCGCACTATTTGATTCGGTATACACAGTAATCAGTTAGTATTTCGTGCAATACACGATCCTAACACATTATTATTTTGTATCATCCTATCCTTGATTTTGTTTTCTGAGATTATATATTCATTATTAAATTCTCATAAGGTTCTTAAAAATCTTTCTGAATGTTTTCCTGTCAAAATCACTCTCATTCAAGAAAACCCATTACATATGATTTTGTTATTCTAGACTGTATCATTAATCTTAACAAGCACGATTTTCCTACCGATCTTACACTGGTGTACTTGGAAAACCTCGATGTCATAGTAAGTGTCTCAAACATCTTTCTTATGAATTGGTTATCTAAGAATCATGCTGAAGTTGTCAGCATTGAGAAGCTCATTTGGATTTCTTTGTCGTCTAAAAGTGTCTCAAACATCTTTCTTATGTCCATCAAGTCGAGTTTCATATTTATGATATGCTTGGTGCTACATCCAAGACAAAATATATCTATCGTCTGCATCGTCTAAAATGCAAAAGTTTGCTAGATGTAAAAAGCTTTTCTGGATAGAAATGACAAATGTGACCAAACCATAGAGAAGAAAATGATAATTCAATCTATAAATTAAAACTAAACCTAAAAAGATGATCATATTAATAATTGATGTTTTATGAATGAAACCTAAGCTTATATAAATATTATATTAAAAATAAAATCTCAGACATAAGATTAATGAAGATATATTGAAACTTTAAAGTAAAATATTAGCCATATCTATTTTTCAATAATTTTGCAGTGAAGTGCAGTTGACTTGATGTGCAAGGACAAAGGTAATATTACTAGAATACCATCCCTTGTGAATAAATGTAGTATTAAAATGATTTTTATGTCAATTACTATGAAGTGTTTGTCACTGTACCATCAAATGTCTAAGATTAGATTATTGAGTTGTGAGATTTAGGGTGGCTACAAAGTAATCACACAAGAAGAGACACTATGGGTGAAATTATAACGCACGTGTTATAGTTAATCATATAAAGATAAAATTATCATGTAAAGGTGGGATTATCACACGAGAAGATATTTTTGTGTGATAAACTTTAACATCATTAAATGAACTTATATATGGTAATTGACATGTATTTATATATTTAAAAATTTTTAAACATGTGTAAGCTTACTATTTATGCATCCGTAAGTTTTTACCATATACATATGTGTAAAACTTTTAAAATATACGAATACATGTTAATTATCACATATAAACTCATACAGGAACATAAAATAATATATTTTTGTATATGTGTAATGATGTTACTTCAAAAAAAATTAATGATTTTGATTAATATTGAAAAGTTAACACGAGTTTTACAATAATAGAGGGGTAACATTTGATTCTTACCTTATACACACACATACACACATAGGGGCCAGTTACTATACAAAGCGTGAAATAGCAATCTGGGCAGTCTGTTTTAAATACTAGCGGATCATATGTATTGTGTGATAACTAGAACTCGGTTCTATGGATATTGGTTCTCATCCAAGGCATGGAAAAATGGAATCACGAGGGGCTTTTAAAATTAGAACTTGGTTCTAGATTATGGGAAATGGCAATGCAAAACCAAAGGGGCAATATGTTATCCCGTATCAAAGACTGATGGCAGTCTAAAAGATCATATATAAAGCAAAGATATTTAAGCAAGGGTGTACTTGTAATCATGGGGCTGTCACTGTTGGTTATGAAATAGTAGTAGATAAGGTGTTGTGCTTGCCATAATCTCAGTCATGTTGTAATAAATTGCGTAGGTAAGTCTTGTAAAATCTCCTAACTTGAAACCCAAATCCCAAAGATCAACTTGGAAAGGGTACCAAATTTAGGAGTTTGGATAAGATTTGTGTTGTAAATATGCCTTACAAAAGAAAAACACATGACTCGAGATAAAAACATTTTAACAAACATGAAAAATGTTTTGGTAATAAGACTAGAACATACGAACGGGACATGTTATTTATATGGATTGGAGAAGTTGAAATTTTTATTAGTGGGAAAACAAGAACAAGTCCTAGTGTAAACTTTGCCTACTTTAATTTAACACCCTAAAATTTCTAGAAAATATCAAACATACTTTAAGTTTTTGCACAAGGAAGTTCTTGCGCTTGGATGTTTTTTCATGAAGCCTATATGCACAAATGAAAAATTAAGGCAAAGTGGTGTTGAAGATAAATATTTCAATCCTTTTATTCGTTTATGTTCCAAAGAATAATTAGTAATGATTACGATTCACAAATATGTTGTTTTTGGATTGAAAAGCTCTTGAGAAAGCGTGTTTTGGTTGTAATCTTTGAGAAGCCGAGTTCTAGCCCATTTTTTACAAGTTTAATAAATTTTATGGCTGTTATGCATACTATTATGTTTTTCTATTCATATTATGATGATTTTGATTGAAATTAACGCATTATGAATGAACTGGCTATGATTAAGTTGATGAATATGTGGACTAGCCATGCTTTTGCATGATAACATGTGATGTTTTCCCCCTAGAGGTTCTTGCGTGATTAGGTAACTTGATATGCAAGGGTCTTGATTGATTAGATGTTTCGCATTAGGATGTTCTCGCATAGTGATGTTTTCGCATGCCTGAGTTCTCGTATGCTTAAATGTTCTAGTGTATATAGAAGTTCTCACTTACATAGATGTTTTCTCCTATGTATGTTTTGCTATGTAAGTTCTTGCTTGGGTAAGTGTTGTGTAATGTGTTATCTTATGCGGTCCGAATTGTTTTTAAGATGATAAAGATTTTAAGGTGAACTTTACTCAGTACGTTTATGTACTATTATAACTAAATTATTATCTAATGAAACTGAATGATAAAGTAAATGAAAATGAAACATAATGAATGAAAAAAAAGTCGTGCAAGGATAATGAATGAAGGTGCACAACCATTTTATGGTTAGGTCAACTATGGGTGGCTTAGCTGGCCCATGAGGATACTCACAGGGGTCTAATGTTGGGGGTCTATTTATAGGCCTCGGCACAATTCCAACTTCATGTATTCTGTTGAGGGTCTAGTATATGACGTTGATCCATTACAATGAAAGAGATGATAAAATGAACTAATGATGAAAGCTAGTGAAAGAAATAAACATGTTGATATGTATGTATTAATGTGTGATCATGTATGATAAATAAAAGGTTTAAAAAGTAAATTATACTATAAAACTAGAACTCACTCAGTCTTGTTTACTTTGTATGCATAACAGTTAAAAAAATAATAATATGGCTGAGGAGATGCATGCATGGATATGAAAGCTACAAGGAATGTTCATGTCAAGCATCAAACATTTTGAAAGTCTGAATAACTGATTATATTTTCTGATGTTCAAATATAATTTAAAGTTCCTTTATGACAAGTCTTTAGAAATAGTTAAATATGATTTCCCCAATATAGTAATGTTTACGAATGTTCTATGCTATAATGACCAATTGTAAAGACTTCCAAGAACGAGGACTCACATTTAACTAGAAATGTCCTAAGTATGGATCAAGTAATTGATCAGGATAAGATGTAACATTAGAAGGTGATGTTTGTTACATAAAGAACTTGTTTGATAAAGGAAATTTTTCTTTGTGAAAATAAAGAAAATTCAAGGGGATTGTATTAGGAAACCTTAGACGAAGGGTGTATATGAATTTTTAAAGGGAATATCATAGGCTTATCTTGAAGGTTAGTTGGATCACTAAATGAATCAATTGAAAAACAAGAAACTTATGAACAGCTAAATATTTTACATCAAAGATTTCACATCCCTTGAAGAGTGTGTGTCTTTTCAAAAGACACAAGATTCGTTCAACCCCTTGCGAATCGCGTACCAATTCGATCAAACCCATTCGCGGTACAAAATCATGCCACTCACAATTGGTACGCGATCCGGATCGATTAAATTAAGCGTTCCTGATTGAAATAATTTTCGAACTATATTAATCGAATTTGCGAATCCGATTGTATAATTCGATGATTGGATGGCGTATGGTACGTATTTTGGATTGCCTACGGTACTCGTTCCAGATCCCATCAGTCATTTTCCCACTTATTTTTGAATAAGTTGAATGTTAAACAGTCATTTTTGAATGAATTGAATGTTTGCCTTGCTATTTGAATGTCAACAGTTCTTTTCACATGAAAACGATTGTATAATTTGGTGATTGGATGGCGTATGGTACGTGTTTTGGATTGCCTATGGTAGTCGTTCCAGATCCCAACAATTATTTTCACACTTATTTTTGAATGAATTGAATGTTAAACAGTCATTTTTGAATAAATTTTATGTTAAACATTCATTTTTGAATAAGCTGAATGTTTGCCTTGCTATTTGAATGTCAACAGTTCTTTTCACATGAAATTATGAATGTTAACAGTCATTTTCCCACTCATTTTCACACATAACCATGAATAGCTACTTTATAGTATAAATATAAGCTTACAAAACCTTCTACCATAAACAAAATTCTTCAATAGATTACAAGTTCCTAACCTAAACAGTGAGTTGTTAGCCATGGCTTTTGGCAAGAGAGGATTGAGCTCGAGACAAGAAACTCAATATTCCGGAATATTGTTCTAAGTGATAATGAAGTTGAGGTCACATTCGACCCATGAAGCTTCTGTTCATAGTAAACCAAAGGATAATAAACCATTGATGCAAGAAGTGGACTTTGTAAGCGCTAGGAATAGCAAAAATGCAAGGGGTTCAAAAGTTTGGATTTGCAAGCACTGCAAACAATAGTTTACAAGCTCATATACGCATATTCATGTTCACTTTTTTGGTGCTCCTGCGGGGAAGAAAGCTGATGTAAAACATTGTCCAACTTTACTTCAAGATCGTGAGAAATACGAAAGACTCTTGAATAAAGTAAAGGACACGGAAAAGGTAGGCGTTTCCCGGTCTTTAAAAATTTAAGTTGTTAGTTCTTCAAAACATAAATCTTCTTCTTCTTCTTCTAAAAGGCCAATTGAACAAAGTTTTGGTGTAATGGAAAGAAATCAAGTAGATTTGAAGATTATGTGAGGGTTATGTGTGAATGGTATTCCATTCAATGTATTACGTAATCCACACTTTTTGGAGATGATTAGTGCAGTCAACAAAGCACCATCGGGTTAAGACCGATTGCTAAACGAGTGTGTTAGAGACATTGAGAATGACTTGACTCCTGTCAAGGACATATGGTATACATAAGGTGTTTCCATATTCTCTGATCGGTGGTCTAATGTGAAGCACAAACCATTAATTAATGTTATTGCAGTGAACAACCGAGGAGCAATGTTTATGTATGCTGAGTATTTTTGTGGTTTGGAAAAAACAAGGGTAGCAATAGCTAACTACTTGCTTACTGCTATTGAAACTGTAGGACCAAGCAATGTCCTACAAGTAGTCATTGATAATGCAGCAAAATTGCTATTGAAAAGGTACACAAACACATTTTTTTGGTCTCCTTGTTGTGTTCACACCTTAAATCTGGCTTTTAAAGATCTTGGAAAAGAATTTTATTGGTTGATGAACATATATAGGAGAGGGAAAGTGATTATGAAGTACTTTCTTAATCATACTTAAGCGTTGTCAATTTTTAGAAATAATTCAAAGCTTGAGTTATTAAAAGTGGCGAAAACAAGATTTGCATCTCATTATATTCTATTAAAAAGGCTAATGGATTGTAGAGAATCACTTGCTACAACCATTTCCTTAAATTCTTGTAGGGATTGGGCCAAAGAAGGTGATGAAAACACAAGAATCACCAGTTCAATGGTTGTTGAAACAATTAGAAATGATGAGTTTTGGGAGGACTTTAAAAATATGTTATCTATTACTAAACCTATTTCTTGATGATCAAGTTTAATGATGGTGAAGGATCAATGATGGGAGAGATTTATGAAAAGATGGATAATATGTTAGGAGAAATTAAAGACGTAATGTTGCAAAGTAAGTATCAATCTTATTGGCCTCAAGTAGAATCAATCGTGCTTGCTAGATGGGAGAAGATGACGATACTTTTACATTCTTTGGGCTTCTCTTTGTCACCAAGATTCTATGACACAAGGTACCTTCGTACTTTAGCCGCAGGTGGAATTCCAAGGAAAGCTCCGAATTTGGACAGAGAAGTGGTTGTCAGGGTTATAGAAGCTTTCAAAAGAATAACTGAAAGTTCGGAAGAAGAGCGAATGTTACGAGAGCAATTCGCAACATTTCATATGAAGAAGGGACTATATTCTATGGAAGCGGGTCAAGTGGATGCGGTCACCATGGACACGATTGATTGGTGGTCCAGCTATGGATCAGAAACACCAGAGTTGGCTGAAGTTGCTAAAAGGTTCTTTCACAGCCTATTAACATCTCATCGGCAGAACGAAACTGGAGCATTTAGTCCTATATACACAGTGCAAAGAGAAATCATTCAAATTCCAAGAGGGCAGACAAATTAGTCTTTATACATTCCAACATCAGAATCCAGTCTCGTTTCTTAGAAAATTACAACACCGGGCCAGCCAAAAAGTGGGATATGAATCCATAAAATGAGTACTTGGAACGGCCTAGTACGAGGTACGAAGATATGCAATGGGAAATCCTAGAAGGAACAGAAAACGATAAACCAGGCGGGAAAAAACAGAGGCTAGATTAGCTTTATAAATTTTTTGTTATGATTATGAAATGCTTTTGATATGATTATGGAATGTGTCCTTTGAAATTAGAATATTTATGAAAGTTTATTTTATACTATTTTGTATATGATATGACGTACCGCACTATATGGTACGACGTACCACATACCAAATTGGCGTTCCAAATAAACCTACCCCCTCGTACTGAATTTTTGAAATGCATGAACCACCTACCAGTTTTCGTACTGCCTACCGGAACGTACCACGATCTATGTGACTATGGTCTTTTGTTGATATGTTGGATGATCATAACTACATAATTGAATTCAAGGAACCACTTAAGAAAAATTCCCAAACATGTTACAATGCTTTTTTGAAGAATACTTAAAAACTCGAAAAGAATTACCACCAAAATTTGTTAAATGAAGATGAGATTGAATTATTTGATATCTATTTTTTTGTAAAAGAATAAATCAATTGGCTTCAAAGAAAGATCAGTGGGAAAATATTGCTTATATACTTGTTTTATTAAAAGTCTATGAAATAACCTAATGATTGTGTATACAAGTTTCATAGATTTTCTTGTTTGGCGCTACACTATGGCAAAGGAGGAAGAAAAGATCGAAGGAAAAGAAGGTGTCACTTTGGAACACAAGATGGATGAAGACATGCCTAAAGAAGTTGAACTGAAAGAAGAAAATAATTAAGAATGTGAACCAATTAATGAAGCAAAATTGATAGATGAAAGCTTAAAAGATGAAGCCTTGATTTAGATGACTTAGAAGACTTTGAAGATTTGGATGACTTTATCCTTATTGAGGAAAATTTTGTATCCATTGAAGAATAAAGATCAAAGCTGGTTCCAACTTAAAAGCATTTAAGAATGCTAAAATTAATAATCCTTTAAGTAACTACTATAGGTTATATTATTATATTAAGTTAGTGCTCAAAACAATTAATATGTATATAAATATTAGGATATATTAAAGCCTAAGGATATGTCCAGTAGGTATGATGTAAAATGGTTCAAAGAGATTGTTAGACCAGAAAAGTCAATAGCTAGGTCTGGTTTAACAAAAAGAGAAAAGCCTCGCTTGGCATAGTTATCATGATAGTTTTGGATGGAAACCGCCGCAATTGTTCCTGCAATCTCTCTCTCTCTTGTGTGTGTGTATATATATATATATATATATATATATATATATATATATATATATATATACATATATATATATATACACATACATATATATATATACACATATATATATATATATATATATATATATATATATATATATATATATATATATATATATATATATATATATATATATATATATATATATATATATATATATATATATATATATATATATATATATATATATATATATATATATATATATATATCAATGTAAGTGGTCAGAAACAAGCAACTGGTTCTTGTATGTATGTTTAATCTCACTTGCAAGAATCGATTGTAAATTTCATTCTCTTGTTTATTGTTCCTGAATTTGATTGTGTGAATGAGAAAGAAAAAAAGACAATTTGACCTTTGGAAGGCCACTGTGCAACAACTACATTCTAGACAAATAGATGTATTTAGGTAAGTTAAGGGTCCATGTCTTAATATTAATAGGCAGTGGCGGATCTAGAAGAAAGTTCAGGGGTAGCGTAAAATTTTATTTTACCGTACATTTATATTAATAAATGGGTCCGAAGGAAGATTATTCGAATCAAATCCATTTGGGATCGAAGGAATTGAATCAAAATGAATTCAAATCAAAGGAATTGTTGACCCAATATCATCATCATTATTAGAAACAATATTCTACTCTTGAAATTGTCATTTAAAAAAAACCTAGAAATGTAGCCTTGAAGTGGGCGGTGAATTGGTGAAAGATCACATGTGAGCGGTGGCAAGGGCCTGCGCAGTAAGCGGCAGTTCGGCAGTGGTTGGTCGGATGGCCGGTGGTGGAGACGTGGGTGATCCTCGGTTTGGGTGGATGTGGCTGACTAGCTGTGGCCTGTGGGAAGGGACGAAGGGTCGATGGGGTCATGGGGTGATGGATGGTTTTAATTATATTAAGTTTTATGTTTAATTGAGTTATGAGTATTTGGGCAAATTAGTTAGGCTTTTAAGTTTTTTAGTGTTTTTGTGCTTATTTTTATTTTGGGCTTTGTTAATTATTATTGTATTTGATTATTAGGCATTTCGGAGCTTATTAATTATTTATGTTTTCATAAAACGTAATGTTTTTTTAATAAAATATAAGATTATTTTTTATAAAATTTAAAACTTTCTATTAAGTGTTGAGTTTAAGAAAAATTTAGGGGTAACGTAATATTTTCTCAAGGGTAAAGTAAAACAGTAAAAAATTTTTTTACATAAAATTGTATTTTTTTTACACTACCCATAAAAAGTTAAGGGGTAGCGGAGGCTACCCCTCAACTTATTGTAGGTCCGCTGGTGTTAATATGTCTGCCTAGACGTGTTTGAAAGCTAACACATTAAGCTAACTTTGGACACCAAAATCCTATTATCGATTAAGTATTGAGGAAGTTATGACCTTACAAAGTCAAACCAATTATTCTATTCGAAAACAACTTCAGTTGGGTTGGAAAGCTGCCACTTTAGACATATCTTTAGACTCAAGAATCATGTTATTTTTTTTAAGTTTGGCTGATATTGACTTCCCAAAGTCGAACTAATGTTTCTGTTTGGCTATAGTTCATTAATGTTGCATGGTTCCTTTATGATGTTTTGAGATATATGCCTTAGTTATATGTGCACCGCTTGTTAAAACATCAAAATTAAGTATGATATGTATTTAATACAGGTTCCAAATGATGATTTACGTATAGTTTTTTTAGTGAATAACTTCAGGTTATCTAAGCGTAACAAAAACCCTTACTTTGTCAAGTTTGTAGTTGATATTCTATTCGATTTGTGGAAAAGAAATAGGGGCATCAAAATGACTTGTGTCACTTGAAAAAGGCTAAAAAAGATAGTTCTAAGGTCATAACAACTGGTAGGTGCAAAGACGAAAGAGATCGTGATATAGAAAGCACGAACTAGGGATTTTTCTTTCTCCTTTTGTTTGTGATTGAACAATAGCAACAGAAGCCCTTTGAGGGTTGTTTTGGGAAAGAAAACGGAAGTGCTTGAGATGTTTTGGTGTGGAAATCCCTCTATCATGTATGAATTATTTAGCAGATTGAGGGGTAAGTTTGAGGTGGGTTTCATGATGAACTTTCCCTAGTCAAGACCTTTCATGTCTTGGGATCTTGGTTGTAGCAAAGACCTTTAATTCCATGCCTAAAGTTTCACCATTGTTTGCTTGGTTAGTTCTTGCCCTTTTAAATCAAGATTTGGATGATATTGAGATAAAATATGGCTGTCGGCAGCCTTGTTTCGAGCAGCTATAGGATGCTGGCCCAGAACTTTATAAAACAAGCACAAAACACAGAAATACCAATATTTGTGGAACTCCACGGCTCTTTACTTGTGATAATAATAAACCAAAACTCACACCTTACAATGAACCCTAGACCCTTCTATATATACTAAAAGCTTCAACAAAAAAACAAGTAAATCCTAATCAACTTATTAGGAAACTCTATCAAATGAAAACAGATTCAATCAATTAAACAAATCAAATCAAACTACTACAATAATAACCAGCATTTCTCCTAAATTTCAACCCACCAAAAATAAATTAAAAGTTCAAATCAAGATTAAACCAATATTTTCCTCCTTAAGCTTGATACGGATCCCACCATTTTCAAGCAATTTTGTTTAATTGTCCTCTTAGCTAGAGCCAAGTTGGCCTCCTCTTTTCCGTACCAATTGGGACACTCATATGTGAAATGTCCATCTTCCCACACTCCTAGCACTTCAATTCACTTTTGCCTCTAAAATTCTCGTGCCCAAAACATATGTCATGTCTATTCTCTTCTCTACCATTCACCCTTCCACGACCCTTACAACGATCATGATTGCCAAGCCCACGTCCTTACCCATACCCATCATAACCAAGATCACCTTGTTTTTGTATTTCCTTTTCTTCTCCTCCTGACAGTAGTAACTTGTCTTGATCTTCCTCCTCTTTTTCAAGATCTTTAATTCTTTCTTCATAAGCCTTTAGTCTTCCAACAACTTCTTCAAGTGACATTTTTTCTAAATCTGAATATTGCTATATGGATGCCATAATTTGTAAATTCTTCCTTGGAACTGAGTTTAGGACTTTTCTCACCACCACTTCATCTTCTAAACTTTACCTATGACTTTTAAACTTTGTAAGAATTTCACTAATTTTTTGAAAACTCATCAATGAACTCACCTTCCTTCATCTATAACTTCTCAAGTTCGGATCTAAGAGTTTGTAATCTTTCTTTTTGCACTCTTTCGACTCTTAAATATTGGACTTTGAGTGCCTTCCAAACTTCCTTTCCATTCTCGATCTTGCCACTTATAATAGTACATCTTGAGGGAAGGTTTAAAACATAAATGCTCTTGCCATCAAATTCTTCTTGGCCTTGGCAGGCCCTTTCGTAGCCTGGTCAACAGCTTCCCATAAACCCTAGGCTTGTTGGATTACTTCTACCATAATGAACCAACTCGAATAGTTTGTTTCTGTCAAATTTGGAGACTGTTGTGGCATGTTTTGTTGCTGCTCTCTAAACTTAATTGCTCATTCGGTCATTCTACTTTGATTATACGGATCAAAAATAGGTTGCCGCTCTTTTTTCGTCTCTTCTAACCAGATCAGTCCTACAGGGTAATCAATTTCCTCGTTACCTAATTAGCCTCTACCACACAAGTTATTTGTATTTTCTTCTTGTACCACACAAGTACTCTCGATCGTCTTCAGTTGTTACCACACAGGTTTCCTCGCTCCGCACAGGTTTCCTTTGAACCACATAGGTGTTCTCCCACTCCTCTACTTGCAATTCACATAGGTTTGTTCTTTTACGTCGATCAGCTTTTGCTTCTGTTCTTTGATGTAAGATCTGCTACTTCTGCTTTCCTTTATTCTCAAACTTGCTACTGATGTTATTCATTGGCGTTGACTTGCTGCTGTTGTTGTTCTTGATCCCTGGTATGAGCTTCACCAACCTCTAATACCACTTGTTGGCCCATAACTTTATAAAACAAGCACAAAAAGACAGAAACACCTATGATCTTTATTGAACTCCATGAATTTTTAATTGTAATATTATTAAACCAAAAATCACAACTTATAATGAACCCTAGACCCTTCTATATATAATAAAAGCTTCACTAAGAAAACAAGTAATAATCTACTCCTTAGGAAGCTGTTGAATAAAAAAGGATGAAGGTACCTAAAAATCAGGATTTCAGCATTAGCTGCCAACTGCCGAATTGGGGCAAGTGCTAACTCCACTACCAAAATGCGTATGCTGAATGACTACTCATCAGCATATGCCGAAACAATTGCCGAACTAGATATGTTGGAAGTCTGCTGATCAGCATATGCAGATCAACTGCCGATTAGCAGTAAACTCCATAACATGGTGATCAACTGCTACCCAAAACAAGATTGTATGTGCCGAAGGCTATTGTGTTTCGCCTTTTAAAGACAACATAGTACTGAAGCTGCGAACTCCGATGCACAGATTATCTGATTGATGTAGATGCTAAACATAGAATAGTTTATTCTTAATGTATAGATTTTTTAGTATAATAGCCTTTGTACTTGTATAGTAGAGGCAAGTTTTTTAGTCATTTGATTGTATCTGCCAACTATAACAGTTTGTTTACACCAGATTAATCAAGTGAATACTTTGAAAGAACAACTTTTGCATTTACATTTACTCAAATTATTTGAGTTGTGATAGTAAGTATCTAACTTAGATCCCACATTTGTTAATTACTAATCAAAGAGGAAGTTTTTGTTAGTTTAAACTTGTCCGATCTGACAAGTGGTATTAGAGCTTTGGCTCTTGATTTGCTTGAAGATTACCTTTCAATAAGTTACTTGTTTCTTCTTTTTATCGCACTATCAAACATCGCCTTTCTTCATATCCCATTCCCTTTCTCAAAATGAATGTTATAACCATTTATAGTAAGCATGACTTGGAGAATGGAACTCAAACCAAACCTCCCATGTTTACAACATATGATTATGATAACTGGAAAATCCGAATGGAGGATTTCATAAGGAATCAAGACATGAAGAAGATCTGAAGAAAATGGATGTGGATGTCCCCATGGTCCAAGCTTCTTGTGAAGGTGGAGTCATGATCCCAAATGATCCTATAAAGTATTCAGAAGAAGATCTGGAGAAAATAGATGTGGATTCAAAGATTTTATGGCTAATCAAAATGAGCATACCTAACAGCATCATGCACGGCTTCAAGAAATGTAAACTGCTCAAAAGTTATGGGATGGTTTAAGGGACATACTTGAAGGAAAGGAGGATATGAACGAAAACAAAAAATTGTCTTAAAACAGAAGTTTGAAATTTTTGGTTTCACAAGGGGAGAAACCATGACTTCTACATATCTTAGATATGTTGAATTTCTAGACTCTCTAAATGAAGCTGGAGAAAAGAAGAAGAATTATGATGTTCTCAAAACGTTCTTAAGATCTTTGCCAAAGACATGGATGGTTTATACTATGTCCATCAAAAGAACTTAAATCTGAAGACAATGACTCTTGAGGAGATATATGGCATCTTAACTACTTATCAAATGGAGATAGATGCAAATGAAGAATCACAGGGCAAATCATCAAACCCCTCAAAGTCATCAGCCCTCATGGCCCCATTCATGAGCCAGTTCAGTATCACTCAATCTCCAACTGCTGAATCTCAATCATCACCATCATTCAGTAGATGGAATCAGCCAGCCTCACCATCCTTTTCAAAATCATATCACTCAAACTCTTCCTTTGTCAGTGACTAAACCAACTTCTTTAACTCTCTAAAGAGGATCCGGAGTGCATTCATCCAGATGACCTTGGAGAAATACATATCAACTACCAAATAACTATGATATCTTTCAAGGCCAAGCATTTTCAATAAAGAACCGGAAGAAAATTCCTGAAGCAAAGAAGATTAGGATTCGGTTTTGATAAAAGCAAGGTAAAATACTTCAACTTCAACCAGCTGGGACATTTTGCCAAGGAATGCAAAGTTCCAATCAACCCATCTCCTCCAAGTTCATCTAACCCATAACAACAATCAACTCATCAAGGTCCTTCCACTTCATTCAGTTAAAGGAATACAATAGTTGTAGCCTTAGAGAAGAGGTCATTAACTGGAGCTTCCAAGTGGAAGATGTTACACCCATCAACAATGCATTAATGGGTGGAAGCTCAACCTCTTCACCTCACCTAACTTCTAAACCCTACTTTACACCTAAAGGCATAAATAAGGTGAACTTGTATAGAAATCACAATTTGTACCTCATTAAGGATGTTGAATCAATCAATCTTCTTAAAAATAATATTAAGAAAAATGATCAAGCTTAAAAGGGAAATATAATAGAGCTTAAAACGATTATTTCACGCTTAAAACGATTATTTCACGATTAAAACACGAGCAAACCAACCTTGAGACCTGCAGGATCGGGTTTTGTCATGTAACACTTGGATTTCTCTCAAATTCACTTATACTACACTCGGATCGGATGAAGTAGAATCTCTTCTAAGAGTTGATAATAATATAATAAGTAGCAAAGAACACAAAGAAATAATTTTCAAGGCACTTGTACATATTACTTCTCAACTCAAAGTATTACAAGACTCTTACAAGCATGTTACAAGAGTTAAAATAAGAAACTATATATACTAGATCCTACAGCCAGATATACTTTGATACCAACTGGAAACCTATAACTAAAACATATACTACAATGCTAAAGTTAAGGCATCTTAGATAAAGTATTATCTAAGATATGGTAGTCATGACATGTCCATGACTTACCTTTTGTCACAGCCTAAAGTTGGCAACTGTACTAACTAATAAAGGTAAACAGTGGAATAAAGTATGTTCAACTACATGGCTTTTGAGAAAACGCAATGCAATATCTCAAAGGTCTCCAACAGAGTGTTAGAGAGACCATACTTATGTCCACTGGTTCATAGTAGTGTCTTCCGAAGGTTAGTTGGCTTGGGAAGAACAAATTCTTCCGAAGCCACTTATACTTCGGAAGAGGCTACTTCTTCCGAGGCTTGAGGACTTCTTCATTTCTTCATACTTCAGAAATTGACTTCTTATATTTACTTTTAAGTCTTGATCTTCGGAAGTGAATACTTTGTCTTCGGAAGTTGGAGTTTTCCTTCTGACGTTGATCTTACACTTTGTCTTCGGAAGAACTCCATTTCCTTCGGAAGTTCCACACTTAGATTCGGAAGTCCTTTGTTAGTTGCACCAAAATAGTCTAAGTGATTTGGTTTTGGTTGCACCAGCCTCTCTAGATCCAACAAACTCCCCCTAGGCTGATGCTACCAAAACCTCACTTATTTCTACTTCTCAAAACCTTCAGCACGAGGGACAGAAGATGTTTGTCTGTTTCCTTGTTCTTTCCTGTAGTGGTGCTGAGTAGTTTGTACAAGTCATTAGTGGATAGGAGATCCAGTCTATCATTCTGAATGACATGTACCCTTTGTTGTGCCCCCCTAAAGAGAGTTAGTTGATGGGAGTTATAGTCATACTCCTATCTAACTATGGATTCAAGTTCAGGACCCTCAACCATTTAAAGAAAGGCTTTGCCTTTGGTTGCTGATTCTTTCCTTTTCTCCTCCTCTCTCAGTTTCAACTCTTCTTCAATCTTGGTCCTAGCAGTTAGTTCGGCAAAATGAAGACTGCTCAGGTGATTTCTTATGTGAGTAGCTACTTCAGAGTTGGAGGGGTTGGAGAGTTGGCTTCTCTGCTAACTCAGCAATATCAAATCTGCTTGAGTAGCAAAGATAAGGCATTTAGCCTGTTTAGCTCTCCACACTCTCTCTCAACAACAAAGTTGTGAGAAGAGTCTTCAAACCTCCACTGGATAATCTTCTTCCTAGGCATAACGGGTTGACTTGGTACCTTGTCTCTTTTCTTCGTATTAAGCAGAGTCACTAGCCTTCTCCTTAGCTTCTTTTCTTTCTCATTCAGAGTATCTGAGTTGAGGCCAAGGAGCTTTGCAGCTTGGTCCAATGTTCCTCTGGCACATCAAGAAATTGATCTCTAGTGAGGGAACATGAGGATCCATCAACATAAGTTAGTTTGACAGAATCCTCCTCACAAGAGAAGTAGCTTAGGGTTGTACAGTTGATGAGCTTTGTCTTGATTGCCTTGAACTCCTCTAGGGAGAGATGTTTGGAAGTCTGAGAGGGTGGTTTGGGAGGTTTTTGGGTAGGTTGTGGTGTTTGGGTTCTGGAGAGTGTTTTGGGTTGGAGGATGGGTAGTTTAGGTGGTTAAGGTGAGGAAGTTGGTAAGGTTGATGGTGTAGGTTCTGGGGTGTAAGGTTCAGAGGTTGGTTCAGTTTTGATGGAGAATGGAAAAGGAATTGGTTCAGGTTGTGGTTGGGTTTGAGGTTGGGGTTGAGTGGTTGGTTTGAAGATCATCCCCTGTCCCCTTCTATATCTCCTTCTCTTCCCCGAGCGAATGTCAACTTTTATGTCACTGACATGTCGCTGGAGGGTCTTCTCAGACATAGGACCCACCTGCCTGCCAGAGAAGCCATGAGCCCGGAGATAGTCTTTCATCCAGGCCTTTTCACCTATCTTTCTAGCAGCAACGAGTCCTACTTCCTCTTCCTTCTTCTTCTTCAACCTCTGCTTTTCCTTAGAATCTTTCTTTCTCTCCTTCTCCATTTGATCTTGCTCTTTGTTGAAGAGCCATAAGATCGTATCATTGTCATGTGGAGATAGTTCTTCTTGAGAGAAACCCCTGGAGGTTAGGAAAGTTATGCTTTCCCTCCTAAGCTGCTGATCAGCTTTTCTTTTCTTCTTCTCCCTTTCTTCCTCTAAGGCCAACCTTGCTGCTTCTTCCTTTTGTTGTATTTGCAGCAAAGTTGCCTTTTCCAACTCAACTTACTCCTCTAATGGTAGCAGGAGTACATCTTCATTTACAGCTCCTAAATTGACAAGTCTGTCAATGATTTCCAGTCTTCTTTTGTTGTTGACAGCCTCCTGGTTGGCTGCAGCTGCTTTGCTACTAGCAGCTAGCATCTTCCCAGTTGGAAGTCTACCTTTTCTTTTTTTAGAGCTACAAACTCCCTCGATAGTAGTAGAAGGTGCATTAAGCTTTTGAAGCTCTTGAGCTCCAAAGTAAATCACAGATAAGTCAGGACTTGGCTGTTCAATGAGAGATTCCATCAAGAACTTGTCAAAGAACCTGTTGAGATCTTGGAGCATCCTTTGATCCACTTGAATCACAACTAGAGGAGGCTCAGGAAAAACTAAAGCTTGTTGCTTGGGGTATCTTGAACTTAAGGAAGTGAGAGCTTGACTCTGTGCTTTCTCTTGTCTTTGGCTTTGTCCCTGAACACTCTCCCCCTTCTCGGTAGCATCATCTTGAGAGCTTGATGAGCTAGAGGAAGAGGTCAATGAGACCTGAATTAGTACATGCCTAACAGACCTCTTAATCTGTTTCTCAGCTAGTTTGGCCTTGAGATTTTCAATCTCAAGTTGCTGAGTGGCAGACCTATCCTCTAAAGTCCTAACCTTAGATTCAAGGTTTGATACTTTAGAAAGTAGGTCTTCAATGGTGAGTTGCAGTCTTGCCTCATCTTCTTTTGAAGAATAATGGGGAGATGAGGTAACATACCTAGTATGTTCATCCTCACCACCAGATGTGGTTTCTTGGCAACCTAGTTTCACTTGCTCAATGATGTCTCTTTAAGAGTCATCAAAGGGCATGGATGCCGTATATCCCGTCTCAGTAATGTTACCACTGTCCTGAAGGTCCATTGAGGCTCCTTTAGTAGTGGCAGCTGAATCTACATGAGTCCCCTCCATATCAGTGGTACTCAACTCAGTAAAGGCTTGCTGATGAGGGCTAGAGATAAGAGGTCTCTCTAGGCTCTTTAGATCCTTGAGAGGGTGTTGTGGATCAACTTTATTGCCCTGAAGAGACATAATCTCTTCATCAGTTCCTATTAATAGGTCAGTAAAGGATATACAGGTTAAGCCTAATGACCCGGGACCTTGGTCAATGTCTAGTGGCATTAAGCCTATGGGGTTGTCCCTTTTTGGCTGCTCAGGGGAGTACAAAGACTCACCCTGAGGGTTTTCAGCTTGGGTGTCGGGCACATGGGTTTGAGACTGAGGAGACTCAATACCCATATTGAGGTCAATTAAAAAGGATGGTGAGACCTCAGACTGAGTGGGAGCCTAGTGTTCCACTCTAGTCTTTTTGGATTGAATAGGAGGAGTTTGTTCAATCAGAGAAGATTGAACATGGGTTCGTTTGGGACGTCTTTGATATGTGATAGTGATGGGGTAGGAAGGTAAACTTGGCAATGTGAGGGTAGTTGCTGGTGTGGGTTCATCACCTGTGGGGTTAGTAGGGATGTCACCAGGAGCCATTGGCTCAGTCATACCTGGAAAAAGGGCAGTATATCTTCTGGTGAAATTGGTGGACACTCTCGTCAAAGTCTTGAAGATGCTCGGCCTCATTTGAGGGACAGTCAGAGCAGCTGCACAGACAAGCTGACTTTGGTCCAGCTCACAGTTGATTATGTGCTGAAGAAACCTAGGATGCATGAAGAATGTGTCGCTGAAGGTTTCCCATAAGATTAGTCAGCACAAACCTTGAGTAATTAAAGCGGGGGCTTCTCACCAATCCATGAATTAGGCACCCTAGTTCATATGGGATTTTATCCCATCCCCCAGATTTGTTGGACAAGCAATGAAGAAGAACATGCAGCAGGAACTTCCAATTGTAAGAAAAATTGAAGTTGTAGACGGTAGACCTGCTTACATCTCCACCATATCCCATTTGGATATAGGTGTTGTCCAAATCTGTCTTGGGGAACTTTGTAGGAGCGCCCTCATCATGAAGCTCGAGAGGCTCCCTGTTGAGTTTTTTGGAAATGACCAACTCATGGCAACAAATGCTTGATCTTATTACTCGAATCCCAATTTGGGTTTGAATCTGACCATTAGCCCAAAATTAAGCCATGTGATTTGAGTAAACGGTAGGGTAACAGTCAGAGCGGTGTAATAAGATGATTGGGTAAGAAAGGAGATGATATCAGAGAAGTCAGCATCCCTTGAAGAATCAAGGAGTGCGACTTGTTTATGCTGAGGGTTAAGTGCCATTTGAGAAAGTTGTAGAAAGATGAGTTCGGAATTGGGTGAATTGGAGATGAAGAAAGCTTTTAGGGCAGTAAATTTGGTAAAAATATGAAAGTGATTAGTCGAGGTTATTTAAATGGGTGAAATGGTGGTTTAGGGGGTTTGGATAAGATGATGGGATGTTTCAGTGGAGGATGTGACAGGGGCGGTAAGGTTTAGTCCATTTAAATAATCCGACATCATTAACAAAATCTTTACTTTTTACAGAGTGGGGTCCAAAAGATTTCCGTTACACAGCAAAGTCTTTCTTCCGAGTATAAAGCATTTCCAAAGGTAGTGTTCTTCCGAAGACAATATTACTTCCGAAGGTAAAGTTCCTACTTCTGAGAGTAAAAATTGCTTTCCGAATGGAGAGTGTTATAAGCTTTGGAAGTAGATTTGATACGTAATCAATCTTTTCTTCCGAGACTAAAAACTCTTTCGAGAAAAAAATTATCTTAGGAGGAATTTGCCTCGGAAGATATGAAAACATCTTCCGAGGGTTAATTCCTCTCCAGAAGAATTTATACTTAGTGAAAATTTCAGAGAAGGACCTTTTGTAACAGGGCTTAGATTGTTTTGACACAAGACTTTACACATTTAAAAAGGTTTTTCAAATGAGATAGACTAATCAATGTTTATCATCCCAATAGCTTTAGTGAGATACTTAAATCTTTGTTCATCAAAAGCTTTGGTGAACAAGTCAACGTATTATTCATTTGAGTCAACTTTGATTACCTTAATTAGATTTTTCTCATGAATATTGTAAGGATTCCTATAAGTCTGATGCAGCCAAAACATCCAAAGTCTCTCTGCAAGCATGCACTAAGGAACATAAGTAGAAATGCTTCGGAAGTTTTACACCATGCACTAGTAATATTCTAAGTGTAAAATCTTCTGTTGGTCCATGTGTTCGAAAAACAGTGCAAATGATGTGATGAATTGCTCAATATCTAACAAGCATGCTAAACAATGACAATTGAGAAGATAGAATACAATTATAACTCATATTTGATAACAAAATGAATAATAACAATCAATAACATGAAGCACGATGATATTTCTGTGTAATAACTGCTTGGAATAGGTAAGTTGCAACAATGATCCACTATTAGGGTTTTGCAAGCTTACCCTACAATGAACATTAACAAAAGTATATATAGCAGTTGTAGTTTCGCAGACAGTTTCTGTTGATGCATGTATGTCCCTAGATCATGATTTGTAATGTAATAGATCTTGTCTGTCTGATTATGATGTAATTTGTATTGATTAATGAAATGACATGGATTGTTTGTTATTTTTAATGTTTAATATTTCATTAATGAGTCGTGATTGAATTGATAGGGTTTATGATTGTTTGAATGGTTACACATAATGTTATATTAATTAATTAAAACATTCAAACTTAACTTAATGAAGTTCTCATACGAATGGCCCATGCGAATGGACCACACGCATGAATAACTTCATACGATTGACTCAATCGCACGAATGAACCAGGAGACTGGATCAGTCGTATGATTGACACATAAGATTGGCTCAGTCGCACGACTGAACACTCAGTCGTGCGGATGAATCAACCGCATGGTTCAATCGCACGACTGAACCACACTTATGGCCCAGTCGCACCATTGAACAATGCTAACCTATAAATAGACCCAATTCGTGGAAAAACGTAAGCATTCATACCATTACGATTCCAAACGTACCCTAGCCGTCCAGAGACCTCCCAAATCGTTCTCCAAGTTCACAGAACACATTAGATCGATTCCTAATCGACTTCTAACATTAGATTCAATTCTTGATTGATTCTTCGTGTGTTCTCACTGATTGGATCGCCAATCGAATAGGATTCCGCACTATTTGAGTTGGTTTAACACGCTAATCACTAGGTATTTCGTTCAAATACCAGGTCCTAACAAGTGGTATCAGAGCCTTGGCTCTTGATTACGTGTTGATTCAATCAAGATTGCATAAATGTTTGTGTTTTTGCACTAAAAACGCAATCTTTGGTGTCAAAAGTGATCTTGGACGTTCCCTGCTCATCGAAGTTTGGTTTCTACGGACTTAGGCGATTAGGACTTGTGAAATTTCGAATTTTTACGGCTGAAACCCGTCAAACCTAGAAAATTTCGCATAACAGCAGCTTCAGTCGCACGAGTGCTGGACTCCATTCGCATTGCTCATTCGCACGATTGGACCTAGTCGCACCTTCATTCGTCCAACTGAACCGTTCGTTCGCATAGCTCATACGCACCAGATTCATTCGCACGACTGAACCAATCGCCCAGTTCAGCCGCACGATTGAACCAGTTGCAGAGTTCATACGCACGACTAGACCATTCGCATCCTTCAGTCGCATCCGTGAAAGTTTGTTTGATTGACTTAAAGTTATTCGCCATGGAAGATCAGATGTCAGCCTTTACTACTGGGAAGGACTCGAGGATACAGAACCTGCTGTTGCTTGAGAGTGAGGTGGGTAATCACAATAAACAACCAAAGCTCTTGACTTTAGATGAGTTTCCCCACTGGAAATAACGTTTTGAGATCTACCTCAATGGAGTAGATCCTAATCTGTGGGAAGCCATTGAGATTGGGTATAGTACGCCGGTGGGAGCTGATGGAGTTAAGCTAACGTTAGGTGGGATGACGGACGCACAGAAAGTCAAGTACAATGCAGAGAAAAGGGTTTATGCATTGATTACTCAGTCTATCCCCAAAGACATATTCCACCAGTATTCAGAGAATAAGCAGTCCAAGAAACTGTGGGATGAGCTAGAGAAGAGGTATGATGGGAATGCTTCGTTGAAGGCAATCAAGGCAAAGGAGTTAAAGAAGGAATTCGATAACTTCTCATCGATTGGTAAAGAGTGTTTAGACGACGTCATAGATAGATTCTACCACTTGATGAGTGAACTGCATACACATGGAGTGGAAACGACCATGGAAGAGAAAGTGAGTAATTTTGCAGATGGATTGCCTGATAAGTGGGCTTCATTCGTGTCTAACCTGAGACAGAATGGAATGCTTGCAAAGCTGGATATTAATGACTTCATTCTTAAGTTGCGAGAAGAAGCACTAAGGATGAAGTACAGAGCTCAGAAGTCTTCGTACACACAAAATCCAGCTTTGTACAACGCCACGCCTCAAGCTAAGACATCTGGAGCACCTTTCCAGACTGCTTTTGTGTCTAGCTCGTCAGGTCCTTCACATGCTTCTCCTTCTGGATCAGACACGTCAGGGTCGTCTTGTACCCACTATATTGGATCAGAAGCAAGTGCTACCAAACTGAAGACCGAGAACCTCGGTAATGTGACTGTGGAAGTAGCTCGAGAGCATATGGATCTTTTAGCTGCAGTGGTTCACTCATATGATGGACTTGTTGCCGGGAAGATTGGAAACTGCCATCTGGCAGATGAGGACTACGAGCAGGTGGACGAAATGGAGCTTGAGAGGATGGATATAATGTGGGCCTTAGCTAGTGCTGTCCGGAGGGCGAAGAAGTTTGTTAAAAAGACTGGATAGAACTTGGTAGCTACTAAGGATACCACATTTGGCTTTGACAAGAGCAAAGTGACCTGCTTCAACTGTGGAGAGAAGGGGCACCTCAAAAGAGAATGTGTCAAGCCAAAGAAGACGGGTAATGGGAACCCGTTCTCGTCCTTTACTCGCCAAGACAAGCAAACTTCCAGTTCTACTTCATCAAACAAGGATCCAAAAGCCTTGACTGCTCATGATGATGAAGGACAGGATTGGAGTTTTAGGTTTGTCTCACCAGGAGAATCAAACATTGCCAGTGTAGAAGATATTGATGATGATTCTGCGAGTGAAGGTGATCTAGCAGTTGAGATAGCGATGTCACATAGTGAAGAAGCAACTGCAGCCGAGGTCAGTTACAAGCCAAAGGAGGAGACTTCCACGTCAGAGACAGAAAAGACAGAATCACCAGAACCAGAGACATCTGATGCTGCGTTGATGGCTAGCTCTTCTGAACCAACTCAGGTAAGTACTACTGACCAAATGTTTAATAATCATGCTTGTTCTGATTGTGATACTTTTAGGAATAGCATAGATGACAAATTTGCTAGGTTATTAGATCATAATGATAACTTAGTAAAAGATTTGCAACTGTGCACTGAGGCAAATAGAGTATTAAAACAAAATGAGCATAGTTATAAAGAAAAGATAGACCTATTGACTAAACAGCTTAGGGAAACCGAAGTAGTTGCCTTTAACCAAGCAAATGACATTAGGTACTATCTAAACTCCCTAGAAGACACTAAGAAGCAAAAGGAAGTTCTAGAAGTAGAAGTAAATTCATTAAAATAGAAACTGCATAGTTGGACTAGTTCTTCACACATAGTTTAACACTTAGTGAGAGAAAGGAATAACGGAGAGGGATTGGGTTACAAAGTGGTTCCACCACCACCTGAGACCTTGATGAACACTAAGACAAGACCAGTAAATAATAACCCCATCAAGGATCACGTGGTGTCTACTCTTCTTGTTAGTGATCCAGAGACCTCATGTTCATCTACTGAATCAGGATACAAACAAAAGGAGGCCACTTCAAAGGCAAAGGGTAAATTGCGTTGTGTTAATCTGGAAAAGGAATTTGAAAAGGTTAACTTAAAGTCAGGGTCAAACAGAGTCAAATCAGAACCTAAAAAGACTTCTAATGTTAATCTTTCACATGTTTCAAGTCAAAAACCAGTTAACCAAAAAGAGAAAGATGTTAAACAGGTTAAAACAATTAATTTTGTTAAACCAGAGAAAACATCAAACGCACAAGAGTCAAAACCTAAAGTGATTGATGTTACTAGAGTGTCACGCACTTCTCCACAAAGAAAGTCTACTCATAAAGTTGATAGTCGGTCATGCTACAACTGTGGAGAATGTGGACACATTGCTTCCTATTGTCCTCTCTATCAGACACCTAGGAAGAAGATTGACCTTCAGGACTCTAAGCCTAGGTCTTCTAAGAGGAGTTCTCTGACTCCACCTAGAAGAGCTAGTGAACCTAAAGTCCAACCTGTAAGCCAGACGACTGTTTATCATAAACAGGCCTTGCACAAATCTGGCTTATGGAAAGAGAAGTCATCCTGCATGTCTGATACTGATGACAAGAAGGAACCTGAGCTACCCTCACCCTCTAAGGGTCAATGGGTGGAGTTTATGATGTGTGATGCCTCTGGGAAACCCAAGCCAGTAAAGGCTTGGGTTCCTAACCTAAACTAATTCATTTACTTTGTATGTGCAGGGTGTTCGATACAGTGCTGAGACTAACACGTGGATTGTAGACAGCGGAGCATCCAGGCACATGACAGGAAATAGGGCCCTTTTATCAAACGTCAAGCAAATAAAAGGAGGGCATGTTTCCTTTGCTGGAAACAAGGGAGGCTATATCACAGCTCAGGGAGAAGTAGGAAATCAGAAAGTTAAGTTTGATAAGGTGAACTACGTTCAACAACTTCAAAATAACTTACTTTCTGTTTCCCAAATCTGTGATAAAGAGTTTAAGGTCATCTTCGACAACAAGAAGTGTTACGTGCTGAAGAAAGACTACGTGATCCCAGAGGACCAAGTTCTGATGACTGCTTCAAGATATAAAGACCTTTATGGTTTGGATCTGTCAACAGCTGCTACAACGGATCATGAGGTTCAGTGCTTTCTATCTAAAGCTACTGAGAAGGATTCCATCTCCTGGCATAGGAGAATGGGACACATTAGTCAAAGGAAGATGAATCATTTGATTTAGAAGGGTTTGGGGAGGGAGTCTGCCCGGGGCCTAGGGCTACCGGATGAGAGGGGAGATCATGCTCGATCTCCCCTTGCCAAGAGTCTTGATTCTTATGTTGTAACGAGCTTGTAATCGTTAGGTTTTATCAATGAAACCATTATATTATAGTTCGTGTTATTGATTGTCTCTTGGTTTTTGCTGTTGTTTATCCTTCCGTCAAGAACATGCTCGGATGTTTACCGATCCAGTGACTTTACAATTGGTATCAGAGCACTATGTCGAGAATCCCTCTCAGGGAAATGCCACAGGACTTCACTCCACACTTCAAATGGTGGTACTATGATTGGAGAACAGCTGAAGCGGTCGTAGTCCTAAATAAAGAGGGACAAATGGATACAATCAGGGTATTCGACCCGATGTGGCTAACTAACTTGTCTGCTAATGATATCTATACATTATACAAGTGGCCACTGTTCTATGACACGCAAGATATTGTACAAGCCCTCCAGTTCCAAAACGTTATACGACTCTGCTTTGCGTTTGAGATTCACGCGGGAGTCACCAAAGAGGAGAAGTACAAGAAGTACAAGGAGGTTATGCAGAAGACAAGAGATTAGATAGATCTAGGTCCAAGGGGGAGTTTGTTGATGCATGTATGTCCCTAGATCATGATTTGTAATGTAATAGATCTTGTCTGTCTGATTATGATGTAATTTGTATTGATTAATGAAATGACATGGATTGTTTGTTATTTGTAATGTTTAATATTTCATTAATGAGTCGTGATTGAATTGATTGGGTTTATGATTGTTTGAATGGTTACACATAATATTATATTAATTAATTAAAACATTCAAACTTAACTTAATGAAGTTCTCATACGAATGGCCCATGCGAATGGACCACACGCATGAATAACTTCATACGATTGACTCAATCGCACGAATGAACCAGGAGACTGGATCAGTCGTATGATTGACACATAAGATTGGCTCAGTCGCACGACTGAACACTCAGTCGTGCGGATGAATCAACCGCATGGTTCAATCGCACGACTGAACCACACTTATGGCCCAGTCGCACGATTGAACAATGCTAACCTATAAATAGACCCAATTCGTGGAAAAACGTAAGCATTCATACCATTACGATTCCAGACGTACCCTAGCCGTCCAGAGACCTCCCAAATCGTTCTCCAAGATCACAGAACACATTAGATCGATTCCTAATCGACTTCTAACGTTAGATTCAATTCTTGATTGATTCTTCGTGTGTTCTCACTGATTGGATTGCCAATCAAATAGGATTCCGCACTATTTGAGTTGGTTTAACACGCTAATCACTAGGTATTTTCTTCAAATACCAGGTCCTAACAGTTTCGCTGGTAGCGAAACTGTCATGCCGAAACTACAGTTTCGCGCGGCAGAACATAAGTTCGCCCGGTAAACTAGAACAGCAAACTGTGAGCGAATTTACAGATTCGCTCACAGTTTCGCTGGACTGCTAAAAACACACAATTCTAAGAACATACAAAAGGAAACTAACAAAAGTCCTATTACAATTAAAGTAAACAAACTATACTAAGGTGAGTCCAACCTATACATGATCTTCAATACTCCCCCTAGGTTGGATCTCACCGTCTTCACTCTTCTTGATTTGACTTGTCAGCTCCAGTTTCCTCTGCTGCCATTGATCTGTCTTCGTCACCTCCTGCAGCTACGTCCTCAGAAGCTTCAGCCAATGATTCTCCATGGTCCTTTCCTGCATCACTAGCTTCTTTAGAATGACCACTAGCCTTTGCAAATTGCCTGGTCAGATCTTGAACATCCATATTAAAGTCATCCTGAGCTCTAACCCTTTCAGCTAACTTCTTGACCTCCGACCTTACTCCCCTGATCTTGTTGGCAACATTCATAAACAAACTAGCTTCTTTCCTAGTTTCCTCTCCAGCCCCAGCCTTAATGTGATTTTCACATAATACCAAAAGATCTTCATCACAGAAACTAAACAACTCCATCGGATCAAATACTCTAAACTCCTTTCCATGTTTAACTCTGATCACAGCCTCTCCAGTGTTGTTATCATAAAACCATTTCTCAAAGTCCTGTAGTTGTTGGGGAAGAGGATCAGCCAATCTTACCCGATTTACAGTCTTTGGAGGTTTAACTCGTAGTACAATCCTTCCCTTTCCCGTCTCCTCGTCTTTATCCTTCTTCGATCTCTTTCTTTCAGCTTTCATATACCCAAAGACTCAAAGTTGTCATTAAGCCCATTTTTTATCTCCTTTTCAAGAAATGAGGCTCTTTCACTCAGATGAGCATTGATCAGAGGTAGAGTTGCAAAACGCCTTAAATCCCTTTTAGGCAAGGTCTTAAAAGCCTTCCTCTTAAGCATATAACTGATATTTCCTCCCCGTCTCTTGATCATAAACATCTTTAAGCTTGAATTGTAACACCAGCTTATAATTTTCTTATCAGCTTCCTTCCTGCTTAATCCCTCCAAGTGTTGGAACAGAGGAGTGATTTCTTCTACCTCCTTCTCTTTCACCAACCAATCATTTTTATCCATTTCAAATACATCTGCATCATCCTCTCCCTTTTTAGCAACATAGATCAATGGTCGCTCATCAACTTCATAGAACTCAGGTTCTGAATCATAGTCTATAAGTTGTTCATCTTCCTCTTCCTCATCAACCAACCCTTTACCTTTCTCAGATACTCCTTCAGTAGTAGCTGTTACAACAACTTCTTCACCAACCAGATCTTTTTCAAAGTCAAATTGCATGTTTACAAACCCAGCCTCTATAATATCCTCCTCATCATATCTTCCAACATCCTCTCCTGGAGTTTCCTGCTCTCCTGCACCAGTAGTTGCTGCACCAGAAGTGCCCTCTCCTACCTTAGATGAAGTACCCACATTTAGAAATGAGTACTTTGATGTATCAGTCAAATCATCTAACTCAGATTGAGTCAGTTGATTAGGTAGGCCGGCTGCAGCTTTCAGCTGTGTAATCTCCTCAAATAACTTCTTCACCAGTCTGTTTTGATCAACTAACATCCTCTGCATTCCTTCACTCACTTCATCTTTCTGTCTTTCTCTGATTTCCTGATTTGTAAGTTTAGTCTTGATCATACTCAGTTCATTAGCCAATGTAGTATTCAAATTGCGTATCATATCCTCATCAAAGTTTTCACTATCCTCCATTCTAGTTGTAAATCCTTCATGTCTATGCTTGGTTCGTCGCTCAGGCTCAGCAAAATCAGTTTTCTTCTTAGACCTTCTTTCTTTTTCAACCCTAACTTCCTCAGCTTGTGTAGCAATATCCTCCTCAAAATCATAATCTTTTTCTTTGGCATATCTCTTTCTTTTCTTTGTAGCATCAGCTTGCTGTACTCTTGTTTCTTCAGCTCGTTTATTCTCTGACTCATCCACCCGTCTAATATAGTTCCAGCGTTCTGGAGGATACATGTTTTCCCAAAGATGGGTGATCTTTTCACTGAAGTCGTGGCGAATGGCACAGCAGTCAGCAAAGATACGGGGATTCATCTGTACCAGCCTCGTAATCACTCCATGTTTTGGAACATGAGGTATAAGATCATCAAAAATCATCTCAAGAAAACGACGATACAACAGCCATTTGTCATTCTTTAAGGCCATCACATTCTCCGCCATGCACGCAAAAATCAGTCTAACAATATTGGCCTTCTCACCTTTACAACACAACACCATTGCCTTAGCCCAATCAATATTAAGACCATCGGATCCACCTTTACGGTGATCGAGACACATGATAAAAACATGAGCAATGTATCTCCACTCTTTAGATAAGAATAACTTCTTGATCTCCTTCCGGGAACCAAAGGCTGGTCCCTCATATCCCATACTTCTAAAGGCTTGGAACACCTCAGAATCTGTCATAGTCACTTCATCTCCTGAATCTTCTTCAAGTCTTAGAATCCTCGATACAGTCTTAGCAGTGATCGTCACTTCGTGGTCAACGACTTTGGCAGTGATCCGCTGTACATCTCCTCGAGTATCATACTCTGCAGATCGCCAAAAATCTCTAATATGAAGATCATAATTGGTAGGCGAATGAGATATGGCATGAGCTATAGGTGATCTTTGAAGCCATCTGATACAATCTCTAAATCCAGCTGCCTTAGGATGAGTATCATCTAAAATGGCTGTGATATTATTCCGCTCATCAAACTTGAGATTAGCCATAATAACCTGATGAAGAAATCAGATAAATTGAATGAGAAATTAAGAAAAGAAGAGAATAATACTAAAACAATGAAAACTAACAGTTTCGGCAAGCGAAACAATAGTTTCGCTCATTTGAACATGTTAGTTTCGCTGAACAAAAGACAGTTTCGACAAGGCGAAAATAGGTTAAAATAGATTCACTATTAATTTCGGCAAGCAAAAACATAGTTTCGCTGTCAAAAAAAATAGTTTCGCTGTTCAGAAAGAAAGCATGACCAAGCGAAACTGTACAAGCTTAAGTCCAGATTCTGCGAAACTAAAGATAGTTTGGCGAAACTGTTAAGTTCGCCCGGACAGCATAACTTTACAGTTTCGCTGAGAAGTAGTGAACTTTCGTTCAGTTTCGCAGAAGAATCTGCAATTTCGCTGGATGAACAGCGAAGCCACCGAAGGGTCAAAATCCAAATGTCTTAAAAGAAGTTAATTTTAACAAGATTAAATGATAGTACATGGTTCGAAACTCACATGCGAAGGACAAGACACGATCAATCGGTCTAAAACACAAACAAAACAAAAAATCGCCCACAAAAGTCACGGAAAACCCTAAAATCCTACTCAGGTCGTTTTTGCGAAAGTGTGAGAAGAATTTCGCAAAAACGACTTAAATAGCAAATAGTTTCGCAGTAAGCGAAACTGTAGATTCGCAGGGCGAAATTGTAGTTTCGCCCAGAGAAACTGTAATTTCGCTAAAAGATAGTCAGTTCAAAACTAATTAGAAAACCTAGCGAAATTGCAGTTTCGCCTAGCGAAACAATTAGCGAAAGAATAGTTTCGGCACACATTTTTTTTATTATTATTTATTTATTTATTTATTTTTATTTTTATTATATATATATATATATATATATTTTTATTTAAACATGAAGCACGTCACATAATGAGATCTAAATTTATCATAGATCATATCCTCTAGGTATTTATGAACATAAAGATGATCAAAAATCATCGACCGGCAATGAGATCATACTGAATACGAGATCTTATCACAATCTGCACAGGAACAACTGAAATTAGAACAAATCAATAATGATTGCTGATATAATTGTCCACTCAAACTCATGCCTTATCCTTTTTCAACAAACAACTTATGATTTGTTTAAGGTTGAATTAGATGCTTTAGAATGTTAGGACCCCACAATCATTTGGCAAAAACCCTCACCCAACCTCAGGATTTCTTGAATTTTGAATCGATCTAAACAGAACAAGGCTTGTGCATTAGTGTGCAAATGATTATAAACAGAATATTTCATTCTGAAAAGAACTCATCAATTAGATGATTTGACATAATTATATCAAAATGGTGAGAGCTCCAGATCTATACTCGCGTATAACAGAGGAGATAACCATTTAAACATGTGCTGATGAAAGCTCCAGGTTAGTACTATCGTACAGCAGAGGAGATCATCACTCCAGGTCAGTACTTCCGTACAGCAGAGGAGATTAGCACAGACACAAGATACACAAATACAAGAATATACCAGATACGGTCCAGGGAGATGACATATAAGAGCAGAATGGACGAAAGATTCATTCTCAAACCAATTTTTGTCAGGACTCAATTTTTGTGCAAGCCAAAACAATTGAGTAAATCCAGACATTCTTAAGCATGATGTTTAATTTAATCATAGAGCTGTTGTCTACTTTATTCGTCAGGTTGAGTCTATCAAGCATATCATTAAAGAATCTGATCAATTTTTCTTAAAAATTTTATGTGAAACAGAATCCAGTATCAGTTACTATCATTTCTCATTGAAGCACCGAACATATATAAAAAATATACTTAGAGAATATACAATAATTTCTCGTCATTTTAAATTCCGACTCAGGATATGAAATTACTACCCCAAATCTTTATTTTCAAATAATAGATAATTTCTATAAATTATATAAAAAAATATATACAATGAATTTATTATAGATATTTATTTGATTTATTATTCATTTATTTTTATTTTTTTTATATATTTTTTTAATAAAAAGGACAGAAAATGAAAATTTAAAAGGATATTAACCCGAGCATAGAGATCAATTCATAAAAACGGGGTTTATCAAAAATTTTTGTGAAAAGATGAGCTCTTTGATTTTTCGTATCGATGGGTATAATATCGATGAAACCCTTTTCTTGAGCATCACGAATCGCATGAATTCGTGTCTCGATATGCTTGGTTCGGGAATGATGAATAGGATTTTTTGCAATTCAAATGGCTGCTTCATTGTCTCAAAATAAAGGTGTATGGAGAAAATTAATTCCATAATCAATCATTTGGTGTTGAATCCAGAGAACTTGAGAACAACAGCTTGAGGTAGCAATATATTCAGCTTCCCCTGTAGAAAGAGAAACAGTGGTTTGTTTCTTGCTCTGCCAAGATACCAAACAATTTCCCAAATATTGACACTCTCCAGACACAAATTTTCTGTTTAACCTGCAACCATTGGAATCACTATCAGAATAAGCATGTAAATCAAAATTCCCTCCATATGGATACCATAACCCTAAACGAGATGATCCTTTGAGATAACAAAATATTCTTTTGACAGCTTTCTCATGAGATTCCTTTGGAGCCGACTGATATCGAGCACAGTAACCAACAGCAAAAGTGATATCAGGACGGCTTGCAGTAAGATACATGAGAGAGCCAATCATAGATCTAAAAAGATGAGGATCAACTGGTTTTCCGTTTTCATCTAGAGTAAGACAAGTCTGAGCAGTAAAGGGAGTCATCTCAGTAGAAGCATCATCCATCTTAAATTTCTTTAAAATATCCTTAATATACTTCTCCTGATGAATAAGAATTCCTTCTTTCTGTTGTTCAACTTATAATCCAAGGAAGAAACACATTTCGCCCATCATACTCATTTCAAACCTTTGACTCATTACCTCTTCGAACTCTCTACACAATTGAGAATTGGTAGATCCAAAAATAATATCATCAACGTAAACTTGGACAAATATCATTTCACCATTCACTTCTCTTTTGAAGAGAGTCATATCAATGGTACCACGAGAGAAACCATTGCTTAGAAGATACTATGTAAGGGTCTCGTACCAGATCCTGGGTGCTTGATGAAGACCATATAGAGATTTGTCAAGCTTAAACACTTTATCAGGAAAATCAGGATCCTCAAAACCTGGTGGTTGACACACATATATCTCTCATCAATGTTCCGTAGAGAAAAGCACACTTCACATCCATCTGATAGACTTTAAATTGTTTATGAGCAGCATGAGTGAGAAATATTCTGATTGCTTCAAGACGAGCAACTGGAGCAAAGACTTCTGTATAATCAATCCCTTCTTCTTGAGCAAAGCCTTGCACAACGAGTCTAGATTTGTTACGCACCACTACTCCTCGATCATCGGTTTGTTCTTAAACACCCATTTTGTACCGATTGGATATTTGTTAGGAGGTAAGTCAACCAAGGTCCAAACTTTAAGCTTTCTGAACTGTTGAAGTTCCAATTGCATAGACTCCACCCAACAAGGATCCTGTAGGGCAGCATGAACGTTCTTCGGGACAGTTTGAGAAATAAAGCATGAGAAAAGACAAACATTAATTAGACCAGATTGACTTCGCGTTCGAACACCATCAGAGATAGATCCAATCACGTTATCAAGAGGATGATCTTTCAAGGTTTTGTAATCGCTTGTTGAAGGAAAGATGTTTGAAGAAGTATCACCCATAGCCGGTGAAAGATTAGATGAAGGTGAATCGATGATAGGTGTTGAATCAGATATAGGAGAAGATGTATGAGGAAAAGAATCAGATGATGGTGACGGATCATTCATTGGAGACGAAGAACTAACATCAGTTGAAACAACATCATTTACTAATGAGTTGGAAGGAACAGACGATGGAGATGATGAAATAATATTTGTTTGAGTATTTGGAATGGACGTATCATCATCGAAAACTGGCAAATTGAACGAATTAAACACAGTATCGGAGTCAAAGAACCATGCAGGTTCAGATCTAACTTCAGAAGAGTTAGATTCCTGCCAATCAACATAGAACGACTCTTGAACGATACGTGTTCTTTTGTTATAAACCCGATATGCCTTTTGAGAAGAAGAATAACCAACAAAGTAACACTCATCAGAAACAGCACCAAACTTTGTCTTTTGAGATTGAGTATTCAGAAGAGTGCAAGAACAACCAAATGGTCGAAAGAAATCAATTAAAGGCTTTCTCTTATGAAAAAGTTCATAAGGAGTCTTCATTTTGTCTTTCACAATCAACACCCGGTTTAGAACATATGAAGCACAATTTACAGCTTCAGCCCAGAATAATGGGTAATGAAGATTCTATCAGCATTGTACGAGCAGCTTCAACGAGAGTGCGATTCTTTCGTTCTGCAATACCATTCTGCTGTGGAGTTCTCGCAGCACTAAATTGTCTCACAATCCCCTTTTGAGCACAAAATGAATCGAGAATCTGATTTTTGAATTCAGTGCCGTTGTCACTTCTCAGTCCCATAACTTTTCTCTTACTAATTGATTCGATAGAAAGAATTAATCTCTGCAATTCCTCTGCAACCTCGCCTTTGTGTGCAAGAAACCTCACCCATGAATATCTTGAGAAATCATCTGTAACAACAAGACAAAATGATTTTTTAGCAATAGATTTAACACTAATTGGGCCAAATAAATCAGTATGTAACAACTCGAGAGGACAAGATATGCTATTTAGAAGTTTGGGCTTATGAGGTTTCTTATGTTGTTTGCCCTTGGCACATGCCATACATTTTTCATAAACAGAAAAATCTTTTGAAGGAAGTCCTCTAACAAGATTGTTCTTTACTAATTTATTAATTATCTTAAAATTAACATGGCCTAATCGACGATGCCATAAGAGAGACTCAGAGGTTGATGCTTTTGAAAGAAGACAAGTTGCAGTAGCCTTTGATTCGCTTGAATTCATATCAAGAAGATACGTATCATGCTTTCTTGGAGCACGCATGAGAATCAAATCGTTTGGAATTACAATCTCTGATTTTAAAAATAGACATTCATCATATTTAAATAGAACAGGAATGTCTTTATCGCAGATTTGAGAAACACTCAGAAGATTAAAAGCCAATTCGGGAACATAGTTGACTTTTTCCAAAGTGAGAGAACCATTGGTAACTTCTCCTTGTCCAATCATTTTTCCACCCTTTTTGTTACCAGCAAAAGCAACATATCCTCCATCTATAATCCGATAGTTGGTCAACAAGTCTTTTAATCCCGTCATATGTTTGGAACACCCACTATCAACATGCCATAAACTGTTTACAATCTTTGACGAGGACTCTTGAAAAGAATTAACAAATCAATTAGCCAGGAGTAATAGGAAACCAAGATTGAACAACTTTGCTTTTTAAAGAAGCAGATTTTTTACAGAAGAAATTATTAACCAATTTTGTCAATTTATTTCCAAAACAGTTCCTATTAGAGGATCCTTGAATCAAAGAAGGACAGTTTTTGACAAGATGATCCTCTTTACCACACCTGAAACAATGAGGTTTGAATCTAGGTCTGGGATGTGATAAGGTAAAAATAGGATCAACAATAATCTCCTCATCACATTCAGACAAACTAGAATCAATATCACTGAATGTCTCATACAACCCATGAGTTTGATGTTTATTTGAACAAGAATTATTATTTACAAAATTAGAAGAAGATTCATCTGACATATCAGTAAAACTAGTTCCACTGGTACTGGTGTCAGATGAAGAAGAAATACGTTCATCAGATGAGGTCATATTTAATGGAGTGAAAGATGGAATAGGTTGAGAAAAGAACTTTTCGAAACAATTAGTTTTAATTTGCTCAGTTGGTTTTGGAGAAAGATCAGATGCATTACATTCATTATGAGAACAAAAATCATCACTACCATGATCTGAATTACAAGATGGAATAAAACTATCATGAGAACATGAGACATCCGAGTTGTTACAGTTGAACTAGAAACAAAAACAGAATTTAAACTAGACTTATGATCTAAAACAGACTGCTGATTTTCAGGTGTACTAGAACTAGTGCATCCAAGCCCACTAGTTGGTCCATAGTCGTAGTCTTCACGAATGTACTTAGAGTTAATCCCCTCTAAACCTGCAGACATACTGTCAGTATCTGTTTTGATTAAATCATTAGAAGGATGAGGAACAGGCATAGAAGAATAACAGTATGTACTAGGTGGAGGATAAACCTTTACATTTTCATAACCCAAACCTGTTTTAATTCTAGCTCCCCGTTGAGATTTACAAAGATCATCATGTTTCATTCCAGAAATAGTCCATTTATCTAACTTTGACTGAAGTTTGCTTGCTTCAAATTCAGCAAGAGCAACCCTTTCAGTCAAAGTATTAATCTCGACATTTCTTTCAAAAACTATTCGTTTTAAATGATCATTTTCTTTTAAAGCCTCATTTAATTTCACAAAATATTTTGATTCATTAATTTTAAGTTCATCATTAATTCGCTTTAAATCCTTTTCATTATCAATTAACAAACGGTTAGCCTTATAAATCCCAAATAATCTAATTTTACAAGCAGGTGAGCACATATCCTGTATTACCTCATATGGAAGTCCCATTACCATCCTTTCAGCAGCTAAAGCTTTGTCACACAGGCATACTGGAGTACTTGATTTCTTTTCCTCAACAGTAGCAGCAGCATCATCATTATCCTTTCCTATCTCATCTCTTGAACTTCTTTTCTCACTTAAACCTGTAATTTCATCTTTCCCATTTCCATCATCTTTTTCTTCTTTCCCATTTACAAATGACTCATTTTCTCTTTTGAATTCCTTGAACAGCTCAAATCCATCTTCACCATCTACCTCTTCATTACTTTCCACAAACTCAGCAACTAACGCGTGATTGATCTCAGTTCTTGTTTCCTCAACCTCGGCACTCCAGTCAAAGTTCGAAATCAAAGCAGACTCCTTTTTAGATTCACATCTTCCTTTTCTTTCTCTGCTGTCAGTCTTGGTACTCCAGAATTACTAGGATCTGTGACAATTGGTAATGGACATTCACGTTTGAAATGTCCCAATTGTTTACAATTAAAGCACCTCAATTTTGACTTATCAAACCCCAGTTTTGAAGTAGATGATTGACCACCAAAGTTCTTTCGTCCTGTTCTTTCCATAAATCTCCGAGCTCTCAAAGTTAACATCGCCATTTGCCATTGAATATCAGTTTCTTCAAGATCATCAGGATCAACCTGGTACATGTCCTCCATAGTCATTCCCTTTCCTTTCAGTTCTCCAGCAACAAGTGCTTCATAGCTCTGAACAAACATTCCAAAAAGAGCCATTGTTTCTGATGGAATTGGAGTTTCAACATTGGCCTTAGAATTACTCAAATCTCTTCCAACATGACTGTTCCCACTCGAGAAAGTACTTGTATTGCTCCCTCCTTGAATTGGATTTTGTATTTGAGAGTTTGCAGCGGATGACAACAAAGCAGCATTTTGAGAAAAACCAGATGTGGGCATCATTGTCTGGTTAAATTCTCGTCTTTTCATATCCAACTCAAAGGATTTCAACTTACTGATGATATCCATCACCTTGTAATCTGTGAACCCTCTTTCTTGTTTAAGCATTCTCACCTGAAGACTCCACTGGGGTGGAAGAGAATCGAGAAGCCTGTTAACTTGTTCACTGTTGGAGAGCCTTTCATCGTATTTCTTTAAGGTGCTTGAGACAGTTAAGAAACGGTTTGTAAGGTCTGTCAGACTCTCATTCTTGTATCCCACAAATGAATTGAATTCTTTTTCAGCCTGAATACTCTTATCCTTTACCAAATCTACATTACCATCATAAAATTCACATAAAGCATCATAAAGAGATTTAGCATTTTTATGCTCTGCAAAACGGTTGTAGATGTCTGGTGCTAAACAGAGAGTTAGAGCACAAAAAGCCTTTTGATCACGATCAATCAATTTCAGATCTCTTTCAGTATAGGAAGATGGGTCCTTGTTTTGAGAGACAACATCACCAACAGTAACCGTTGGTATGTGAGGACCAGAAGTAATCGATTCCCATTGGTTATGATCAGTGTAGAAGAAGAAAGCTTTGAGACATCTCTTCCAATCTTCAAAATTATCTCCATTAATGAGTCTTGGATGCCTACTAGGAGCAACACTTTCAAGATCAGCAAGTATGAGAGTAGTTAATTTCGACATTGTAGTTTCGGTAGAGTAGATTATAATTTCGCTGACAATTTCGCAGAAAAAGATGACTTTGATGACAGTTTCGCAGAAGAATTACTTTCGCTAACAATTTCGATGAGAAAGCTAATTTCGCTAGCAATTTCAGCAGCACTTTCACTAGTCCAAAGGCACCACTGGCTTAGTTTCGCTGATAACTTCGCACGAAACAAGCTTGAACTTTCGTTCAAAAACAAATTCAGCAGCATTTCGCTTGTTGATTGTTCACAAACACTGATGAACTTTCGTTCAAGAGATTAGTTTCACAGAATCCCTAGAAAACAACTTCTGATGCAAAATAGCTCATAGTTTCGCTGAAAGATGATGGCAATTTCGCTGATCGATCGCAAAACCCATTTTCACCTCAAAATCAATCTGAAATCATCCAAAACTCAATGAATTTGAGATCTGATGATTGTAGGATCTTCCTCAAACAAAAACTAGCATAATTCAATCAATTTCCATGTCAAAAACACCGAATAATCCAATGAAAATTGATTGAGACTAGATATTGAACAAAAACCACAAAAATTCAACAAATCAGGAGCACTAAGGCTCTGATACCATATTGTTGGTCCATGTGATTGAAAAACAGTGCAAATGATGTGATGAATTGCTCAATATCTAACAAGCATGCTAAACAATGACAATTGAGAAGATAGAATACAATTCTAACTCAGATTTGATAACAAAATGAACAATAACAATCAATAACATGAAGCACGATGATATTTCTGTGTAATAACTGCTTGGAATAGGTAACTTGCAACAATGATCCACGATTAGGGTTTTGCAAGCTTACCTTACAATGAAAATTAAAAAAAGTATATATAGCAGTTGTAGTTTCGCAGACAGTTTCGCTACCAGCGAAACTATCATGCCGAAACTACAGTTTTGCCCATAAGTTCGCCAGGTAAACTAGAACAGCAAACTGTGAGCGAATTTACAGATTCGCTCACAGTTTCGCTAGACTGCTAAAAACACACAATTCTAAGAACATACAAAAGGAAACTAACAAAAGTCCTATTACAATTAAAGTAAACAAACTATACTAAGGTGAGTCCAACCTATACATGATCTTCATCTTCCGAAGCCAAGAACAACATCTTCCGAAGGCAAAAGTGAAGTCTTCTGAAGCTTCAAAGACAAAGTCTTTCGAAGCCAAAGAGTGAAGACAGATTTCTTTCGAAGCCTTTTAGAGATATGCCTTTATCTGATGTACTTTACCATAAAGCTGGACCACCTTTCCGCTGCAACTCTGTAAAGTCACCAACTTACATGAGTTGGTGAAAGGTCCATGCTTTTGGTAACTTTACATTGAGGTCTTGAGTCCATGCTTTCTACTTTATGTACTTTTATCATTTTTGTAATATATTAGGATGTGAGCTATGGCATGTCATAGTCACAAGTCAAAAGTCAGATATGCCTTTTGACTCTACATTTGATTTTGTAGTTGTCTAGTCAATTGTATCCAGCTTGGCTTCAAAGTATGGCCGGCTGTAGGATATAGTATAAAGTATCTCAAGTACTTGTAACTTTTTATTGATGCTTTGTAACTTGAAATAGAACTTGAGAAGAAATTTACAACATTCTTGAAAACCAAATACTTGTGTTGTTTGCAATCTTGTTCTGTCTCAGTTTTACTTGTGTTCTTAGCATCTTTCATTAACAAGTTCACCAGTTCCCTATTTGATCTGTTAAGTGTTCTACGCAACTCTCCTCTTTGTGTTGTTGTGTTGTAAGTGCATACCCTTCACCGGTCCTGCATTTGGTATCAGAGCATTTCAGGCTCTTGATATAAGATCTCACCATCTTAAGATCCCTCACACACACAAAATACTTAACAACTCAAATGGCAGCTATAACAAAAGCTGATATGGAAACTGGAACTATGACAAAGTCTCCACTGATCACTCCGGAAGACTTTGATACTTGGTGTCAAAGAATGGAAGGCTTCATCAAGTCTCAAGACTCCAGGAGGTGGGACTCTGTTGTTGAAGGACCTTACATACCAAGCACCACTTCTGCTACTGGTGGTGGTATGATTCCTAAGGCTGTGGCTGGTTACTCTAAAGCATATAGAAAGAGAATAGAGATTGATCAAAAATCCATGACAGCCCTTCAAACTGCTCTTCGAAACTCCATCTACAGAGGCTTCAAGAAGTGCAAAACTGCCAAGCAACTATGGAAATCAATGAAGCTGATGTACGAGGGGTCTACTAAAGCAAAGGAGAACAAGAGGGATCTCCTGAAGCAGCAGTTTGAAAACTTCACCTTCAAGGCAGGTGAAACCATGACTCAACAATACTTCAGGTATGTTGAGATTGTGGATACTCTAATGGATGTTGGAGTAACTCTTGAGAACAGGGACATTGTAAGAAAGTTTATGTCCTCTCTTCCTAGTCAATGGACATATTATTGTGCTGTTATCAAGAGGACTGAGAACCTTAAGACTCTTACTCTCACAGAGTTGTATGGTATTCTTAGTGGCTACCAGATGGAGATGAACATGCAAACCTCATCTGGTAACTCCAGCAATCAACTGAGTTCAGCCCTCCATGTGGTTGAAAGGGAAAGCATTGAACCACAACATCATCTTATATGCTTCTCTGACAACTTACAAAAGGGGCCATTTCATCACCTTCCTAGAGACTCCAAGGGAAAGCTACACTCAAGGAAGTCCTTTCCAAGAGACAAGTTCTTCTCATGCCTTTGTCTGTGTTGATGAAACTTCAGGCAACTTTCTCTTCACTCTTGACGATTTGGACTGTATCCATCCAGATGATCTGGAGTACATGGAGATAGTCCAGCAGATGGCTCTTCTCACTCATAGAGCCAAGAAGTTCTACAAGAGGACAGGGAGAAAGTTTCCAAGCAATGCAGCTAGTGGAAAGTTTGGGCGGGACAAAAATAAAGTGTTACAACTGTAACCATATGGGACACTTTGCAAGAGAGTGTAAGGAACCAAGGACAAATGGTGGCCAAGCACAAACCAGACCAAACTACACTGAGAAAGCCCCCCAGAATGAGAAGCCAAAGCAGCAAGCTGCAGTTGCTGTTGAAGAAAGAGGCTTTGACTGGAGCTTTCAAGTAAAAGATGCATCTCCAAACCAAGCAATCATGGCGGACCACGATCAAGCCAAGGTATTGGAACATCTTTGTACTCCTGAATGCATTGCTAAAGTTAATAGATACAGGTCCTATAATTTAGAAATGAGACCTGACCTTGAGTCCTTAAATATTTTAAAAGCTGATTTTAAAAGAGCTGAAAATGATTATAAACTAAAAATAGAGGACTTAGAAAAAACCATTTCAACTCTTAAACATGAGCATACAAACTACAGGACTCAGATCAAAGATCTCATTACTAAATTAACTGAATGTCAGGCTGAGCTTGTGATCAGCAAAGCCAAGGCAGAAAAATGGTTCTTGAAGAAGAGACCTTCAAGAACATAAAATCCTCATCCTTGCATTGCAAAAGTTTGTTATCAAAATAAGCAGGAACTGGATTCTTGAGATAGCTCCTCCACACAAAATCTTGTCTGTAAGATCTCCAAGTGTGGAACTTGTGAAGATGAGCTTCCCCTCATAGATCCTGTGACTGAAGAGGATGAAGAGGAGATGGTGGGAATGGCTCTGAGAAGAGTGAAGAAGAGCATTCTAAGAAGGGTCACCATCCCTCTGAGGAGAGCAAAGCTGTGGGATGACCAAGTCAAGAAGAAAGAACTTGATCAGGAAGGCCAAAAGAAAGTCCAAAAAGGCTCAAGAGATCAAGGCTACCTTCAATTCTGCACAGAAACAAGTCTTCATCTCTGCAGGATTTGAAGTGGTAAAGGCTGAAGACACAAACTTGACTTGAACTCCATCAACAAGAGTTCTAGTTCATGTCCAAATCATCCCATCATCAAGAAGAAGGCTGATCAGTTGTGCATTGCTGCTGTACAACCTGAACCATCCTGCTCCAAAGGTAGTTCTAACCCCAAGAATTGCCACAGCATCTGCAAAGGTGAAGATGGAGAAGGAAAGTGATCAAGTTCAGCCTTGTTCACAAAGAAGAACTCCTAGAAGGAAGAAAATGGATGTGTTATGTGTGGGAGAGTACCTCTCATCTTGCTAAGGATTGTGTTTACAATCCAAGGAGTACTCTCCACATGACCAAGAAAGAAACTTCTAAGAGTTTGGAGAAGAAGAAGCAAGCTTCGGAAGGAAAATCTGTTTCCTTCGGAAGCTCCAAAATGAAGAAGAAGACAAGTGGAAACTTGCCTTCGGAAGAAAATTTGGTCTCGGAAGAAAGGAATACTTCCGAAGCACTGAAGCCTGCTGCAGTGAAAGCAAGATCTTCCGAAGGGCCAGTCATCAAAACTTCCAAAGTCATCAAAACTTCCGAAGTATTGAAGGTCAAGTCTAAGCTTCCAAAGGTGGTATGGAAGTCAAAGAAAGACCAAGCGGTGAAAGAAAGTCTTCATCAACATCAGCAAATGATCCCTCTAGCATGACTATAGGATCAATTACTGTTGCATTGTCTTCAACTTCTTTTGATGAGCCCAAGACCAATGAGGCTTGGGTTTCCAAATGTAACTAATCATCTCTTTTGTGCAGGGACAGCTCAAGACAAACAGAAATGTATGGATCATTGATAGTGGCTGTTCCAGGCACATGACAGGCAATAGGTCACTACTCCAAAAGTTTGAAAGAATTGATGGAGGACCAGTTGCTTTTGGAGGAGATGCAGGAGGTTACATTACTGGAAGGGGCAAGGTCACAAATGGTAAGCTCAGCATTGAGAAGGTAAACTTTGTCAAGGAGCTTGGGTACAATCTTCTGAGTGTATCCCAATTTGTGATCAGAGTCATAACATGCTCTTTACTGAGCATGAGTGCATTGTTCTCAGGCCCGGGGTGGTCATTCCTCATGAGCACATCTTGCTCAGAGCCCCCAGGAAAGGGAACATGTACAAGATGGACTTGCAAGAAACATCTCCCTCAGGAGAAGTTTCATGCTTTCTATCTAAAGCAAATAATGATGAATCTTTCCTCTGGCATAAAAGAATGTGCCATGTAAACTTTAAAACATGAATAAATTAATTAAGAATGATTTGGTAACTGGAATACCAAGAAAGAGTTTACAAGTGATGACCACTGTGTTGCATGCCTAAAAGGGAAGCAACACAAGGTATCTCACAAGCCAAAGGAAAGAAACTCCATCATTATCCCCTACACTTATTACATATGGATCTCTTTGGCCCCACCAGTGTAATGAGTCTAGGAAGGACCTCTTATTGTTTGGTGATCACAGATGATTTTACAAGATTCACTTGGGTCTTCTTTTTTAGAACTAAGGATGAGACTCCAGAGATTCTGAAGAATTTCATCTTAAGATTGAGAATCAATGTGATCACAAGGTCAAAACCATAAGATGTGATCAAGAACTGAATTCAAGAATCAAATCCTTGATACATTTTGTGATGAAAAAGGTATTACAAGACAATATAGTGCTCCCAGGACTCCTCAGCAAAATGGTGTTGCTGAGAGGAGAAACAGGACACTAATTGAAGCTGCAAGAACTATGTTGTCTGACTCTAAACTGCCTATCACCTTCTGGGCAGAGGCAGTGAACACTGCTTGCTATGTGCAAAACAGAGTTTTAGTGGTTAAGACACATGGTAAGACTCCTTATGAACTTTGGCACAAGAGAAAACCCTTCATTGGTTTTCTCAGGTCATTTGGATGTCCTTGCACCATCTTGAATACCAAGATTAAATTGCCAAGTTTGCTGAGAAATCAGATGATGGACACTTTATTGGATACTCTTCTCAAGCTAAAGCTTATAGAGTATACAATCTCAGAACTAGAGTAGTTGAGGAGTCAGCCAATGTGACTTTCAATGAGCACACTCCCAGTGTGAAAGGTTCTGGTCCGGATTGGCTATTTGATCTTGATTTAGTTACCACCTGTTTTACAAAGCTTGTGAGAATGTTTCAGGATCTACAGATATATTACCAACAGGTGATCCTGACCCAAGATTTGAGCTCAAAGACCTTCAGTTACACATCTTCAGCTCCAATGGTAACTATTCCTGCAAATGAAGCTTCTACCAGCACATCAATGACAAATCCTGCTGATGCTTCTGGGGTGCCTTCAAATTCCAGCTTAGAGGCACAAAACTCAGAAGAAGGAGCTTCAAATGTTGGAGAAAATGGTGGTGGTGAAAGTGATCAAGAATTTCTTGATGCTGATAACCACTGCATTGAAGACAACATCAATGATGTCACACACTCATTGGATCAAGTCAATCTTGATAAGTGTGGTGATGTGGAGGGTGAATCTTCTATGCCAGATCAAATTTTTCAAATCTAGATTGTCTAAGCAACTTGCTGTGATCCCTCAGCTAAGGATCCACAAGTCTCATCCTACCACAAACATCATTGGAGATGTTGATTCAGGGGTGAGAACAAGAGGACAAACCCATGAAGCAAATGTTTGTCTTCACTCTTGTTTCTTGTCCCAGATAGAGCCAAAGAAAATTGATGAGGCTCTAAAGGATGGAAGTTGGGTTGAAGCTATGCAAGAGGAGCTGCTTCAATTCAAAAGGCAAAAGGTTTGGAACCTATGTCCTCTTCCTCAAGGGAAGACTACCATAGGAACCAAATGGGTTTTTAGGAACAGAAGGATGATAGAGGACTTGTCATCAAAAACAAGGCAAGACTAGTTGTTCAAGGATATACTCAAGAAGAAGGAATTGACTATACAGATGTTTTTGCTCCTGTGGCAAGACTTGAAGCTGTTAGAATATTCTAGCTTTTGCTGCATCCAAGAATTTCAAGGTCTACCAACTTGATGTCAAGTGTGCTTTTCTTTATGGGGTGATTGATGAAGAGGTGTATGTCAGACAACCACCTGGGTTTGCAGATCCTGATCATCCTGATTATGTCTGCAGGCTTGATAAAGCTCTATATGGGCTGCACCAAGCACCAAGAAAGTGGTATGAGACTCTATCTCAGTATCTCTGTCAACATGGCTACAAAGAGGTACTATAGATGGAACTCTCTTCATCAAAGGAACAGGAAATGACATAATGCTAGTTCAAGTATATGTAGATGACATTATCTTTGGGTCAACTAATCCAAAGCTCTGCAAAGACTTTGAGAAGCTGATGAAGGACAGGTTTGAAATGAGTGCCATGGGGGAACTCAAATTCTTTCTAGGAATTCAAGTGAAGCAAGTTGACAATGGCATCTTCGTAAGTCAGTCAAAGTATGTATAGGAAATACTTAAAAGGTTTAACATAACTGATTGTAAGGTTGCTAAGACTCCCATAGCCAAAAATCACTCCCTTGGACCTGATCTTGAGGGGGAGTGTGTTGATGAACATCTCTATAGGGCAATGATTGGGTCTCTTATGTACCTCACAGCTAGCAAGCCAGATATCATGTTTGCTACATGCATTTGTGCAAGATATCAAGCCAACCCCAAGATGTCACACCTGGTCACTGTCAAAAGAATTTTAAGATATCTTAAAGGTGCTACATCACTTGGCCTTTGGTATCCAAAGAATTCTGACTTTAATCTGTATGCTTATATAGATGGTGACTATGGTGGTTGCAACATGACTGCAAAGTCTACATTAGGGGGATGTCAATTTGTTGGTGGAAGAGTAGTCTCTTGGCAATACAAGAAACAATCCTGTGTGTCTGCATCAACTGCTGAGGCTGAATACATTGCTGCTGCAAGTTGCTGTGCTCAAGTGCTTTGGATTCAAAATCAGATGCTGGACTATGGATTTAACTTTAAAGAGACTCCCATCCACATAGACAACAATAGTGCTATCTCCATCAAAGAGAATCCTGTGCAGCACTAAAGGACAAATCATATTAATATCAGGTATCATTTGATTAGATATAACTTTGAAAAGGGATTAATGAAACTAGTCAAAGTTAACACAAATGAACAATATGCTGATCTGTTCACCAAAGCTTTTGATGAGCAGAGATTTAAATATCTTGTATCAGCTATTGGGATGATTAACTTTGAATAGCTTTTCTTAAAACTTAATCATATTTATTTCTAAAACCTGTGCGTCCTAAGTTGTCTATTATATCACCTTCAAGCCCTTGTTTTCATTGGAAGAAAATCTTTTCAAAATACTTTTCTTAGATTTTTGAAAATCTTGATCTCTTCAGAAGATTCAAAATAACCTTCGGAAGAAGTTTATGTCTTGGTAAACAAATAATTGCTTCAGTGATTTTACCTTCGGAAGAAATTTCTGAAATATCTTCCGAAGCTTAAAATCAACTTAAGTACCTTGTATGTTTTCAAAGAACAAGTTTCTTCCGAAAGCAACTTACCTTCGGAAGTATTTATTCTTCTTGGAATAAAAATCTCTGAGTGTAAAATTCTCTTCCGAAGCAAAATTCTCAAAAACCATGGAAATCTCTTCCGAAGCCAATTTGCCTTCGGAAGCTTTTTCTTCAGAACTTCCGAAGCAAATAACCTTCGGAAGATGTCTCGACTTCCAAGAAAACTACTTTTTGGGCAAAAGTAAACTACTTTTTAGAGGTGGGACCGACATCCGGATTTCAAAGTTTATCCTCTTTCATTAACTTTGTCTCAAATCTTTTTCATATAAATGCCCAACGGTTCCCCCCCTCTTTCACTATCTTCCTAAATTACACTATTCCTTAAACCTAAATTCTCCCAAACCGCCTTTTGTTCTTCATCTTTCTTCATCCTTAAGCTTCTAAAATGGCCAACCTAAACCTCATAAACAACCCAAATTTCTCCATGCAACTTCACAGGCAACATAACCAAGTTGCTCTGTTAAGCTCTAAGAAAGATCAAAGCTTCTCAGAGATTTGCCGTTTCTTAGCTCTATCAAATTACTCTACCTCCCTAACCATTGATCCTACTCTCTATGAGGATCATCTGCTAGAATTTTAGAAGACCTGCTAAGAGGTCATTATGGATGGGGAGAAGGCACTGTCTGCCACAGTGAAAGGGAGGACAATCTTCATTACTCCGGCCATCATAAACACTCATTTGCAGCTGGATGATGAAGAAGGTGAGTTGTCCTTCCCGAAGGAAGCTGTAGATCATTACTTTTGGAGCAGATGGGCTATGAGGGAGATTTCTCTATAAAGACCTTCATGAAAGGAAAGGTCTCATCCCAGTGGAAATACCTGCTTCATGTGGTTATCCACAGCTTGTCAAACAAGCATGGAGGGTGGGACCAGATTCCTGAGGATCTCTCTTTCATAGTACATGGAATGGTTCAAGGGGTCAAGTTCAGGTACTCGCAGTTTGTTTATACAAATTTGCTTGCTAACTTGGACTCCTTAGAGTATTATATGTTTCCTAGATATGTTCAACACATTCTCAACTGTGAACTGGGCTCACAGTTGAGGGAAACAAATAATATTCTTAAATTAGGACAGATGAACACCGACATCTTTAAAATTATGAAAAAGCCAACAGTCGGCTTCTCAGGGGTAGAAACAACCCTAGTCCCCAAAATATTAGAGCTCATTTCTCAAGGTGACAACCTAGCAACACAAGCAAGTATTGAACCCACACCTTCTACCTCTCAACCACCAAAAAGGCCCTAAGACACCCTCCTCTACCAAAGAAAATCAAAATGAGCCCCTTCTCAAGCTATTGAGTCTGTGAAGGCCCCCATATACTCACCCATACAAGAGGAAGTGGACACTAGAGCTCCCACTTCCCCTGAGGAGCAAACCACTCTCATCTCTTCAACAATCAGGGCTGAGGTTCCTCATGCTCACCCTGATGAGCTCACAAGCCCAACTACCTTAAGCCTTCACTCTGAGTCTCAACACACAAGTGAACAACCTTTAGGGGACAGTTACCATCCCCAGCCATTAGACTTAAATCAACCCATTCCCAACCTCTCATTCTATACTGATGAAGACATAGGTTTCAGTGGGTACCATGAGTCTCTCTACTCTTCCCCTACTCAAAGAGAGATGAGTACTCCTGATTCTCCTTTGTCTAGCCCACATCAGTCACCCATAACTGAGGTGGATACTTCTCAACCTGTTCAGGATATCCATATGGAAAAGGCTCTCACTTCTGCAAGTGATTACATCATTAAGACCTCAACCATGGCAACTCAGCCCATTGACACCTCAACTGAGGATGTCAATGTGCAGAGGAAATCTAGCTACCAAGAACCTAAGGCTGGTGGTGAGAGAGAGGACTTTGGTCCAATCATCTCATCCCCCAATGATTCTTCATATGAAGAAGAGCGGAATCTGAGACTAAAGGTGCAAAACTGTCAAAAACATGCTCCTATTTAGTCTCTAAGGTTAGTCACCTTGAATCTCAGGTGACTACCCTGCATAATAGGGTCAATGACCAGCAACTTGAGATATCTTATCTCAGGGAAAAACTAGCTGGGAGACCTTTAAGAAAAGCTCAACCAGGAACACAAGAACCTGTAAATGTGATTGACCTAACCTCTAGCTCACCTATGCAAGAGGGTGATGCTACCAAAAAGGGGGAGAAAGTCATTACAGTCACAGAACCTGGGAGTTCTTCAGGGAGTATAGACTTTGAGGATTCACCATCCTCACTTGCAACTGCGCATACTCAGCAACTTCCTCAAGTTCACATTAATGTGGACATAATTGACCCTGTCATTAGGAGTCTCTTTGAGGAAGGCATTCCAAGGGCTGTTTCATCTCTACCTCAAAGAACTTTAAACTACATTATTAGGTGGAGGTATGATGCTGATAGAAGAGTCCTCATTCTTCATAGAGTTCAAGGGCAGCAAGAAGTGTTCAATTTTAAGACTTTGGACTACTATGAAGGTCTTGACCTGATCAACATGCCACTTGTCAACCCAAGCAAATTAAGACAACCTTATAGGTTAGCACTCAAGATTCAAGACAGAATTACTGAGGAGTTCAGCCTTAGAAGGAGACAAAGGCAATCAAGTAATGTCATTGGTCAACTGGATGCTAGGCAGACCCTGAGATTAGCTCCAAAGGGAAAACTTTGGCTGAAGGCCCAGTGATAGAGCCTGAGAGCCCTGTCACACCAACAACTGCTTCAAAAATTCATTCCCTCAGTGAAACCCCTGCTGGTGAAGGTGTCTCACAACCTCTCTCTGGCCAGAGCTTAGATGCTACACCAAACAATTAAGGCCAAACTCTATCCACCCTGAGTCACAAAGGTCTGTGGTTGACAAAGGGAAAAGGATTTTGACTCCTGAGGAGATTGAGGAGGAGGAGAGAGAGAGGAAGAGGAAGCTAAGGGGAGAAAGTTCCTTTAGGTCTTCAGGCTTTATGCAAGCTGCAATCAAGGCTGCCCCCAGACCAAACACTCAAGAAGATGAGTTGAGGGCAGTCAGGATTACGTACCTGCAGACAAGGAACTATGACATAGATGAGATTATATCTCTCCCCTTAGAGCAATTAAATGAACTGGCTGACATGGAAGTGTCAAGGGAGATGAAGGAAAAAGAGGATGCAAGATTATTTCTCCAATTCAAAGAAGAGAAGAGACAGAAAAGATTATACAAGCATACTCCAACTCTCTCCCCAGTTCAAGAAAGTCCTGTGTAAGAGGATGTGGCTGCTACACAAGAACCTCAGGTAGATAAGGAAACAAACATGATCAACTACCTAAGTGCCACAGGTCTCTACCAGGCATCTGCACTTCTTCCCTTGTTCTTTGAGTATATTGAGTTTGAGTATCTCAAACAGCTTGAACTTCAAGTGCTCAAAGAACAAAAGGCAACAATAAGAATGATGAGGGAAGATGTTGCAAAGTCAAGAGCTATCATCCAAAAGAGTATGAAGAAGTCTGCTAACAAACAAAGGATGATGAGCTTCTTGAAGCTGTATGGATTCTTCGAAAGGAGACTTGGCCCTATGTCTCTATCCACAATGGATGAGCATATATGGGTAATCAAGCAGAAGATCAAGAGTGGAGAGCTGATTGACTTATACTCTCCTCCAAGTCAAATCCCACCTGAAGTTGAGGTTAAGGTTGAACAACCTGAGACAACACAACCTGGACCTCCTGCTGAGCCTCAGCAAGCTTCATCTTCTGATCCACAACAGGGTCAAACTCCCTCTCCTTCTGAACCTGTGAGGGAGGAACACCCAACTAAGAAAGACAAGGATGATCAACAAGGTGCTACAGACCAGTCTTCTCAGTTAAAGTCTTCTAAGAGGAAGAAGAGGATGGCTTCTAAACCAAAGTCTAAGAAGAAAAAGCCTGAATCATCCACCTCTACACCTCAAGCTGAGTCCGATTAACCTGAGGAGTGCATGAAGTGGCAACCCAATCAACTCCAATTAAATGGCTCTTCTTGCAGCTGAGACACCCATCTTATCCTGGACCTTCACTACTAATCCAGAGAGATGGCATGTGATCAGAGATCAAGGTGTTGAGAATGTCTATACATGGCAAGACATAATCAACTTACCTTTGCATGATCTCGTTGAGATGAGAAGATATTATGAGAATCTAAATGATCCTGACCATCTGATGAAGAAAGGAATGGTCATCATTATGCTGAAGACTACAAACATCTAAAGATCTTCTAAGTGTTTTGGTAGCATCAGCCTAGGAGGAGTTTGTAAGGATTCCTATAAGTCAGATGCAGCCAAAACATCCAAAGTCTCTCTGCAAACATGCACAAAGAAACAAAAGTAGAAATGCTTCGGAAGTTTTACACCATGCATTAGAAATATTCTAAGTGTAAAATCTTCCGAATCCAAGACCAACATCTTCCGAAGCCAAAAGTGAAGTCTTCCGAAGCTTCAAAGACAAAGTCTTCCGAAGCCAAAGAGTGAAGACAGATTTCTTCCGAAGACTTTTAGAGATATGCCTTTATCTGATGTACTTTACCATAAAGCTGGACCACCTTTCCGCTGCAACTCTGTAAAGTCACCAACTTACATGAGTTGGTGAAAGGTCCATGCTTTTGGTAACTGTACATTAAGGTCTTGAGTCCATGCTTTCTACTTTATGTACTTTTATCCTTTTTGTAATATATTAGGATGTGAGCTATGGCATGTCATAGTCACAAGTCAAAAGGCAGATATGCCTTTTGACTCTACATTTGATTTTGTAGTTGTCTAGTCAATTTTATCCAGCTGGCCTTCAAAGTATGGCCGGCTGTAGGATGTAGTATAAACTATCTCAAGTATTTGTAACTTTCTATCGATGCTTTGTAACTTGTAATAGAACTTGAAAAGCAAAATACAGCATTCTTGAAAACCAAATACTTGTGTTGTTTGCAATCTTGTTCTGTCTCACTTTTACTTGTGTTCTTAGCATCTTTCATTAACAAGTTAACCAGTTCCCTATTTGATCTGTTAAGTGTTTTAAGCAACTCTCATCTTTGTGTTGTTGTGTTGTAAGTGCATACCCTTCACTGGTCCTGCAAATATCTCTAATGAAATGGTACCTGATATCAATGTGCTTTGTCTTGGAGTGCTTCACTGGATTTTCAATAATGAAGATAGCACTGTTGTTGTCAATGTGGATAGGAGTGCTCATGAAGTTGTATCCGTAGTCTATCATTAGGTTCTGAATCCAAAGCAGCTGAGCACAACAAGTAGCAGCAGCAATGGATTCAGCTTCAGCAGTTGATGTAGAGAAACAAGATTGCTTCTTGCATTGTCATGAGATGATCCTTCCACCAAGAAATTGACATCCACCTGATGTTGATTTCTTGTTGATATTGCAGCCACCATAGTCACTTTCATAGTAGCCATAGAGAGTGAAATTACTATTCCTTGGATACCAGAGACCTAATTTAGGTGCTCTTTTGAGGTATCTGAGGATTCTCTTGGCAGCAACTAGATGAGACACTTTTGGAGCAGCCTGATATCTTGCACAAATCCAAGTTGCAAACATGATATCAGGTCTACTTGCTGTGAGATACATCAGAGAACCAATAATTGTCCTATACTGATGTTGATCAGTATCCTCCCCCTCAGAATCAGGACAAAGATTATGGTTTCTTGGTATAGGTGTTTTTGCTGGCTTACAATCTTTCATGTCAAATGTTTCTAAGATGGCATTGACATACTTAGATTGATTGATGAAAAACCCTTCTTTCATTTGCTTCACCTGAATTCCAAGGAAGAAGTCTATTTTTCCCATGGAACTCATCTCAAACTTCTTCTTCATGATGCTCTTAAAGTCTTTACACATTTGGTCATTTGAGGAACCAAATATGATGTCATCAACATAGACTTGAACGAGCAAGATGTCCTTTCCAGACTTCCTTATGAAAAGAGTCTTATCAATGGTACCTCTAGTGTAACCATTCTTCAGGAGAAACTGAGACAATGTCTTATACCACAGCCTAGGTGCTTGGTGCAGGCCATATATAGCTTTATCCAATTTTCACACATAGTTGGGGTGCTGTGGGTCTTCAAATCCTGGAGGCTAGCACACATAGACTTCCCTATCTATATCCCCATATAGAAAGGCACACTTGACATCCAGCTGGTAGACAGTGAAATTCTGGATGCAGCATAAGCAAGGAATATCCTAACTGCCTCAAGTCTTGCAACAGGTGCAAAGACATCAGTATAATTGATTCCCTCCTCTTGAGTGTATCCTTGAACCACCAGTCTTGCCTTGTTCTTGATGATCAAGCCTCTATCATCTCTCTTGTTTCCGAAAACCCATTTAATTCCTATAGGTACTTGGTACTAGACCAAATGGTAGTGGACATAGGTTCCAAATCTTTTATCTCTTGAATTGAAGCAGCTCCTATTGCATTGATTCAACCCAGCTACTATCTTTCAAGGCATCTTCTACCTTCTTGGGTTCCATTTGGGATAAAAAGCATGAGTACAAGCAGACATCCCCATTATGAGTTTGTCCCCTTGTTCTCACACCTTCAGAGACTTCCCCTATGATGTTCTCAGCTGGATGAGTGTTGTGAATCCTAAGTCTAAGAATTTCCCCCAGTTGCAAAGATAGATATAGATTGGACATATTTTGCTCAGAATCTTAAACACTTTGTCTAGTTGTTGTTTCAAACTTATTCAATGAGGACTGATTGAATGAATGAGAAACATCATCATTTTTTGGCTGTGAAGCAGCATTAACAGTTGCCTGTTCCTTCAAGATGCTACTTCCATCAGCTTGGTGTTGTGCACTGTCACCTAATGAAGTTTGAGGGTCAACAGGTGAATCACTTGTTGAAGATCTACTATCCCTTGAGATAGTCATACTGTTAGATCTGCCAATAGTGGGAGCTTGATTTGTTGCAGCTCTTGGAGAACTTGGAATAGGTCTGGGTAGCTCAAACAGTTGGTCATCATCAGAATCACTTTGACCACCTGTTCCAGCTGAAACATTCTCACAAGATGGTTTAGAATAGTTTGGAAACAATTTTTAATCAAAGATATGATCAGGGCCATTTCCCCTAACAGTGCTTATTAACTACAATGTTGAATGATTCATCAAGTTGTTATTTTTTGATGTTAAGAACTCTATAAGCTTTAGAGTTAGAGGAATATGCAACAAAGATAGCATCATCCGACTTTTTAGCAAATTTTGCCAAATTGTCTTTTGTGCTAAGTATGGTACACCTGCTGCCAAAGGACCTTAGAAAGCCAATGAACGGTGGCCTCTTGTTCTATAGCTCATAAGGGGTTTTTCCATGTGGCTTTACTACAAGAACCCTGTTCTACGCATAACATGCAGTGCTGACTGCCTCTGCCCAGAATAATAGAGGCAGCTTTGAATCAGTTAACATGGTTCGAGCAGCCTTAATAAGTGTCCTGTTCCTCCTCTCAGCAATACCATTTTGTTGAGGAGTTCTAGAAGCACTATTTTGTCTGGAAATCCCTTTTGAGTTTCAGAATAAGTCAAGAACGTGGTTCTTAAACAGAGTCCCTTGATCACTTCTAATTATTTTAACCTTGTGATCAATTTGATTTTCTATTTTAAGAATAAAAGATTTTAAAGTTTCAGCAGTTTCATCTTTAGTTCTTAAAAAGAATACCCATGTAAATCCTGTAAAATCATCAACAATCACAAGCAATATGATTTCCTTCCAATGCTCATTATACTTGGGACCAAATAGATCCATGTGAAATAAGTGTAATGGAGTGGTGATGGAGTTAACAACTTTGGATTTATGAGATGCCGTGTGTTGCTTCCCTTTCAGACATGCAACACAGTTATCTTTGCAAAAAATTTCTTTTTAGGAAAACCATGTACCAAGTTATTTTTAGCTAATTTTTTCATTGTCTTAAAATTTACATGACACATTCGTTTATGCCATAGTGTTTACTCATCACCATCAGCTTTGGAAAGAAAGAATAACACTTCACCCATTAGGGAAGCATTGTTCATATCAAGCTTGTACATATCCCCTTTCCGGGAGATCTAGGAAGCACCAATTCTTGCCTAATTGTCATCCCGGGTCTGAGGATAATGCACTCATGTTCTGTGAAGAGCATTTGATGCTTTTGATCACAAAACTGAGAAACACTTAACAGGTTATGTTCCAGCTGTTTGACAAAGTGAACTTTGTTAACTTTTAGTTTTCTATTGGATATACTTCCTCTGCCAGAAATATATCCTCCGGCCTCACTTCCAAATTGGACAGGACATCCATCATAATGTTAAAATTGTTGAAGGACAGATCTGTTCCCTATCATGTGCCTGGAGCATCCACTATCCACAATCCAAACATTGTTATCTAATACAACTATAATAAGCAAATGAGAAGGTTAAAATTATCTTTTCACCCAAATTTAAGAGATGTACAACTTACATTGCACACCTTACAACTCAACTTCATCTTCATCTCAAAAAGTAGCGTATATGTACAACTTTCGCAGTTCTAAAACAACAACTTTGCAGTTCTGAAACAACAGATCGGAGAACCGCCAAGACGAAAGAAGAAGGTCTGCGACCTTCTTTTCTTCTGCAGATCTGAACTCATCTTCATTTCCACTTCTCGATCGATTTTCAAATGGGCGGGCATTGGTGCTACTCAAATGGGCGGGCGTTTTCAAATGTGCACACATGTCGATCGATTTATACACTTCGAAGGTTGAGGCATCCAGTGACTGCTCTTCTCTTCCTATTTCATCTCAGTGGCTGCTTTTAGGCATCCATCGAAGGTAACTTCTTAGCAGATCTACTTTTTCGTAATCCCACTTGCAACAGTTCAAGATAACCCAAAAGGGTGGATTCTTGAGGGTTGTGCTTGAGCTTAAGTTGTTAAAGATCAGTTCTTTTTGCCCCCTGATGCGATTGGTATGATTGTGGTTCATGTGTTTGTGAGTTTGTTCACTTGTTTTTAGTGTGATCTTTGGTTGTTGAATGCATACCAAGTGTTTGTGAAAATGGGTCTGTTTGATTTGGTGTTTGTGTGAAGTTTTATGTGGGAATCTGGTGCTGTAATTGATGGAATCTTTTTTTGTTCTTGTCCTTTGTTCACACTTTGGATTTGGTTGTTTGCTAATCTTGATTAGTTTAATGTTCTAAGTTTTTTGTGTTGACTATAGTCTCTGGTTGCTAATCTTGGTTTGTTTCTGGTGTTTGTGACAACAGGGCATCTTGAGGGGACTGTGAGCCAGTGGTGTTTAGTGTTTGAGTGGGTCTTCATTAAAATTGCACTTTTGTTTCTTGCTCCTGTGCATTAATATCAGTATTATGCTTCTTAGTAGCTCATTTTGCTTTTATTTGTTTGAGTTTTGTCTTTGGAAGTGTAAGCAGGTGTATCCTGTGGAATCTATACTGTTGTGATTAATTATATATTTTGATTTTTAGCATTGGTGTTTAGTCCATTAATGCGTGTTGCTTGATTTATAGTATAGTTTTGCCGATTAGATGTTATGGTTACATTCATATTGAAAACTTATTGTTATGATTACCTATATGTTTTGATGTGTCCTGTTAAAATCGTATAAAGTGGATGTGCTTTAGGTATCCTATCATCATTCATTTAGTTGGGATAAGTGCCTTTGACTTATTCTTTGCTCCTGGTAGTTATGGCTATGTTACTATTCGACTTAATGTTATCATTTGTAGTTGTTGGCCATATTTCCTCATATTTAGATGTGTGCCTGCTTTTTATGTGGAAAAACAACTATTCTTATTAGTTATATATATTGATTTGGTCTTTTGTTTGCATTGCTTCTTGATTTGTAGTATGGTTGTTCAAACTTCATTTTACTTAGGCTATTGTGATCGGAATTTTTATGTTCAGTTAGTTCTTAGAAGGGTTTAGGATTTTTAGATGGTTGTAATCAATTACGTGGGATATTAAGCCTTTTGTTTGTTAGAATTACAAGTAACTTTTTTCAGGTGTAGTTAGGGATTGTTATGTGTTTGGTTATACAAGTTTCTTGTTTCTGTTAGTGCCTTGCTTGGTTATACAAGTTTCCATCAGAAGCCGTTGCATCGCACGAGTATAATGAACAACTGATTTTTATTGTTTTAAACATGTCAAATAGCTAATTTTATTGAACGGGTCAACTGGGTAATTTTTAAGCTGATAAATTGGTGTGGTCAACTGGGTAATTTTTAAAACAATGCAGACTGTGAAGTTTATTGCTATCAATTAGTGCAGTTTTTATGCACTATATACCCGCCAAAACATTGCATATTTATGAAGTTGTTGCTGTCTATTTTTACATGTTTTTATACATAATATTAGCTGCCAAAACAATGTAGATTTATGCACTCTGATGCTTATAATTTTGTGAAGCCTGTATGCATAGTTTGTTGCTTTTAGAACACTACAGCTTTTATATATTAGCTTAATCTTTTTTATTTGAATTTTGTTAGCCATCTAAGTTTTGCAACTTACCTTTAGAAGCTAATTGTATTCACAAAGTATACGTCATAATATGATGTGGTACTTGAATACTTGATGACATAAAATTTAGAATAGCTGCTTTGTTTATTCGCTCAAAGTTATATATAGAGAATGAATCTAATGTGTTCTTATATTTGTGGCAGGGTGCACTAAATTGGGAAAGATACGAACTGAAGCAGGAGGCAGTTTGTTATGTCACTGTGAAAAAAGTGAGTTTTGGTTGTTTTGACCCGTTTAAATTTTATGATTATCTAACGTGTGTTTGGATTGTTTTGACCTGTTTAGAGTGTGCTTTGATCACTTAGATCATTTAAAGTGTGCTTGGGTTGTCTTGACTCATTTAAAATGTGTTTCGATCATTTAAAGTGTGCTTGGGTTGTTTTAAACCGCTTAAAGTATGTTTTGATCACAAAGAACATTTTAAATTTTGTTTGGGTTGTTTTGACCCATTAAAGTGGGTTTTGATCGCAAAGATCATTTGAAGTATATTCTAGGTTACTTTGACCGAATTGAAGTGTGTATCTTTAAGATCATAATAAAGTAAGTTCGGTTAAAGTGTCTTTTGATCTTATACACTACTGACAATATTATGATCTGGTCATTGCAGGCTCTGTGAAATTGTTGAATTGTAGTATGGTTGTTCAAACTTCATTTTACTTAGGCTATTGTGATCGGAATTTTTATGTTCAGTTAGTTCTTAGAAGGGTTTAGGATTTTTAGATGGTTGTAATCAATTACGTGGGATATTAAGCCTTTTGTTTGTTAGAATTACAAGTAACTTTTTTCAGGTGTAGTTAGGGATTGTTATGTGTTTGGTTATACAAGTTTCTTGTTTCTGTTAGTGCCTTGCTTGGTTATACAAGTTTCCATCAGAAGCCGTTGCATCGCACGAGTATAATGAACAACTGCTTTTTATTGTTTTAAACATGTCAAATAGCTAATTTTATTGAACGGGTCAACTGGGTAATTTTTAAGCTGATAAATTGGTGTGGTCAACTGGGTAGTTTTTAAAACAATGCAGACTGTGAAGTTTATTGCTATCAATTAGTGCAGTTTTTATGCACTATATACCCGCCAAAACATTGCATATTTATGAAGTTGTTGCTGTCTATTTTTACATGTTTTTATACATAATATTAGCTGCCAAAACAATGTAGATTTATGCACTGTGATGCTTATAATTTTGTGAAGCCTGTATGCATAGTTTGTTGCTTTTAGAACACTACAGCTTTTATATATTAGCTTAATCTTTTTTATTTGAATTGTTAGCCATCTAAGTTTTGCAACTTACCTTTAGAAGCTAATTGTATTCACAAAGTATACGTCATAATATGATGTGGTACTTGAATACTTGATGACATAAAATTTAGAATAGCTGCTTTGTTTATTCGCTTAAAGTTATATATAGAGAATGAATCTAATGTGTTCTTATATTTGTGGCAGGGTGCACTAAATTGGGAAAGATACGAACCGAAGCAGGAGGTAGTTTGTTATGTCACTGTGAAAAAAGTGAGTTTTGGTTGTTTTGACCCGTTTAAATTTTATGATTATCTAACGTGTGTTTGGATTGTTTTGACCTGTTTAGAGTGTGCTTTGATCACTTAGATCATTTAAAGTGTGCTTGGGTTGTCTTGACTCATTTAAAATGTGTTTTGATCATTTAAAGTGTGCTTGGGTTGTTTTAAACCGCTTAAAGTATGTTTTGATCACAAAGAACATTTTAAATTTTGTTTGGGTTGTTTTGACCCATTAAAGTGGGTTTTGATCGCAAAGATCATTTAAAGTATATTCTAGGTTACTTTGACCCAATTGAAGTGTGTATCTTTAAGATCATAATAAAGTAAGTTCGGTTAAAGTGTCTTTTGATCTTATACACTACTGACAATATTATGATCTGGTCATTGCAGGCTCTGTGAAATTGTTGAATTCGTTCGTTCTGAAAGCTACTTATACTAAAAAAAATTCCAGTCTTGCTCAGTTTCAATCAACAGGTACAATCATATACACATTTGTCCCAAAATATGTAGTATTTGGCTTTATAGATAATTTAATAAAAATCTTTAACCATTGACACATCATCTAATACAATCAAATGTAGATTGTATTACCATCTAATCAATGACTCTTTTGCATTAGTATATGTATGTGGATTCATTTAAGCATTTTATGAAAAGAAATAGCATGCAGTATGAAAGAGACTTAATGAATTATGTAACAAATGGATATAAAATGGTCAAATATGGATGAACATGCTTTTATCATCATCTTAGAATCCTACTCCCAAAACTTTAACAAAAACTATTTGTCAAGTTGAGTTTAGGTAGATAAGATGTTGTTGCCTGCAGTTGTGTACCTACTTGCCCTTGTCAAATGAATATTAATATAGTATAGATAGTTCTTTAGTTTTACTTGATGGTACATTGTTTGACTTTCTGGAATTGGTACCAATTTTGTGATGGGAATCAAGCTATCATTAGCACAAAGTCCCATATGTCCTTAAATAGAAAAAAGCTTTATCTTTGGAATGAACTGTTTAAATTTGGCTTACTAAAACTGCTTCGTTCGAATAATTTACAGAAACAAACTGAAAGTATGAGCAAAATAATTTGTTACTCAACTGTGATATAATAGATGTGTAGAAAGAAAAAAAGTCTGCTTTATAATATCAATTTGGCTTTACAATTAAGGGTCAGTTTCCATATATTTCATATTAACCTTTTTAGGTAATGAATTTCAATCAAAACACATTAAGAGAAGTATTACCATCAATTCATATTTACAATCAGACTTATATGAAAGCTTGATTTTTGAAAGTAGATAAAAAGAGCTAAAATCTATAGTCTTATTTGTTGTTTTTACCAGTTGAACAAACACATAATCCAATATAATGTTATTAGATGAGATTGTATTTATAATTCTATTTTCTTATTTGTATTGACAGTGCAAGCTCATTGCTATTGTATTTGGGAAGAGCTTGTGCAGGTAAATAATTAGTATATATTACATTTTGTTGCTGGTATTTCGTTAATAATTTTAATTGAAAGAGCTCCTACTACTTGCATGTTGTACCATGTTCTTTTAAGAATTTATAGAAAAGTAGGTATAGGACTCCTTTTTTGTTAATTAAACATATTGCCTACATCCATTCAGTGTTGACATTTTAGGTGTAAGCTTTACAAATCATGATTTTTGATTGATAGATACCCCCAAAATATAATCGATATATAATAATTGTAACCATCTAAAAGCTAATACTCAAAGTTACACTTTTATATCTACTAAATGTAGTATCAATGTCAATTGACTTTACAAAAAAAATCAATTCATGAATTAGTTTCTGATTACTGTACTTGGTTATAATCTATATACAAACTTAAAGATAACTAATTGATCAAGCTCAACTAAACATGTACATGCCCTAAGTTAATAATTTTAATCATTTAGTTTCTAATTGTCATAATTAGACTTAATTATCACAGTTCTTAATCTCCATCAATATCACACATCTTCGAGAAATATTAATTAATTAATAATAATATTTAATATTTCAATAAGTTTTATTATTTATCATAAGGTTTACTTAAAACTACTTGGTCAAAATTTACATACAAACATAAAGATAAGTAATTGCTCAAGTTCAACCAAATCTATACATGTTCCAAGTATCATAATTCTTAATCTTAATTAACATAACACATCACTCATAATTAATACTTCAATAAGTGTTTATATTTATAAGTTCATGAAAAAGTAAAATAAACATATACAAAAATAATAAATGTGAAATATGTTTTGAAATTACAAATAGGTAAAAAAGTTACATTACTTTTTCAGCAAAAAATAACATATACCTTTCTTTGTGTTAAAATTAAATCATTCAATATTTTTACAGACTAACTAAAAAAGTGAAGGTCTAATTTAAGCATATGGATGTTCATTCCGTTGTTGACTCTTTTTCATCACTCACAAATTATGGAAGTTGGTATACTATTCCTTTTGTTTGGGTTGAGTTCATCTCAGAAGTCGTTGTTGAGAACAAATTATTGGTTATATTTCTTGATCAAAACGTAAGTGATTTTCTTTTCTCATTTTCAAAATATAAAATTTTTTTTTTATATTTTACATTATGAACACTCTTTTTGTTTATGGCACAAGATTGATATGTAAAGGTTTCCAACACAATGTTATTGATGCGGAAATAGCTGTTGGCCAACATATTGGGAAAAGAGTATTTTTGCCAAGAATCCTTCTATGTCTTTCTGAAGACGACATGTTCCCTTTCAAACTAAAAAGAAAACTGTTTCCCATTCGACTTAGCTTTTCAATGACAACTAATAAAGCTCAAGGTCAAACAATTCCGCACGCTGGCGTTTATCTACCGGAATCTGTGTTTTCACATGGACAACTTTATGTGGCATTGTCAAGAGGGATATCACACGAAAATACAAAGGTGTTAGTGCATCATTCAAAGAATTTTAGACGACATGGAGTATACACCTCAAATGTTGTCTATCGGGAAGTGTTACGTGATGAATGAGTTGCATGTGTATATAAATGAAAGTAAATTAATAGATTTGTGTGCCTCAAGTTTTTTATATTCTGAATGTATGCTAATTACATATTACTCTATATTAATTGCTAACCAAATTAAAAATATAAGTTAAGACATGATTTCTTTTATCAAATATATATACTTTATAACATACTGACTTGTTCATTTTCTTTTACATAAAGTAGAAATCTATTATGGATGAACCAAAGAAGGAACTTCAAGACATACATGGTATCAATTTAACATATCTATACTATAGTTTAATAGTTTAATCTATATACCTTTCTCGTCTTAATAAAACACTACTAACATTGATTTTTCAGTGCCTGTTTCAGTCAAACAGGAGAAAATGCAGGAAAGTCCGCATCAAGAATTAGTTGCGGTAAAAAAGGAAGTGACACAAGAAACTTCCAGTTTGGACATCGATGAAGAATGGTGGTCTAAGCATATTGATGAGGTCATTGAGATGTGTAAGGCTTATGACAAAAAATGATCTCATCAAATCCAAGTAGTTGACATGCGGATATTTAATTTTAACGTACTATGTTTATGACTTGTATTCTCTTATTCGTGTGCTCAGATATTTAGTTTTAACGTACTATGTTTATGAAAAACATTTTCTTATTCGTGTGCTATTATTTAATTGAGTTTTGTGATGCTCATGACATAAATAGACTATACAATAGAAGCCACGCATGCATTCAGAAAACAAATATCGCATTGTGAAATATGTCGATGTCGTCAATATTGCATTGTGAAATACGTCGATGTCATCGCCGCCGCATCGCGCGGGTTCCTTACTAGTTCTTGTCATATGGATGTCCTTGCACATAAGATGAGATGATTAGTTTTGATTGGAAACTCAAGCCTTGTTGGTCTTGGGTTCTTCCAATGATTGTGACATAATTAAAACAAAATTTATGCATTAAGGTTCAATGGATGTTGTTGAAGAAGTTGGGCTGCAACATCTTCCTTGATCTTCCATTCCATCCCTTGGTTGATCATAAAGGATGAGCTTGTTGAAGCTTTTGTAGCATGGGTTTCTTCCGAAGCTTTTGTCTTTTCGGAAGAAGCCTTCACCACCTTTTCTTTCGAAGTAGTCTTCTTCTGGGATGGTTTCAAGGGGACTTTTTTGTTCTTCTGAGTCTTGACAACTTTAGCTTCCAAAGCTATTTTCCCTTCGGAAGAAGGACTTTCTTCCAAAAGCAACCTTGCTTCGGAAACAAGCTTTCCCTTTTTCATCACTTGAACCATTTGATAAGGTCCAAATGAGAAACCTTCCCTGATCCTTCTCTTTTAACATTATTTGCATAATGTGTGCTAGCAGGATTGTAGCAACAATCTTTGGCCATGTGGTTTTGTAGACCACACATTATGCATGCAATGTTAATCTTCTGGGAACTTGAGAATTGCTGTTTCTTGTTCCTTTTCTCTTCATTAGCAACCTTTCCCTTTAACTTCTGATCCTTTGGTAGGACAGGAGTGTGGGTACTACACCCCTTTCGTGAATTAGAGTTACCTACCATCTGGAATCCAACTGAGATGAATACACCTTTTTGCTTTGGATCTATCTTCAGCTAAGAGTCAGCCATTTTCTTGGTAGTTTTTCTAGCTCCCTTAGCTCTGTTTCTTTTGGCTTTGGTGGTCAGGGGTTCATCATCACCGGTAGGAGTGGGTAAAATTACTTGGTTCTTCCCTGTGATGGTCTCCATGGTTGTATCACTCTTTGACTCATGAGAAGGTGGGTCAGCAGATGGAACCTCTTGCTCTTCAGTACTACACATTGGTTGTCTTATAGACTCATAAGAATGTGGTGGAGCAATTTCATTGGTTCCTAACCCACCTTTGTTTTGGTAACAAAGTTTTGAGTGAGAGGATGATGCAAGAATGGCTTGGAAGTTTTGCTCAGAAATAGCATACTTCCTGGCTTGAGCCTCAACTATGACAAGCTGGGCTTGGACCACAGACTATTTGGATATTAAATCCTTTATTTGAGTCTTATAGTTTGTGTGTTCATGTTTTAATAAGGACACAGTTTTCTCCTACTCCTCAATTTTTCTTTGATAGTCAGATTCAGCCCTTTTAAAATCAGATTTTAAAACATTTAGAGACTCAATATCGGATTTGATCTCCATATTGTAGTCCTTATACAATTTAACCTTAGCAATACAGGCAGGAGTACAGAGGTGTTCATAAACCTTATTGTCATCTGTTCTAGCCATGAGTGCTTGAGCAGGAGTCACATCCTGTACCATAAAGCTCCAGTCAACTTCTTAAGCCATTGAAGTTGTCTCTATTGACTTTCCAGTGGGCTTTGGTGTAGAGGGATGTGTGGAGGCCTGTGGGGTTCCCGGATTTGACTTGGGAGCCTTGCATTCCCTTGAAAAATGACCAAGTTGGTTACAGTTGTAACATTTGGCCTTAGTTTTGTCAAACCCAAATTTGCTGTTGGTTGGGTTATGGGGAAACTGCCTTCCAGTTCTCTTGAAGAACTTCTTTGCTCTGTAGGTAAAGAGAGCCATTTGTTGGACTATGTCCACATATTCCACATCCTCTGGGCTGAAGTACTCTAGATCATCAAAGCAATACTGATAGTCACTTGAGTGCCTACTTCCTGAGGAAAAGGCACAACTATCCTGAAAGGAACATTGCTGAGCCTGTTAAGACCTTGGAGTCTCAAGAAATATAATGTATGGCCCAAAAGAACAGGATAGTTGCTGGGTGTATGTCAGGTACTGTTGAGGTTGGGTGTGTCCTGAGCCTTCAACAACCATTAAAGCGTTGCTAGCAGGAAGACTCAAGGGTCTGCTTGTCTAATGGCCTCTCTTGTTTTCCATCTCCAAATGGTATCCATCAAGGATGCCATAGAGTTCAGTCATGGTGAGGGTGTTCAGATTTTCTGTCCTCTTGATAGAGACACAGTAGAACGTCCACTCATTAGGGAGTGCACTCATGAACTTTCTTGTGAGGTCTCTAAGTTCAAGGGCAATTCCCACAGACTGAAGGGAAGAAATGAGGTCCATGTACCTGAAGTATTGCTAGCTGAGGGTCTCTCAAACAATGTAGGTGAAGTTCTCGAACTACTACTTCAGTGAGTCCTTCTTGGAGTCATTGGAGCTGGAGTACATATGAGCAAGTGCATCAACAAGTTCTTTGGCTGACTTGCAATGCTCAAACCCCACCATGATGGAGTTAGGTATTGCAGTCATGAGAACAGTCATTGCATTGCTGTCAATGTCCAGCTTTTTCTGGTCCTCATCAGAGTAGTCTTCAATGGCTTGCTCTATCATGGCACCATTTCCACCTAGTGCTGCCACCTTTGGTTTGTACGGGCCATTGACAATAGAGTGCCACATCTTGTTGTCTTGATACCTGATGAAGCCTTCCATGCGTCTGCTCCATGACCAGAAGTTTTCAGGGGTGATGATGGGTGCTTTAGTCATCGTCCCCATTTCTACTTCAGACTTGCTGAGGGCCATTTTGAGTGTGGTGTAAGGAGGAATGAAAAGCAGGTTGATTAGGATGGTAAGATCTCACAATCAAGAGCCTAAAAAGCTCTGATACCAATTGCAGGATCGGGTTTTGTCACGTAACACTTGGATTTCTCTCAAACTCACTTATACTACACTCGGATCGAATGAAGTAGAATCTGTTCTAAGAGTTGATAATAATATAATAAGTAGCAAAGAACACAAAGAAATAATTTTCATTACATGTCCATGACTTATCTTTTGTCACCAACTAAAATTGGCAAGTGTACTAACTGATAAAAGTAAACAGTGGAATAAAGTATGGTCAACTATATGGCTTTTGAGAAAACGCCATGCAGTATCTCAGAGGTCTGCAGCAGAGTGTCAGACAGACCATACTTATGTCCACTGGTTCATAGTAGTGTCTTCCGAAGCCACTTATACTTCCGGAAGAGCTACTTCTTTCGAGGCTTGAGGACTTCTTCATTTCTTCATACTTTGGAAGTTGACTTCTTATCTTTTCTTCTAAGTCTTGATCTTCTGAAGTGAATACCTTTGTCTTCGGAAGTTGGAGTTTTCCTTCAGAAGTTGATCTTACACTGTCTTCGGAAGAACTCCATTTCCTTTGGAAGTTCCACACTTAGCTTCGGAAGTCCTTTATTAGTTGCACCAAAATAGTTTAAGTGATTTGGTTTTGGTTGCACCAGTCTCTCTAGATCCAACAAACCAAATTGATGATCTACTGAGCAGATTGAAATCAACGTAATGTGATTTAGCCATTGCTAAAACATATGTTGATAAAATATAATAATCAAACTGAAAAGTTTGAAAAATTACTTGCTTTTACTGAAAACTCCCAAAGGTTGTATGAAACCAAGATAGGTTAAGGGTATTATGTTGTGGAACTACCAATGATATACACTCCTACATATACTCCTAAGTGCAACCTTGAAGTAATTAAGCAAGTATCTACCGAACCCATATGTACGAGGAATTCTGCTGAAGACATCAGAGAATGAGGAGAAGGATGGTACATCTAAGGAAGTAAATGAAGAGGAGGGGAAGAAATAAAAGGAAGAGAAGGAGAAAAGAGAAAAAAAGGAGAAGAAAAGGAGAGAATATCTTAAAGCAAAAAACAAAGAAAGATGTGATTCAAAAGATAAAATTTGTAAAAGAAAAACCATCTTCCGAAACCAACTAGCTATCTACCAAGTTAGATCTCTCTACCAAGACAAAGCTTCAATCAAACCGAAGCTACAACAAGAAAAACCATAATAGAAGTTGTTGTGCTTGAACCTTAGACTCTTTAGAAATGAGACCACAAGCATATACTCAAAGTTTATTTATAAAGCACTTGAAATTCACAACAAGAGGTTTCCAAAGAAAATGATAGAGCTAACCACGCATGTTAATCATAAGATAAACAATAAGATTGGTAAAGCTGAGGGAGGCAAGATTAAGAAGAGGAAGAAGTGGTTATAAGAGACCAGGAAGGTGATCAAGTCCAGAAGGAAGCAAATGAATATCACATGCCTAATGTGTGGAGAAGATGGTCACTTTGCAAAAGACTATCAATACAATCCCATAGCCCATTCCATCAAGCATCTCAACAAGCCTAAACCTTCAAGGAGTTCTACAACTACCAAACAACCATCAAAAGAAAAAGAAGGTAGGAAAAGAACTATTCAGTAGTCATCCACTTGAGTGTGGATTCCAAGAAAAATTCAGCATTTCTAAAACATTTGCCGAATAAGTGAGCAACTACAAACCAAAAGAAGAAAAAGAAGATTTTTGAGAAACCTTCATCGTTTCCAAAAGATTCAAAGGGTCACAACAAGGAGGATGATGTCAAAGAATTAGGGAAAGCAAAGAAAAATGCCTGGAAAACAAAGACATCCGTTGAATACTTAGATAATCCAAAACTAATACAAACACCAACTCCTTAGCATTTAACATTGATATAAAACTGCAAAAAGCTGGAAGACCCAGGACTAAACTAGTTTGGGTCCCCATTTGTAACACCCGGAATTTTAAAGAAAAGAAGAATAAAAGAAAGAAAAAGTAATAAAACCCAAGTCAAGGGGTTAAAAGTGTACATGGGACAAACTTTTTATAATAATTTGTACAAAAAGTGGTTGTGGTCGCCCACACCCATGTTCCATCACCTTTTCCCGGTTCTAAAGAGACAGAACTGAATTCATTAGGGTTTTAGAGAGAAAAAGAAGAAAAATCCAGATATAAGGTTTTTAGTGTTTTGGATTGTTCTTGGCTGGTTTTCAGCCTCGGTTATGTGCTTATGTGCTTGCTTGTGTTCGGTTATGTGTTTTTGGTATGCCTAGGTGTTTAAATTAACTGAGCATTCGGGTTTGAAAAAGTCATACTCGAAAGTTGCAAGAGGTGAGTTCTAGATCCCTGTTTTTAAATTTTTAACTTGTTTTGCAGGCTGGAAATGCATGCTTTAACATTTTTAATATGGTTGAGTATGTATCCGTATATGTATATGTATGCTTGTTGGGTGGGTGTTTGATTTGGGTAGATGTTTGATGATGTTCATATTATATGCTTGTTTTAATGCTTAGTAAGTTAAAACTAGGCTTAGAACATGTTAAAATGATGATTTAGGGACTGGTTATGATGTTAGTTACAAGTTAGTTGCTCATACGCCTGAACAGTAGCCCATGCGCCCAACTGCCCAAATGCCTAAGTGTTCCCCAAACGCCTAAGGGACATGCGCCCCAAAAGTGACCGAACGCCCAAAGTGCCCATATGCCTAAGTCAGGCCCATTCGCCTGCATAGTTCCCATGTGCGTAGGATGACGCCAAGATGACTAAGTGTTAGGCTATACACCCATATAGTGCTCATGCACCAAAAATCTGCCCATGCGCCTAAGTGTTCCCATGCGCCTGAGAGGCCATGCGCCCGCATAGTGGCCATGTGCCCCCATAGTGGCCATGCGCCTGCATAGTTCCCATACGCCTAAGACTTAGAATTTATTCTGAAAATATTGGGAAAGAAGGGTTTTTAGGCTATGACTTGGAATGTTCCCGAGGATGTTGTATGTTGTATGTTGATGTTATGCATGTGTTTGATTTGTTTTCTTTATTTTCCTTATTAAGTATTATTCTGTGGCTTTACGTGGTATGATTATGCTAATAAACGTAAAGTATTATGTAATGAAAGTGTGTTGGTCCATATGATCGATGAACAGTACAATTGATTGAATAGTTTGATCAATATCACTTATATAAGCACAATAACAAACAATTAAAAGTAGAATAAGAAGAATCAAGACATATTTGAAATGCAAATGAACTAACTCACTCAATATCAATAAGCACAATATATTTCAATAAGCAACTGCTTGAGAATGATAGTTTGCAACAGAATTCCACGTTTTGGGTTTTGCAAACTTATCATGCAAAATGAAATAACAAAACTATATATAGCAGTCATAGTTTCGCTGACAGTTTCGCTACAGGCGAAACTGTCATGCCGAAACTACAGTTTCGCCCGGCAGAACATAAGTTCGCCGGGTGAACCAAAACAGCAAACTGTGAGCGAAACTATAGATTCGCTCACAGTTTCGCTGGACTGCCAAAACTGCTATAACTATCAAAATACAAACTGAAACTAACACAAGTCCTATTACATTGAAAAGTAAACATCTATACTAAAGTGAGTCCAACCTATCATGATCTTCAATACTCCCCCTAGGTTGGACCTCACTGTCTTCACTGCTCTTCGTTTGGCTCTTCAGCTCCCGTTTCCTCAGCTGCTGTTGGTCTGTCTTCTGTTTCTCCTGCAGCAATGTCTTGAGAAGCTTCAGCCACTGATTCTCCAAGATTAGTTCCTGCCTCATCAGCTTCATGTGAATGACCACTAGCTTCAGCAAACTGCCTAGTTAAGTCTTGAATATCCATAGCCAAATCATCTTGTGCTCTCACCTTTTCAGCCAGACTTTTCACCTCTGCCCGAACTCCCCTTATTTTATTCGCCACATTCATAAACAAGCTTGCCTCCTTCCTTGTCTCCTCACCTGCCCCCGCCTTTATATGATTTTCACATAGAATCAAAAGATCTTCATCACAAAAGCTGAATAGCTCCATTGGGTCAAACACCCTAAATTCTCTTCCTTGTTTAACTCTAATCACAGCCTCCCCGGTGTTATTATCATAGAACCACTTCTCAAAGTCCTGTAAACGAGGAGGAAGAGGATCAGCCAGTCTTACCCTGTTCACAGTCTTAGGCGGTTTAACTCTAAGCACAATTCTCCCTTTCCCTGTCTCCCAGTCTTTGTCTTTCTTGGATCTCTTTCGTTCAGCCTTCATAAAACCAAATGATTCAAAATTATCATTTAGACCATTTTTAATCTCCTTCTCCAGAAATTATGCCCTTTCACTTAAATTAGCATTAATCAAAGGCAATGTAGCTAATCGTCTCAGATCCCACTTAGGCAAGGTCTTAAACGCCTTCCTCTTGAGCATGTAACTGATATTGCCTCCTCGTCTTTTAATCAAAAACATCTTCAAGAAAGGATTATAACACCAGCTGATTATTTTCTTGTCAGCTTCCTTTCTGTTCAAACCCTCTAAATTTTGAAACAGAGGGGTGAGTTCTTCAGCCTCCTTCTCTTTTATCAACCAATCACTTTTATCCATTTCAAACACATCGTTCTCATCCTCTCCCTTCTTAGCCACATACACAAGAGGTCTTTCATCTACTTCATAGAATTCCGGCTCAGAATCATAATCAATCAACTGCTCATCCTCCTCTTCTTCTTCATCAATCAAACTTTTACCTTTATCTGATGTCTCCTCATGAGTAGCTTTAACAATCACTTCTTCTCCCACAATATCTTTATCAAAGTCAAAATGTAGATTAACAAACTCAGCTTCAACTATCTCATCTTCATCATTTCTACCAGCCACTTCATCCTCTTCTCTTGGAATTTCTTGTTCTCTTGTTTCAGGATCAGCTGCTCCAGAGGTGCCCTCTCCTACCTTTGATGAGGTACCAACATTCAAGAATGGGTACTTGGCTAAATCAGTCATATCATCTAACTCAGACTGAGTTAGTTGACTGGGTAGGCCAGCAGCAGCCTTCATCTGTGAGATCTCTTCAAATAACTTCTTAATCAGGCTGTTCTGATCAATCAACATCTTCTTCATTCCATCCATGATCTCATCTTTCTGTTGTTCCCGAATCTCTTGATTCACCAGTTTGGTCTTTATCATACTTAACTCATTAGCCAATGCAGTATTTAGACCACGAATCATATCCTCATCAAGACCAGCACTTGCTTCTTTCCCAGCTGTAAAACCCTCATGTCTATGTTTTGATCTCCGTTCAGGTTCTACAAAATCAGTCCTCTTTTTAGTCCTTCGTTCCTTCTCCACCCTTATCTCTTCAGCTTGTGTATCAATGTCTTCTTCAAAATCATAGTCTTTCTCCTTTGCATATCTCTTTCGTTTCTTAGCTGCATCAGCTTGTTTCACCCGTGTTTCCTCAGCTCTTTTATTTTCAGACTCATCCACTCGTCTGATATAATTCCATCGCTCTGGTGGATACATGTTCTCCCAGAGATGGGTTATTTTACCGCTGAAATCATGGCGTATAGCACAGCAATCTGCAAATATCCGAGGGTTCATCTGAACCAATCTCTTAACTTCACCGTGTTTAGGAACATCAGGAATCAAATCATCAATCATCATCTGAATAAAACGAGGATATAACAGCCATTTATCCTTTTTCACTGCCATCACGTTTTCTGCCATACAAGCGAAGATCAATCTAGCAATATTTGCCTTCTCTCCTTTGCAACATATCACCATTGCTTTGGCCCAGTCAAGATTAAGTCCATCTGATCCACCCTTACGGTGATCTAAGCACATAATAAACACGTGAGCTATATATCTCCATTCTTTAGATAGAAATGACTTTTTAATCTCTTTCCTCGATCCAAAAACTGGTCCCTCGTATCCCATTTGCCGGAAAGATTGGAATACTTCAGATTCTGTCATATCAACCTCATCACCAGTATCATCGTCCAGTCTAAGAATCCTCGACACATCTTCAGCAGTAATGGATATATCATGAGCAAGTACCCTAGCAGTGATCCTCTGAACGTCTCCTCCGGTGTTGTATTCCGCCGACCTCCAAAAATCTCTAATGTGAAGATCATATATAGTGGGAGAATGAGAAATAGCATATGCAATGGGTGATCGTTGGAGCCATCGAATACAATCTCGAAATCCGGCCGCTTTAGGCAAAGTATCATCTAATATCGCAGTAATGTTATTCCTCTCGTCAAACTTTAGATTCGCCATAATAATCTGAAAGGATCAACAAATAAATTTGAATAAGAAATACTGAACATAAGAAAAATTAAGATACAAACAAAAAAAATAATTAATTTCGGCAAGCGAAACAACAGTTTCGCTCACTAATACTTGATTGATTCGCTGAATTAAAGGCAATTTCGTCAAGGAAATCAAACAATTTCGACAAGCGAAACTATAGTTTCGCTCATAGAAACTTGTTAATTTCGCAGAACAAAAAGTATGTTTGACAAGATTAGAATGATTCAAAGTAGTTTCGCAATTAGTTTCACCAGAAATTAATTTAAATTCGCTGTTACAAATTAGTTTCGCTGACTTGAGAAATTATAGACGAAACTGTGAAATAAGGATTAGCCTTTGCGAAATTAGATAAGATGTGCCGAAACTGTTAAGTTCGCTCGGACAGCATAACTTTACAGTTTCGCTGAGAAACAGTGAACTTTCGTTCAATTTCGCTGAAACTTCGGTAGTTTCGCTGAACGAACAGCGAAACCACCGAAGCGACAAATCCAAATCGCTTCACAGAACAAAGATATAATCCAGATTAAATGCTCAATTCAAGTTCGAAACTCACTTCTGAAGATAATATCACTCAAAATCGGTCTAAAAACCAATTTCAAATCAATATCGCCGTGAAAGAAGTCTAAAACCCTAACAGTCGACTTAAAACCAGTTTTGCGAAGTTATGAAGAAAATTTCGCAAAATTGACTTATATAGTCAATAGTTTCGCTGGCAGCGAAACTATAAATTCGTCAGGCGAATTTACAGTTTCGCTCAGTGAAACTGTAATTTCGCTAAAAGATAACTGGTTAACAACTTATAAGCTAACCTAGCGAAATTGCAGTTTCGCTTAGCGAAACAGTCAGCGAAAGAACAATTTCGCACCAAAATTTTTATTTATTTTTATTTTATTATTATTTATTTATTATTTTTTATTTTATTATTTTTTTTTTATATTTTTATTTATTTTTTTTTTTTATTTTTTTTTATTATCAATAATACTCAAGGGAAGCACATCACATAATGAGATCTAAAATAATCAGAGATCACATTCTCTAAATATTTTAGAACATAATGATGATTAAAAATCATCTACCAGTCATGAGATCATACTGAAAACAAGATCTGATCACAATCTGCACAGAAATCACAGAAATTAGAACAAATCAATAACGATTGCTGATATAATTATTCACTTTAAACTCATGCCTTATCCTTTTTCAATCAACAGCTTATGATTTATTTAAGGTTCGATTAGATGCTTTAGAATGCTAAGACCCCACAATCATTTGGTAAAAACCCTCACCCAACCTCAGGATTTATTGAATTATGAATCAATCTTCATGAAGCAAACTTTTGACAAAGTATATAAATGATTATATACAAAATATTTCATTCTGAGAGAAATTCATCGATAAGATGATTTGACATAATTATATCAAAATGGTGAGAGCTCCAGATCTATACTCACGTATAACAGAGGAGATAACCATTTGAACATGTGCTGATGAGAGCTCCAGGTCAGTACTACCGTACAGCAGAGGAGATCATCACTCCAGGTCAGTACTTCCGTACAGCAAAGGAGATAAGCACAGACACAAGACATCTTAACACAAAAATAAAACAGCAGAGAATGATGACTAACAAAGCACAATGAACGAAAGATTCATTCTCAATCCATTTTTGTCAGGACTCAGTTTTTGTGCAATCCAAAATGAATGAGTAAATCCAGGCATTCTTAAGCATAAAGTTTAATTTAATCATAAAGCTGCCGTCTACTTCATTCATCAGGCTGAGTCTATCAAGCATATCGTCAAAGAATTTGATCCATTTCCTTATTTTTTTTTATTATGAAACAGAATCTAGAGACAGTTACTATCATTTCTCATAGAATTACTGGTTATGTAAATAAGAAATATTTAGAGAATATACAATCATTTCTCATCATGTTAAATCCGATCTCAAAATACTGATATTACTCCCCCAAATTTTTATTTTCATATGTCAATAATTATAGAAAAATTGGAACTAAAAAATTTTATTTTTGTTTTTATTGTGTTTTTTTTTTTAAATTATTATCAAAGAAATAGAAAATAAAAATTTAAAAAGATATTAACCCAAGCATAGAAATCAATTCATAAAAACGAGGTTTGTCAAACGTTTTTGTGAAAAGATCAGCCTTTTGATTTTTAGTGTCAATGGGAATAATATTAATGAAACCCTTCTCTTGAGCATCACGAATCGCATGAATTCGGGTTTCAATATGCTTTGTGCGAGAATGATGAATAGGATTTTTAGCGATTCCAATGGCAGCCTCGTTATCACAGAATAAAGGTGTATGAAGGAAATTGATTCCATAATCAATCATTTGGTGTTGTATCCAGAGAATTTGAGAGCAGCAGCTAGATGCAGCAATATATTCAGCTTCCCCTGTAGAAAGAGAAACTGTTGTTTGTTTCTTGCTCTGCCAAGATACCAGACAATTACCCAAATATTGACATCCTCCAGACACAGATTTTCTGTTTAACCTGCAACCATTGGAATCACTGTCAGAATAAGCATGTAAATCAAAATTTCCACCATATGGATACCACAGTCCGAGACGAGATGATCCTTTGAGATAACGAAAAATTCGTTTGACAGCTTTCTCATGAGATTCCTTTGGAGCCGACTGATATCTAGCACAGTAACCAACAGCAAAAGTGATATCAGGACGACTTGCAGTAAGATACATGAGAGAGCCAATCATAGAACGAAAAAGATGAGGATCAACTGGTTTTCCATTCTCGTCTGGAGTGAGACACGTCTGAGCAGTAAAGGGGGTCAATTCAGTAGACGCATCATCCATTTTAAATTTCTTCAGAATATCTTTAATGTACTTCTCTTGATGAATAAGAATTCCGTCTTTCTGTTGTTCAACTTGCAAACCAAGAAAGAAGCACATTTCTCCCATCATGCTCATTTCAAACCGTTGGCTCATCACTTCTTCAAACTCTCTACACAACTTAGAGTTTGTAGATCCAAAAATAATATCATCGACATATACTTGAACAAAGATCATTTCACCATTCACCTCCTTTTTAAATAAGGTCATATCAATGGTACCACGAGAATAACCATTGCTTAAAAGATATTGTGTAAGAGTCTCATACCAGATTCTGGGTGCTTGATGAAGTCCATACAAAGATTTATCAAGTTTATACACTTTATCAGGAAAATCAGGATCTTCAAAGCCTGGTGGTTGACACACATATATTTCTTCATCAATGTCGCCATAGAGAAAAGCACATTTCACATCCATCTGGTACACTTTGAATTGTTTATGAGCAGCATGAGCAAGAAATATACGGATTGCTTCAAGACGAGCAACTGGAGCAAAGACTTCTGTATAATCAATACCTTCTTCTTGAGCAAAGCCTTGCACGACAAGTCTAGATTTGTTTCGCACCACCACGCCCCGATCATCTGGTTTGTTCTTGAATACCCATTTTGTACCAATTGGATACTTGTTGGGAGGTAAATCAACTAAAGTCCAAACCTTAAGTTTCCTGAACTGTTGAAGTTCCAATTGCATAGACTCTACCCAACACGGATCTTGTAAAGCAGCATGAACATTCTTAGGAACAATTTGAGAGATGAAGCATGAGAAAAGACAAACATTAATCAGACCAGATTGACTTCGAGTACGAACACCATCAGAAACAGATCCAATTACATTATCAAGTGGATGATCTTTCAAAGTTTTATAATCTACAGAAGAAGGAAAGATAGTTGAAGAAGTATCAGCCGCCGGAGAAAGAGTAGATGAAGGTGAAGATGGAACAATGTCAGGTGATGAATCAGGTGAGTTAAGAGATGTAGGTGATAAAGAATCAGATAACGGTGCTTGATCAGGCATCGGAGACGATGAGCTGACATCAATTGAAACAGCATCAGTTACTTGTGGAATTGATGAAACAGACGATGAAGATGATGGAATAATATTCGTTTGAGTACAGGGACTTGACATATCATCATCGAAAACTGGCAAATTGAATGAATTGAACACAGTATCAGAATCAAAGAACCATGCAGGTTCAGATTTAACTTCAGTAGGATTTGATTCTTGCCAATCAACATAAAAGGACTCTTGAACAATACGTGTTCTTTTGTTGTAAACTCGATATGCCTTTTGTGAAGAAGAATATCCAACAAAGTAACATTCATCAGAAACAGCCCCAAACTTAGTCTTTTGAGCTTGAGTATATAGTATTGTTGGAGCTGAAAATATAGTCTATATTATCAACACTATGAAAGTCAACAAAAGTCAACGTCACGGTCAAAGTCAACAAAAGTCAAACCCGACACGCTCGAGACGAGGAACCGAGACAAGACGTTGAAGATTTAAATGACTAGGAGTTTTATTGTAATAAATATATTTTGTGTGAACAAAATATATTTTATCTTGTTTTTAGTCATTTTTATGCTTAATATGTAATTTTGTATTAATTAGCCTAAGTCTAGGGGGTTAAGTGCAATTAGTGAATCTTAGTCTAGACTATAAATAGCCTAATTGTAATTAGAATTAGGTTAATGGTTGAATGACCAATTGATTGAGGGTTTTACTTGTAAACAATATTATTAGCAATCAAGAGAGATCAAAGGGATTTTCATTGTGTTCATCATATTTTGATCTAATTCTTCATGATTTGATTCAAGTTTGATCTTCCTGGACTTACAATTTGGTATCAGAGCCAATTTGGATCAAATTCACTGAAGATTTGAAGAGTTTTAGAGAGAAAAGTTGAGGTTTTGGTTGTTTTTGTTCAATATCAAGTTTTCATCAATTTCGGATTAGATTTGAGTGTTATTGATATGGAAATTGATTGAAGTTTGCTTATTATTGGTTGGGAAAGCTCTGTTAATCATCAGATTTCAAATCCATTGAGATTTGGGCGATTTCAGATTGATTTTGAGGTGAAAAAGGGTTTTGAGATCGACCAGCGAAACTGCTGTTCTTACAGCGAAACTGTCATCTTCATTCAGCGAAATTATGGTTTATTTTGGATCTGAAGTTGTTTTCTAGAGTTTCAGCGAAAGTACTCCCTTGAACGAAAGTTCAATAGTGTTTTTGACCAATCATCAAGCGAAATTGCTGCCGAATTTATCTCTGAACGAAAGTTCAAGCTTGTTTCCTGCGAACTTATCAGCGAAACTAAGCCATTTGTGACATTCGGCTAGCGAAACTGCTGCCGAAATTTCCAGCGAAACTACTGTCGGCTAAGCGAAACTAGAGTTCACAGCGAAACTAGCTCTGCGAAACTATAATTTCAGTTGCTAAGATTTTCTAGCGTGACATTTACAAATAATATTTTTCCCGGGGGAGAATTATTTTACAATTTTTGGGAAAAATATTTTTGGGGCGTTTAATTGTTTAAACAAAATAAAAATAAATATGGCTTTTGCAGAATTGATTAAATCCTTCGAATCAGATGATCTCACAATTGCACAATGTCGGTTTGATAATTTTGCAGCTTTAAAGAATGAAAAGATGTCTGATTTTGTTGATCGGTTTCTATTGGTGGCAAGTAATCTGAAGAAGTTTGATGCCCAACTGGGAAATCCTGAACAAGTTCTAAGATTACTTGATTCCCTCTCATCAGAATGGAGCTCACACGGCAAGTCGATTCAACAAGATAGAGGCTTTCGGGATTACAAACTGATGGAGGTGATCAACAAACTGAAAGAGATTGAGTTGGATATCAAACGTCGTGAGTACTATGAATCAACATATCTAACTCCAAAGATCACTTCAAACTCCAAAGAGAAACCAGAAGAGAGATCAGATTCTGACACCAATTCCGACGGTTTACCGAAACCTGAAACTGAAGAGGTACAAGAAGAGCATAAGCAGACATCAATGGGTAAAGGTGGAGCTGAGTTGAATGAGGAAGTTTGTGATGCTGAGCAGGAAGAGGAATGGAAGCGAAATACCAGAGTTTGCAACTGCGACAAGGTTCTTACTGCTGAAAGAGTCATCTTGGATCTTCCATACGAGACAATTAAGGATATGTGTTCTTCTGCTTGCAAAATTCGTTTGTTTGGTGTGTATAAAGCTAATAGGTTAATTTTAGATAACCAAAAGGAGTTAACCACCATAAACGCAGAACTTAAAAAGAATGAAGCCAAGTATTTCATAAAATTAAATGAAGCTTTAAAAGAAAATGATCATTTAAAACGAACTCTTCTTGAAAGAAATGTTGAAATTAATCTTTTAAATGAAAGAGTCACTTTGGCTGAATTTGAAACAAGTAAGCTTAAAACAAAGCTTGATAGATGGACCATATCCGGAATGAAACATGAAGAGCTACTGTGTAAACAGAGGGGAGCTAGGATTAAAACAGGTGTGGGTTGTGGTGAAAATCCATACGTCTATCCTCCTCCTAGCACCCATTGTTACTCTCCTATGCCTCAACCTCATCCATCTAATGATTTGATTGAAGCTGCAGAAACTAATAGTTTAAATGCAGGTCTAAGCAGTGTTAATCTTAAAGAGGTTAGAGATGTGCAGGATTCTCCTGTAGGTTTGGGATTCCTCAAGCAAGGGTCTGATAAGAAGATTAATGACGATTCCACTTCTGATGCTCAAACACCAATATCAGTTTCTTCTCCAACTTTCTTCAACAAATTCAAATCAGGTAACATTCCTTCGTTTGTTCCCGTCAGGTTTGTTAAAGCAGGAACAATTGTTGAATCATCAGGCAATGAGAATCCTACAAGCGAAGCCAACACGATAGGAGATGTCAATCAAGATCCGTTGGAGAATGATCTGTGTATACGAGACTGGATAAGCTCAGATGATGAATCAATCACAGAGGAGCGTGTTGGTTCCTCACAGATCAAGATATCTCCTGATATTGTCAAGTCACAAAAGCTTCCAAAAGCTGAATCAAGACCAATACGGATCTCTTCTCCAATTGCAAAGCATCCCAGTAAATCAGAAAAAATCTCATTCACTGCTCAGCACGAGAAACTACAGAACAAGCAAGAATCTGCTACAAGCTCCAAGCAATCCTTATCACCACCTCCACAACACGGGACTACAAAGAATCAAAAGCTTTTCAAGGCTTGTTTTGAGTGTGGAAAAGAAGGGCATGTGGTAAAGAAATGTCCTCAAAGGCTTGCTACGAATGGTAAAGGCAAAACAAATTGCTTCTCCGAATGTAAGTATAAAAAGAATGTTCCAGACGGTAAAGGCAACACGGGTTGCTTCTCTGGATCAAGAGGAAAAAAACACACATCTTTGAATGGTTGGATGAAAAACCCTCCATCCAAACCTTTTCATGTGAAGCCGGTTTCACATGATTCAAAGATTAAAATGACCAAAGGTTTCAAACCAAATTCTTTTCCTTCCGGTCTTAAACAGAAAATGATTTCCAAATTTAATTCATTCAAATCCAAGTTAATTGAACCGAAGCAAATTTGGCAAATTAAAAAGAAGGATACAACAATCCCCGATTGTTTAAACGGTTGTGTGCAGAAGCTTGTTACTTATCTTGATGAAAAAGGAACTTCCAGGACTACGATGGCCTGGGTTTCCCTTTCTAACTAATTTGATAACAAGTGCAGGAACAATTCAGGAGGACTGTTAGTAATCTGGTTTACTGACAGAGATTGTTCTTGGTTCAAATTTGAGGCGGAACAAACAGGTTAAGGTCATGGTATTTTATCCACAATCTGGATATTTATATGCACAATCACCGTTCTCACTTCACAATCACTGCATATTTCTTGAGAATTCATTTCTTATCTTCATATCAGTATAGTTTGGAAGACCTTCTTTGATAAATTTTTATTTTTGTACAGTTTAAAAAAAAAAAAAAAAATTAAATTAAAAAAAATAAAAAAATAAAAAAATAATAAAAAATAAAAAAATTAAAAAAATAAAAAATAAATATAAATATAAATAAAAAGTTTGCAAAATAAAAATTTAGGGGGAGAGTATATGTAAATAAAAATGAAAAGAGAACTAGGAATTTGATTTGAGATGATTGAGAAATGATTGTATATCTTCTTGCAATGCTTGTTTTTGCATGACTTGCGTTTTTAAAATGAGAAATGATAGTAACTGATGTTGTTATCTGATTTACATCTTATTTTTAATTGCAAATAATAGAAAAATAAACAGATTCTTTAATGATATGCTTGGTAGACTCAGCCTGAAAAATAAAGTAGACAGCAGTATGATGATTTAAATTAAAATATATGCTTAAGGATGTCTGGATTTACGCAATCATTTTGACCTGCACGAAAACTGAGTCCCGGCAAAAATTGGATTGAGAATTGATCTTTCTCCCTCCATGATACAAATCATATAAGCCATATCTTTGAGTCGTGATTGGTGTATTTATGTGTCTTGTGTTTGTGCTAATCTCCTCTGCTGTACGGAAGTACTGACCTGGAGTGATGATCTCCTCTGCTGTACGATAGTACTGACCTGGAGCTCTCATCGGCACATGATTAAATGGTCATCTCCTTTGTTATACGTGAGTATAGACCTGGAGCTCTCACCATTTTGATCCAAGTAGTGTCAAATCATCTAATTCATCACAGAATGTAATATTCTGTTGATAATCACTTGCACACTAATGCACACGCCTTGCTCTATAAAGATCGTAACAAAATTCAAGAAATCCTGAGGTTGGGTGAGGGTTTTTTTTGCCAAATGATTGTGGGGTCCTAGCATTCTAAAGCATTTAATCGAATCTTAATGAATCATCTTCTGCTTGTTGAAAAAGATAGGGCATGAGTTTAAGTGGACAAACATACCAGCAATTGTTATTGATCTGTTTGAAAATTTCAATAATCATTCAAAGATTGTTATTAGATTCAGTTATCAGTGTGATCTCATTGCTTGTCGATGATTAAATTCATCTTTGTGCTAAAGTATATCTTGAGGATGTGATCTCATGATCGATTCAGTTCTCGGTTATAAAAAAAATATAGATTAAAAAAATGTTATAATAAATGTATATAATAAAAATAAAAAATATATAATAAATTTTTGTTCAAAATTTCTTTTAGGTCTTCCATATTATGCTGTTACAATTTTATCATTTTCATGCATTTCACGGAAATTGCGCACAAACGAACACGGGTTCGCTTGTTTTTCACACACTAAATAAACACGGGTTTATTTTGTTAAAATGAAATGATCTAATTAGAAATGTCGAGATTGTGTTTGTGAATGTGTTTCAGATTTTGTTTTAAGTGATGGCCGATCATCAATTAAGCAGTGTACCTGATCAGAGAGCTTGTTCCTCAAGTTTGCAGAAGATACCGAGCTAGGAATCCTCCTCCTACATCTTCTGAAGCACTCAAGATTAAAGATTTGGGAAACCTGTTCCAATATCCATGTAAAGCTTGCACTCGAAAAGGGGGAGCATATAAATAGGGGGAGCTTATGAGATGAAAAAAATCTTTCTCATCAGATTCAGAAAGATTCAAATTGAAGATCTTTCTATTGTTGACTTCTCGATGCTGAATTCGTATGAAGACGTTGATAATGATAGACTAAGGGGGAGTATTGTTGGAGCTGGAAAATATAGTCTATATTATCAACACTATGAAAGTCAACAAAAGTCAACGTCACGGTCAAAGTCAACAAAAGTCAAACCCGACACGCTCGAGACGAGGAACCGAGACAAGACGTTGAAGATTTAAATGACTAGGAGTTTTATTGTAATAAATATATTTTGTGTGAACAAAATATATTTTATCTTGTTTTTAGTCATTTTTATGCTTAATATGTAATTTTGTATTAATTAGCCTAAGTCTAGGGGGTTAAGTGCAATTAGTGAATCTTAGTCTAGACTATAAATAGCCTAATTGTAATTAGAATTAGGTTAATGGTTGAATGACCAATTGATTGAGGGTTTTACTTGTAAACAATATTATTAGCAATCAAGAGAGATCAAAGGGATTTTCATTGTGTTCATCATATTTTGATCTAATTCTTCATGATTTGATTCAAGTTTGATCTTCCTGGACTTACAAAGTGGAAGTTAATGATAATGAAAAGTCGAATGTAAAGAATGAACGAAAAGTCTTACAAGCAAATGTAAGGAGGTTCACACCCAATGAAGGGTGTTAGCTCAACTGTGTACGGTTTAGCTAACCCAGAAAGGTGCACATAGGGGTCTAATCCTTGTGATTGACCAAATGTATGGGACTCTTGTCGCTTGCCCCAGGTACTGGAGTCAGCTTCGTGCATAATGTTCGGGGTCTATTTATAGACCTCAGGCCTAGTAACCAGCTTCATTCACAATGTTTGGGGTACAACACATGGCATTGGTCCAAAATGAAAAGTGAAAGATAATGATGAATGTACGGAATGTGCGATATGAAAGAGAATGAATGAATGATAACGAATGACGTAGATGATGAAAGATAATGGAAGATAGTAATAACTATTATCTATATGTACGTATGATGTATGATCACGAATGAAAGTAAGGAAAGGTTTTTAACGAAGGTAAGGTATATTATATTTTATAAAACTAGAACTCACTCAGCAACGCTGACTTTTATGCATTTCCAATTGGCAGGTAATGGTTGCTGAGGATGGCACGGGGTGAAGCTACTTGGCAAGTTTTGGATGGCATCCATTTTATATTATAATGGTGATTTTGTGTTGTAATGCAATCAAACTATATTTTGTAACGATTAACAATGTTGTATTATTTGGCAAAAGCGATTATTAATATATGAAATGGTTTTAGTTAAATGATTCCGCTGCGTTGCTCAAATAAAGTTTTATGTATTTTTGAATATGTCGTGCAATGATTATCCGACTGTAAGTGTTCCAGAAACGGGGCCTTTCAAGTTCGTATCAGAGCCAAAGTTTAAGAGAAATGGGTAAATATTTTCAAAAACCTAAACTTAAACTGAGAATAGGGCCATTGGAAGGATGCCAGTCCAAGTAGTTACGTGCTATCAGGTATTTTTTTTCTTTAATGTTAACCGGTATTATGTGTGCATACTATTTGATTTATGTGCTTTTAGTAGATTTAGGTACTGATGTAGTCAGGATAAGAAATGATTAGGGTATGAAGTCTAATGTAAGTGGCTAATCACAAGTGGCCACTGTAATTAAGGACTTACTATACTTGACATAAACTGAGCTATTACCTTGAATAACTGTGTTGGTGTTTGAATCCTATAGTGTGTTTAGAGGATGGCTGGCGGTAGATCTTCGAAGGCTTTGCGAGGTGGAGGTCGTTGTGGACGTGGTGCTAGACCACGTGTCACAACAGGCACGGCTAAGGCTGCTGAAATGACTCATGAGGAGTCCGAGACTCATCACCAAGAAGGTGGTGATGAGAGTGCTAATTTGAGGGCCTTGGTGAAGGAGGCTATTGTTGAGGAGGTTCACCAAGCCATGCAGACGATCATGCCATCTATGGTGACCAAAGTGATTAGAGTTGTACGGGAGGATGAAAAGAAGGAAAAGAAGAAGACCTCCGAGAGAGGAGAAAGGGAGCTGCCGGAGACTGAAGTGGTTGTCTCTACAGATGAGGAGAAGGAAGAACCTGTGCAAGAATTAGTACAAGATTGCAATTATGGGGCGTTCCAGAGGTGCAAGCCCCTGACTTTTGATTGCAATGGCAACGCTGCTGCTGCTCACCGATGGGTGAGGGAGATGGAGGCAGTGTTAGATATCAGTGATTGTAGAAAGGACCAGAAGGTGAAATTTGCTACTCACTCATTTGTAGACTCGGCCTTATACTGGAGGGATAATATTGTCCAGGCCGAAGGTAGCAGAGCAATTAGGAAGATAAAGTGGGCTGAGTTGAAAAAGATGGTGATTGACGAGTTCTGTCCTCATAGGGAACTTGATAAGAATGAGAGGGAGTTCCTGCAGCTGGAGGCGGGGACCATGACGCATTAGCAATACACCAGTAAGTTCAATGAGATGGTGCGACTGGTGCCAGATCAGGTGACACGCGTGTCACGAAAGATCAAGAGATACATCCAAGGTTTGCCGGCGGATATCCGCAGGCACATGATCGCCGCGCGGCCGAGCACTTTTAGGTCGGTGGTTGATTTGGCGGGAAGGTTGTATGATAAATGAGAGGTGGTAGTTGAGGTGAACAGGAAGGGTGCTGGTGGTGAAAGGAACTGAAACGAGAAGAGATTTGGACGTGGTGGTATTGCTTCAAACAGCAAGGCTGCGAGGGTGGATGATCGGCGTGTAGCCACATTCGGTATGGGGTTGAAAAGGTGTGGTAAGTGCGGAAAGGAGCATACGGGAGAGTGTAGGTGGGGAGTGAACGTCTGCTTCAAATGTGGGAAGCCCGGTCACATGGCGAGAAACTGTGGGTGATGAAGTGTTTTAACTATGGTGGGGAGGGTCATATGAGCAGGGATTACATGATGCGAAGGACTGAGAGTTTTGGAGCAAAGAAGACGATCCGATCTAAAGGGCAGAGGGCGAGCGTCAGAGCATTCACCATGACCCGGGAGGAGGCTAGGATAGACCTCGATGTTATGTCAGGTACATTTCTAGTAAACCAAACTCTTGCCTGTGTTATTTGATTCTGGTGCTAGTAGGAGTTTTATTTCTGCTGCTTTTTGTGCTATTTGACTGTTATAAGTAGAATCATAGATGAGCCCTTCGATGTAAAAACTGTCATAGGTAAGTCTACCAGAATTTCTTCTCTGGTAGAAGGCTGTGACATAGAACTAGAAGGTCATAAGTTTCCTGTTAGATTATTTGTGATGACCTTAGGCGGGTTTGATTTAGTCCTAGGGATGGACTGGCTAGAGGCTTATAAGGCGAACATCGTTTGCCGCAAGAACATGATCCAATTGACAACACATGACTGTAGTTCGGTGACGATCTACGGTGATCGAGTTACTACAGTTGCAAGGGTGAATTCAATGGCGGTGGCTGAGAAGTGCATGAACATGTAATGTGGACACGTCAACACCATAACTGTCTGACGTACCAGTTGTGTGTGAATTTCCAGAAGTGTTCCCAGAAGATTTACCAGGTGTGCCACCGGACCGTGAAATCGTGTTTCAGATTGACTTGATACCGGGTGCTCAGCCTTTCGCTAAGGGACCGTATCAACTAGCCCTAACAGAGATGAAGGAGCTGATGGTTCAATTGCAAGAATTGCTAGACAAGGAGTATATTCGACCGAGTATCTCTCCTTGGGGTGTTCCGGTCTTGTTTGTAAAGAAGAAGGACTGTAGTATGAGGATGTGCATTGACTACCGTGAGTTAAACAAGTTGACGGTGAAGAATCGATATCCCTTACCTTGAATTGACGACTTGTTTGATCAGCTCCAAGGTGCTAGTTGGTTTTTGAGAATAGATCTTTGATTGGGTTATCGTCAGCTGAAGATGAAAGAGCAGGATATTCCTAAAACAGCTTTTCGCACGCGCTACGGACACTACGAGTTTCTCGTTATGTATTTTGGTTTAACCAACACGCCAGCTGCTTTTATGGATTTGATGAATCCGGTGTGCAGGTCAATGTTGGAAAAATCAGTGATTGTTTTTATCGATGATATCCTGATTTATTCGAGGAGCGAGGAAGAGCATGTCGGGCACATTCGGGAAGTGTTGGAGATGCTTAGAAGGGAAAAAATATATGCCAAGTTCTCCAAGTGCGCATTCTGGTTGTGGGAAGTTCAGTTTTTGGGCCATGTGGTGAACCCTGAAGGGATCATGGTCGACTTGGCTAAACTGGAAGCGGTGATACAATGGAAGTCTCCAAGGACGCCATCTGAGATTCGTAGTTTCTTGGGATTGGCGAGCTATTACAGAAGATTCGTCCAAGACTTCTTGAAGATAGCTTCTCCATTGACCAAGCTGACCCGTAAGGATGTGAAGTTTGTATGGCGTCAAGAACAAGAGAAGGCTTTTGAGGAGCTAAAGGCGAGGCTGACGCAAGCTCCAGTTTTATCATTACCCAAAGGAAACGAGGATTTGGTTGTCTATTCAGATTCTTCTTACTCGGGGTTGGGTTGCATGTTGATGCATCGAGGAAAGGTTATAGCTTACGCATCCTGAAAATTGAATGTTCATGAGGTTAACTACACTACTCATGATTGGGAGCTAGCGGCTGTAGTCTTTGCGTTGAAGTTTGGAGGCACTACTTATATTGGACGAAGTGCACTATCTTCACCGATCACAAGAGCTTGAAGTACTTCTTCGAGCAGAAGGATTTGAATATGAGGCAAAGAAGATGGTTGGAACTTATCAAGGATTATGATTGTGAGATCCATTACCATCCGGGTAAGGCTAACGTAGTGGCGGATGCCCTTAGCCAAAAGGAGAGATCTGAACCGATCCGGGTGAAGGCATATCAGTTAGTTTTGACCTCCAATGTGATGAATCAGGTCAAGGATTTTCAGGATGAAGCGCTGAAAGAAGACCGAATTAACTCCAAAAGGATGAATGGTTTAGTCACGGAGTTGGGTGAAAACACTTTCGGTGTTAGAACCCGGTTCGGACGGATGTGGATCCCTCGTTACGGAGATCTTCGAGAGCGAATTATGGATGAAGCTCATAAGACTCGATATTCCATTCATCCCGGTGTTACCAAGATGTATCAAGATATGAAGAAAGATTATTGGTGGCCGGGCATAAAGCGCGAGGTAGCGGAGTATGTGAGTAAGTGCCTTACTGGCTTGCAAGTGAAGGCGGAGCATCAAAAGCCATACGGGAAGATTCAACCTTTGGATATACCTGAGTGGAAGTGGGAGCATATCACCATGGACTTTATCACGAAGCTACCACATACTGCGAGAGGGTATGATGCCATATGGATGATAGTTGATCATCTGACAAAAAGTGCTCACTTCCTACCGATCCATGAAACGCATTCATCCGAGAGGTTAGCGGATCTATTCATCAAGGAGATTATGACTCGTCATGGTGTACCGGTTTCTATTGTGTCTAACCATGACACTCGGTTTACATCCAAGTTTTGGAAGAGATTCCACAATGTGATGGCGGCGAGGTTACATATTAGCATGACATATCATCCTCAAACGGATGGTCAGTAAGACAGAACCATTCAAACATTAAAAGATATGCTTAGGACATGCGTCATTGACTTCTGAGGAAGTTGGGACGAACACTTACCGTTAGCTGAATTCTCATACAACAACAGCTATCATGCCAGCATTGGCATGCCACCTTATGAGATGCTATATGGTAGGAGGTGTAGAACGCCCATATGTTGGGGTGATATTGGTCAGAAGGAGTTAGGGAGCATCGAAGTGATTGAGGCTACGACTGAGAAGCTGGAGAGGATTAAAGCCTTTATGAAAGTAGCTAAAGATAGGCAAAAGTCGTATGCTGACAAAAGGAGTAGACCGATTGAATTCCAGGTGGGAGATAAAGTTATGCTGAAGGTTTCACCTTGGAAGGGTATCATTCGGTTTAGAAAGCAGGGCAAGTTGAGCCCGAGGTACATAAGGCCTTTCCGAATCATTGCTCGTAGGAGAGGTGGCCTATAGATTAGATCTACCCGATGAGTTAAGTGGAATCCATCCGACGTTCCATGTATCTCATTTGAGAAAATGTTTAGCTGACGAGAATATGGTGGTGCCACTCGAGAATATCAAAGTGGACGAACGGTTGAATTATATGGAGCAACTAGTGGCCATCATCAACAGGAAAGAGAAGAGGATAAGGAATAAAGTTGTTCCCTTGGTGCGAGTATACTGGAAGCATAGAAATGGATCCGAGTCTATGTGGGAGATTGAGGAGGATATGAGACAGCATTACCCACAACTGTTCAAGGAGTAGCAGGTTTCGGGGACGAAACCTATATAAGGGGGTTGACTTGTAACACCCAGAATTTTAAAAAAAAGAATAATAAAAGAAAGAAAAAGCAATAAAACCCAAGTCAAGGTGTTAAAAGTGTACATAGGACAAACTTTTATAATAATTTGTACAAAAGTGGGTGTGGTCGCCCACACCCATGTTCCATCACCTTTTCCCGGTTCTAAAGAGATAGAACTGAATTCTTTCGGGTTTTAGAGAGAAGAAGAAGAAGAAGAAGAATCCGGATTTAAGGTTAGTTTTTGGTGTTTTGGCTTGTTCTTGGCTGGTTTTCAGCCTCAGTTATGTGCTTATGTGCTTGCTTGTGTTCGGTTGTATGTTTTTGGTATGTCTAGGTGTTTGAATACACTGAGCATTCGGGTTTGAAGAAGTCCTACTTGAAAGTTGCAAGAGGTGAGTTCTACATCCCCGTTTTTAAATGTTTTAACTTGTTTTAGGGGCAGGAAATGCATGCTTTAATGTTTTTAAAATGGTTGAGTATGTATCGGTATATGTATGTGTATGCATGTTGGGTGGGTGTTTGGTTTGGGTAGATTTTTGATGATGTTCATGTTATATGCTTATTTTGATGCTTAGTATGTTAAAACTAGGCGTAGAACATGTTAAAATGCTGATTTGGGGACTGATTATGATGTTAGTTACAAGTTAGTTGTTCATACGCCAGAACAGTAGTCCATGCGCCTAACTGCCCAAATGCCTAAGTGTTCCCCAAACGCCTATGGGACATGTGCCCCAATAGTGCCCGAACACCCAAAGTTCCCATGCGCTTAAGTCAGGCCCATGCGCCAGCATAATTCCCATGCACCTTGGATGTTGCCCAGACGACTAAGTGTTAGGCCATGCGCCCATATAGTGCTCATGCGCCCAAAACCTGCTCATGCGCCTGAGTGTTCCCATGTGCCTGAGACGCCATGCGCTCGCATAGTGGCCATGCGCCTGCTTAGTTCCCATGCGCCTAAAGACTTAGAATTTATTCCAAAAATTTTGGGAAAGAAGGGTTTTTAGGCTGCGACTTGGAATGTTCCCGGGGATGTTGTATGATGTTGTATGAGGTATGTTGATGTTATGCATGTGTTTGATTTGTTTTCTTTATGTTCCTTATTAAGTATTATTTTGTGGCTTTATGTGGTGTGATTATGCTAATAAATATAAAGTATTATGTAATGAAAGTCTAAGTTAATGATAATGAAATGTAGAATGTAAAGAATGAATGAAAAGTCTTGCAAGCAAATGTAAGGAGGTTCACACCCAATGAAGGGTGCTGTGTGCGGTTTAGCTAGCCCATAAGGATGCACACAGGGGTCTAATCCTTGTTATTGACCAAATGTATGGGACCCTTTTCGCTTGCCCAGGGTAATAGAGTCAGCTTCGTGCATAATGTTCGGGGTCTATTTATAGACCTCAGGCCCAGTAACTAGCTTAGTTCACAATGTTCGGGGTATAACACATGGCATTAGTCTGAAATGAAAAGTGAAAGATAACGGTGAATCTACAGAATGTGCGATATGAAAGAAAATGAATGAATGATAACAAATGGCGTACGATGATGAAAGATGATGGAAGATAATAATAAGTATTATCTATATGTACGTATGACGTATGATCACAAATGAAAGTAAGGAAAGGTTTTTAACTAAAGTAAGGTATATTATATTTTATAAAACTAGAACTCTTTCTCAACGCTGACTTTTATGCATTTCCAGTTGGTAGGTAGTGGTTGCTGAGGATGGCACGGGGTGAAGCTACTTGGCAAGTTTTAGATGGCATCCATTTTATATTATAATGGTGTTTTTGCGTTGTAATGCAATAAAACTATATTTTGTAACGATTAACAATGTTGTATTATTTGGCAAAAGTGATTATTAATATATGAAATGGTTTTTAAATGATTTCATTGTGTTGTTTAAATAAAGTTGTATGTATTTGAATGTGTCATGCAATGATTATCCGACTGTAAGTGTTCCAGAAACGGGGTCTTACACCATTCCTCACTAACCAACTTGTTTATGTGTGGGATCATCCACACGCCAAAAAAAACTTGTGGATTGTAGATAGTGGATGCTCCCAGCATATTACAGGTGATAGATCATGCCTGCTAAATCTAGAACCATATGATGGTGGATCAGTTGTCTTTGAAAGTGATACAAAAGAAGGATACATTACTTGCAGGGGGATAGTTAGCAATGGCCAGGTAAGTTTTATGAAGGTAAACTATGTGAAAGAGTTAAACTAAAATTCTAATTAAGTGTGTCTTAGTTGTTTGATAAAAGAGATAACACTCTTTTCATAGAGCATGAACGTATTGTTCTATCCCCTTTGTTTGAAATTCTAAATGAAAAAATACTTTTAAGAGGCCCTAGGAAAGAAATATGTATATGCTCAACATGTAGAATGCATCACCTTCAGGAAAGGTTTTCTGTTTCATTTCCAAAGCTTCCTTAAATGAATCCTCCCTTTAGCGCAGAAGATTGGCAGATTCTAATCTCAAAAACATGAATAAACTAGTTTGGAATGGGTTAGCCACAGGACTTCCGAACAAAGAGTTTGCATGTGCTAACCATTGTGTTGCTTGTCAAAAGAGAAAGCAATGCAAATCTTCTCATAAGTCCAACAAAATGAATTCAGTCATAACTCATTTACACTTGCTGGACATGGACTTGTTTGGGCCAACAGGTGTAAAGAATGTGGGTAGAAAATCATATTGCTTGGTAATAATAGATGATTTTACAACATTAACTTGGGTTTTATTTTTAGAAACTAAAGATGAAACTGTTAAGATTTAAAATCATTTATTATCAAAATGAAGAACCAAGCTGATCAAAAGGATAAAATAACTAGATATGATATGGGCACTGAATTCAAAAACAACAACCTTAATTCTTTTTGTGAATCCCAAGGAATTGTTAGGAAATATAGTGCTCCCAAACTCCTTAGAAAAAACGGAGTTTCTAAAGGAGAAATAGTACACTTATTGAGGCTGCAACGACCATGTTGTCTGACTCCAAACTTCATATGACATTTTTGGGCTGAAGTAGTAAGCATTGTGTGCTATGTTCATAATGGAGTGTTGATAGTTAAGACACATGAAAAAACCTCTAATGAATTGTAAGATAAGAGAAGACCATTCATAGGGTTCCTTAGACCTTTTAGATGTCCATGCACCCTTCTAAATACTAAAGATTATCTATCCAAATTTGCTAAGAAATCAATAGATGGGTCTTTTGTTGGATACTCATCGTAGGCTAAGGTTTACAGAGTATATAACAAAGTTGATCATACTATTGAGGAATTTGAAAATGTCACGTTTAATGAAAATTCCTCAATTATTATTGGAAACACTCAAAGTTGGATGTTTGATCTTGATGGATTCACCAGTGTATTTAACCTATTTGATTGAGAATATTCCAGGATACTCTTCTAACAGGCTAGCAGACATACAAATACTAAGTATTAAAGATCACAGGGTAGATGTACCATAAGGGACCTGTCATAACAGGTAATCTGCTGATACAGTCTAGTCTCACTTAGTAGAAGCAGATGCTAGTGCCAAAAATAAATGTGGGTCAACTATCACTTGCTTATTATGACTCATGAGATGAAAAGTGTAAGGATCATGATGGTACTAGACAATCTCTTGAAAAGGGAATCAAGTATGACAACTGTTAAAGATAGAGTCAACTTGGTAGTTGAACCAGTCAATCCGTCTGTCGAACTTCCTGAAACGACCTTCTCTAATTTTGACCTATCTCAACAACTCCAACTAATCGCAAGACTAAGAATTTATAAAGAGCATCCAGTTGAGAATGTCATTGGCAATTAAGATGTTAATTTCAAGACAAGAAGAAGAGTGATTGAAGAAAACATCTGTTTGTTTTCATGCTTTCTTTCTCAATTGGATCCAAAGAAAGTTGATGTGGCCTTAAGAGATTACAACATGGTAGAAGCCATGCAAGAGGAGCTTCTTCAATACGCTCAACAAAAGGTTTGGAAACTATGTGCACTTCCAAGGGGGAAGATTGCAATGGGACCAAATGGGTTTTCAAAAATAAGAAATATAGGGGTATTGTTATCAAGAACAAGGCGAGACTTATGGTACAAGGGTACACACAAGAAGAAGGGATTGATTATGATAAAGTCTTTGCTCCTGTGGCCAGGCTTGAAGCAATCAGAATTTTTCTAGCATTTTCTACCTCCAGGTGTTTTAGATGGATGTCAAGAGTGTATTTCTCTATGGTGATATTGATGAAGAAGTTTATGGTTGCCAACCTCCAGGATTTGAAAATCATAAGTATCCATATCATATATTAAAATTTAATAAAGGCCTTTATGGTCTTTATTAAGCACGAAGAAAAAGGTACGAGACACTCTCTACCGTTTTTCCTGAAGAATGGATACACTAGAGGATCCATAGATAAAACTCTCTTCATCAAGAAGATTAATTTGGATGTCATTTTGGTACAAGTGTATGTAGATTATATTATCTTTGAGTCTACAAATAAGAGCTTGTGCAAAGCCTTTGAAAGTCTCATGAAGTCAAAATTTGAGATGAGTTCAATGGGAGAGCTCACTTTCTTTCTAGGGTTGCAAGTAAAACAAACCTCTGATGGCATCTTCATAAATCAATCTAAGTATGTTCATGACATCTTAGTAAGATTCCAAGATACTAATGCTAAGGCTTCTAAAACCCCAATGTCAAATACATGTTCACTAACTCCTGATCTTGAGAGCGAAGCAGTTGATCAACAGTAGTATAGGGCCATTATTGGATCTCTCATGTACCTTATAGCTAGCAGACCAAATATCATGTTTGCCACATGCCTGTGTTCAAGATTCCAAGCTACCCTAAAGGTGTCACATTAGTGGCTGCCAATAGAATTTTTAAGTATCTCAGAGACCCTAAGTTTTTGGATTATTGTATCCTAAGAGTGCTAACTTCAATCTTTATGGATATACAGATAGTGACTATGGAGGATGCAACATCAACAACAAATACACCTTCGGAGGATGTCAATTTCTAGAAGTAAGACCGAATTCATGGCAATGCAAGAAGCAAACCTGTGTCTCCACATCAACTGCTGAATCAGATTACAATGTTACATCAAGTTGTTGTGGTTAGGTGTTGTGGATCCAAACTCCACTTAGAGATTATGCAGTAAGCTTCATGAACACTCCAATTCACATTGATAACAACAGTGCCAAATCAATCACCAATAAATATGTTCGGCATTCAAAGACATAACACATTGACGTCAAGTATCATTTCATTAGAGATTGTGTAGAAAAGAAAATCATTAAATTAATTAAGGTCTATACAAATGAACATATGGTAGATTTATTCACAAAGGCTTTTGATTAATCAAGTTTTAAATATCTTGTATATGTTATTAGGATGATGAACTTTGAATAATTAAATGATTTAAATTGATGATATTTGAATATTTTGTTAAGAAATGCTTTTATTATTAAAATGGGTAAAATGTGTATCTGCCGAAAATTACAAATCAGCAGATAGAAAGGTATCTACCGAAAATTAAAAGTGGTATCTGTCAAATAGGAAGATTCGGCAGATAGGATGAATTCAGTATATGTTTTTGAAAAAGATCTGGTAGGTCCAACTTTGAAAAAGATCTGGTAGGTTCTACTTTCATCTTCCGATAACTAGTAGCGCTAGAGAAGGTACCTAAAAAGATTGTTTCATTATCACACGCCATCAATTTTACAGTGACGGTGGTAAAACATTTTAGAATTCATATTTTTACATATTATGCATAACTGTTAAAATCAAAGAATTCCACCAACATCATCTTCAATCTTTCTCACAAAGAAAATCCTTGAACCTTCAATCTCTCAAAGTCCTACCAAAATCAACCAACTTTCAATGGCCGCTTAATGTCAAACCCTAGAATTCCATCCGAACCACAACTTAAATGCATCACTTCAACCCATAGGTGATGAGGTCTATGACCCTATTCTTAAATTCCTATGGAATAGCAGTTATTCCTTTGTCGTCACAATAGACTCGGTGATCTTTGAGTCTCACATAAGGTAATTCTGGACCACATGCTCCATACAAAGGGAACATGGAGTGAAGGTCCTCACTGCGACAGTAGAAGCGATGAAGGTCACCATATAGTGCGCCACAATATGTCAACACTTGAATTTGAATGATACGAGTGGTGAATCTTCTTTCTCTAAAGAAGTGGTCAGTGCCACCTTTAAGGAGATGGGATACGGAGGACCCCTCCTGACGTCCACCTTCTCCAAATCACTGGTATATCATAATAGGAGAATTATCCTTCATATATTCCTACACTATATGTCCAATATGTTAGGAGGATGGGACAAGTACCATTGGATTTAGTAGAGGCTATCCATGGTCTGGTCAAACAACATAGTTATGATTTTTCAAACTTTGTTTTTTAACATCTATGTAAAAATGTAACTGTTGTTGCAAAATATAAGTTTTTAATGTACCCTTGATTCTTACAAGTGATTTTACAAAAAGAATTAGGGGCTAAACTAAAGCTTAGTGGAGTTTTTCATTCTCTAGGAACTTTAAAACAATTCAATATTTTCAAAGTTGAGAACAAATCCAAAGTATTTTTCAGGGAAGGTAATGCCTACGTTTGGGCATATGCTTGAGGTCACTGAGCATCAGGTGGCTGCATGGATCCCACACCCTCCATATCAAAGCCAAAATCTCACTAGCACAAGCGAACCCTTGTATCTTCTACTGAGAGGATGGAGGTCCCTAAATCACCTCCCCTTAAAAAGATTTGACTTGAAACCCGGGTCCTAGTCAAGTTAAAGTTGTCAACCACACCTAGAAAAGGCTCCAAAAAGAAGGTTTCTCATCCTTCTTCTAAGCAGACCCAAACCCAAGCTGTAAGCCCTCAATCGGAGTCCCAACACTCCATACAGAAACCAAATGGGATACACATATAACTCAGAAAACTTTTGAAGAAGAAGTCTCATTAAGAATTGGTTCATATCCTGGACCATTAGATGCAGTTCCATTCTCCCCCACACACATGTCTATCACCCAGGATGATGATGTTCCTGCCACACATTAGCATGAACCACTATTTCCCCCTTCCCATAAAATATAGACATTGGAGACTAATGTGTTTGTAAAACCATTTGACCCGTATCCTTTATCCCAAGAGGTTGATCCTAGTGAGGAAAGGATCAATACAGAAGAGGTTGTCTCTACTACTGATCCATCAATTGATCAGCAGGACACAAACAACATCAATAAGACCTCAACCATAAAACTCACCTTGAGAATGTCTCTTTAGAGTCATTCCTTGAGGAGAGGAATCCAGGGCGCTAAGAAACCACATCTAATGGTGAGGGTGCAGAGGATAAGCCAAGTACCTCATCTCCCAAGTATTCCACATCTATGGATGAGGGAAGTATGAAACAAATAGGTGAATTGATGGCCCATAACCTTGAGCTTACTCAACAACTTAATGTTCTACAAGATGAGAATGCAAGGCTTCAAGGTTATGTAGAAAGTGCCATATTTCTTGAACTTGAGAATTGTCTACTGAAATCTTCAACAGATAGAGTGTCTGAGGTGGAAGCACAACTCATAACTCTTCAATAGTAAGCTGCAAGAGGCAGAACCATTAAAGAACAACTCACAACTCTTTAGCAAGCTACTACATAGACAATGGATCTTGAACATAAAGTAGAGCAACTTTAAGAGACCATTGACCTTCAACAATCGATCATTCATAGCCTTCAACTCTCAGCACCACAAGAACCTTTGGATGTGCCTTCCTCTCCACACCTAGTTTCATCTGGAATCTTAGATGATGCTACCAAAAAAGGGGAAGATGAGCCCAAAGAAGCTGATGTCATTCTCCAGAGATTGGCTACTCAAATTATACATCTTGCATAGCCAATCTTTTTCTCCTCCAAATGAAATGATCAATATGAGCCTCTATCGAAAGCTAAGACCAAATTAAATGAGCTTCCTAATAGATATGGCTATGTAGCTCAGAGGAGAATGAGATGAAAGCTAGAAGAGTGATGAAGAGGATGAACCAAAAGGTTCTGCTTGGGGAAGAGGAATATGGCAATTATAAAGAAATTCAGCACTCCTTCACTACTCTCTCTAAAAAGAAAGAGAACTGATGAGTAATCATCCAAGAGAGAGCTAGTGCTAGGACGTGAAGCCTCCCCCAAGATATCTGCTAAAAAAGAAGCGCCACTGTTGAAAGTATTCTTAGAAGCTGCTAAAGTACTGAACAAAGTAGGTACTGATGCAACTGCTAAAAGTACCAAACAAGAGACTCCTTTGGTAGATGAATCCTCAGGCAAAATGGTAGTTTACACAAGAGGTACCCAGACCATGGATGATTACATGGAAAGACATGGGGTGACTCTTAAGGCTGAATCAACCCATTTTATAAACAATAAAAGGATACATCTGAGTTTGAACTCTGGAAACTAGCTGAGGTGATATTTGGTCAACCGGATATTGAAATTGAAACCCCAATTAACTCTGAGGTGAATGTGAAAACTAAAGGCCCAGAAGTCACCATTGATTTTGAGAGAGCTTAGAAAACTTTCATTGATCCCAAGTCATCGGGTGAGGCAATAGGTGTAACTCTCAGACCTTTAGCAGTTAGACTTACTCAAGTCTCTACCTCTGATGAAGATAAGAGACCTATGCTTGGTGAAGAAGAAATTGAAGTTGAATCACAGAAATTAAGATTTATGATAACAAAGAAGGTGGAGCTATTCCCATGAAATGTTGAAGAAGAAGTCATAGTTCTAAAGGCAGACAGAACTCAAGAATCCTCTTTGAAGAAGAACATCATTACACTAATCAAAATTTCAAAGGATTCAAGAGCTGCAAGAACTACCAAAAGAAAATTCAACCATGATGGTGAACCTAGCACAACAATATCAAAAGCTCCACCTAAACCAAAGGCCAAATTTGTCAAGGTGCAATCTAAGTCATCAAGGCCATCTACCGAAAGCAACCAGAGAACAACAACTCAGTAGGCTCCAACAATTGCACCTGTCGAATCCAAACCTGTGATTTGTTCTAAAAAGAAAGAAATGAAAGACGAAAAAAAGTGTCTCCTAGCAGCTCAACTTGAGTTGAAAGGATACAACTTTGAATAGATCATGGATTGGAGCACTATTGAGATCTAAGCTAACAGTTACAACTCATGTTGATATGGAGAAAGCAGCTGAGTCAACTAGAAGAAAGAGGGTTGAATAAGAGAAGAAGAAAGTAGAAAAAGTTTAGCAAGAGTTCAGGCATAAGCAATAGATGAAGCAATTTCTAAAATACAATGGTTTCTCTGGTAAACAAGTAGGACCAATGAGTATGTAACTCTTGATGTGAATATAAGAGGAATTAGGAAGAAGGTTTCTACTAGAGAGCTCCTAGCTTTGAACAAGCTAGGAAACAATGGGAAAGACAACCTGTCAGAACAAATAAAGTTACTCAAAGGTCTTCCCATCTTTCGACCGAGTCTCTAGCATCTCCTGACTCTGCATCAACAACCTCTGATGATAAAAGCCCATCTCTACAATCCTTGCAAAGAAGAAAAGAGGGGCAAAAAGGCTATAAAAGGAAGGATTGTTGAATCGGAAGTATAGGTGAAGATACTTAAAGGAACAAAGGTAGTGGCTGCTGGGTATCTTGCTCAAATGAAGAAATTTTTGTCAGGACGGCAAGTAGAGAAATCATGTACTACAATCATGAAAATGAGGTACTTAATTTTCCCCTTGAAATTCTAGAGCAGTTTGCTGAGTACTTTAGCATTTTTGGTTGCAAAAATGAAGAATCCAAAGTGGTGTTGCACTAAGTACTAGCCTTAGTTAAAGCTGATGCTGGTGAAGAGATTCCTGAAACTCCACTATCAGTACATGATCTAATAGTGGAGTAGGAATATGATCTGAAAAAAAATGCATACTTCATATCTAGATTAGCAGCTGGAAGAGTGGCTTACTCAAGAAACCAACTGGTGTGCTTCATCTGGTTTGAGATAGCCGACTAGACTAGGCTAAGACTAAGGAATATGAGCAATGATTCCAAGGCAAGGGAAGTGGAGAAACTACTAATAAGAATCTACAACTCTCGTTTAGAAAGGACAAGGCAAGCTACATAACAAAGAAAGAAGAAACTAGAGTCTAAAGCTGCCGAAACCACTCCTTCTGTCAAACCCAACCACCAACCACAATCACCTGCTACTACTTCTCCACCTGCTCAAACCATTGAGCATAGTTCTCCGCAAGTCCAACAAGATCCTAATATAGCTAATTCCCCTTCCTATAGCTGATGATTTAGCAGATAAGGTAGTAATCACAGATGTGGCTAACAGGATGAGACATAGATTTGAACATCCTAAAGAAAAAGAAGAACCCTCATAAGACTATGAAGAAGAAGACTCAATAAATGATGATGCAACAATCATAAAATGGTGTTATGATTTAAAAGCTGAGAACTTTTCCATGTAAAAAAAAGAACAAGTCCAAATATTTCTTTTTATTTAAGTTGGAGGTTTTGAAGCTCAGTCTTTAAGACTTGAAAAGGATGCGTAAACTAGCTTTAGAATATGAACGCATGCAAGACAAGTAAAAATCTATGGCTGCCATTCTGAAGATAAAGTTTGGAAACAAGGCTGAGCAAATAGAAGAAGAAAAAGTTATACATGTGACTCAACTGAGCATTCATGATCCAATCACCCATTGAAGTTACAATTCCTTATCCAGTACCTTCACCTTGACATATGTTGGTGCTGAAAAAGTTAAAGTTAAAGAGATTGATCTTTTCAGACTCTCTCGGCACAACATGAAGGATTTGGTAAACCTATCGCTTGACAACCCTTCAAGAGATAGAAGAGGATATATGTATGAACTTCTGCTGATCAGAACGCTTAAAGGATAGAGTTTTGGTAGCATCCTCCTAGAGGTAATTTGTTGAATCATAAAGGGTGAAGCTACCGAAAACTCAGGATTTCAACATTGGCTACCAACTGCCGATTCAGGCCTAGTGTTGAATCCAATGTCGAAGTGCGTATGCTGAATGAATGTTGATTAGTGTATGCCTAAGCAACTACCAAACTACATATGTTGCAAGTCCGTTGATCAACATATGTGGTTCAACTGCCGATCATCAGTGAACTCCATGACCTACTGATCGGCTTCTACTTAGAACAGATTGTCTGTGTCAACGGCTGCTGTGTTTCACCTTTTTAAGACAACATAGCACTGAAGCTGCCAACACCGATACATAGATTATCTGATTGATGTAGACCATGAACGTAGAATAGTTTATTCTTATTGTTTAGATTTCATAGTAAAAAAGTCCTCATACTTGTATAGTAGAGGTAAGTTTTTTAGCCATTTGATTGTATCTGCTGATTGTAATAATTTGTTTACACCAGATTAACCAAGCGGATACTTTAAAAAAACAACTTGTGCATTTACATTTACTTAAATTATTTGTGTTGTGATAGTAAGTATCTAACTTTAATTCTGTATTTGTTAGTTACTAATTAAAGAGGAAGTTCTTGTTAGTCTAAACCTGTCCGATCCAACAGAAACTCTATCAAATCAAAACAGACTCAATCAATTAAGCAAATCAAATCAAACTACTAAAGTAATAACCCGCTTTTCTTCTAAATTTCATCACACCAAAAATAAACTAAAAATTTAAATCAAGATTAAACCAATATAGGAGTAGGAAACAAGTCTAAAATGTTTTCAGATAATGTCCTTAAGTGTAGTAAGGATTAATTAATTTTCTTATGTGTTTACTAGATAAAACTTGGTTTTCTAGGTTGTTAGAGTCTTTTAGACTTGAGTTGTTTGTGTTTGTTTTCATTGAGATGCAATAAATCAGGGGAGAGAGGTTGAATATAGTTCGAGAATTGTATTAGTTTGGTATAATGTAATGAATATTTTTGTACTTATTTGTTGTCATATGTTTTTCTAATAGTGTGTGTGATTTGGTTACTAGAACCTCTATAAATTCACTTGTGTATTGGACCTTAGTCTTATAGTTTCTACAAGCGAAAGGTTAAATAATGTTCTATTGCTTGACACCTTGGATGTTGTGGCTGGTAAGAAATATCTATTACTACATAACTTTTATACAAAGGTGGTAGGCCTTATTCATGATCAAATGCATCGATGTGATTGTTTCACAAGCTTGACTGTTTATTAGATAAGTACACTTATGAAATTTATCTTAAAAATATAAGATGGATGACTAGCATACCAATATATTCATTGACTGTTGTTTATGCTAATAACACATAAGAAACAAACACATATAATTATTGCTAATCGTTAGATAAATGGTATTGATGCATGATTTTCTAGTTTTGCAACTCCGTACTTAGTCTAGATCTTAACTAAGTCTAATGCACAATAGCTAGAATTTCATAATGAAATGATGAGATTAGGGTTTTGCCATGAATTAGGTTATGAGTATTATATATCGGACTGTTGGACCAAAAGAACCAATGAGCCGGATCAGAAAAACCTTTAAGTCCCACAGACGTCACAACAACTACTGAAGTCCACAACAGCTGAAGACAACAACTGATTACAAAGTCTGAAGACAAGTGCTGAAGACAAAGTCTGAAGACAAGTGCTGAAGACAAAGTCTGAAGACAAGTGCTGAAGACAAAGTATCAGACGTTGTCACAACAGCTGAAGAGGACTTCTTCAGTAGTTGTGACGGTTTACTTTCAGTAGTTTTATGTTCTTTCTTTTCAGTAGTTTTGTAAAACGACTAAAGAGCTTGTTCTTCAGTCGTTGTAGTATCAGTAGTTTCTTTTCAGTTGTTTTATGTTTTATACTTGGCACTCTGACATGTTCTCAGTAGTTGTGAACATTTCAGTAGTTTATTAAGTATTAGTTATTTTTGTACTAGATCTGCTAGTAATCACCATCCCGTGATTACAGCAGTGATTGCACTCTATATAAGGAGTGCCAACCTTATTGTAACTGTGAATGATTTAGCAATAATATTGGGCATTATTGAAACATTCCTTATCACAGAAAAATATTCTCTCACTTTTGTTTACAAGTAACAAACTCTTGCTATAATTTGACTAATTCTTCTTTTCATTCCGCTGCATTACACTCTAATACTTCAAACTTGTGATCGCTGAGCAGGTTAATCATTGATCGATCTAATAATTGATCATTGAAACTGCTCTTCAAGATCCAAGTTTGAGTGAATTAGTATTTTTGCAAGAAACTGTTATAGAGATTGAATTTTCTGTGCTTTTAATCATTCATCCTGAGACTTATTCTTGGTTTTCATTGAGTTTGTTGTGGTGTGTCTAAATATTTTTTTTTTGCTTGAATGAAATTTTTTTGGATCCAAAATGACTACTCCTTCCAATGATCCTCACAATACAGGTTCCTCAACCAAGCCTCCAATGCTGGTTAGGAATGAGTATAACATATGGCAACGTCGTATGCTCCATCACCTGTCTGTTAACAGCTCAGGTTGTTGGACATCAGTGGTACATGGTCCACACAAGCCTATGGTGAATAACCCGGAAACCAATCAAATGGTTCCGAAGAGGAAGGATCAATACTCAGATGAGGATAAGAAATTGTTTGAGATAGATGCAAAAGCCCATGGAATCTGGCCATGGCACTACCCAATGAAATTTATTCTGGGCTAATGCATTATGAATCTGCCCATGACCTCTGGAATGCCTTGAATGAACAATTTGGAGGAACAGATGAGGTCTTGGCAAATAATAGAGAGATTCTTGCCCAACAATATGAGCCATTCTCTCATAGGAAGGGTGAGACACTGACTCAACAGTTTGAGCGGTTCTCTTGTTTGATCTCTGAATTGAAAATGGTCAAACATGAGTATACTAATATTCAGATGAATAACAGATTTCTCAGATCACTGCCTGAGAGATGGGATACATATACCATTGTCCTACGCTCCAGTGCAAATTTGGACAAACTATCTCTCACCCAACTTCATGGGAAATTGCTCACATTTGAGAGAGAGATAGAACAAAAGAGAAAACTGTCTTCATCTGGTAAGCTCACTGAGGACTTTGTACCAGGCAACACTGCTCTGGTTAGTCATGAGTCAGAATATGCTTCATCTGAATGCCAGTATGATGAGCATATTGACTTCTCTTCAAACATTTCTGATTCAGCATTTGTGAGTGTTGATAGTCAATTTTCTGGGTGTAATAATGACAATCTATGCTTCATCATGGATGATCTCAAGGGGATTGCTGATGATGACTTAGAAGAGATGGATATTTTGAGCCAAATGGCCTTGATAAATATCAGATCTCAGAAGTTCTACAAAAGAACTGGAAGAAAGTTCCCAGGACTCTCTGGCAAAACCAAAGTTGGTTTTGACAAGAGTAAGTTGAGGTGTCACAGATGCCAAAGGCTTGGACACTTTTGCTAGAGAATGTAGATCATCTGGATCTAATTCCTCTGCACCTATTGTGACTTTTCCTAGCAATAGTCAACAAAACAAAGGGCAACATCCTGTCAATTCTAGTCATCAGTCTCAACTACAATCTCCTGCATATTTTGTTCCTCAGGGTCAAATGCCTTACCCTTACCCGTGTTATTACATGCCACAAACCAGTCAAGTTCAAGCTCCTATGGTACCACAACCTCATGCACTCCCAGAACCTCAACCATCTCATCAACCCCCTCAACCTCAACAACATAGCTTCTTCACCCCAGAAGTTGTTGATTGGAGCAGCTTGCCAAATGACATGTCTGGTCATGAACAACTGTTCACAAGTGCTGATCAACATGGTGGTGATAGTCCTTTTGGGAATCTGGCACTTATGGCTCTGGAATCAACTGAGGGTTCCTGCTCAACTGCATCATCTTCACAGGTAACTCAGGTATCTTCAGAGGCTAAAGCCAAGTTATGTTCTGAATCTTGCATTGCTGCCTTTGTCTCTATTAGAGAGGCAAATGTAGCATTAATAAATGAAAAACTTGAGTTTGAGAAAACAATTTCCAAAAGACAAGCTGAGTATGAGTCTGCTCTTAATAGTAAAAAAGATGAGATTTATAAGCTTAAATGCCAATTAAATGATGAAAATGCTAAGTTAGAGGTTATTCTGGAAGACCAGAAAAGTCTTAAAGAAACCCTTGCAGTCACCCAAGTAGAGTGTGATCGATGGGTACAATCATGCAAAGGTTTTGAGATGCTTCTTAGTAAGCAATCAGCTTCCAATGTGAAGTTTGGCATTGGTTATAATAACACTGCTCCTCCTACAGATTTTGCTCCAAGAGTAGAGGTGAAATCTGATGGAGAAAGCAATAACCAATCCACCTCATCATGTGATTCACTTTTTGATAAAGCATCATCAAAAGTTGAAGTCAGCACTAAGCCCTCTCAGAACCTATCAGCTAATGTTGATGGTTCAATTACTGACACTCACATGATCAAAGAGTTGGTCAACTCAGGAGTTATTTCTGAAAGTCCTGAAAGGACTGGAGAGCAAGATTTAACTCCTGAAGTTCAAGCTCCAACTACTGACAGCACTGAAAAGAAGAAAACTGTCAGTAGAAAGAGTTTGAAGACTACTAAAGAGGAAGTCAAGAAAGCAAATAGTGCTTCCAATGTACTGAAGAGCAAGTCTTCAGTAGTTTCATCCTCTTTAGTTGATGATCAACATAAGATGAAAAAGAAACCATGTGAAGTATGTGGTTTGTTTAATCATCTCACTGATGATTGTTGGTACAAAAGAGGATCCAAACTCAAACATAAAGATGAAATTAAAGAGAAAATGGTTAAAATGAAAAATGAGTTTAAAGCCACATTTGTACCAGCAACATCAAATCCTGTAATCCTTAAGTCCAAAAAGAAATCCAAAAAGGAAGGGGTTAAACAGGTAACAGCTGAGGTTGCTCAAAAGAAGAAGGTGCAACATAAGAACTTATCAAACTCCAGTGCTAATGTGTCTGAAGAGCTGAAAGCTTTATCACAAAATCAGACACAGCTGGTTATGATGGTTCAACATCTATTGGGAAGAGTCAACCAATTAGATGTTCCTATGTTGAATCCACAGAAAAGGAGGTCCAAGCCAAAGGATTCCTCTTCTCCACCATCTTCTTCCTCTCAAGCTGTTATTTCCAGCAAACTTGTTAGTCCACCATCTGTTGATGTGAATAGGCCCAAAACCAAAAAGGTTTGGGTCTCAAAATCTAACTAATTTGCTTTGTTCTGCAGGGTTCTTCAACATGCCACAGAGGCATCTGGTATGTAGACAGTGGAGGATCCATGCATATGACAGGAAACAGATCACTTCTTAATGACTACTCTCAAGGAAGGAAGGGATTTGTATCTTTTGGCAATGATGCAAAGGGTTACATCATCGGCAAAGGCTTTGTTTCCAATGGGGAAATAAAGTTTGATGATGTTAACCATGTGGAAAATCTCAAGTACAACCTCTTGAGTGTCAGTCAAATGTGTGACAAAGGCCATGTTGCTCTTTTCACAAGTCAGAACTGCCGGATTCTGTCATCCAAAGTTCTGAGTTTGATTGACAAGGTGTTGGATAAACACACTCTCCTTAAGGCCAACAGGACAGGAAGAGTGTATGCCTTAGATCTTTCTAAGAAAATATATCTCAAAGGCCATCCTTGCCTATTTTCCAAGGCTTCCCCTCAAGAATCTACACTATGGCATAGAAGGCTGGGTCATGTTAATCTCAAAAACATAAATCAGCTGATCAACCATGGTTTAGTAAGGGGATTGCCTATGAAGGAGTTTAAATGTGAAGATGACTGCACTGCTTGTCTAAAAGGAAAACAGCACAAAGTTTCATTTCCCTCCATAGAAGAACCTAAGTCCACAGCCTGCTTACAGCTTCTTCACATGGATCTCTTTGGTCCTGTGAGAGTGATGAGTATGGCTAAGAAGAAATACTGTCTAGTAATTGTGGATGATTACTCCAGATTTGTATGGACTTTCTTCTTGCATTCAAAGGATGAAGCACCTCAAAGATTATCAACTTTGTGTTGTATGTTGAGAAGCAGTATTCCCTCTCAGTCAAGTGTATTAGAAGTGATAATGGAACAGAATTTAGAAACAATACACTTGATGAGTTCTACCTCTCAAAGGGAATCAAGAGGCATTTTAGCATTCCAAGAACTCCTGAACAAAATGGAGTAGTGGAGAGAAAGAACAGGACCCTTATTGAAGCTGCAAGGTCCATGTTGGCTGACTCTGGATTGCCAATGACTTTTTGGGCTGAAGCTATCAATACAGCTTGCTATGTACAAAATAGAGCTCTAGTGAATAAGAGGTTGATGAAAACTCCATATGAAGTTCTTCATCATTTGGCCCCTCTAATTTCATTCTTTAGAGCTTTGGATGTCCTTGTTTCATTCTCAACACAAGGGATCAACTCCAAAAATTTGATTCTAAGGTGGATGCAGGATATTTTGTTGGTTATTCATCAACTTGCAAAGCATACAGAGTCTTCAACTGTAGAACAAAGATGGTTGAAGAGACTCTACATGTTAAGTTTAATGAATCTCCAAAGGACAAGATTCCACAAAACCCTGTGGAGATATTTGATTTGGACATACTACAATATGCTCCTCATCAAACTCCTGCTGTTGCTCCTGTCAACAGTTCTCCACCTGGTGGTACTGCTGGTGCTGATGATGATGATAGTAGTACTCACCTCTTCAGCTTTACTGATCAACTGCCTGATTCAGCTAGACCTGATGTTCCTGTAGCTCCAGCAGCTCAATCCACAACAAATGCTGATGAGATTTCTACAACTTCAACTTCCTTTGAACTACCATCTACTGATTGGTTTCAAGGAAATACTTCACCATCACCATCTGTTGCTGCTGAGCCTGCTACAAACACTTGCACTGATCTCATTGTGTACCAAGATCTGAAGAATCACCCTATGTCTCAAATCATTGGTGATATCACTGCTGGGGTATCAACAAGAAGTCAATTGTCAAATTTCTGCTTCTATGCTCTCTTCATTAGTCAGCAAGAGCCAAAGAATTATCACATTGCTTTAAAGGACAATGGATGGGTTGATGCCATGCAGCTTGAGCTTCTTCAGTTCAAGAAACAACAAGTGTGGGAACTGGTTCATCTACCTCCAGGTAAGTGTGCAATAGGCACTAAATGGGTGTTTAGGAATAAGACTGATGAAAATGGGCTTATTGTTAAGAACAAGGCCAGACTGGTTGTTCAGGGGTTTGCACAAGAAGAAGGTATTGATTATGATGAAACCTTTGCTCCTGTAGCCAGACTGGAAGCAATTCGATTGTTTTTAGCTTATGCTGCTTATCAAAATCTTAAAGTTTTTCAAATGGATGTCAAAAGTGCTTTTCTGTATGGGAAAATTAAAGAAGAGGTTTATGTATGTCAACCACCAGGTTTTGAGGACAACAAACATCCTAATTGGGTGTATAAGCTTGATAAGGCTCTTTATGGGTTGAAACAAGCTCCTAGAGCCTGGTATGAGACATTATCAAACTTTCTTCTTGAAAATAATTTTACTAGAGGCACCATAGATAAAACTTTATTCATTAAGAAAGCAGGGCAGCATAATTTACTTGTTCAAATTTATGTAGATGATATTATTTTTGCATCTTCTGATCCACAGTTGTGTGATGGCTTTACAAAGTTGATGCAACAAAAGTTTGAAATGAGTGCAATGGGGGAATTACAATTCTTTCTGGGTTTGCAAATCAAACAAAAGGCTGATGGAATTTTCATTCATCAGTCCAAATATACAAAAAATCTTTTGGAAAAATTTGATTTACAAAATTGTAAACCTTGTTCTACTCCCATGTGCAACACCACACAACTGGATACAGATCAGAAAGGTAAAGTGGTTGATGAAACACTTTACAGATGTATGATTGGGTCCTTGATGTACTTAACAGCTTCTAGACCAGATATTATGTTTGCTACATGTGTTTGTGCTAGATTTCAGGCTGCACCTAAGGAGTCTCATTGATTGCAGTCAAGAGGATCTTTAGATATTTGCAAGGCACTCCATCTCTAGGTTTATGGTATTCTACTAGACATTCTGGTAAATTAGTTGCTTTTTCTGACAGTGACTATGCAGGGTGTAAGTTGACCAGGAAATCAACTTCTGGTGGATGCCAATTCCTAGGCAACTGTTTGATTTCTTGGCAGAGTAAGAAACAAACCTCAGTTGCTACATCAACTGCTGAAGCCGAGTACATTGCTGCTGCAAGTTGTACATCTCAGGTATTATGGCTTCAAAACCAATTATTGGATTATGGCATAACTGAGACTAAGACTCCATTGTTAATGGACAGCTCTTCAGCTCTTTGTATTGTCAAGAATCCTGTCCAGCACTCTAGGACTAAACATATTGAAATCAGACATCATTTTATTAGAGATTGTTTTGAAAAAGGTCTGATTGATCCAAAATTTGTTCCTAGTGCTGATGAGCTTGCAGACATTTTTACTAAGCCTTTGGATAGTTCAACCTTCCACAACCTGGTGTTAAGGCTTGGTATGCTGCAGCTAGAATAAGTGACAACTACCGATAATCTCAGTAATAAATACTGATGATCATTGGTAACCATGTCATATATAAGTACTTCATTTGTTAAAACAGCTGATGTAGTTATAACAGCTGATGAAATCACAACAGCTGATGTAACTACAACTGCTGATGTCAGAAATGCAGATAAGTACTGATGACCAATGAAACATAAACTCGGATTTAAATGTGGAGGTCAGACTGAAACAGCTGAAAAGCTATGAATTGACGAAAACAGCTGATGAGTAATTTCTCTTCAGTTGTTTCTACAACTGCTGTTTCTAAACAACTGAAGCCACAGCTATGTCTTCAGTAGTTTACAACTACTGAAGACTACCACTAAGTCTTCAGCTGTTTACAACACTGATGACAAAACCACTGTCTTCAGTAGTTTCACAACTACTGATGACAAACACCATGTCCTCAGTTGTTTCACCACCTGAAGTCGGAATTGTCCTCAGTAGTTTTATAACTACTGAAGACTAAATCAAAGACTTCAGCTGTTTCAATGTCTGACGGTTAAACCCAAGTCTTCAGTTGTTTTATAACAACTGATGATCACACCAATACGGTCAGTCATTTCAAACCTCTGAAAGTTAATGCCACGTCATCACTAGTTTCACCAAATGATGACTAACACCAAAACCTTCAGTCGGTTCATAACCCTACCCTATAAATACCTTATCTCACCAGAGTTTTTCTCACCTTTCCTCTCAAACCTAACGTTCAAAAACTCTGTACCCTCTCTTCATCCATGGCGACCATGCAACTAAAACCACGACACAACTGTGTCGCTCACCTTACCAAATCACCATACTGGACCAAGTTTCACAACGCCATTGATTTAATGGTCCAGTCACCTTACCAAACAGCCTTTCTGATAAACCCCACCATATATGCCGAATCCCTTAGCCAATTCTGGACAAACGTCACTCTTGTCTCTGAGGAGAATGACACAGAGTCACTTCATTCGTTTGTCATAGCCAAAAGGTGGTCATCAATCCAGAGATTCTTCGCCAAACCCTCAATCTGGATGATGCCACTTTCCCGACTAGCTATCCAAAGGGCACCACTGATCTATCATTTGCCCACCATGGATACGAAGGCAACCTGAGTGCCTCTACCATATTGAAGAAACATTTCCAGGATGCTGAACGGCTTATCTTTCATATGGTCAATGTCTGCCTGGCTCCCAAGACTTCATCATGGGATCAAATGTCCACAAGGTGGCAACAGGTATTGTACTCCATCCTTGAGCAACAACCTTTAAATTTTTCTGAAATACTATTCTTAGAGCTCAAGGATATGGCCCAAAAACAACTTTCTAACCGTTGGATATTATATCCTCGGTTCATAATGGCCATAATTGAAAACCAGCTTCAAGCTGAGGGACTTGTTGGCCTGGGAGTCCCTGCTATGGCTGTATTGCCTGAAGTATACTCCCGGCACAACTCTGACCAATCACTCAAAATGGCTGCCAAGCTGCGCAAACCCACGCAGCTGGAACCCACAGCCACCACCACAAAATCCAAAGTCCCCACCAAACCAAAAACAAAACGAACCAAAACAGCTATTCAGGAAGATGAGTCCCCTGAAGATGCTCCTGTACCACCAAGACAGGATATACTTGCTGGTGTAAACCCCCCAGTAGTATCAGAGACTCACCCAGCCACAGCCGCTCAGGATTCCTCTCAAAAGGAACCTGAAGCAACCAAAGAAGGGGTACCCACAAATCTGAAATCTTCCTCATTCGAGGAGATTGCCATTGAAACACACCATTCTCCCCAGGTGCATACTACCCTATCTCCTCATGAAAATGCCCCCCAAAGTCCAACACTTATAATTGCAAATGTGCTGACTCAGCTGCATGCCTCTCCTCCTCCCCAACAACCACCTAAAGGGAAAACCACAGATATTGAGGTAGAGGATCAACATGCTTCTGACAACCCACAGCACAGGGGTTTAAATGTTCAGTCTCCTAGTGTAGATACGGAGATAAGAATATCTGGTGAGGCTGCCACCTCTTCTGCATCAGCACATGATCAGACTGAGGCTGGTAACATGGCTAAGACCTCATCAGAGGCAACAGCTGATGAAGGACATCGTCCTGAGGCTGGAAGTCCCCAGTTCCAAGAAAAAGGGGCACATGCTACATCTGGTCTACACCCAGGGCATGTACATCTTGCTACTAGCAGAAGGTCAGGTGATTCAGCATCTGCTGATGATGACCTGGGCTTCTTTTATGATGTTCTAGCCCAGAACACAATTCTTGAGGAAGAAGTCAGTAGACTACAAAGACTACTTGACCAATTCTCTCAAGAAGCAAGTCCATCTGATACCACCATACACCCACAGATGGCACCTTCACCTGAAGGTCTCCTAAACACTCAGCCACTAAAAACATTCAATCCACCAGCCTCTACTTCTGGCACTGCTTCTCAGGGACAGAACCCCTCTGAGCAAACAGCTGATATCTTCCACAAATCCCTACCTCTCATCACCCCAATAATCACAGACATTGTGATCAAAACCTTGGATGACAAACTTCCCTCAATCATACAGCCACTGGTGGAGGAGATTGTGAGCACAAGGCTTTCTACTACTCAAACCCTTGCAACCAATGCAACCAAAAAGGGGGAGAGTCAGTTAGTAAAAGACAAAGGGAAGAGCATATTGATAGAGAGAGAACAGGAGGAAGAAGAGGTTGTGAAAGAGACTGAGAAGGAGGAAGAGTATGTGAAGGGAGCTGACACTGATCAAGTGAGTGAAAGTCACAAAGACTTTCACATCACATATAAGAAGAGGAAGATTGAAAGAAAAGAAAAAGAACTCCAACTTGATGAGATGGTCAAAATGGCGGATGCTACACATAGTAAATCTATGGACTCCATTATTGATCAACTATATAGACAAGGGTTCGATACTGCACAGCTTGACTCAGAGATTAGAAGACTTGAAGTTGAAGAAATTAACTCAAGATGGGCAAGTTATGATGTGTTAGAAAGAGAAAGACTGGAGATCATGATCAGATTCATTGCAAAGTATCTTGGAAGATCATTGATAGAGATTAAGTCATGGACCAGGGACAGTATCTTGGCAATAACCACCAAGATCTGTACGTCTGAAGCATACACAAAGGGATTAGTGATTGAAGCACTAAATGAAGCAGGTGCTGGAAACAGAAACGAACTAGCAAAATACTCCAAAGCCTCACTCATTACAAGAATGCTAGAACAACCTACAAAACCTACCACTTCAAAATCACCACTACCACAACCCATTAAACCAACTCCTTTACCCTCAAAACCTACAGCCGATGATGCATCCAAGAAGAAGAAGAGAAGGATGTTGAGGCTAGAAGAAGAAGATGAAGAGGATGATGAGGAAGAAGATAGGTTGCCTCTTTCTGCAGTCCTAACTTTGCCTAAAGCCAAATCTATGCCCATCACTCCCACCTCACAGATGGAAACTGTGAGAGTAAAGATAGAAGAAGAGCAGCAGCAAAGGCTTCATGATGAGGAGATGCTGAAGAGCATAGACAAAACTTATGCTGCTTCTTCATCAATAATAAGTATGAAGAAAGAAGCTCTGAGACTGTACACCCTTGCCAACACATTTCAATATCAAAAGGAAAAGGTGAGGATATGGCCTGATCCTAGGGTGGCTCACAGAATTGTGAAGAAGGACATTCCTGCAAGATACAAGGGCCAGATAAAAAGGATCGTAGATGAAGAGATCACAGTGGTCCTTGTAGTATCACCCTGGGAAATTGTAGAAGACTTCAAGAAGGCTTATGAGACTAAACAGCCTCCCCAAAAGATGTTAGAAAACAGAGTAATCAAGAAGGGGTTAGTCTACAAGAAGCTTGAGAACTTCAAACAAAATGAGCTCAGTCTGTTACTTGAAGGTAATCACCCAGATGAGTTTGCCTACTGACAGATCACAACAGTTGAGCTCAAAAATGGCAAACAGGCCAAATACATCTCAGAGCTGTATGGGCGTGAAGGATTGTTCGATGGTGAACCAGAGAATCTTACTATGGAAGAACAAATCATGTTTCTCAGAGCATACACCAGAGAATCCTACAGGCTTATACATGGGAAGTGAGTTTCATGGATGGGGGAACAGCTCAGTGTCCAATTCCCCAATACAGAGCTCCCATCCATACTTTGCCAACCAAATCATCAGAGACTTACTTCCAGGCCGGTGCTTATATGGGTCATCTTCTCAACTGATCAAGAAGGAAAAAGACCAACCATTTTGCCAACAATAAGTGGGACCTCAATAAAGTTAAAGGTTTTGGCTGCATTGGTTCAGGGGGAGTTTGTTGGACCAAAAGAACCAATGAGCCGGACCAGAAAAACCTTTAAGTCCCACAAACGTCACAACAACTACTGAAGTCCACAACAGCTGAAGACAACAACTGATTACAAAGTCTGAAGACAAGTGCTGAAGACAAAGTCTGAAGACAAGTGCTGAAGACAAGTGCTGAAGACAAGGTATCAGACGTTGTCACAACAACTGAAGAGGACTTCTTCAGTAGTTGTGACGGTTTACTTTCAGTAGTTTTATGTTCTTTCTTTTTAGTAGTTTTGTAAAACGACTGAAGAGCTTGTTCTTCAGTCGTTGTAGTATCAGTAGTTTCTTTTCAGTTGTTTTATGTTTTATACTTGGCACTCTGACATGTTCTCAGTAGTTGTGAACATTTCAGTAGTTTATTAAGTATTAGTTATTTTTGTACTAGATCTGCTAGTAATCACCATCCCATGATTAAAGCAGTGATTGCACTCTATATAAGGAGTGCCAACCTTATTGTAACTGTGAATGATTTAGCAATAATATTGGGCATTATTGAAACATTCCTTATCACAGAAAAATATTCTCTCACTTTTGTTTACAAGTAACAAACTCTTGCTATAATTTGACTAATTCTTCTTTTCATTCCGCTGCATTACACTCTAATACTTCAAACTTGTGATCGCTGATCCTGACACGGACTCAAAGGCTACCTTAAAATCCACAAATGTTACAAGTTCTTAGGGCAACAACTTACATAATTAACATATTTGGTCTTTGGACTTGTCTTAAAACGAAGCCCACCTTTCCTTCATTTCCTTTAAAAGTTTCACATGTTCCTTATTTTTCACTTATAGCTCCCATTATACATAATAGAACAAGCGGTGAAAGCTGAATGGATGTTGAGGGTTGAATAAAAATATAAGAAAAAGGTAGGGGCTAAGTTATTCAAGATCATACAGACTGAAAGAGATTCAAAAGTGGTAGTAGGGTTACACAAACCTACACCTCCCTCTTTTATTCATTTTCTTTTGCATGTTGTCATTGTGTGAAAGAAGAGAAAGAAAGAATCGAGGTGGATGGTTTCCTCAAGTAATTCTCCAAACCTATTTATTGTCTAACATGGACTATTAATGAGGTTGTCTTCATTGTATGATAAAACTACCAGACTTCTTAGAGGAATAGCAATTCCCATCTATGACTTTGCTGTAAAAGCCTAGACATGTTTGGATTGTAGTATTTGCTTATGCTTTACAGATTAAATTTCTATTTCTGGTGATATGGTTTATGATTTTATACTTTATGACTTTATACTTTGAGGACTACATTTATGTTAGTCGTAGAGGTGGTGTGTTAATGTGTAACAACTAATGATTTCTAACAATAATGTAAATAATTATGAGTTGTGCGAGATGCTCGACAATACAAGATATTGAATATTTTGTGTTATTCACTTATTAAGTTAGAAACCAACAGTTTAGTGTATGAGCTAATTTGTAATATTTAAAAATTTATAAACTTGAAATAACAAATATCATAATAATAATAATTATGTCAGGCATTAAACGTTTTACAAATATTAAAGTCTATAAATAATAATTGTAAAATACAAAATAAACATAATTGATAAAAGAAAGCTTTAGTAAACTTATGTGTCAAGTGGATGGCTTGTTGTATCGTTATAGGGTCCGTGGCACTAACATCCTCATGAATCTGATGTGTCAATCCATCAATATACTTCTCGATACTATCTGTGGTCATAAGGCAACCAACTCGTATGAGCAAGTCGAATAGTCCTCGATGTCTGACCAAATCATCTTGACATTATAGAATTCTCCTTTAAACTCCTAAACCTTGTTTCTAGGATACTAATCCTGTTTCATCAGTATCTTGAAATCTTCCTAGAGCATGTTGTTGGTAGCTTCAAGTCTCGAAGTCTACACTTGTGAGTCCCACCAAGTTAGTTATTGCCTTTCCAAAGTTCCACCAAGACCTGAATTGAAAATAATATACGATTCTTGAGAATTCAAATTTTAGTATTTGAGTTTGTTACATGAATGGATTAACAAATCCTCTTGACTTAAGATTACCTCCTTGGTTTTGGTTCTTATTTCGGTTGTGGTTTCGAGCTTGCTCATACGCTAAAAGTGCCTCACTATTGTATTCGTTGATGCAGATTCTAACTTAGTCTGAGTCATGTTATTAGTGCCACATCCACCTTGGCATCCACTTCTCCTTCCAAACATGATTCAATGCTTTCAGAATATATAAAAATAAGAAAGTATCCAACATATAATCATCATAATGCACAAGGTAAATAATCATTCATTTCCCGTAACCAAAATATTTAATATTCAAATAATAATCCTTGATAAAATAAATTTTAAAGAGGACAACTTAATCAAATCAAAGCATAGAAATTCAAAGTATATTAGTTGGATGGGAACAACCCTGCCTCTACGTTAAGAAAAAAATAAACTGCTCAGCAAGCACTAGCACTGTTCGCTAAAGTTACAATATATCCATCCTTATTTTTGACCTCTTTAGGGTCCTCCTCAAGGTATTCTTCTGGATCTTTCTTGACCCCGTGTGCATTAACAGCTGCAACCTGAGCTTCTAACTCAATTACTCTTAACTTCAATAGTAAACGTCTCTACGGAGTATCCTGAAGTGTTGTCTCGAGTGCATCTATCCTAGCCATTGCTCCCTCGACTACATCAACAAGTGTGTCATGTTGAGTCATTGCTCCCTTGACTACATCGACAAGTGAGTTGTGCACCTGGTAAATCTCTACTAGACCATCATCCGGTGCTTCCATGCACTAAGGAATTGTAGCACCACACTCTAATATTCATGTAAGCTCACCAGTTGCTTCACCCATATTGCGTATCTCTCGGTCCATCTTTGCCATGAAGGCGGTGAATGCGTGTGTAGACGGGTGATGAATGGGTGGTTGTGAAAAGGTAGTGGAAAGTGTGTCAGGTGTGAGGGAAAGGGGTACATGCTCTTCTTGAATCCAACATGTGATCAAGTCAGGAAGCCACTCCCAGTCCTCAGTATAAGCTAACATGCTCATATGAACAGGCTTACTGTACAATTTGGTTCTATCAATAGACATGAGTGACTTCTCCTCAGCTAAGGTGGTGGTGAAATAGGTGTATATGTTGAAAGTAAGAGAGTTTAATCCTTAGTCTCCCTATTGATCAGGGGTGATGTTGGTAACTTAGGTGGTATGGATGATGATTTGGACATTCCGTAACATAATGCGGGTATGAAATGAAATGTATGCATAAAAGTAGTAAACAGATATGGATGATGATTTGGACATTTCGTAACATAATGCGGGTATGAAATGAAATGTATGCACAAAATTAGTAAACAGATAAGAGAGTTTGTCCAACCCTAGTGTTGTGTCTAAGACTTTAGTATGAATGCTAATTCAATCATAGTTCTCCACAACCGCCAGCTCTAATACCAATCTATCACACCCTGAAATTCCAACTGCGGGGTTCTATCGCGATGCGTGTAACAAACCAGGATCTTAGAAATTGGTCATATCAAATGAAATGATATGAGTTTAAAAGTAAATGTTTGCTTTTCAATTAGAGTAAAATATAGTATTCAAGTAATCAATGCGAAAGCGTAAAAGTAAATGTTTGATGAGCATGAAAACATGAGCAGTGCAACCTAATCCTTAGGCGTGACGAAGTCCTGAGAAAATATGTTAAAGTGTGTCAACATAAGGTTGGTGAGTTCACATGTTTAAATAACAAATTATATATTTGAAATGCTTGCATGGTAAAGTAAATAAAGGTATAAGAGTAGGTAGCTAGCCTATGTGCCAAGTTACTTAAAGTTTCGAAACCGAGGGTGACTATTTGTAAGTTGTTTGCCTTCCCACCATGTCTATCACAGACAGTGGCAAATGTTACATTAATTAAACACCCGTTCGACCTCATTCAAGTTAGCGTGACTAACGCATTTGGGGTTTGTCTAGTAGTTTAGAATTACCTGGCTCGCTTGTTATTAACGGTTTAAGAATGTAAGGACTTTTCTGATAATGTTTGTACTACAACAACATGTGATTATCAATCATACTAAAACCAAATTATTAACCCAGGTAACAAACTTGAATCAAATAACATGAAGATTTCATGATCAAACTAAGATAAACACAATAAAAACCCCTTTGATCTCTATTGATTGCAAATGAATAGTGTTTACATGTAACCCCCCAATCAATTGACCATTCAACCATTAACCTATCCTAATTACAATTAGGCTATTTATAGTCTAGACTAACTTTCATTATCTACACTTAACCCCCTAGACTATACAATTATACTAAAACATGACTAAAACAAAGTAAAATATATTTTGTTCACACAAAACATATTTATTACAATAAAGTCTCAAAACACAATATATCTTTAATATCTTCACTCGGTTCTTCGTCTCGAACTCGACGTTTGACTTTTCTGTTGACCTTGACTGAGACGTTGACTTTTGTTGACTTTGACTATGTTGATAATATAGACTATCTTGTACATATCCAACAATACCCCCCCTTAGTCTATCATTATCAACGCCTTCAAACGAATTAGCACCGAGAAGTCACCCATAGAAAGATCTTCAAATTGAAGCTTTCTGAATCTGATGAGAAAGATTATTCATCTCATAACCTACCCCTATTTATATGCTCCCCCTTTTCGAGTGCATCATTTGTGAGGATATTAGAACAATTTTCCCAACTCTCTAATATTGAGTGTTTCAGAAGATATAGGAGGAGGATTCCTAGCTTAGTATCTTCTGCAAACTTGAGGAACAGGTTCTCTTGATTAGGTACACTGCTCAACTGATGATCGGCGAGCACTTACAGTAAAAGCCTCAAACACAATCACAAACACAATCTCGACATTTCTAATTAGATCATTTCATTTTAACAAAGTAACCCGCGTTTATGTGTGTGTGAAAACAAGCGAACCCGTGTTCATTTGTGCGTGAAAATGATAACATTGTAACAGCATAATATGGAAGACCTAAAACAATTTTGAAATTTATTAATTTTTTATATTTATATTTTTTTATTATTTTATTATTATTATATATTTTTTATTATTATTATGTTTATATTATGATTATAATTTTTATAATTACCGAGAACTGAATCGATCATGAGATCACATCCTCAATATATACTTTATCACAAAGATGAATTCAAACATCGACAAGCAATGAGATCACACTGATAACTGAATATAATCACAGTCTTTGAATGATTTTGAAATTTTCAAACAGATCAATAACGATTCCTAATATGTTTGTCCACTTAAACCCATGCCCTATTTTTTTCAACAAGCAGCAGATGATTCGTTAAGGTTCGATTAAATAATTTAGAATGCTAGGACCCCAAAATCATTTGGAAAAAACCCTCACCCAACCTCAGGATTTCTTGAATTTTGTTACGATATTTATGGAATAAGGATTGTGCATTAGTGTGCAAGTGATAATCGTCAGAATACTGCATTTTGTGACGAATTCATCGTTAGATGATTTGACATAACTTAGGCCAAAATGGTGAGAGCTCCAGGTCAGTATTGACATACAGCAGAGGAGATGACCATTTAGTATGTGCCAATGAGAGCTCCAGGTTAGTACTATCATACAGCAAAGGACATCATCACTCCAGGTCAGTACTTCCATACAGCAGATGAGATTAGAACAAACACAAGACACATAAATACACCAAACATGGCTCAAAAGATATGGCTTATCTGATTTGTATCAGGATGGTGGAATAAACAATTCTCAATCCAATTTTTGTTGGGACTCAATTTTCGTGCAGGCCAAAATGATTGCATAAATCTAGACATCCTTAAGCATAGATAATAATTTAGATCATTATGTAGCTCTACTTTATTCTTTAGGCTGAGTCTACCAAGCATATCATTAAAGAATCTGTTTGTTTTTCTTTTATTTGCAATTAAAAATAGGATGTGAATCAAATAACAACATCACTTACTATCATTTCTCATTTTAAAACGCAAGTCATGCAAAAACAAGCATTTCAAGATGATATACAATCATTTCCCAGTCATCTCGAAAATCAAGTTCTCAGTTCTCTTTTCATTTTTTTTATTTAAGTTTGTTATACTCTCCCTCTAAATTTTTATTTTTGCAAATCTATTTTTGTTTGTTTCTATTTTTATTTTTTTATATATATTTTTTATTTATTTTTTTATTAAACTGTACAAAAATAAAAATTTAGCAAAGAAGGTCTTCCAAACTACATTGATATAAAGATAAGAAATGAAGTATCAAGAAATATGTAGTGATTGTGAAGTGAGAAGTATGATTGAGTAGATAAAAATCCAGATTGTGGATAAAATACTATGACATTAACTTGTTTGTTCCGCCTCAAATTTTAATTAAGAACAATCTCTATCAGTGAACCGGGTTACTAACAGGCCTCCTGAATTGTTCCTGCACTCATAGACAGATCAGTTTGAAAGGGAAACCCCTACCATCATAGTCCTGGGTGGTCCTTTTTCATTGGTATAAGTAACATGCTTCAACACACAATCTGTGGAAAGATCGGGGATTTCTGTATCCTTCTTTTCAATTTGCCAAATTTGTTTCGGTTTAATTAATTTTGATTTGAAGAAATTAAATTTTAAAATCATTTTTGTTTAAGATCGAAAGAAAAAGAATTGAGTTTTGAAACTTTGGTCATTATCATCTTTGAATCATGTGAAACCGGCTTCACAAGAAAAGGTTTGGATGAAGTGTTTTGCATCCAACTATTCAAAGATGTGTGCTTTTCACCCCTTGAACCAGAGAAGCAACCCATGTTGCGTTTATCGTTTCGAACATTCTTTGTAGACTGACATCCGGAGAAGCAATTCGTTTTGCCTTTACCATCCATAGCAAGTTTTTTAGGATACTTCTTTACCATATGACATTCTTTTCCACACTCAAAACAAACCTTGAAAGGCTTTTAATGCTTGACTGACCCTTATGAAGCATTTGGAATTGGAGATTACTTCGAGGTTGTTGCAGATTCTTGCTTGTTTTGAAGTTTGCTATGTTGAACAATGAATGAGATCATCACTGGTTGACTGGCTTGTTTTGCAGTTGGAAAAGAGATCCGTATTGGTCTTGATTAATCTTTTGAAAGCTTTTAAGACTTGACAATTTCAGGTGATATCTTGATCTTTGAGGAACCGACATTGTCCTTTGTGTGTGATTCATCATCTGAGCTTGTACAGTCTCGTATACACAAATCTGCTTCCAAAGGATATTGATTGACAGAAATATGATGTGGTGTTGTTTTTGGAGCTTGACGATTTGGTGATTCGCAATTCATCTCTTCTTTCACAATTCTAATAGGCTCCCAGGTAGGATTTTCACCTGCTTTAAACTTATCAAAGAAGTTAGAATTACAAACACCTGGGACTGAACAATCAGTATCTTGACTGTCAGCATTCAGATTATTGTATCCCATAACAATTGTAGAATCATAATCATCACGCACCTCTTTAAGATTCACTCCATCTAAACTTGCATGCAAACTGTTAGTATTATTTTCAATTAAATAATTTGTTGGATGAAGTTTGGGAATTGGAGAATTACATAGAGTAGATGGAGGTGGAACGGAATTAAATACAGTTTCACCGTCTGAATGATATGCAATCCCATGTTTTACCCGTGCCCCTTGTTGTTTAGCAATAAGCTCATCCTTTTTCATGTGTGAAAGGGTCCATTTATCAAGCTTTGTTTGAAGCTGTGTCATTTCAAATTGAGCTAAAACATCCCTTTATCTCAGAATATTAATTTCAACATTACGCTCCAAAATGGTTCTTCTTAAAAGATCAATTTCAGCCAATGCTTCATTAAGTTTCCTTGAAAAAGCAATTTCATTTTTCTTTAATTCTTGATTAATTATGTTTAATTCTTTTTCATTTTCCAATAACAATCAATTTGCCTTATAAATCCCAAATAACCGGATTTTGCAAAAAGAAGAACACATATCCTAAACAGTCTCATAAGAAAGACCATGATAGTTCTTTCTGCAGCTAAACTCTTCTCACAGTTACAAACCCGTATGATTCTTTGTTGTTCCTCTTCTTGGACTTCTAGAATTTCTTTATCATCAGATTCATTCTTTTTGTTATCATCTATTTCAGCTTTATTATCATCGGTTCTTACAAATTCCTGTTTACTTCATTGTCAACTTTTATAGCTTCACAATTGTCTGTGATTTTAACATTGGAATCCAAATCAGTTTCTTAATAATTTCATCTTTTCAATCAGCTCGGCTTTGTAATCAAGTATGCTTGTTACAGAAGAAACAAGATCAGTATTAAGCATGTCGGTTTGATGTGGAAATACGGCTTGCTGAAATTCTTCTCTTTTGATTTCCAGCTCGAGAGATTTTAACTTGTTGATCATATCCACAAGTTTTGTGTCAACATAACCTCTTTCTTGCTTCAGCATTTTAACTTGATGGCTCCACTCGGATGGAAGTAAGTCAAGAAGCTTTTGAATTTGTTCATGATTACTGAGATCTGTAACATGCTTCTTTAGATTATTCGCCACCTTTAAGAATCGATCAATCAAATTTGACAGTTTTTCTTTCTTTATACCAAAACAATCAAACCGAATTTGTGCCATTGTGGCATTGTCTGATTTGAGATCATCAGAAAAAGTCATTTTCAAACAGAATATTAAATTCACTTGATCACCCAAAACAACTGAAATATTATACTATTAAGAATTATTTTTATAATGATCCAAAAAGCCTACACAATTTGAGGCCTAAATTTTTAAAAAAAATTAATAAGCCCACACAACACATTTGAAATAGCCAGCCCAATAAAAATTAGTCCATATATCAAATTGTTATTTGTTAACCCACACAAAGATTATAAAACCCAACCCAATTGTTAGCCCAATTTTAATCCTTTAACTAGCTCACATGAAGCCCAAAGACCATTTAACCCTATCATACTCAAACACAACACACACATATGACAAAGGGAGAATACGAGATGAAAACAAAAACCCCTAGGGTTCCGGCGACTAATCTCCACTCTCGCGAACGGCCGCCTTTCCGGCGAGCCGCTGGCGGCACGTAGCGGCGTGTCAAAGATGTCTCCAGATAGATCTTGGTGAGCTGATCACGGCGGTGGTGATGGTATGCCACAAAACCCAAAGATAATGTAACTATGGTGGTGGTGGAAGAACTCCAGCGGGTCTCCGATGACAAGTAGGGTTGCGTTGGGGATGGTTGTGGATAATGAGGATGATGGCAGTCACTTGAGGATGAAATTAGAAGATTGACTCAAACTATCGGTCAAATAGAAGGAGAAAAGCGTGAGAAAGAGGAACAAATTGCTGATGCGAACCATATATTAATGGGATGGAATCCAAGCTGCAGACTTGCGAGCAATACATCTGTAGTCTTGAGGCGTCACACCAAGAAGAAATGTCTAGACACGCTCCTTTATATGGTTCGGGCTTAGAGACTCCTTTATATGGTGCTTTTCTCCAGCGCCCAAATCCCGACGAATCTTCGACTTTCAAGGACAAATCAATATCAAGAAATGGCTATTCCGCAAGAGAGGTGGTGTGTTGTCACCGGGGGAAGAGGCTTGCTGCACGCCATTTAGTTGATATGCTCATCAAGTATGAAATATACTCAGTTAGGATCACTGATTTGGGTCCTCATATCATGCTGGAACCCAATGAGGAGAAGGGAAACCTTGGTCAAGCTTTACGATTAGGTCATGCGCAATACGTATCTATGGATCTCCGTGACAAATCTCAAGTGTTCAAAGCTTATGAAGGGGCTGAAGTTGCTTTTCATATGGCTGCACCAGATTCATCCATTAATAACTACAGCCTGCATTGTGCAGTCAACGTGCAAGGCACCAGGTCACAGCTTGTATGCTGGTGCACCGACTCCGATGGCGGTTGGATTTCCAAATGGTGAATGGTGTCGGCTGCAGACTGTGGCAATTTCGCAGTTTTGAAGTAGTTTCGCAGAAACAATTCTTAATTTCGCAGAACTTTTTTTTATTTTAATTTCGCTTAAAAAATTATTAAATTCGCAGGTTGGTTCTTAGATTCGCTAATGATTTTGACAGCATTTTCACTGGAATTTTGCTCGAAAATTTGAACTTTCGTTCAGTTGGGTGCTAAATTTGCTGGATGAAGATATGAAGACTCAACAACACACACTAGTGTGTGTGAGAGAAATTCTCAGATCTAAAATTTTTCTTTAATTTTTCTTGTATAAAAGTTGATGTAGATCCAATATGTGATGTATATATTAATAGATCTGATGTTGTTGATACTAGATTTGAACAAATTTGAACTCAGATCTACTTTCTCTCTCTAGAAATCTGATGAACATGTTCAAAAATCTTCAAATCTTCAATGAATTTGATCTAATATGGCTCTGACACCAAATTGTTAACCCAAGTAACAAACATGAATCACACAACATGAAGATTTAAAACTAAGATAAACATAATAAAAACCCATTTGATCTCTATTGATTGCAAATGAATAGTGTTTACAAGTAATCCCCCAATCAATTGGTCATTCAACCATTAACCAATCCTAATTACAATTAGGCTATTTATAGTCTAGACTAACTTTTATTATCTACACTTGACCCCCTAGACTATACAACTATACTAAAACATGACTAAAACAAAGTAAAATATATTTTGTTCCCACAAAAAATATTTATTACAATAAAGTCTCAAAACACAATATATCTTCAATATCTTCACTTGGTTCTTCGTCTCGAACTTGACATTTGACTTTATGTTGACCTTGACTTAGACATTGACTTTTGTTCACTTTAACTATGTTGATAATATCGATTATCTTGTACAGATCTAACACAATTAACAATTTGTGTATGCTTCTTACTCAAAAGGAATTGCAGGACCGGTGAAGGGTGGTCACTTACAACACAACAACACAAAGAGGAGATTAACCAAACTTAATCAAACAGTAAACTGGATTAACCACAAGTATGATACTAAGAACACAAGTAATAAGAAACAGAGAGAACACAAGAGATTGGGTTTCAAGGATGCAGTATATTGCTTTCTCAAGTTCTATTATAAGTGTTACAAAGCATAAAGAAAGATACAAGAACATGGAATACTTATACTACAACCTACAGCCGGCTATAGTTTGAAAGCCAGCTGGATACAATTGACTAGACACAAACAATATCAATTGTAGAGTCAAAAGGCATATATGCCTTTTGACTTGTGACTATGACATGCCATAGCTCATATCCTAATATATTACAAAAAGGATAAAAGTACATAAAGTAGAAAGCATGGACTCAAGACCTCAATGTACAGTTACCAAAAGCATGGACCTTTCACTAACTCATGTAAGTTGGTGACTTTACAGAGTTGCAGCGGAAAGGTGTCCAGCTTTATGGTAAAGTACATCAGATAAAGGCATATCCCTAAAAGTCTTCGGAAGAAATCTGTCTTCACTCTTTGGCTTCGGAAGACTTTTTCTTTGAAGCTTCGGAAGACTTCACTTTTGGCTTCGGAAGATATTGGTCTTGGCTTCGGAAGATTTTACACTTAGAATGTTTCTAGTGCATGGTGTGAAACTTTCGAAGCATTTCTACTTCAGTTCTTTAGTGCATGCTTGTAGAGAGACTTTGGATGTTTTGGCTGCATTAGACTTATAGGAATCCTAACAGGAATGTAAGTAAAAGTGGGGTCATGAAAACTTACCTTAGAGGGCGTAATGAAATGATGAAGCAAATGCTTGACACTAAATGCTAAATATCAAACATAAGTATGTGCCTATGTGTACATAATGGTCCATATGAACCTATTTATATCCACACGACATTAATCATTGGTTTGTTCGTGAAAAGCTTAACATGTTTGACAAGTTTGACCAAAGTGGACTTTCATTGACCAAAGTTGACCAGTTTGACCCCAAGTCCCGTTGATGACTCAAGTAATTGAAAGCATGTTTAATCATACTTAAATAGCCCAAATAAGGTTGCAAATACAATTTTATATTGAAATTCTATTAATTAAAACGGTTTATTTTTTGGAAAGTATGATTTTGTAACACATATGTAATCCATTTTCAAAACCATGTATCATATCACAACATACATCCTAATTCATATGCAATTCATCTAATGCTCAATCTATCATGTTAAGAATACTAGAAACATGATCATGAGCAAAGCTGCATACATATAAACGTAAGAACACTAAAGCAATACACATCATAATCTCCTAACATTTTCCTATTATCATTCTAACATAATTCAAATCATTATACAAATCTCTACATGAGACACGTTCATCATATAAATCATCATGTCCTTAAAGTTGTCATATATAGCAATTATGAGCATATAAAGCGTTTTTCACAATTCAAATTGTGAAGTCGTTGGATCGGTAGACATCCGAGCATGTTCTTAACGGAAGGAAACAAAATCAAAACCAAGAGACAAACAATAAACATGATCAATAATAAAATGGTTTCATTGATAAAACCTAATGATTACAAGATCGTTACAACATAATATTCACGACTCTTGGCAAGGGGAGATCGAGCATGATCTCCCCTCTCATCCGGCAGCCCTAGGCCCCAAGCAAACTCCTTTCAAAACCCTTTTTCTCTTTACACATTGAAACTGGTATATATAGGCCTCGGCCCATATTAGATGCGACTGGGCCCATTCGTGCAATTGGATCATGTGTATGGTTCAATCGTGCGACTGGACCATACTTATGGTTCAGTCTTACGAATGTCCAAATCGCATCTCTCAGTCGCACGGCTGGTCCATTAGCATGGCTCACTCGTACAACTGAGTCTCATTCACATATGCTCCTGCGAATGACCCAGATTCATGTATTTACAACATATCACGTGTATTACATTAAGCCTAGACTATTCGACTAGCAACGGACACACTATATTTCACAATATATGCTTCAACAAATTCTCCTTTGGACGTTGCTTGCGAATAGTAGATAACACCTCTTACAATCTTCAGTCACTCTTTGCTCTAGTTTCCAATAGAATCAAACGAAAAACCATATTATCCAATGTTGCCGATCCGTCAGGTTGCTATAGTATTCCTGAAAATGAATTTAGGAACAATAGCTTTCGTTTACTTTGCAGAACACCATCATAGCAGCAAGATTCCCTATATGATTGATTTTTCTAGATAATGACATGATCAGTTTTCCATTGCTTCAATCTTTAGACAGGCTAACCTGATTAACATCAACACCTGCAGAAATTCCCCCTCAAATTCAGCATATCCCAATATATAGACATTGTGCTCTCCTGGCGTCTTCACACGGTGTATTGGGCAAAAAGTAGAGGGTTCCAATCCACAGCTGATAATCTCAACCAAATCAGCGTGCACTCAGATTCATCATCAGAAACCAGCTCACATCATCACTTTCTGATTGCGTCTTCAATTTCTCTATACATGGATTCCCTAAGAATGAGAATCCTCTCTGTGTGGATAGATGTAACTTGATTGGCCCATAAATAGTCAGATGCTCCTGACTACCCCACAAAATCAGCACCGACTGCTGACATATTATCTTCTTTCTTTTGTGTTCTCTACATTCACCTATCCTTGAAGTCCAACGAATAATGGGGTATCCATCGAACTTATTTGACAAAAGAACCTCAGGGTGAATGTGCTTTGCTCATCCTCAAATCTATGCAAAAGGTAGTTCCAGACCCTTTTTTTTGGTCTGGAACATTGTTCAATAGTATGACGTGGAGGACAAATATCACATTCATGTGAATGGATGATACGAATGATATATTTGTGAGACTGGTCATAAGACTGGTCCAGTAGCATGATTGGTCATAAGACTGGTCCAGTAGCATGACTTGTCATAAGACTGGTCCAGTAGCATGACTTGTCATAAGACTGGTCCAGTAGCATGACTGGTCATAAGACTGGTCCAGTAGCATGACTGGTCATAAGACTGGTCCAGTCGCATTCCAGTTGTACGAATGGTCCAGTCGCATGGTCCAGTCGTATGAATGGTCCATTAGCATGGTCCAGTCACACGAATGGTCCATTAGCATGGTCCAGTCGCACGAATGGTCCAGTCGCACGAATGATCCATTAGCATGGTCCAGTCACACGAACGGGTCTGCACGCAGATATTCAGATCTGCAGCCGCCAAAGCTGCCAAAAACCCTAATCAGATGAATTTTACATGAACTGAAAGAAAATAGACATCATTAGATTCGCAAGGGTCATAGGAACGTGGTTTCGAGTTCGATTTTAACATAGAAACAACACACGTAACAAGATCTAAGCAAAACACGAAGAACACGAAGTAGGTTTAACGTCAAGAATCTGAAATAGATCCAGAAATCAAGAGCTCGGGTTGCAAGAATGATTGTTAGATTATTCCAGCAGTAACCGACTCTGATACCAATTGTGAAGTTGCTGGATCGGTAGACATCCGAGCATGTTCTTGACGTAAGGAAACAAAATCAAAACCTAGAGACAAACAATAAACACGATCTATAATAAAATGGTTTCATTGATAAAACCTAATGATTACAAGATCGTTACAACATAATATTCACGACTCTTGGCAAGGGGAGATCGAGCATGATCTCCCATCTCATCCGGCAGCCCTAGGCCCCGGGCAGACTCCTTTCAAAAACCCTTTTCTCTCTACACATTGAAACTGGTATATATAGGCCTCGGCCCATATTAGATGTGACTGGGCCCATTCGTGCAATTGGACCATGCGTATGGTTCAATCGTGCGACTGGACCATACTTATGGTTCAGTGTTACGAATGTCTCAATTGCATCTCTCAGTCGCACGGCTGGTCCATTAGCATGGCTCAGTCGTACGACTGAGTCTCATTCGCATATGCTCCTGCGAATGACCCAGTTTCATGTGTTTACAACATATCAGGTGTATTACATTAAGCCTAGACTATCCGACAAGCGACGGACACACTATATATGACAATATATGCTCCAACACAAATATTCCTATTTCATTCTAACGTTATACAATGCATATCAACCTTCATCATCACCCAAACATGCTCAAAACTCAACCTAGGAACTAACTTGCCCAAAACGTTGTTATTATTAGTAAGTGCCCGAAGAACGAGTCGAATTCACAAACTTAAAACATCAAAGATCATCTAATAGCATCATGTAAGGATTTTTATAAGTCTGATGCAGTTAAAACATCCAAAGTCTCTCTTCATGCATGCATTGAAGTATAGAAGTAGAAATGCTTCGGAAGTTTTACACCATGCACTAGAAAATATTCTAAGTGTAAAATCTTCCGAAGCCAAGACCAACATCTTCCGAAGCCAAAAGTGAAGTCTTCCGAAGCTTCAAAGACAAAGTCTTCCAAAGCCAAAGAGTGAAGATAGATTTCTTCCAAAGACTTTTATGAACATGCTTTTATCTGATGTACTATACGATAAAGCTGGATCACCTTTCCGCTGCAAATCTGTTCAGTCACCAACTTACATGAGTTGGTGAAAAGGTCCATGCTTTTGGTAACTGTACATTGAGGTCTTGAGTCTGAGCTTTCTACTTTATGTACTTTTATCCTTTTTGTAATATATTAGGATTTGAGCTATGGCATGTCATAGTCACTAGTCAAAAGGCAATCTGCCTTTTGACTCTACATTTGATTTTGTAGTTGTCTAGTCTTATGTATTCAGCTGGCCTTCAAAGTATGGTCGGCTGTAGGATGTAGTAAAAAGTATCTCAAGTACTTGTAACTTTCTTTCTATGCTTTGTAATACTTGTAAAAGAACTTGAGAAGCAATATACAACATTCTTGAAAACCATACACTTGTGTTGTTTGATATCTTGTTCTGTCTCACATTTTACTTGTGTTCTTAGCATCTTACTTATTAGTTACCAGTTCCCTATTTGATTTGTTAAGTTTTCTAAGGAACTCTCCTCATTGTGTTGTTGTGTTGTAAGTGCATACCCTTAAACGGTCCTGCATTTGGTATAAGAGCGTTCCAGGCTCTTGATTACAAGATCTCACCATCTAAAGATCCCTCACACACACAAAATACTTAACAACTCAAATGGTAGCTATTACTAAAGCTGATATGGAAACTGGAACTATGACAAAGTCTCCACTGATCACTCCTGAAGACTTTGATACTTGGTGTCAAAGAATGGAAGGCTTTATCAAGACTTAAGACTCCAGGATGTAGGACTCTGTTGTTCAAGGACCTTACATACCAAGCACCACTTCTGCTACTGGTGGTGGTATGATTCCTAAGGCTGTGGCTGATTACTCTGAAGCAGATAGAAAGAGAATAGAGATTGATCAGAAAGCCATGACAGCCCTTCAAACTTCTCTTCCAAACTCCATCTACAGAGGCTTCAAGAAGTGTAAAACTACCAATCAACTATGGGAAGCACTGAAGCTTATGTATGAGGGGTCTACTGAAGCAAAGGAGAACAAGAAGGATCTTCTGAAGTAGCAGTTTGAAAACTTCACTTTCAAGGTAGGTGAAACCATGACTCAACAATACTTCACGTATGTTGAGATTGTGAATACTCTAATGGATTTTGGAGTAACTCTTGAGAACAGGGACATTGTAAGGAAGTTTATGTCCTCTCTTCCTAGACAATAGACACATTATTGTGTTGTTATCAAGAGGACTGAGAACCTTAAGACTCTTACTCTTACAGAGTTGTATGGTATTCTTAGTGGCTACCAGATGCAGATGAACATGCAGAACTCATCTGGTAACTCCAGCAATCAACTGAGTTCAGCCCTCCATATGGTTGAAAGGGAAAGCATTAAACCACAGCATCATCTTATATACTTCCCTGACAACTAACAAAAGGGCCCTTTCATCACCTTCCCAGAGACTCCAAGGGAAAGCTACACTCAAGGAAGTCCTTTCCAAGAGACAAGTTCTTCTCACGCCTTTGTCTCTGCTGATGAAACCTCAGGCAACTTTCTCTTCACTCTTGAAGATTTGGACTTTATCCATCCAGATGATCTGGAGTACATGGAGATAGTGTCAGAACCGTGTACGTACGGAATACTAACTGATAATGCGTGAAACCAGATCAAATAGTGCAGAATCCTATTTGATTGGCTATCCAATCAGTGAGAACGCAATCCCGATCAATCTAACGATTAAAGAAACGTTAAGAACGAGTTGAAAAAGATCAGATGCGAACTTTGAACTTGGAATAGGCTTTCTGGATGCTCTGGATGGCTAGGTTATGAGTATATGTCAAAAGTCTCATTTTTCCACGAATTAAGTGGTATTTATAGGTTTGCAGTCTTCATTCGTGCGACTGAACCATTAGCATTGTTCAGTCGTGCGACTGACCCATGCGACTGATTCATACGCACGACTAAAAGTTCAATCGTGCGACTGAGTCAATCTCATGTCTCACTCGTACGACTGATCCAGTCGTCTGGTTTAGTCGTGCGACTAGTTCATTAGCATGATGTATTCATGCGTATGGTCCATAAGTATGGTCCGTTAGCATGAATCATCATATAACAACTTCAAACCTATATAATAAGTTTATATATATATGAATCAGATATAAGTAAACATCAAAGCACAAATCATATATTATTACATTGTTTCATTACACATACGTAAGCCATGACATATTTTTACATTAAGCACATAAACTAGGGACATATGTATCAACAAACTCCCCCTAGGACCTAGTTTACTCTAATGTCTGACATCTTCATATGCTCCTCAAACCTCTTGTACTTCTCCTCTCTTGTGACTCCTGCGTGTATTTCAAACGCAAAGAGAGCCGTATCACATTCTGGAATTGGAGAACTTGTACAATATCCTGCGCGTCATAGAACAGTGGCCACTTGTATAAAGTGTAGACATCTTCAGCTGACAAGTTTGTAAGCCACATTGGATCAAATACCCTGATAGTTTCCATTTTGCCCTCTCTGTTTAGAACTATGACCGCTTCACCCGTCCTCCAGTCATAATACCACCATTTGAAATGTGGAGTGAAATCCTGAGGCATTTCCCGTAAGGGAATCTTCGACATCATGGCGGGGGACTCCACTTCAACACCACTTTAGGCTTTCCAGATATGGGATCCACCTCAGACTTGCGAATAAACCTCTTCGATTGTTGAGGTCTGAAGTTTACCCACCTGGTGTGATATTCCTTCTTTAATGCAGCTTCAAACTAACCTGACATCTTTCTGGGATCAGCATACAACAGATTTAAGCATGTCAGTCGGTTGAGCTCAAAGCCTGGGAGAGTCTTCAATCATAAGGATACCTGAAGTACTCTATTCCCTTCTCCCTTTTTACAACATAAGCATTTAAGTCCTCAAAATACGCCCATGCTATGATCTTGCCAGACACCTGCTGATGTTTCTTGACTTTGTAGAGTTTGGTGTAGGCATTTTGCTTTGGAGCTGTGCGCTGGGCTATTATTTCAGCAAAACAAGCTGCCCATTCAGCCTTCTTTATATCAACATCTACATCTGAGGCTTGGACTTGGCTTTCATCCTTATCTTTTTCTTTCTCCATTTCATCCAGTTTTTCCAATGTAGCACTGCCGAGAGTGTCACCCAAGTTGGGGATGACATTTCCCTCTTGATCAGTGTACTCTGGATAGTGGTCAGACGTGACATCCTTTATCTCTATTTCATCAACATCGTTCAGCTCATCATCACTTATAACATTGACCTTTGGAGCGTCTTTGACCAGCTCGTCAGGATTCAGTCTGAACATCTCAACAAGTTGCTTCTCGGTCAGATCGTGTATAATTTTTCCTTCTTCGGGAGTGTAGCTCACTGACCTTCTCACGATTCCTTGCAAATCAAGAATCATGGTGAATTGAGACTTGATTTGCTGAAGGGGAGCAATATCGTATTCATCTTGCTGTGAAGTTTTATCTGCTTGATTTAAACATTTAACACATCAATCATTAGTAGTTAATCAAGACAGTAAAACATAGATAAACATAGATAATCATAAGTTACATTTATGAAATATACAAATCAAGTACAAAAGTTTTTTAAACACAACACATCTAACCATTACTTTTATCTTGACCGGTCAATTCTTCAGCTGGAGGAGCTGAAGACGAGGCTCCTTGATCTTGAGCTCTCTTAGAGTGCTTCTCTTGAGCCTGAGTAGAATCTGATGCAGCAGCATCACCTTCTTCGTCATCATCGTCCCCTTTCTCCTTTCCACTCTGTCCTTCATCATCACCCTCATCTTCTTCACCCGAATCATCATCATGATCATCATCGTCATCATCATCATCATCATCATCATCATCTCCTTCTTTGATCTTTAAAGGCTCATCTTTGGATCCTTTAAGCCTTAACATAATCTTCTTGTTCTTTCTCTCTAGCTCCTCTATCCTCTTAACAGAATGTGCATTCTGTTCTTGGAGCTGTGTAATATGCTCAGCTTGGGCAGCATTAAGCTCCGTAAGCTGGTTGAGTTGTGCAGCTTTTTGCTCATCTGTGGCAAGCAGCTTCAGCACAATCTGGTTGAGGTTGGCTAGCTGTTCCTCTAACCTGATAGAGGGTAGAGTGGATCCATGACTCAGTGGGACTTGACTAGATGTCCCGGCTCGTTGGGTGGTGGTAGTGGTGGTGAATGTGGTGAATATGGGAGGTGGAATAGGAGTGGATGGTGAAGGGGTGGCTGTGGTAGTGGTGATATGAGGTGTTGTAGTGGTGGTAGGGGGTGTGGTAGTGGTGGTGGTAGCTGTGGTAGAGGTGGTGGATGTGGTGGTAATCAGGGTAATCCTCCTGCTCTTGCTCTTCATGCCATGGGGCTGAGCCATCCGCTTCTTCCTCGAGCCCTTAGAAAAGGATGTTCCCCCTGGGCTGATGGGCTGGTCAGGGATGTATGATGGATCCGTGACATCGGCAGCAGCACCCCTGGACTCACCCTGGCGTCTGCCAACCGCCGCAATCCCACTCTCAGTAGCAACAACCTTACTGCTCACCGTCCTTACCAGCGGCTCCTCATCTAACTCCTCCTCCTCATCTGGCAGGAAGTCTTGATGGAACGCAACACTCTCAGTTCCACCCTGTGTGGATGGTGGAGATAATGTATCAGTGGTAGTGGCCCTAGATGGAGTGGGGCCCGTATCTCTACCATCTTCACTGTCATCGTCATCGTCATCGTCAGTGGGTAAAACTATAGGCTCAGTATCTGAATCACTATCGTTGTGATGCCACTTCTTGCGAGCGGGCTCCACATAGTCTTCCTGGGCCAGATGCCCAAACAATCTCCTCACCGGGGGCTTCACCTGCTTACCCTGGTACACTTTCATCCTCCCAAGCGTCATATCATCCATAACCTCAAGAGTGACCACATCATCTCTCTCCTTCAGCAGGGAAGGAAGCTTTTGATCAATGATCATCTGCAGAAATCTCGGGTACATGCAGAACCCTTCCTTCCCCTTTGCCTCTATGTTCTCGACCAGATAGGAGAATATCATGCGGGAGAAACTGAACGGATGGTTCAGTATCAGAGCAACATAGGCATTTTGGATTTGATCAGACCTCATCAAAGCCTCATTTCCTTGAGGCTATGCACTTGAGGATCACATGGGCCAAGTACTTGAACTGGGGGCATATGTTGCTCTTGTTGAGCACACCAACATTAATGTCCCCAGCGTACTTGATCCGAAGAATACATCCCCGAACCGTCAGGGGATGCAGCCTGGTTGGGCAGTCACCATCCTCGCCCAACTCCAAAACCCTCCTCAGGTCGTCCTCGCTAATCTCAATCTCTTGACCAAAAATAGAGCTCCGAATGCGATAAGGCTCAGCGGACCTGTCTACTACAGCGCTTTCCCAGAAAGCCTGCTGGATCGATCTATATCGTGTGCAAGGTGTAGATATGGCTTTGAAGATCCTTGATCTGCACAGAAAAGCTATGATCCATGTGAACTCAGAAGCGTTCCGGGATGTGGCATCAAGATGAGCACAGATGTTGTGCTTAGTGCTCATAGTCCATCTGCCAGCCATATTTCTGTGGATGCAGAGAGTAAACGTTAGAATCACAGACACGATGCTAAATGAATAAAATGAAATTTTGGCAGAGTAATGGTGCTTTCGTGCGACTAAGTGAGCGATTGAAGGGTGATGAGAACATCCGACCGACTCCCCTCTATTTATACTAAATTTACATTTAGTCGTGCGACTGGACCTATTCGCACGCTTCATTCGTGCGAATGGGGCTCAGTCGTGTGACTGGCTCAGTCGGTCACATCTATTCGTGCGATTGGTTCATTCTGGTGATCCAATCGCATGGATTGACCCATGCTTATGGTCCAATCGTACGTCTGGTCCATACGTATGGTTCAATCGTGCGATTGGCTCATACTCATGATCCAATCGTGCGAGTGGTCCATACTTATGGTCCAGTCGTGTGAATGGCTCAGACTTATGAGTTTGACCTTATACACTTTCAAACACTTTACCTGTTAACTATTGATAAGACGTTATGACCGATGATCATCTCAGACATGACCTTTTTAATTTGAAAAACTGTTGATCACCTCAGACGTGATCCTTTTAATTTAAAACTGTTTGGTCACCTCAGACGTGACCCCTTTTAGTTTGACACCCGATTGGGCACCTCAGGCGTTACCCCTTTTAGTGAGTGATTCACATATTAAATCCAGATGTATAGTCCGACTTTTACCTACCAAAATGGTTAAAAATAAATAGATACAAACAACTAGAAATTTAAAAACATAACAAGTCATATTTTTGTATTTTTTGATTTGAGGTAGATTAAAATCTTAAGAAAAAGCGTCTAATAGATTTTTCTTCCTGGACAGCACAGCTTCAAGTTAATTTGATCATTTCTGGAATGATTCATTATGGAATCATACAGGTATATCAAAATAATTTTGGGACATTTTCATAAAACATTTTGATGCTAGATTCTTGTTTTGACCGAGAGTCAACAGTAGTTATAGGAAATCATACTAGAGCTATAAGATGCACACAATGATGTTGACTTTCAAGAAGTGCAGCTCACGATGATTGTCGGTATACTTGTCCTCTTAAATCCATACACAGATTTTGACACACACTGGTGATGAGTTAGGTTATATTATTACAACAAGCATTTTTGGATCCCACACTTATATGGGAATCAACATTCCTCAGAAGATTTTTGAGCGGTCTACGGGTATTTGACAAGAAGAGAATATTCTAAGAGCTTTCAAATAGATGCCAAGTCTCAGGTGAGTGCCATCTCACAACAGAGAGGCGCAAACAACAATGAATTCTAAAATATTTAGGTTATGCTTATCCTCAGGTCAGTGTCATCGCACAGCAGAGAGGCACACAACCTATCTTGTTGTGAGAGCATTTTTCTTTTCTTTTTGCACGTAACGCACCAACAACATTAGTCATTAGCTTGATTGCGCTTAACATTTTTTTCATGTGCTTTGCTCAATTTTTATAGTCATCCGCACACATTTGTGGCGTTTATTTTGCTTGTCACCCCTTATCGGAAATGCGTTGATTGTGTTAACCAGGGATAAGATGTGAACCCACAGCAGGTTGAACAATTTAGTTTGAATTTAAGTCACCAATGAGGTCTACTCATCTATTGTGTTGAATCTACCGACACATCATACAATGGACTAGCAACCTCTATGTCTACTTTCTCTATGTTACCTTAGTAGAAGACTAGTTTTACTATCATTTTTCTTTTTATTTTGCTTAGACTTCTCAGATTTATACTTAGAATTTTGCATCTTAATCATTTTGGTGCTTTTGAGGTCTCAAACAATTTGTTCCTTGTGTACTATCATTTTCCATAAACATTGAATCAATATCACAGATTTGATCTCATTTCTATTAGCTAGACTGTCCTCCTCCCTCGTTTTTCTTAAGTAATTAAATAAAGCAACTAATTTAATACTAATCTAAACTATTCTCCCCCTAAAATTCTAAAACCGAAAATATTTTTGTGTTTTTGGATTTTAATAAACGTGAAAATAAAATAAAACAAAAGAAAATAAAAAAACATGTCGGACTATGCACTTTCTTCCTCTAGAATCACATCACTTTTGTTTTTCACGCCATTAACCTCTAAAAGATATAAAAACCTCGGTTTATCAAATGCTTTTGTGTAAAGGTCGGCGCATTGAAAATCCGTATTTCTTTTAACCACATCGATTAATTGCTTTTCAAAACAGTCACACATAAAGTGATATTTAATACCGATTTCCAGCAGGGGGATGGTGTATCTCTGAACATCAACGTTGCACCACACTTCTACCTGACCTGTTGAGTTTTTATAAACTCTCTTGTATGGTATATTGTATCCTAGAAAGATCCCTTCTTCAGCCTTCTCACTGAACTTTCCTGACTTAGTTTTCTTCAGCAGCGTACATGGTACACCAAATGATTCGAGGTACTCCAGATTAGGTTTACGTCGCTGGAGCAACTCATAACACGTTTGATCATGATGTTTGACCACCAAGACTCGATTGAGGGTGTAACATGCATTGGCAACTGCCTCGTTCCAAAATTCGATAGGCAGTTTCGAGTCGGCTAGCATCGTTCTTGTTGTCTCTATCAAGCTCCTGTTCTTTCGTTCAGCAACTCCATTCATTTGTGGAGTGTAGCCAGATGTGAACTGGTGTACAATTCATTTCTCTTTGCAGAACGCCTCCATCCACTGGTTCTTGAACTCCGTGCAGTTGTCTGATCAAATCTGTCTTACTTTCAGCTTGTAGAGTGATTCCAATGTAGTTACCAGCTGTTTGAAAGATTCAAATGTCCCTGATTTGGATTTCGGAAACATCACCCAAGAGAATCTTGAGTAATCATCCGTTACTACAAAGCAATACAGATCTCCAGCAATACTCTTTGTACTGACAGGGTCAAACAGATCCATGTGTAGAGCTAAAGAGGTAGTTCAATTGAATGAACTTTCTTTGACTTGTGAGACTTCTTGGTATGTTTCCCTTTCTTGCATGCTACACAAAAATCTGGAAGTTGAAAATTCTTGACATTTACTCCATTCACTAAATCATTCTAGATCAGATGATTCATCTTCCGTGGATTGATGTGTCTCATTCTCCTATGCCAGGAGATTGGGTCCTTCTCTGTTGCCTTTGACAAAAAGCATTGAACTTTATGATCGGTTGTGGAGGCTATTGATAGATCCAAGACATATAAGTCATTATATCTTAAAGCTGACATTAAAATTTTGTCCTCCGGGATAACGTAATCCTTCTTCAATACGTAGCACTTCTTTTTGTCAAAAACAACTTTGAATCTTTTGTCACAGATCTGGGAGACTGAAAGCAAGTTATTCTGTAGTTGTTGAACGTAGTTGACCTTATCAAACTTGACTTTCTGGTTTCCCACTTCGCGTTGAGCGGTGATGTATCCTCCTTTATTTCCAGCAAATGATACATGTCCCCCTTTAATTTGTTTGACATTGAAAAGAAGAGACAAGTTCCCGGTCATATGCCTAGACGCCCCACTATCAACAATCCAGGTATTTATGATAGCACTGTAACGGACACCCTGCACATTAAAAGGAAATGATCAGTTTAGGTTTGGGACCCAAGCCTTAACTGGCTTGGGTGACCCAAAGGAATCACACATCATAAACTCAACCCACTGTCCATTTAAGGGTGAGGGCATATCATTCTTCTTATTGTTCTCATTATCAGACAATGGACTTGACTTTTCTTTCCATAAGCCAGTTTTGTGTAAGGCCTGTTTGTGATAAACAGATGACTGGCTTACAGTTTGAACTTTAGGTTCATTAATTCTCTTTGGTGGAGTAATAGAACTCCTTTTCGAAGAACTTGGTTTTGTATCATAAAGTTCAATTTTTTGTCTGGGAGTCTGATAATAAAGACAGTTAGAAGAAATGTGTCCTCTCTTTCCATAACTGTAGCACTTCTTCAATACGTAGCACTTCTTTTTGTCAAAAACAACTTTGAATCGTTTGTCACAGATCTGGGAGACTGAAAGCAAGTTATTCTGTAGTTGTTGAATGTAGTTGACCTTATCAAACTTGACATTCTGGTTTCCCACTTCACCTTGAGCGGTGATGTATCCTCCTTTATTTCCAGCAAATGATACATGTCCCCCTTTAATTTGTTTGACATTGAAAAGGAGAGAGAGGTTCCCGGTCATATGCCTAGCCGCCCCACTATCAACAATCCAGGTATTTATGATAGCATTGTAACGGACACCCTGCACATTAAAAGGAAATGATCAGTTTAGGTTTGGGACCCAAGCCTTAACTGGCTTGGGTGACCCAGAGGAATCAGACATCATAAACTCAACCCACTGTCCATTTGAGGGTGAGGGCATATCATTCTTCTTATTGTACTCATTATCAGACAATAGACTTGACTTTTCTTTCCATAAGCCAGTTTTGTGTAAGGCCTGTTTGTGATAAACAGACGACTGGCTTACAGTTTGAACTTTAGGTTCATTAATTCTCTTTGGTGGAGTAATAGAACTCCTTTTCGAAGAACTTGGTTTTGTATCATAAAGTTCAATTTTCTGTCTGGGAGTCTGATAATAAGGACAGTTAGAAGAAAGGTGTCCTCTCTTTCCATATCTGTAGCATGATCTCCCTTCTACATGTTGAGAAAACTGTTTATGTGGAGTTGAGTGTGATACAGGTGTGACATGAGTCTGGTTGGATTTGGTCACTACTCGTTTAGATGTTTCTGCTTCATTAACAAAATTAATTGTTTGCACATTATTAACATCTTTAGCCTTTAGTTTGTTTGGACTTTGACATGAAGCACGTGTTTGGTTAACTGATTTGGTTATTTTGGGTTCGAAGTAGACATGTGTGAACCTGACTTTCCATTAACCTTTTAAAATTGATTATCCAAATTGTCAATGGGCATTTTTCCTTTTGATTTTAAAGTATACTCATTCTGTTTAGTGACAGAGTTCACCGGTTTACCAGTGGAATCTAGATCACTAACTAGAGGAGTGGACACCACATGATCCTTAATTGGGTTGTTATTTACAGGTCTATATTTTGTATTTAACATGATCTCATGTGGTGATGGAACTACTTTGTAACCCAACCCTTCCCCATTATTTCGTTCTTTCACTAAGTGTTGAACTATGTGAGAAGAACTGGTCCAACTATGCAGTTTTTGTTTTAAAGAATTTACCTCGACTTCTAAAATTGCTTTTTCTTTCTTTGTTTTTTCCAAAGAGTTTAAATAAAACTTTATATCATTAGCTTGATTAAAAGCAACAACCTCAGTTTCCCTTAGTTGTTTACCTAAAAGTTCTATTTTTTCTTTGTAACTGCACTCATTTTGTTTTAAAATACGATTAGCTTCTGTGCACAGTTGTAAATCATTTACTAAGTTATCATTGTGGTCTAATAACCTAGCAAATTTCAAATCAATGCTTTCTCTAAATTTTTTACATTCAATACAAGCATGTTTTTCAAAAAGTTGATCTTTTGTACTTACCTGTGAAGAATCAGTTGAGTCAGCCATCAATGCAGAGTTAGACTCTTCGGATGCTGGAGATTCTGAACATGTCGGTCTGAGTTCTTCTTCAACCAGGTGATTGATTTACCACATTCACAGCTTCTTCATTATCTGACATTACTTGTTCAACTGTGATTTCACATTCACTCATAGAGCCATCATCCAATCCCTCAACACAGGCAATGTTTGATTCACCCGGAGACACAAAACGAAAGGTCCAGTCCTGCCCTTTGTCACCTTGAGCAGTCAAGGCCTTTGTCTCTTTGCTTGAATAGGTAGTTCCACTCCTGTCTTTGTCTTGACGGTTGAAGGTTGAGAACGGATTTCCATTACCTGTTTTCTTGGGCTTTACACATTCACATTTAAAGTGCCCCTTTTCACCACATTCACATTCACAATTAAAGCGGGTAACTTTGGTTTTTTCAAAACCAAAGGTTGTGTCTTTTGTGGCTACTAAATTCTGTCATGTCTTTTTCACAAACTTTTTCGCCCTTCTGACAGCACTCGCCAAGGCCCACATGAAATCCATTCTCACTAGTTCATTTTCGTCCACCTACTCGTAATCTTCATCTGCAAGAAGGCAATTGCCAATCTTCCCTGCAATTAGACCATCATAGGAATGGACAACAGCTGCTAGAAGATCCATATGCTCCTTTGCAACTTCCACTGTGATATTACCGAGATTCTCGGGTCTTCAACTTAGTAGCATTGGCTTCAGGTACTATATATTAGGTGCAAGATGACCTTGACGTTTCCGAACCTGAAGCAGTGGTTTAGGAAGGAGCTGCTGAACTAGACACAAAGGCAGTTTGAACTGGTGCACCTGAACTGGTTGGAGTGGGAGATGAGTTATAAAGTGAAGGATTCTGGTCATAGGATCCTTTCTGTGACATGTACTTCATTCTCAGTTCTTCCTCTCTTAACTTCATTATGAAATCATTTATATCCAACTTTGCGAGAATATCATTATGTCTCAGATTAGACACAAACGAGTCCCATTTCTCCGGCAAAACATATGCAAAACTTGACACTTTATCTTCCATGGACGTTGTTACCCCATGAGTGTGCAGCTCACTCATCAGATGGTAGAATCTGTCGATAATATCGTCCAAGCTTTCTTTCCCTATTGATGAGAAGTTATCAAACTCCTTCTTGAGAGCCTTTGCCTTCAAAGCCTTTAATGTTGCATTCCCATCATATCTTTTCTCCAAAGCTTCCCATAACTTTTTCGCCTATTTGTTCTCAGAAAACTGATGAAAGATATCTTTCGGTATCGACTGAGTAAACAGGGCATACACCTTCTTTTCAGCATTGTACTTAGCTTTCTGGCTGTCAGTCATACCTCCCAAAGTTAGCTTAACACCATCAGCACCGACTGGCATACTATAACCTGTCTCAATGGATTCCCAAAGATTGGGATCAACTCCATTTAGATAGATCTCGAACCTTTGTTTCCATTGTGGGTAATCATCTAAGGTTATAAGTTTTGGTGGTTTATTGTGATTCCCAATTTCATTTTCCAGAAGCAGAAGGTTCTGGATGCGAGAGTCCTTTCCGGCAGTAAAAGCAGAGAACTGATCTTCCATCTCTTTAACCTTTGAACTTTAAAACTAGACTGGCTCACTCGTGCGAATGGACTGTACGTATGGATCACTCGTGCAAATGAGGAGTGCGAATGAATTCAATCATGCGATTGGATTCAGTTGTGCAATTGAAATGGACGAATGGACTCAAACGAGTGGAGTTGTTCAGTCGTGCGAATGCGATTGAAATGTGCGAATGAATTCAATCGTGCGATTGGATTCAGTCATACGTATGGAGTGTGCGATTGGAGACAAGCGAATGGGGTTGTTCAATCGTACGAATAAGTGAGTGACTGAGTTCAATCGTGCGAATGGGGTGTGCGATTGAGTTCAGTTGTGCGATTGAGCCAATCGTGCGACTGAAGGCTGTTGTTTTTCCAAAATCGAAGGTTTTTGACACTTTGACTCAAAAACACGATTTTTCAAGAACCCTAATCTGTCGTATGCCGAAAAACGTAAACTTTGAGACCTGGATACGTCGAAAACACTGTTTTACTCAAAAAGATGACTCCTTTGAATGAAAAACGTGATTTTTATACCGAGACTAATCGAATCACATGCAAAATCAAGAACCAAAGCATTGATTCCACTTGTCAGGACCGTGTACGTACAGAATACTAACTGATAATGCGTGAAACCAGATCAAATAGTGAGGAATCCTATTCGATTGGCCATCCAATCAGTGAGAACGCAATCCCGATCAATCTAACGATTAAAGAAACGTTAAGAACGAGTAGAAAAAGATCAGATGCGAACTATGAACTTGGAATAGGCTTTCTGGACGCTCTGGATGGCTAGGTTATGAGTATGTGTCAAAAGTCTCATTTTTCCACGAATTAAGTGGTATTTATAGGTTTGCAGTCTTCATTCGTGCGACTAAACCATTAGCATGGTTTAGTCGTGCGACTGTCCCATGCGACTGATTCATACGCACGACTGAAAGTTCAGTTGTGCGACTGAGTCAATCTCATGTCTCACTCGTACGACTGATCCAGTCGTCTAGTTCAGTCGTGCAACTAGTTCATTAGCATGATCTATTCATGCGTATGGTCCATAAGTATGGTCCATTAGCATGAATCATCATATAACAACTTCAAACCTATATAATAAGTTTATATATATATGAATCAGATATAAGTAAACATCAAAGCACAAATCATATATTATTACATTGTTTCATTACACATATGTAAGCCATGATAGATTTTTACATTAAGCACATACACAAGGACATATGTATCAACAAATAGTCCAGCAAATGGCTCTTCTCACTCACAGAGCCAAGAAGTTCTACAAGAGGACTGGAAGAAAGTTTCCAAGCAATGCAGCCAGTGGAAAGTTTGGGCTGGACAAAAGCAAAGTAAAGTGTCACAACTGTAACCAGATGGGACACTTTGCAAGAGAGTGCAAGGCACCAAGGACAAATGGTGGCCAAGTACAAACCAAACCAAACTACACTAAGAAAGCCCCCCAGAATAAGAAGCCAAAGCAGCAAGCTGCAGTTGATGTTGAAGAAGGAGGCTTTGACTGGAGCTTTCAGGTAGAAGATGCATCTCCAAACCAAGCACTCATGTCAGACCACAATGAAGCCAAGGTATTGGAACATCTTTGTACTCCTGAATGCATTGCTAAAGTCAATAGGTACAGGTCCTGTAATTTAGAAATGAGATCTGATCTTGAGTCCTTAAATATCTTAAAAGCTGATTTCAAAAGAGCTGAAAATGATTATAAACTAAAGATAGAGGACTTAGAGAAAACCATTTCAACTCTTAAACATGAGCATACAAACTACAAGACTCAAATCAAAGATCTCATTACTAAATTAACTGAATGCCAGGCTGAGCTTGTGATCAGCAAAGCCAAGGCAGAAAAATGTGATCCTGAAGAAGAGACTTTCAAGAACATAATATCCTCATCCTTGCATGCAAAAGTTTGTTATCAAAATAAGCAGGGACTAGGATCTTGTAAGATAGCTCCTCCACACATAATTTTGTCTGTAAGATCTCCTAGGTGTGGAACTTGTGAAGATGAGCTTCCCCTCATAGATCCTGTGACTGAAGAGGATGAAGAGGAGATGGTGGAGAATGGCTCTGAGAAGAGTGAAGAAGAGCATTCTAAGATGGGTCACCATCCCTCTAAGGAGAGCAAAGCTGTTGGGATGACCAAGTAAAGAAGAAAGAACTTGATCATGAAGGCCAAAAGAAAGTCAAAAAAGGCTTAAGAGATCAAGGCCACCTTCAATTCTGCACAAAAAACAAGTCTTCATCTCTGCAAGATTTGAAGTGGTAAAGGTTGAAGAGACAAACTTGAACTCCATCAATAAGAGTCCTGGTTCATGTCTATATCATCCCATCATCAAGAAGAAGGCTGATCAATTGTGCATCACTGCTGTACAACCTAACCATCCAGCTCAAAAGGTAGTTCTATCCTCACAAAAACTGCCACAGCATCTGCAAAGATAAAGATGGAGAAGGAAAGTGATCAAGTTCAGCCTTTTTCACAAAGGAAAACTCCTAGAAGGAAGAAAATGGATTGTGTTATGTGTAGGAGTACTTCTCATCTTGCTAAGGATTGTGTTTACAATCCAAAGAGTACTCTCCACATGACCACAAAAGAAACTTCTAAGAGTTTGGAGAAGAAGAAGCAAGCTTCGGAAGGAAAATCTGTTTCCTTTGGAAGCTCGAAAATGAAGAAGAAGACAAGTGGAAACTTGCCTTCGGAAGAAAATTTGGTCTCGGAAGAAAGGAATACTTCCGAAGCACTGAAGCCTACTGCAGTGAAAGCAAGAGCTTCTGAAGGTCCGGTCATCAAAAATTCTGAAGTCATCAAAACTTTCGAAGTATTGAAGGTCAAGTCTAAGCTTCCAAAGGTGGTGTGGAAGTCAAAGAAAGACCAAGTGGCTGAAAGTTCTTCATCAACATTAGCAAATGATCCTTCTAGCATGACTATAGGATCAATTACTGTTGAATTGGATTCAACTTCTTTTGATGAGCCCAAGACCAATGAGGCTTGGGTTTCCAAATGTAACTAATCATCTCTTTTATGCAGGAACAACTCAAGACAAACAGAAATGTATGGATCATTGATAGTGGCTGTTCCAGGCACATGACAGGCAATCAGTCACTACTCCAAAAGTTTGAAAGAATTGATGGAGGACCAATTGCTTTTGGAGGAGATGCAGGAGGTTACATTAATGGAAAGGGCAAGGTTACAAATGGTAAGCTCAGCATTGAGAAGGTAAACTTTGTCAAGGAGCTTGGGTACAATCTTCTGAGTGTATCCGAATTTTGTGATCAGAGTCATAACATGCTCTTCATTGAGCATGAGTGCATTGTTCTCAGGCCCGGGGTGGTCATTCCTCATGAGCACATCATGCTCAGAGCCCCCAGGAAAGGGAACATGTACAAGATGGACTTGTAAGAAACATCTCCCTCAGGAGAAGTTTCATGCTTTTTGTCCAAAGCAAATAATGATGAATCTTTCCTCTTGCATAAAAGAATGTGCCATGTAAACTTTAAAAACATAAATAAATTAATTAAGAATGATTTGGTAACTGGAATACCAAAGAAAGAGTTTACTAGTGATGACCACTGTGTTGCATGCCTGAAAAGGAAGCAACACAAGGTATCTCACAAGCCAAACGAAAGAAATTCCATCATTAATCCCCTACACTTATTACATATGGATCTCTTTGGCCCCACCAGTGTAATGAGTCTAGGAAGGACCTCTTATTGTTTGGTGATCATAGATGATTTTACAAGATTCACTTGGGTCTTCTTTCTTAAAAGTAAGGATGAGACCCCTGAGATTCTGAAGAATTTCATCTTAAAGATTGAGAATCAATGTGATCACAAGGTCAAAACCATAAGATGTGATCAATGAACTAAATTCAAGAATCAAATCCTTGATACATTTTGTGATGAAAAAGGTATTACAAGACAATATAGTGCTCCCAGGACTCCTTAGCAAAATGGTGTTGCTGAGAGGAGAAATAGGACACTAATTGAAGCTGCAAGAACTATGTTGGCCGACTCTAAACTGCCCATCACATTCTGTGCAAAGGCAGTGAACATTGCTTGCTATGTGCAAAACAGAGTTTTAGTGGTTAAGACACATGGTATGACTCCTTATGAACTTTGGCACAAGAGAAAACCTTTCATTGGTTTTCTCAGGTAATTTGGATGTCCTTGCACCATCTTGAATATCAAAGATCAAATTGCCAAGTTTGATGAAAAATCAAATGATGGACACTTTATTGGATACTCTTCTCAAGCTAAAGCTTATAGAGTATACAATCTCAGAACTAGAGTAGTTGAGGAGTCAGCCAATGTGAATTTCAATGAGCACACTCCTAGTAAGAAAGGTTCTGGTCCGGATTGGCTATTTGATCTTGATTTAGTAACCAACTGTTTTAACAAATCTTGTGAGAATGTTTCAGGATCTACAGATATATTACCTATAGGTGATCTTGACCCAAGATTTGAGCTCAGAAGACCTTCAAGTTACATATCTTCAGCTCCAGTGGTAACTAATCCTGCAAATGAAGCTTCTACCAGCACATCAATGACAAATCCTGCTGATGCTTCTGGGGTGCTTTCAAATTCCAGCTTAGAGGCACAAAACTCAGAAGAAGGAACTTCAAATGTTGGAGAAACTGGTGGTGGTGAAATTGATCAGGAATTTCTTGATGCTGATAACCATTCCATTAAAGACAACATCAATGATGTCACACACTCATTGGATCAAGTCAATCTTGATAAGTATGCTGATGTGGAGGGTGAATCTTCTTTGCCATATCAGAATTTTTCAAATTTAGATCTGTTTAAGCAACTTGATGTGATCCCTCAGCTAAGGATCCACAAGTCTCATCCTACCACAAACATCATTGGAGATGTTGATGCATGGGTAAGAACAAGAGGACAAACCCATGAAGCAAATGTTTGTCTTCACTCTTGTTTCTTGTCCCAGATAGAGCCAAAGAAAATTGATGAGGCTCTAAAGGATGGAAGTTGGGTTGAAGCTATGCAAGAGGAGCTGCTTCAATTCAAAAGGCAAAAGATGTGGAACCTATGTCCTCTTCCTCAAGGGAAGACTACCATAGGAACCAAATGGGTTTTTAGGAATAAGAAGGATGATAGAGAACATGTCATCAAGAACAAGGCAAGACTAGTTGTTCAAGGTTATACTCAAGAAGAAGGAATTGACTACACAGATGTTTTTGCTCCTGTAGCAAGACTTTAAGTTGTTAGAATATTCCTAGCTTTTGTTGCATCCAAGAACTTCAAGGTCTACCAACTTGATGTCAAGTGTGCTTTTCTTTATGGGGTGATTGATGAAGAGGTGTATGTCAGACAACCATCTGGGTTTGCAGATCCTGATCATCCTGATTATGTCTGCAGGCTTGATAAAGCTCTTTATGGGCTGCATCAACAGCTGAGGCTGAATACATTGCTGTTGCAAGCTGCTGTGCTCAAGTGCTTTGGATTCAAAATCAAATGCTAGATTATGGATTCAACTTTAAAGAGACTCCCATCCACATAGACAACAACAGTTCTATCTCAATCACAGAGAATCATATGCAGCACTGAAGGACAAAGCATATTAATATTAGGTATCATTTGATCAGAGATAACTTTGAAAAGGGATTAATCAAACTACTCAAAGTTAACACAAATGGACAATATGCTGATCTGTTCACCAAAGCTTTTGATGAGCAATGATTTAAATATCTTGTATCAGCTATTGGGATGATTAACTTTGAATAGCTTTTCTTAACACTTAATTATATTTATATCTAAAACTTGTGTGTCCTAAGTTATCTATTTTATCACCTTCATAAGCCCTTGTTTTCTTTGGAAGAAAATCTTTTCAAAAGACTTTTCTTAGATTTTTGAAAATCTTGATCTCTTCGGAAGATTTAAAATTACCTTCGGAAGAATATGTCTTAGTAAACAAATAATTGCTTTAGTAATTTTACCTTTAGAAGAAATTTCTAAAATATCTCCTGAAGCTTAAAATCAACTTAAGTACTTTGTATGTTTTCAAAGAACAAGTTTCTTCCGAAAGCAATTTACCTTCGGAAGTATTTATTCTCCTTAGAATAAAAATCTCTGAGTGTAAATTCTCTTCCTAAGCAAAATTCTCAAAAATCTTTGAAATATCTTCCAAAGCCAATTTGCCTTCGGAAGCTTTTTCTTCAGAACTTCTGTAGCAAATAACCTATGGAAGATTTCTCGACTTCCAAGAAAACTAATTTTTGGGCAAAAGTAAACTACTTTTCAGAGGTGGGACCGACATCCGGATTTCAAAGTTTATCCTCTTTTATTAACTTTGTCTCAAATCCTTTACACATAAATGCCCAACAGTTCCCCCCTCTTTCACTATCTTCCTAAATTACACTATTCCTTAAAACTAAATTCTCCCAAACTGCCTTTGTTCTTCATCTTTCTTCATCCTTAATTTTCTAAAATGGCCAACCTAAACCGCAGAAACAACCCAGATTTCTCCATGCAACTTCACAGGCAACACAACCAGGTTGCTCTGTTAAGCTTTGAGAAAGATGAAAGTTTCTCAGAGATTTGCTGTTTCTTAGCTCTATCAAACTACTTCACCTCCCTAACCATTGATCCTACTCTCTATGAGGATCATCTTCTTGAATTTTGGAAGACCTGCCAAGAGGTCATTATGGATGGGGAGAAGGCACTGCCTGCCACAGTGCAAGGGAGGACAATCTTCATCACTCCGGCCATCATCAACACTAACTTGCAGCTGGATGATGAAGAAGTTGGGTTGTCCTTCCCAAAGGAAGCTGTAAATCATTCCTTTGAGAAGATGCGCTATGAGGGAGATTTCTCTGTAAAGACCTTCAATAAAGGGAAGGTCTCATCCTAATGGAAATACCTTCATGTGGTTATCCACATTCTGTCAAACAAGCATGGAGGGTGGGACCAGATTCCTGAGGATCTCTCCTTCATAGTACATGGAATGGTTCAAGGGGTCAAGTTCAGGTACTCTCAGTTTGTTTATACAAATTTGCTTGCTAACTTGGACTCCTTAGAGTATTATATGTTTCCTAGATACGTTCAACACATTCTTAACTGTGAACTGGGCTCAAAGTTGAGGGAAACTGATAATATTCTTAAATTGGGACAGATGAAGCCCGACATCTTTAAAATTATAAAGAAGCCAACTGTAGGCTTCTCTGGGGTAGAAACAACCCTTGTCCCAAAAATGTTAGAACTCATTTCTCAAGGTGACAACCCAGCAACACAAGCTAGTGTTGAACCCACACCTTCTACCTCCCAACCACCAAAAAGGCCACAAGTCACCCTCACCTACCAAAGAAAATCCAAACGAACCCCCGCTCAAGCTATTGAGTCTGTACTGGCCCCCATATACTCACCCATATAGGAGGAAGTGGATACTAGAGCTCCCACTTCCCCTGAGGAGCAAACCACTCCCATCTCTTCAACAATCAGGGATGAGGTTCCTCATCCTCACCCTGATGAGCTCATAAGCCAAACTTCCTTAACCACTCACTCTGAGTCTCAACACTCAAGTGAATAACCTTCAGGGGACAGTTACCATCCCTAGCCTTTAGACTTAAATCAACCCATTCCCAACCTCTCATTCTATACTGATGAAGACTTAGGTTTCAGTGGGTACCATGAGTCTCTCTACTCTTCCCCTACTCAAAGAGAGATGAGTACTCCTGAGTCTCCTTTGTCTAGCCCACATCAGTCACCTATCACTGAGGTGGATACATCTGAACCTGTTCAGGATATCCATATGGAAGAGGCTCTCACTTCTGCAAGTGATTACATCATTAAGACCTCAACCATCGCAACTCAGACCATTGACACCTCAATTGAGGATGTCAATGTGCAGAGGAAATCTAGCAGCCAAGAACCTGAGGCTGGTGGTGAGAGAGAGGACTTTGGTCCAATCATATTATCCCCCAATGAGTATTCTGATGAAGACGAGGGGAATCTGAGACTAAAGGTGCAAAAATTGTCAAAAACATGCTCCTATTTAGTCTCTAAGGTTAGTCACCTTGAATCTCAGGTGACTACCCTGCATAATAGGGTCAATGATCGGCAACTTGAGATATCTTATCTCAGGGAAAAACTAGCTGGGAGACCTTTAAGAGGAGCTCAACCACGAACACAATAACCTGTGAATGTGATTGACCTAACCTCTAGCTCACCTATGTAAGAGGGTGATGCTACCTAAAAGGGGGAGAAAGTCATTATAGTCACATAACCTGGGAGTTCTTTAGGGAGTATGGACATTGAGGATTCATAACTCTCACCTGCAACTGTGCATACTCAGCAACTTCCTTAAGTTCATATTAATGTGGACATTATAGACTCTGGTATTAGGAGTCTTTTTGAGGAAGGCATTCCAAGGGTTGTGTCATCTCCACCTTAAGGAACTTCAAACTACATTATTGGGTGGAGGTATGATGCTGATAACCATTCCATTAAAGACAACATCAATGATGTCACACACTCATTGGATCAAGTCAATCTTTATAAGTGTGCTGATGTGGAGGGTGAATCTTCTTTGCCAGATCAGAATTTTTCAAATGTAGATCCATTTAAGCAACTTGATGTGATCCCTCAGCTAAAGATCCACAAGTCTCATCCTACCACAAACATCATTGGAGATGTTGATTGATGGGTAAGAACAAGAGGACAAACCCATGAAGCAAATGTTTGTCTTCACTCTTGTTTCTTGTCCCAGATAGAGCCAAATAAAATTGATGAGGCTCTAAAGGATGGAAGTTGGGTTGAAGCTATGCAAGAGGAGCTGCTTCAATTCAAAAGGCAAAAGATGTGGAACCTATGTCCTCTTCCTCAAGGGAAGACTACCATAGGAACCAAATGGGTTTTTAGGAATAAGAAGGATGATAGAGGACATGTCATCAAGAACAAGGCAAGACTAGTTGTTCAAGGTTATACTCAAGAAGAAGGAATCGACTACACAGATGTTTTTGCTCCTGTAGCAAGACTTGAAGCTGTTAGAATATTCCTAGCTTTTGCTGCATCCAAGAACTTCAAGGTCTACCAACTTGATGTCAAGTGTGCTTTTTCTTTATTTGGTGATTGATGAAGAGGTGTATGTCAGACAACCACCTGGGTTTGCAGATCCTGATCATCCTGATTATGTCTGCAGGCTTGATAAAGCTCTTTATGGGCTGTACCAAGCACCAAGGAAGTGGTATGAAACTCTATCTCAGTATCTCTGTTAACATGGCTACAAAAAGGGTACTATAGATGGAACTCTCTTCATCAAAGGAACAGGAAATGACATAATGCTAGTTCAAGTATATGTAGATGATATTATCTTTGGGTCAACTAATCCAAAGCTCTACAAAGATATTGAGAAGCTGATGAAGGACATGTTTGAAATGAGTGCCATGGGGGAACTCAATTTCTTTCTAGGAATTCAATTGACGCAAGTTGAGAATGGCATCTTTATAAGTCAGTCAAAGTATGTACAATACATACTTAAATGATTCAACATGATTGATTATAAGGTTGCTAAGACACCTATAGCCAGAAATCACTCCCTTGGACCTGATCTTGAGGGGGAGTGTGTTGATGAACATCTCTACAGGGCAATGATTGGGTCTCTTATGTACCTCACAACTAGTAGGCCAGATATCATGTTTACTACATTCATTTGTGTAAGATACCAAGCCAACCCCAAGATGTCACACCTGGTCATGTCAAAATAATTTTAAGATGTCTCAAAGGTGCTCCATCACTTGGCCTTTGGTATCCAAAGAATTCTGACTTTAATCTGTATGCTTATACAGATAGTGACTATGGTGCTTGCAACATGATTGCAAAGTCTACATCAGGGGGATGTCAATTTCTTAGTGGAAGAGTAGTCTCTTAGCAATGCAAGAAATAATCCTGTGTGTCTGCATCAACCGCTGAGGCTGAATACATTGCTGCTGCAAGCTGCTGTGCTCAAGTGCTTTGGATTCAAAATCAAATGCTAGACTATGGATTCAACTTTAAAGAGACTCCCATCCACATAGACAACAACAGTTCTATCTCAATCACAGAGAATCCTATGCAGCACTGAAGGACAAAGCATATTAATATCAGGTATCATTTGATAAGAGATAACTTTGAAAAGGGATTAATCAAACTACTCAAAGTTAAAACAAATGGACAATATGTTGATCTGTTAACCAAAGCTTTTGATGAGCAATGATTTAAATATCTTGTATCAGCTATTGGGATGATTAACTTTGAATAGCTTTTCTTAACACTTAATTATATTTATATCTAAAACTTGTGTGTCCTAAGTTATCTATTTTATCACCTTCATAAGCCCTTGTTTAATTTGGAAGAAAATCTTTTCAAAAGACTTTTCTTAGATTTTTGAAAATCTTGATCTCTTCGGTAGATTTAAAATTACCTTGAGAAGAAATTTATGTCTTAGTAAACAAATAATTGCTTTAGTAATTTTACCTTTGGAAGAAATTTCTAAAATATCTCCTGAAGTTTAAAATCAACTTAAGTACTCTGTATGTTTTCAAAGAACAAGTTTCTTCCGAAGGCAATTTACCTTCGGAAGTATTTATTCTCCTTAGAATAAAAATCTCTGAGTGTAAATTCTCTTCCTAAGCAAAATTCTAAAAAATCTTTGAAATATCTTCCAAAGCCAATTTGCCTTCGGAAGCTTTTTCTTCAGAACTTCCGTAGCAAATAACCTTCGGAAGATTTCTCGACTTCCAAGAAAACTAATTTTTGGGCAAAAGTAACTTTGTCTCAAATCCGGATTTCAAAGTTTATCCTCTTTCATTGACTTTGTCTCAAATCCTTTTCACATAAATGCCCAACAAATCCCCCCTCTTTCACTATCTTCCTAAATTACACTATTCCTTAAAACTAAATTCTCCCAAACTGCCTTTGTTCTTCATCTTTCTTCATCCTTAAGCTTCTAAAATGGCCAACCTAAACCGTAGAAACAACCCACATTTCTCCATGCAAATTCACAGGGAACACAACCAGGTTGCTCTGTTAAGCTTTGAGAAAAATGAAAGTTTCTCAGAGATTCGCTGTTTCTTAGCTCTATCAAACTACTTCACCTCCCTAACCATTGATCCTACTCTCTATGAGGATCATCTTCTTGAATTTTGGACGACCTGCCAAGAGGTCATTATGGATGGGGAGAAGGCATTGCTTGCCACAGTGCAAGGGAGGACAATCTTCATCACTCCGGCCATCATCAACACTAACTTGCAGCTGGATGATGAAGAAGGTGGGTTGTCCTTCCTAAAGGAAGCTGTAAATTATTCCTTTGAGCAGATGGGCTATGAGGGAGATTTCTCTGTAAAGACCTTCAATAAAGGGAAGGTCTCATCCTAGTGGAAATACCTTCATGTGGTTATCCACAGTTTGTCAAACAAGCATGGAGGGTGGGACCAGATTCCTGAGGTTCTCTCCTTCATAAACATGGAATGGTTCAAGGGGTCAAGTTCAGGTACTGTCAGTTTGTTTATACAAATTTGCTTGCTAACTTGGACTCCTTAGAGTATTATATGTTTCCTAGATACGTTCAACACATTCTCAACTGTGGACTGGGCTCACAGTTGAGGGAAACAGATAATATTCTTAAATTGGGACAGATGAAGCCCGACTGTAAGGCCCCGTTCCCGGGAAGCCTCACAGTTGGTTAATCATAGCATAAAATCAGTTTAATAATAAAACATTGCAGCGGAAATAATTAGTCATTCATTTAAAACTTAGAAACCATATTGTACTCATACATTTTTCCTTTAATTTCAAACAAAACATGTTACTTGTTCTTAAATTACAATAAAGATTTCATAAATAATAATGCCATCCATAGCTCCCCAAGTAGCTCCGTGTGCCATCCTCAGCCTCAGCGTTTACCTGCCATCCTCAGTCACCTTTAGATAATATAAGAAAATATAAACTTTATCCTTTCATATAATGACCATGCATACATCATAGTATATAACATTACATGCATCATAATAAGCATGTTTATTATCTTTCATTCTTCCATTATCTTTCATTATCTTTCACTTTCATCATAAACGAGATTGCACAAAGCAAGAGCTCCATGTTGATCGACAACAAATGTCAATCCCTGTCGGTACACATGAAACGGTAGCTAACCCCCGACAGTTGATCCACACTGCAAGGCACATAGCCCGCTCATGAATACAGATCCATCATCATACATCAGACTCACATAAGTGAAGTCTATCATAGTGCTTGCAAGACTTTTCATCGTCAAACGTGCCCGGGGGTAACATTCATTAAGTTTCGCTTTTCATTAATATCATCTTCCACTTTAATATATAATACTTAACTTATTAAGTACACAACATACCAAGTACTAGTCATCACAAAACATAACCGATCCGCCGCGAGACAGCGGGGGTTCGGGGGCGGCAGCCCCTGACAGCGGGGTCCTAGGGGCAGCAGCCCCTAGTGGGGTCCAAGGGGCAACGCCCCTGGTTGAAAAAAAATCGTTCTCCCAGTTAAAACCCCTTAAAATCTTGGTCATTTAAAAACGTAAATTTAGTATGCATAATAGCCCCAAAACATGGAAAACTTATAAATAGGGGATCTAGAACTCACTTGGATACCACGAATAACCTCTAGACTAAGCTTTCTAGGCTAGGATCCCACTACACAACCTGCAGACAAGTTAACACTCTAAAGGGTTAATTTCTGCCTAAATTCGCTGCTAATTTCGCTGCAAGATCAGCAATTTCGCAGCTAGGTTCGCCAACAGTTTCGCTGCTAGTTTCACCAGCAGTTTCGCTGCTAGTTTCGCTAGCACCTTCGCTGGGCAGTTTCGCTGGCATCTTCGCTGCCAGTTTTGCTGCCAGTTTCGCCCAACTTTCGTTGGAAAAACATGTCTGCGAAACTACCTGCGAAACTATAGTTTCGCAGGAAGATCCACAGTTTCGCTGATTGAATATGCAAATTCGCTGGATGAACATACAGTTTCGCAGATCGCATAAAAATTACGAACCAGTCCGTTTTTAACCCAAAATCATAACTTTTTACGTCCAATCTCTTAGTTTATCATCCATGAGGCTAAATCTAAGCTTTATACATGTTTTCATACGTAAAAATGTGACCTTTATGCGATTCTTTGCAACTTTTCAAAACCCAAAACCCTAGAATCCGGGTTTGATCTACAGAAGGGTTTAGAGGTCGATTCTTACCTGGATTTGTTGCTCCTTTCTTAGATCTTGATGCTCCAACACCCAGATCTTCAATCTCTTCATCTTGGAAGCTTCAAATCTTGAGTTTTCTTCACTTTCTCTCTCTACTTTCTCTCTCTATGAATTTTGGTGGCTAGGGTTGTAATGATGGAGATGGAGGCTGATTTGGGTAGGTTAAGGGCTGATTATGGGCCTTAATCACTTAGGCTCTTGCCCATAAACCCAATTTGGCCCATAACCCATTTCCTTCTTTTATTAAATACCCATTATTTAAGCCCATTATCCTTAATGACTCGTTTCTACTTTTCGGGGTGTTACACCGACATCTTTAAAATAATAAAGAAGCCAACTGTAGGCTTCTCAGGGGTAGAAACAGCCCTTGTCCCAAAAACGTTATAGCTCATTTCTCAAGGTGACAACCTAGCAACACAAGCTAGTGTTGAACCCACACCTTCTACCTCCCAACCACCAAAAAGGCCACAACTCACCCTCACCTACCAAAGAAAATCCAAACGAACCCCTGCTCAAGCTATAGAGTCTGTGCAGGCCCCCATATACTCACCCATACAGGAGGAAGTGGATACTAGAGCTCCCACTTCCCCTGAGGAGCAAACCACTCCCATCTCTTCAACAATCAGGGATGAGGTTCCTCATGCTCACCCTGATGAGCTCATAAGCCAAACTTCCTTAACCACTCACTCTGAGTCTCAACACTCAAGTGAACAACCTTCAGGGGACAGTTACCATCCCTAGCCTTTAGACTTAAATCAACCATTTCCCAACCTCTCATTCTATACTGATGAAGACTTAGGTTTCAGTGGGTACCATGAGTCTCTCTACTCTTCCCCTACTCAAAGAGAGATGAGTACTCCTGAGTCTCTTTTGTCTAGCCCACATCAGTCACCTATCACTGAGGTGGATTTTTCTGAACCTTTTCAGGATATCCATATGGAAGAGGCTCTCACTTCTGCAAGTGATTACATCATTAAGACCTCAACCATGGCAACTCAGCCCATTAACACCTCAATTGAGGATGTCAATGAGCAGAGGAAATCTAGCAGCCAAGAACCTGAGGCTGGTGGTGAGAGAGAGGACTTTGGCCCAATCATCTCATCCCCCAATGATTATTCTGATGAAGATGAGGGGAATCTGAGACTAAAGGTGCAAAAATTGTCAAAAACATGCTCCTATTTAGTCTCTAAGGTTAGTCACCTTGAATCTCAGGTGACTACCCTGCATAATAGGGTCAATGATCGGCAACTTGAGATATCTTATCTCACGGAAAAACTAGCTGGGAGACCTTTAAGAGGAGCTCAACCACGAACACAAGAACCTGTGAATGTGATTGACCTAACCTCTAGCTCACCTATGTAAGAGGGTGTGCTACCTAAAAGGGGGAGAAAGTCATTACAGTCACAGAACCTGGGAGTTCTTCAGGGAGTATGGACATTGAGGATTCACCATTCTCACATGCAACTGTGCATACTCAGCAACTTCCTCAAGTTCATATTAATGTGGACATTATAGACTCTGGTATTAGGAGTCTTTTTGAGGAAGGCATTCCAAGGGTTGTGTCGTCTCCACCTCAAGGAACTTCAAACTACATTATTGGGTGGAGGTATGATGCTGATAGAAGAGCCCTCATTCTTCACAGAGTTCAAGGGCAGCAAGAAGTATTCAACTTTCAGACCTTGAACACTATGAAGGTCTTGACCTGATCAACATGCCACTTGTCAACCCAAGTCAATCAAGACAAGCTGACAGGTTAGCACTCCGGATTCAAGACAGAGTTACTGAACATTCAACCTTAGAAGGAGAAAAGGCAATCAGGTAATGTCATTGGTCAACTGGATGCTGAGGCAGACCCTGAGATTAGCTTCAAAGGGAAAACCTTAGCTTAAGGCCCAATGTTAGAGCCTGAGAGCCCTGTCACACCAACAACTGCTTCAGAAATTCATTCCCTTAGTGAAACACCTGCTGGTGAAGGTGTCTCACAACCTCTTTTTGGCCAGAGCTTGGATGCTACACCAAGAAATGAAGGCCAAAGCTCTTTCCACTCTGTGTCACAAAGGTCTGTGGGTGATAAAGGGAAAAGGATTCTAACTCATGAGGAGATTGAGGAGGAGGAGAGAGAGAGAGAGGAAGAGGAAGCTAAGGGGAGAAAGTTCCTCTAGGTCTTCAGGCTTTATGCAAGCTACAATCATGGCTGCCCCCAGACCAAACACTCAAGAAGATGAGTTGAGGGCAGTCAGGATTACTTACCTACAGACTAGGAACTATGACATAGATGAGATTATATCTCTCCCCTTAGAGAAATTAAATGAACTGGCTGACATGGAAGTGTCAAGAGAGATGAAGGAAGCAAAGGATGCAAGGCTACTTCTCCAATTCAAAGAGGAGAAAAGACAGAAAATGTTATACAAGCATGCTCCAACTCTCTCCCTAGTTCAAGAAAGCCTTGTGCAAGAGGATGTGGCAGCTACACAATCAGGTAAACAAGGAAACAGATAGGCAAAACATGATCAACTACCTGAGTGCCACAGGTCTCTACCAGGCATCTGCACTTCTTCCCTTGTCCTTTGAGTACATTGAGTTTGAGTATCTCAAGCAGCTTGAACTTCAAGTGCTCAAAGAACAAAAGGCAACAAAGAAAAAGATGAGGGAAGATGCTGCAAAGTCAAGAGCCATCATCCAAAAGAGTATGAAGAAGTCTGCTGACAGACAAAGGATGATGAGCTTCTTGAAGCTGTATGGATTCTCCGGAAGGAGACTTGGCCCTATGTCTCTATCCACAATGGATGAGCATATCAGGGTAATCAAGTAGAAGATTAAGAGTGGAGAGCTGATTGACTTACACTCCCCTCCAAGTCAAATCCCACCGGAAGTGGAGGTTAAGGTTGAACAACCTGAGACAACACAACCTAGACCTCCTGCTAAGCCTCAGCAAGCTTCATCTTCTGATCCACAGTAGGGTCAAACTCCCTCTCCTTCTGAACCAGTGAGGGAGGAACACCCAACTGAGAAAGACAAGGATGATCAACAAGGTGCTGCAGACCAGTCTTCTCAATTGAAGTCTTCTAAGAGGAAGAAGAGGATGGCTTCCAAACCAAAGTTAAAGAAGAAGAAGCCTGAATCATCCACCTCTACACCTAAGGCCGAGTCAGATCAACCTGAGGAAGTTCATGAAGAGGCAGCCCAATCAACTCCAATTCAAGTGGTTCCTCTTGCAGCTGAGAGACCCATCTTATCCTGGACCTTCACTACTAATCTAGAGAGATGGCATGTGATCAGAGATCAAGGTGTTGAGAATGTCTATACATGGCAAGATATAATAAACTTACCTCTGTATGATCTCTATGAGATGAGAAGATATTATGAGAGTCTGAGTGATCGTGACCATCTGATGAAGAAGGGTATGGTCATCATCATCCTGAAGACTACCAACATCTGAAGATCTTCTAAATATTTTGGTAGCATCAGCCTAGGGGGAGTTTGTAAGGATTTCTATAAGTCTGATGCAGCCAAAACATCCAAAGTCTCTCTGCATGCATGCACTAAAGAACAGAAGTAGAAATGCTTAGGAAGTTTTACACCATGCACTAGAAATATTCTAAGTGTAAAAACTTTCGAAGCCAAGACCAACATCTTCCGAAGCCAAAAGTGAAGTCTTCCGAAGCTTCAAAGACGAACTCTTTCGAAGCCAAAGAGTGAAGACAGATTTCTTCCTGAGACTTATAGAGATATGCCTTTATCTAATGTACTTTACCATAAAGCTGGACCACCTTTCAGCTGCTACTCTATAAAGTCACCAACTTACATGAGCTGGTGAAAATTTCCATGCTTTTGGTAAGTGTACATTGAGGTCTTGAGTCCATGCTTTCTACTTTATGTACTTTTATCCTTTTTGTAATATATTAGGATGTGAGCTATGGCATGTCATAGTCACTAGTCAAAAGGCAGATCTGCCTTTTGACTCTACATTTGATTTTGTAATTGTCTAGTCAATTCTATCCAGCTAGCCTTCAAAGTATGGCCGGTTGTAGGATGTAGTATATGTATCTCAAGTACTTGTAACTTTCCTTCATGCTTTGTAACATTTGTAATAGAACTTGAGAAGCAATATACAGCATTCTTGAAAACAAACTACTTGTGTTTTTGCCATCTTGTTCTGTCTCATATTTACTTGTGTTCTTAGCATCTTTCTTTAACATGTAAACCAGTTCCTTGTTTGATTTGTTAAGTGTTCTAAGCAACTCTCCTCTTTGTGTTGTTGTGTTGTAAGTGCATACCCTTCACCGGTCCTGCAATAACATACTCTTTACTTAGCATGAGTGCATTGTTCTCAGGCCCGGGGTGGTCATTCCTCATGAGCATATCCTGCTCAGAGCCCCCCAGGAAAGGGAACATGTACAAAATGGATTTGCAAGAAACATCTCCCTCTGGAGAAGTTTCATGCTTTCTATCTAAAGCAAATAGTGATGAGTCTTTCCTCTGGCATAAAAGAATGTACCATGTAAACTTTAAAAACATAAATAAATTAATTAAGAATGATTTGGTAACTAGAATGCCAAAGAAAGAGTTTACAAGTGATGACCACATTGTTGCATGCCTGAAGGGGAAGCAACACACGGTATCTCACAAGCCAAAGGAAAGAAACTCCATCACTACTCCCCTAAACTTATTACATATGGAACTCTTTGGCCCCACCAGTGTAATGAGTCTAAGAAGGACCTCTTATTGTTTTGTGATCATAGATGACTTCACAAGATTCACTGGGGTCTTCTTTCTTGGAACTAAGGATGAGACTCCTGAGATTCTGAATAATTTCATCTTAAAGATTAAGAATCAATGTGATCACAAGGTCAAAACCATAAGATATGATCAAGGAACTAAATTCAAGAACCAAATCCTTAATACATTTTGTGATGAAAAAGGTATTACAAGACAATATAGTGCTCCTAAGACTCCTCAGCAAAATGGTGTTGCTGAGAGAAGAAACAGAACACTAATTGAAGCTGCAAGAACTATGTTGTCTGACTCTAAACTGCCTATCACCTTCTGGGCAGAGGCAGTGAACACTGCTTGCTATGTGCAAAACAGAGTTGTAGTAGTTAAGACACATGGTAAGACTCCTTATGAACTTTGGCACAAGAGAAAATCTTTCATTGGTTTTCTCAAGTCATTTGGATGTCCTTGCACCATCTTGGGTACCAAAGATCAAATTGCCAAGTTTGTTGAGAAATCAGATGATGGACACTTTATTGGATACTTTTCTCAAGCTAAGACTTATAGATTATACAATCTCAGAACTAGAGTAGTTGAGGATTCAGCCATGGTGGCTTTCAATGAGCACACTCCCAGTGTGAAAGGTTTTGGTCCTGATTGGCTATTTGATCTTGATTTAGTTACCAACTGTTTTAACAAATCTTGTGAGCATGTTTCAGGATCCATAGATATACTACCTACAGGTGATCCTGACCCAAGTTTTGAGGTGAGAAGACCTTCAAGCTACACAACTTCAGCTCCAGTGGTAACTAATCCTGCAAATGAAGTTTCTACCAGCACATCAATGACAAATCCTGCTGATATCTCTTGGGGGCCTTCAAATTCCAGCTTAGAGGCAAAAACTCAGATGAAGGAGCTTCAAAAGTAGGAGAAAATGGTGGTGGTGAAAGTGATCAAGAATTCCTTGATGCTGACAACCACTCCATTAAAGACAACATCAATGATGTCACATACTCATTGGATCAAGTTGTAAGGCCCCGTTCCCAGGATGCTTACAGCTGGTAAATCATCGCACATAAAACATATAATTTTATTAACTTGAAGAAAGATCGCAATGGAAACATTAAAACAACATTTCATTTCATCATAAAAGCATTTGCAAAATAATACATCGTTATTAAATCACAAAATACTTGTTGCATTACATCACAAAAGCATTATAAATATGGATGTCATCTAAAATGAGCCGAGTAGTCGTCCCGTACCATCCTCAGCAACCTTACCTGCCAACTTGAAACACATAAAAGTCAGCATTGCTGAGTGAGTTCTAGTTTTAAACTAAAACATACTTTAATTCGTTTAAAACCATTCTTCACAATCGTACGTGATCATGCACTATACTTACACATAGATAATATCATTATTATCTTCCTCATTCGTTCGTTAACTTCATTATTTACTTTCATTTGTACGTTCATCTTTACTTCTTTACATTCCATTCGAAACTATGAACTTTACCCCACCGTCATGCATAAAGCGTGTACTGGGCCGAGGTCTATCATAGACCCCCATACATTGCACCCGGTGGCCTGACCACAGTACTAGGGTAAATTCAGGTGTACCATTGTCATGTGCTATACCCCACCGTCATGCATAAAGCGTGTACTGGGCCGAGGTCTATCATAGACCCCCATACATTGCGCCCGGTGGCCTGATCACAGTACTAGGGTAAGCGACAAAGGTTCCATCAAATGGTCAATCACAAAGAAAGACCCCGATGTGCATCCTTCTAGGGTAGCTATCCCACACACCGTTGAACTAACACTCTTCATTGAGTGTGTTTCTCTATACCGTGCTTGCAAGACTTTCTTTACTATTATTCATTCATTAAAGCATGCACTCTTCCATTTCATTACGTTCCTCTTTTCATTATCTTCCGCTTTACGTTACATAATACTTTTCATTTCATTCATTAGTCATTCAACGTAAAACCATGGAAAATAATCATACAAAATAGGAACATAAACATACATCATCACCATACAGGGCATCATCATACATTCATAGCATACACCATACATTCCATCATACATCAATCATACATCACATACACAATCACATAAGCATCAATCATACATCATACATGCCCAACATATCATCTATGACCTCAAAAGTCAACTTACATAAACCCCTGGGAATCTCCTAAGTCAAAGCCTACATTTTATCATTTTCTCCCAAGAATCAGATAATAAACTAAGTTCTTCCGGGTGCATGAGCCCTATTTGGGCGTATGGACACCACTCAGTCGCATGGCCATTCCAGGCGCATGAGGACACTTAGGCGTATGGACACTATGGGCGAATGGACACTTATGCGTATGGAGAGCTTCCATACGCATGAACACTTAGGCGTATGGACCCTCAGTCGCATAGCCTTCAGTCGCATGACTTTCAGTTGTGTGACCTTTAGTCGCATGACCATTCGGCCGTATGGCCTTCAGTCACATAACCTTCAATCGCATGCCTTTCAGGCGCATGAACTTTAGTCGCATGACTTCCATGCGTATGACCCTCAGTCGCATGGCACCCATGTGCATGGACCTCAGCCGCATGCCTTTCGGCCGTATGGCCTCCAGTCGCATGCCATTCGGACTCATGGCTCCCTGTCGCATGAGCCCTAAGTCTTCTTCGAACCTAATCTGCAATTTTCAGCCTCCAAACCCTCTCAAACCTGTTTTAAGCTCAAATCAACCATCCTAAACCTTAGAAACACCTACCACAACACCATTCAAGCACACCAAGCCCGAAATCAAACCCCACCCGAAACACACACATACACATACATACGGGTTCAAAACCCAATACTTCAAAACGATTTTGCTATGTGTTCCAGCCCCAAAATCAGTCAACATGTAAAAGAGGGGTCCTAAAACTCACATTAACAACCCCTTCGAGTATAGCTTCACACTAACCCGCTTGCCTTTGACTTTTGCACTCGATTCTTCGAAACCCTAGCTTTTTGCTCTTTCTTCTCCCTCTCTTCTCCTGGCCGAATGAAATGGTGAATGGGAGAGGGGTGTGGGCAGCCATGCCCTTTTATACACCCACTCTTCCAAGGATTTTCCCGTTTTCGCAAGATTGGTCCCTTAACTTGGACTTTATTTCTTTTCTTTCTTTTTCTTCTTTCTTTGGCTTTAAAGGAAAATAACCGGGTGTTACAAGTCCACCCCCCTTATATAGGTTTCATCCCCGAAACCTATTATTCATCGAACAAATATGGGTAATGCTGTCTCATCTCCTCTTCAGTCTCCCATGAAGACTCAGATACCTTCATGTGCTTCCACTATACACGCACAAGAGGAACCACTTTATTTCTCAACCTTTTCTCTTTACGATCAATGATCGCGCTTGGTTGCTCCATATAATTGAGCCGTTCATCTACCTCGATATCTTCTAGTGGTATAATCATATCTTCTTCTGCTAAACATTTCCTCAAATGAGATACATGGAATGACAGATGAATTCCACTTAACTCCTCTGGTAATTCTAGTCTATAGGCCACCTCTCCTACTCGAACAATGATTCGGAAAGGCCCTATGTATCTCGGGCTCAACTTGCCCCGCTTTCTGAACCGAATGATACCCTTCCAAGGAGAGACTTTCAACATAACTCTATCACCCACCTGGAACTTAATCGGTCTACGTCTTTTATCAGCATACGACTTATGTCTATCTTTGGCTGCCTTCATAAAGGCTTTAATCCTTTCTAGCTTCTCAGGTGTAGCCTCGATCACCTCGACGCTCTCTAACTCCTTCTGACCAATGTCACCCCAACAAACAGGAGTTCTACATATTCTACCATATAATATCTCATAAGGAGGCATACCAATACTGGCATGATAACTGTTGTTATATGAGAACTCAGCTAACAGTAAGTGGTCATCCCAACTTCCTCCAAAATCAATGACGCATGCCCGAAGCATATCCTCCAGCGTCTGAATCATCCTTTCTGATTGACCATCCGTCTGAGGATGATAAGTCGTGCTAATATGTAACCTCGTCCCATCGCGTCGTGGAATTTCTTCCAAAATTTAGATGTAAACCGGGTGTCACGATCAGACACAACAGACACCGGCACACCTGACGAGTTACAATCTCTTTGATGAACAGATCCGCCAACCTCTCGGATGAATATGTCTCGCGGATCGGTAGGAAGTGAGCACTCTTCGTTAAACGGTCAACAATCACCCACATAGCATCATACCCTCGCGCAGTACGTGGCAGCTTCGTAATAAAATCCATGGTGATGTGCTCCCACTTCCACTCCGGTATATCCAAAGGTTGGATCTTCCCATACGGCTTTTGGTGCTCGGCCTTCACTTGTAAGCAAGTAAGGCATTTGCTCACATACTCCAGCACATCACGCTTCATACCCGGCCACCAATAATCTTTCTTCATGTCCTGATACATCTTTGTAGCACCGGGATGAATAGAGTATCGAGTCATAGGAGCTTCATCCATGATCTTCACACGTCGATCCCCAAAACGAGGAATCCACATCCGCCCGAATCGGGTTCTAACGCCGAGTGTGTTTTCACCCAACTCCGCAACCAGACCTCTCATTCTTTCGGAGTTAAGATGATCTTCTTTCAACGCCTCGTCTTGAAACTCCTTGACGTGCATCATCACATCAGAGGTCATAATCAGTTAGTAAGCCTTCACCCGAATCGACTCGGGTCTCTCTTTTCGGCTAAGGGCGTCTGCCTCTACGTTGGCCTTGCCCGGATGGTAATGGATCTTGCAATCATAATCCTTTATGAGCTCCAGCCATCGCCTCTGCCTCAGCCTCATATTCAAGTCCTTCTGCTTGAAAAAGTACCTCAAGCTTTTGTGGTCAGTGAATATGGTGCACTTCGCCCCATATAGGTAGTGTCTCCAAATCTTTAACGCGAAGACCATGGCTGCTAGCTCCAAATCATGAGTAGAATAGTTAACCTCATGAACTTTCAATTGTCGGATGCGTAAGCTATAACCTTTCCTTGCTGCATTATTACGCAACCCAACCCCGAGTAAGAAGCATCTGAATAGACCACCAAGTCCTCGCTTCCTTCGGGTAATGACAAGACAGGAGCTTGAGTCAACCTTGCCTTCAACTCCTCAAAATCCTTCTCTTAAACTTGACCCATACAAACTTCACATCCCTACGGGTCAGCCTAGTCAATACACATCCTCGTGCTTCCGTCCTTATTCTTCGCAGACAAGACCGTAGCATCTCAAGGAGAGATACTCGGTCAAAGGAACCGCTTATCGAGCAACTCCTGCAGTTGCTCCATCAATTCCTTCATCTTAGAGGGGGCTAAACGCTATAGCGCCTTAGAAACAGGTTGGGCACTGGGTATCGAATCTATCTGGAACTTGATCTCACGATCTGGTGTTACACCTTGTGAATCTTCCGAGAACACATCGGGGAAGTCACACACAACCGGTACATCGGATAATTGTGGTGTTAATGTGTCTGCATCCTTCATATACGCCAAATAAGTACTACCTCAACGTCTCATGCACCTTCCCACCACCGCCATTGAAATCACCTTCGGAATTGTAGTGACTAAGTCACCGTAGATCGTCACTGAGCTACCATCACGCACTGTCAGTCCGACGATCTTCTTGCGACATACGATATTCGTCTCATACTCTTCCAACCAGTCCATTCCTAAGACTACATCCAAACCACCTAAGGTCATCGTAAATGGTCTAACAGAAAACTTATGACCTTCTTATGACCTTCTAATTCTATGTCACAGCCTTCTATCATCTCAGAAATCCCGGTAGACTTACCTACGGCAGTTTCTACATCAAAGGGCTCACCAATACTTCTACTCCTAATGGGCAACTAGCACAAAAGGTAGCAGAAATAAAACTCTTACTAGCACCAGAATCAAATAACACAGAAGCTAGAGTTTGGTTTACTAGAAACGTACATGACACAACATCGGGGTCCGTCCTAGCCTCCTCCTGAGTCATGGTGAAGACTCTGTGCTCGCCCTTTGCCCTTCAGTTCTTGTCGTCTTCCTTGCTCCAGAACTCTCTGCCCTTGGCTTCTTGCAGTCCTTGCTTATGTGACCCCTTTTGCCACAGTTATAACACTTCATCACCCCACAATCTCTTGCCAGATGACCGGGCCTCCCACATTTGAAGCAGAGGTTTGATCCCCACCTACACTCTTCTGTATGCTTCTTCCCGCAATTACCACAACTCTTTACCCCCATACTGGATGTGACCACATGTCGGTCATCCACCCTCGCAGCCTTGTTGTTTGGAGTGAAACTCCCACGTTCAACGCGCTTTCCTTTCCAATTCTTGTCGCTACTACCCTTCTTGTTAACTTCAATCACGGTCATCTCCTTCACCGCCCTAATTACCTCAGTCACCATAGACGGCAGAATCGTCTGCATAACCTGTTGAACTCCCTCAACCATAGCCTCTTTCAATGCGGTCCTCAGTTTAGCACTATCATCACCCCCTTCCGGGTGATGGATCTCAGGCTCTTCGAGTGCCATATTAGCAGCCCTAGTCATACTTCTCGTGACACGCGGTCCAACACCACGTCCACCACAACCTTTGCCTGGCGAAACCTTCGAAGATCTACCACCGGCCATCCTCTAAACACACTATAAGATTCAAACACTAACACGGTCATTCAAGGGAATAGCTCAGTTTATGTCAAGTATAGTAAGTCCCTAATTACAGTGGCCAGTTGTGATTAGCCACTTACTTTACTCTTCATACCCCAAGCATTTCCTATCCTGACTACATCAGTATCTAAATCTACTAGAGGCATATAAATCACATAACATGCGCACGTAATACCGATTAACATTAAGAAAATACCTGATGGCACGCAGCTACTCAGATTGGCATCCCTTCCCTTTCCGTCCCATTTTTAGTTTAAGTTAAGGTTTATTTTGAAAATTTACTCGTTTCACTTAAAATTTGGCTCTGATACCAACTTGTAAGACCCCGTTCCCGGGACGCTTATAGCTGGTAAATCATCGCACATAAAACATATAATTTTATTAACTTGAAGAAAGATCGCAGCGGAAACATTAAAACAACATTTCATTTCATCATAAAAGCTTTTGCAAAATAATACATCATTATTAAATCACAAAATAGTTGTTGCATTACATCACAAAAGCATTATAAATATGGATGCCATCCAAAATGAGCCGAGTAGCCGTCCCGTGCCATCCTCAGCAACTTTACCTGCCAACTTGAAACACATAAAAGTCAGCGTTGCTGAGTGAGTTCTAGTTTTAAACTAAAACATACTTTACTTTCGTTTAAAACCGTTCTTTACAATCGTTCGTGATCATGCACTATACTTACACATAGATAATATCATTATTATCTTCATCATTCATTCGTTAACTTCATTATTTACTTTCATTTGTACGTTCATCTTTACTTCTTTACATTCCATCCGAAACCATGAACTTTACCCCACCGTCATGCATAAAGCGTGTACTAGGCCGACGTCTATCATAGACCCCCATACATTGCACCCGGTGGCCTGACCACAGTACTAGGGTAAATTCAGGTGTACCATTGTCATGTGCTATACCCCACCGTCATGCATAAAGCGTGTACTGGACCGAGGTCTATCATAGACCCCTATACATTGCGCCCGGTGGCCTGACCACAGTACTAGGGTAAGCGACAAAGGTTCCATCAAATGGTCAATCACAAAGAAAGACCCCGGTGTGCATCCTTCTGGGGTAGCTATCCCACACACCGTTGAGCTAACACTCTTCATTGAGTGTGTTTCTCTATACCGTGCTTGCAAGACTTTCTTTACTATACTTCATTCATTAATGAATGCATTCTTCCATGTCATTACGTTCCTCTTTTAATTACCTTCTGCTTTACGTTACATAATACTTTTCATTTCATTCATTAGTCATTCAACGTAAAACCATGGAAAATAATCATACATAATAGGAACATAAACATACACCATCACCATACAGGGCATCATCATACATTCATAGTGTACACTATACATACCATCATACATCAATCATACATCACATACACCGTCATATAAGCATAAATCATACATCATACATGCCCAACATATCATCTATGACCTCAAAAGTCAAAGCCTACATTTACCCTTTTCTCCCAAGAATTAGATAATAAACGAAGTTCTTCCGGGTGCATGCGCCCTATTTGGGTGTATGGACACCACTCAGTCGCATGGCCATTCCAGGCGCATGAGGACACTTCGGCGTATGGACACTATGGGCGAATGGACGCTTATGCGTATGGAGAGCTTCCATACACATGAACACTTAGGCGTATGGACCCTTAGTCGCATAGCCTTCAGTCGCATGACTTTCAGTCGTGTGACCTTTAGTCGCATGACCATTCGGTCGTATGGCCTTCAATCGCATAACCTTCAATCGCATGCCTTTCAAGCGCATGAACTTCAGTCGCATGACTTCCATGCGTATGACCCTTAGTCGCATGGCACCCATGCGCATGGACCTCAGTCTCATGCCTTTCGGCGGTATGGCCTCCAGTCGCATGCCATTCGGACACATGGCTCCCAGTCGCATGAGCCCTAGCTGATGCAGAATGCAGTCTTCTTCGAACCTAATCTGCAATTTTTGGCCTCCAAACCCTCTCAAACTTGTTCTAAGCTCAAATAAACTATCCTAAACCTTAGAAACACCTACCACAACACCATTCAAGCACAACCAAGTCCCAAATCAAACCCCACCCGAAACACACACATACACATACATACGGGTTCAACACCCAATACTTCAAAACGATTTTGCTATGTGTTCCAGCCCCAAAATCAGTCAAAAACATGTAAAAGAGGGGTCCTAGAACTCACATTAACAATCCGTTCGAGTATAGCTTCACACAAACCCTCTTGCCTTTGACTTTTGCACTCGATTCTTCGAAACCCTAGCTTTTTGCTCTTTCTTCTCCCTCTCTTCTCCTGGCCGAATGAAATGGTGAATGGGAGAGGGGTGTGGCCAGCCATGCCCTTTTATACACCCACTCTTTCAAGGATTTTCCCGTTTTGGCAAGATTGGTCCCATAACTTGAACTTTATTTCTTTTCCTTCTTTTTCTTCTTTCTTTGGCTTTAAAGGAAAATAACCGGGTGTTACATAAGTCAATCTGGATAAGTATGCTGATGTGGCGGGTGAATCCTTATTACCAGATCAGAATTTCTCTAATTTAGATCTGTCTAAGCAACTTGCTATGATCCCTCAGCTAAGGATCCACAAGTCTCACCCTACTACAAATATCATTGGAGATGTTGATTCAGGGTTAAAAACAAGAGGACAAACCCATGATGAAAATGTTTTTCTTCACTCTTGTTTCTTGTCCCAGATAGAGCAAAAGAAGATTGATGAGGCTCTAAAGGATGGAAGTTGGGTTGTAGCTATGCAAGAGGAGCTGCTTCAATTCAAAAGGCAAAAGGTTTGGAACCTTTGTCCTCTTCCTCAAGGGAAGACTACCATAGGAACCAAATAGGTGTTTAGGAATAAGAAGGATGATAGAGGACTTGTCATCAAGAACAAGACAAGACTAGTTTTTCAAAGGTATACTCAAGAAGAAGGAATTGACTGCACAGATGTTTTTGCTCCTGTAGCAAGACTTGAAGCTGTCATGATATTCCTAGCTTTTGCTACATCCAAGAACTTCAAGGTCTACCAACTGGATATCAAGTGTGCTTTTCTCTATGGGGTGATTGATGAAAAGGTGTATGTCAGACAACCACCTAGGTTTATAGATCCTAATCATCCTGATTATGTCTACAGACTTGATAAAGCTCTTTATGGGCTGCACCAAGCACCAAGGAAGTGGTATGAGACTCTATCTCAGTATCTCTGCCAGCATGGCTACAAAAGGGTACTATTAATGGAACTCTCTTCATCAAAGGAATGGGGAATGACATAATGCTAGTTCAAGTATATGTAAATGACATTATCTTTGGGTCAACTAACCCAAAGCTCTACAAAGACTTTGAGAAGCTGATGAAGGATAGGTTAAAATGAGTGCCATGAGGGAACTCAATTTCTTTCTAGGAATTAAAGTGAAGCAAGTTGACAATTGCATCTTCATAAGTCAGTCAAAGTATGTACAAGACATAATTAAAAGATACAACATGACTGATTCTAAGGTTGCTAAGACACACATAGCCAGAAAACCACTCCCTTGGACCTGATCTTGAGGGGGAGTGTGTTGATGAACATCTCTACAGGGCAATGATTGGGTCTCTTATGTACCTCATAGCTAGCAGGCCTGATATCATGTTTGCCACATGTATTTATGCAAGATATCAAGCTAACCCCAAGATGTCACACCTAATCACTGTCAAGAGAATTTTAAGATATCTCAAATGTGCTCCATCACTTGGCCTTTGGTATCCAAAGAATTCTGACTTCAATCTGTATGCTTATACAGATAGTGACTATGGTGGTTGCAACATGACTGCAAAGTCTACATCTGGGGAATGTCAATTTCTTGGTGGAAGGATAGTCTTTTGGCAATGCAAGAAACAATCCTGTGTGTCTACATCAACTGCTGAAGCTGAATACATTGCTGCTGCAAGCTGCTGTGTTCAAGTGCTTTGGATTTAGAATCAGATGTTGGACTATGGATTAAACTTCAAGGAGACTCCCATCCACAGAGACAAGAACAATGCTATCTCAATCAGAGAGAATCTTGTGCAGCACTCAAGGACAAAAGACATCAACATCAGGTATCATTTGATTAGAGATAACTTTGAAGAGGGATTAATCAAACTAGTCAAAGTTAACACAATTGAACAATATGCTGATCTGTTCACCAAAGCTTTTGATGAACAGATATTCAAATATTTTGTATCAGCTATTGGGATGATTAACTTTGAGTAGCTTTGCTTAAAACTTAATCATATTATTTTAAAACCTGTGTGTCCTAAGTTGTCTATTTTATCACCTTCATTAACCCTTGTTCTCTTTGGAAGAAAAAATTCTTTTTAAAGACATTCCTTAGATTTTTGAAAAATTTTGATTTTTTTTATCCTTCGAAAGATTTATAATTACCTTCTGAAGAAATTAATGTCTTAGAAAACAAATAACTACTTCAGTAGATTTACCTTCGGAAAAATTTTCTTAATATCTTTCGAAGCTTAAAATTGACTTAAGTACTTATATGTTTTCAAAGAACAATTTTCTTCTGAAAGCAATTTACCTTCGGAAGTTTTCATTCTTCTTAGAATAAAAACTCTAACTAATAAATCTCTTCCGAAGCAAAATTCTCAAAAACCTTTGGAATATCTTTTGAAGCCAATTTGCCTTTAAAAGTTTGTCTTCAGAACTTTCGAAGCAAAATAACATTCGGAAGATTTCTCGACTTCTAAGAAAACTACTTTTTGGGCAAAAGTAAACTACTTTTCAGAGGTGGGACCGACATCCGGATTTCAAATTTTATCCTCGTTCATTAACTTTGTCTTAAATCCTTTTCACATAAATACCCAACGATTCCCCCCTCTTTCACTATCTTCTTCATCTGAACTCTTCCTATAACCTAAATTCACCCAAACCTCCGTTGTTCTTCACCTTCCTTCACCCTTAAGCTTCTCAAAATAACCAACCTAAACCGCAGAAACAACCCTGAATTCTCCATGCAACTTCACAGGCAACACAACCAGGTTGCTCTGTTGAACTCTGAGAAAGATGATAGTTTCTCAGAGGTTTGCCATTTTCTAGCTTTATCCAACTACTTCACATCCCTAACCATTGATCCTACTCTCTATGAGGATCATCTGCTTGAATTCTGGAAGACCTATCAAGAGGTCATCATGGATGGGGAGAAGGCATTGTCTGCCATAGTGTAGGGGAGGACAATCTTCATCACTCCAGCCATCATCAACACTCATCTTCAGCTGGAAGATTAAGAAGGTGAGTTGTCCTTTCCAAAGGAAGTTGTTAATCATTCCTTTGAGCAGATGGGCTATGGGGTGATTTCTCTGTAAAGACCTTCAGGAAATGGAAGGTCTCATCCCAGTGGAAATACCTGCTACATGTGGTTATCCACAGCTTGTCAAACAAGCATGGAGGGTGGGACCAGATTCCTGAGGATCTCTCCTTCATAGTGCATGGAATGGTTCTAGGGGTCAAGTTCAGGTACTCTCAGTTTGTTTATACAAATTTGCTTGCAAACTTGGACTCCTTAGAGTATTACATGTTTCCTAGATATGTTCAATACATTCTCAACTGTGAACTGGGCTCACAGTTGAGGGAAACATTTAATATTCTTAAATTGGGACAGATGAAGCCCGGAATCTTTAAAATCATAAAGAAGCCAACTGTAGGCTTCTCAGGGGTAGAAACAGCCCTTGTCCCTAAAATGTTAGAGCTCAATGCTCAAGGTGACAACCTAGCATCACAAGCTAGTGTTGAACCCACACCTTATACCTCTCAACCACGAAAAAAGACCACAAATCACCCTCACCTACCAAAGAAAGTCCAAACAACCCCTGCTCAAGCTAATGAGCTTGTGTAGGCCCCTATATACTCACCCATACAGGAGGAAGTGGATACTAGAGCTCCCACTTCTCTTGAGTAGAAAACCACTCCCATCTCTTCAAGGATCAGTGCTGAGGTTCCTCCTGCTCAGCCTGATGAGCTCACTAGCCCAACTGCCTTAAGCCTTCACTCTGAGTCTCAACACTCAAGTGAACAACCTTCAGGAAACAGTTACCATCCCTAGCCTTTAGACTTAAACCAACCCATTCCTAACCTTGAATTCTATTCTGATGAAGACTTAGGTTTCAGTGAGATCCATGAGTCTCTCTACTCTTCCTCTACTCAAAGAAAGATGAGTGCTCCTGAGTCTCCTATGTCTAGCCCACATCAGTCACCCATTACTGAGGTGGACCTCTCTGAACCTGTTTAGGAGATCCATATGGAAGAGGCTCTCACTTCTGCAAGTGATTACATCATTAAGACCTCAACCATGGCAACTCAGCCCATTGACACTTCAACTGAGGCTGTCAGTGAGCATAAGAAATCAAGCAGCCAAGAACTTGAAGCTAGTGGTGAGCGTGAGGACTTTGGTCCAATTCTCTCATCCCCCGGTGATTCTTCTATAGAAAATGAGGGGAATTTGAGACTAAAGGTGCAAAAACTATCAAAAACATTCACCTACCTAGTCTCTAAGGTTAGTCATCTTGAATCTCAAGTGACTACCCTACAAAACAGGGTGAATGATCAGCAACTTGAGATGTCTTATCTCAGGAAAAAAATAGTTGAAGACCTTTAAGGAGAGCTCAACCCAAAAAACACAAGAACCTGTGGATTTGATTGACCTAACTCCTAGCTCACCTATGCAAGAGGGTGATGCTACCAAAAAAGGGAAGAAAGTCATTGCAATCACAGAACTTGGGAGTTCTTCAGGGAGTATGGACATTGAGGACTCACTATCCTCACTTGCAATTGTGCATAATTAGCAACTTCCTCAAGTTCATATTGATGTGGACTCTCTAGACTTTTTCATTCAGAGTCTCTTTCAGGAAGGCATCCCAAGGGCTATGTCATCCCCACCCCAAGAAACTTCAAACTACATCATTGGGTGGAGGTATGATGCTGATAGAAGAGCCCTCATTCTTCAAAGAGTTCAAGGGCAGCAAGAGGTATTTAATTTTCAGACCTTGAACTACTATGAAGGTCTTGACCTTATCAACATGCCACTTGTCAACCCAAGTCAATCTAGACAAGTTGGCAAGCTGGCACAAAGGATTCAAGACAGAATTACTGAAGAGTTCAGCCTAAGAAGGAGACAAAGGCAATTAGGTAATGTCATTGGTCAACTGGATGTTGAGGCAGACCCTAAGATTAGCTTCAAAGGGAAAACCTTGACTGAAAGCCCAGTGATAGAGCCTGAGAGCCCTGTCACACCAACAACTACTTCAACAATTCAATTCCTCAGTGAAACACCTGCTGGTGAAGGTGTATCACAGCCTCTCTCTGGCCAGAGCTTGGATGCTACACCAAGCAATTTAGGCCAAAGCTCTCTTCACCCTGTGTCACAAGGTCTGTGGGTGATAAGGGGAAAAGGATTTTAACTCCTAAGGAGATTGAGGAGGAGGAGAGAGAGAGGAAGAGGAAGCTAAGGGGAGAAAGTTCCTCTGGGTCTTCAGGCTTCATGCAAGCTACAATCAAGGCTGCCCCCAGACCAAACACTCAAAATGATGAGTTGAGGGCAGTCAGGATTACTTACCTATAGACCAGGAACTATGACATTGATAAGATTATATCTCTCCCTTTAGAGGAACTCAATGAACTGGCAAACATGGAAATATCTAGGGAGAGGAAGAAAGTAGAGGATGCAAGGTTGCTCCTCCAAATCAAAGAAGAGAAGAGACAGAAAAGGCTGTACAAGCATGTTCCTACTCTCTCCCCAGTTCAAGAAAGTCCTGTGCACGAGAATATGGCAACTACACAAGAACCTCAGGTAGACAAAGAAACAGATAGGCAAAACATGATCAACTACCTGAGTGCCATAGGTCTCTACCAGGCATCTACACTTCTTCCCTTGTCCTTTGAGTACATTGAGTTTGAGTATCTCAAACAGCTTGAACTTCAAGTGCTCAAAGAACAAAAAGCAACGAAGAGAAAGATGATGAGCTTCTTAAAAAGGCTACAAAGTCAAGAGCCATCATCCAAAAGAGTATGAAGAAGTCTACTGACAGACAAAGGATGATGAGCTTCTTGAAGCTCTATGGATTCTTCGGAAGGAGACTTGGCCCTATTTCTCTATCCACAATGGATGAGCACATTAGGGTAATCAAGCAGAAGATCAAAAGTGGATAGCTCATTGACTTACACTCCCCTCCAACTCAAGCTCCTCCTGAAGTGGAGGTTAAGGTTGAACAACCTGAGACAACACAACCTGGACCTCATGCTGAGTCTCAGCAAGCTTCATCTTCTGATCCATAGCAGGGTCAAACTCCCTCTCCTTCTGAACCCGTGAGGGAGGAACACCCAACTGAGCAAGATAAGACTGATCAACAAGGTGCTGCAGGCCAGTCTTCTCAGTTAAAGCCTTCAAAGAGGAGGAAGAGGATGGCTTCTAAACCAAAGTCAAAGAAGAAAAAGAAGTCTGAATCATCCACCTCCAAGCCTCAGGGTGAATCAGATTAACCTGAGGAAGTGCGTGAAGAGGCAGCCCCATCAACTCCAATTCAAGTGGCTCCTCTTGCATCTGAGAGACCCATCTTATCCTAGACCTTCACAACTAATCCAGAAAGATGGCATTTGATCAGAGATCAAGGTGATGAAAATGTCTACACATGACAAGACTTATTCAACCTACCTCTGCATGATCTCTTTGAGATGAGAAGATACTATGAGAGTCTGAGTGATCCTGACCATCTAATGAAGAAGGGCATGGTCATCATCATGATGAGAACTATCAACAGCTGAAGATCTTCAAATGTTTTGGTAGCATCAGCCTAGGGGGAGTTTGTAAGGATTCCTATAAGTCTGATACAACCAAAACATCCAAAGTCTCTCTGCATGCATGCACTGAAGTACAGAAGTAGAAATGCTTCAGAAGTTTTAAACCATGCACTATAAATTATTCTAAGTGTAAAATCTTCCAAAGCCAAGACCAACATCTTCCGAAGCCAAAAGTGAAGTTTTCCGAAGCTTCAAAGACAAAGTCTTCTGAAGCTAAAGAGTGAAGACAGATTTCTTCCGAAGACTTTTATGAACATGCTTTTATCTGATGTACTTTACCATAAAGTTGGACCACCTTTCCGTTGCAACTCTGTTCAGTCACCAACTTACATGAGTTGGTGAAAAGGTCCATGCTTTTGGTAACTGTACATTGAGGTCTTGAGTCTGAGCTTTCTACTTTATGTTCTTTTATCCTTTTTGTAATATATTAAGATGTGAGCTATGGCATGTCATAGTCACTAGTCAAAAGGCAATCTGCCTTTTGACTCTACATTTGATTTTGTAGTTGTCTAGTCTTATGTATCCAACTGGCCTTCAAAGTATGGCCGGCTGTAGGATGTAGTATAAAGTATCTTAAGTACTTGTAACTTTCTTTCTATGCTTTGTAATACTTGTAAAAGAACTTGAGAAGCAATATACAACATTCTTGAAAACCATACACTTGTGTTGTTGGCTATCTTGTTATGTCACATTTTAATTGTGTTCTTAGCATCTTACTTATAAGTTATCAGTTCCCTATTTGATCTGTTAAGTGTTCTAAAGAACTCTCCTCATTGTGTTATTGTGTTGTAAGTGCATACCCTTAAACGGTCCTGCACATCAATTAACATCGTAGCATAGATAAATCAACTGTATTTCATCAATGTCTCCCAATCTCTACAAAAGTCCCAAATTAAAGTTTCCTTTGATGGCAAGTTATGGTTCTCAACCTAAACAAAACTTTTCAACAAGTTTATACCGTACAATCATCTTAGATTACATATTAAAGGAAAATAACAATCAACTTAACTCAATTGCAAGTTTTGATGCGTTCTCGAATAGCTAGGGTTCATGATAATCCAATGGTATGAAATCAACACTAAAGATTTTCAAAACATCAAAGATTTTCAAAACAATAGATGATCCAAAACACCAAATATTTTCAATAAAAGATCAAAAAGTATGTGTGTGTGTGTGTTGTGCTAGAAGGAGGGGCAAAAGGGAGGGGGCAGCTGATTTAGGGTACGAGGTAGGGGTTTGGGAGTTGTATTTTCTTTTTCTTTTTTTTTATCATACAACTAGTCCCTATGGTTTTATAAAATCATTTACACGTTGCGCGGTAAGGTTTTTCTACACTAAATTGCTAGAACCTTGATAAAATATCAATTAAACACTAAAAATATACAATTTTACTCATTTTATCATTTTTAAACAATTATTATTATAATTAGACTATGAAAGCCGTAAATGTGCGATAATGCGTAAATGTCGAAAACTTCATAATATTTGCGACCAAGCTAAACATTTAACCATTTAATGCCCTAATTAATAAATCACCAATTTTCGGGCACAAAACTTGTGTGTGATATGGTAGTTCTCTGAATTCTCGTTATGTGAAGGTCTGTGTAATAACTGACACATTTATTTTACCACTATTAATTGCATACATTTATGATCGGAAAATAATGTTTGTGCTAGTCCGAAAATGTCAAGTGTCACACCAAAACTAAAGAAAAAGCAGATGACTAGCCATCGTCTAGAAAGAAAATACGCACGATAGAAGCTTTACCCTCATACTTGCTCTATTTACACATTTAACCCTTAATTAAACGAAACTTTATTTTCTTTCTTTCTTTAGAAAATTTTAGGGCGTTACAACATTTATGGCTATAGTCTCCAAACAAAATAGATATAAGACCAATCAATGAACAGAGAGGCGGCAATGAGGATTAAATCCATACTTAAAACACCACTAGGCTACATGAATTATGTTTATCCATGGGCGTAGCAATTTGAGTGGCGCATATGAGCACACTATACCTCATTGATCTACTCAATCTCATTCAGTTTTGTAGTGAGATGTGAGGGGGGGGGGGATTGTCAAACACTATAGGTGTTTGAAGAAAACAAAAAACTAACTAATGTATATGTTCGTCTTCTTTAACAATTACTATGTCGGTATTTTAGAAGGTAAATTGATGGATATATTGGATTTGTATCACTCTTAACTAGTTACCAAAATCAATTCACATAACTCTAATGAATAGTATTTACCTATTACACATATAATCAACGAAAGATGGAGAAATTAATCACCTCGATTGATGAATTCATCTAGGGCGACAGATAGGGGGATCACAATAACCGGTACAATGACTACTACATTGTAGATCCTAATGACGATGATATGATGATTAATATATGATGAGAAGTTTTGTTGATGTACAACATATTCAAATTTAATATATCTTGCGAGAAAGTTGTAGCCCTCGTTAGTATCGCTATTCCTTCTATAATAGCATCATCTTTATCATGGTACATGGCGTTGGGTGATTTCATAACATGGAGACTTAGAATGATTTCACAATCATGTGTGATTGGTTTATGAGACTATGAGTTTTGAAGATCATTCATTAAGGTTTGTGCTTTCTGTATAAGTATTACATGAATAGAATGTGATAAAATAAATCAGCTATTGAATCACAAACATCATAGGAAATGTTATATATACACACAATTAGATATACAAACTCCCTCAATACAACCTATAAGGCCCTTCACAGGTCGTATGCCTCTTACTCAACCAAAATTACTAAAACATGTCTAATCAGTTATTCCGCTGTGGTCACAGTTGTGAATACGTATATGACGAACGAGCATACGAATTGTGAGGTGTTTTACTGTCCATTTATGTTCTTCTTAACAAACCATATCTTTTTACACGCCGCTTTTATTAGTCAATTTGAATGTTTATTAAACTTTTTTCATGACTTGACGTATCATTCGTTAATAAGCTTGTAAATAACGTAGTATTCCCGATATATGTGACCAATTATACAATATGACGTAAAAACCTACTATATAAACCATTATATGTTAATTGCTTTATCAGTTAATTTTATATTCATTTCTCTGTTCAATTGATTAAAAACCTAACGTTATTGATATTGATCTTGGGCCACAACTATCTTTTTGGTGGTGAGGATTCAAACTATTACGACAATGAGTATTCTAACTATTATATAGGTGACATTTGTAATTATTACACTCAATACAGGTAGAACTACACGATGTTGATGGTAGTAAGAACAACAATGATGATAATAACAGTAATTATGGATGTGATAACAGACAATATGACTTGTAAGGGTTTAAGTAAACAAAAAGCCTCTTCTTTTCTTCATATATATAGATCACCTTAGATATAACATTTGCACACTCTCATTGAATTATTACATCAAATTCAGGAAACCCAAGCCCATGGACGGATGAACAACAATCGCAATATGGTATGGTATGATACCGACAGTATGACGATGGCTTAAGAAAAATACTAGGCCATAGTCGGTAAAACATATAACAATGTTGCGGGTTGAAACCTTCTTAATATTAATCCTAAACATGATGCAAGTGTGACAATTAATAATTTTAACAAATAGATTGTGTGGAATAAGAAATCAAGGCTCAACACAAGTGTGCCTAGTTTATAAAATTTTCTTTTGTGATCTTATTCACCTGAGCTGTGAATGGCTAGAAATGAATGAATTGATGTTATCTAATGGATTGCTACACAAACAAAATTTATTTTTACAGCAACAAGGTTACTCCGCTATGGGGGCCTTGGTTTACTGATGTTCTAAAGAGAGTAGGGGTGTTTGCTCTATATCACTCAGCTCAAAGGGTTAGTTTGTGCATTTTAACTTTCACATGGCATTGCTATTATGAAAAAAAGAATTGGGACAGGGGAATAAAATTCTATTCATTCCCCATAGTTGGACCACGTGGTTCGAGTTGATTTCTTATCCTCTGCTATCTTATCGCAAGTTGCTTGTTGTGCTGACATAGACAAGCTATGTTCAGTTGAGTTGTATATAGGTGTCTTCCGATTCCCTATGAAGTCAACTTATATGTGCAATTTGATCAAGTTTAGGTGTCTTGTATTTCTTCAAGAAGATGAAATAACTGACACTTAACGTCGATGTATTCTAATATTAAGTCGCCGACTTTAAGGTGGTGTTAGAATTATGAAATTATCCATCAGAATTCTTATTTCTTCCATTCGATAATGACAATCTTCTTTAGAACTTACGCCTCTTTAGTCAAAATCTTTGCTTCTTGCTTTAAAGTCTCTAGTCCTTCCGTATATGTTACATAAAAAACTTTGTCATTTTGTATTTTTACAACGGTTGTTATTTTCTATCCTAACACTTAAAGATCAACAAAATTAAAGATATAATTTTCAGTTATGTTTATTTATCTTTATGTAATATTTAATTTCTTGTACTTATAATCTTAGTTTTTTATTATTATAAACAATAATTAACATAATAATCATAACTTTACATCTTATATATGTGTCTTGCAGATAGTTCATAAGCTAAATCTCGTGATATCTCAAACAAACATCTGGTAAGTTAACTTCTTGTCACTCGATTTGTAACCATCCTATGTAATAACATACAAATTACGACTTTTAAATCTCGATTAATACGACCACCATTATGCGCTCACATAGTTAATACGGAAACTACTAATTCATCAATTTGTTCTTGGTTAGAGTGCTGCCAATAATGTGTACGCCTAATAAACCATATGAAATAAGATTCAAATTGGACAAGAATTTGCCAAACTTTACGATGAATGCACCATTAATCATCCAAAGTATTTAGACAACATTCATATTGAAAGAATATATCAAGTTGTATGGACTTTATACAAGTCTATACAAGATATTGGTCTTCATCATCATTAGTCATCGATATATAAACTAGTAAAAAAATCATAATCATATTTTCGTTTTTCTTTAAAACTACAATGCTGAAACAACATTACGATATCAACCTCCCACAAGATAGAAAATAGTCCTTTCTTTCCGACGGCATATTCTTTGCCATCAACCGATACTGAAAATATTAAATCAAAACCACTCAAATAGGAGAATCGTCTAACGATCATGACTCGTCAACTCCTTAGTTCTATGTGTTTCATCTAAACATTAAATGATCGGTTTATTTATCCTCACTCATAAATGTTGTACACAAATAACAACTATTACAGGATACATTAATCTAACATGTATACGTTAAAAACATACAATTGACAGTACATATTCATTTCCACAATACCCTAGTAGGGTATCGTAAAATCTATGTTAAATCACATAACGCCCATATAATACACCATACATGATTGATCATCTCTGTTGTATAAAACTACACAAGATTTCTAGACTAGTTCTGACTATTTTGCCAACCATGGTTATCTATTGGTGTCGGAATGTTGCCAGCGATAACAAGTTCATTATAAGATGAGTCGTTCTAACACTTTCTATTTCTTCATCTTTTTTATTTGTTCCAACACAAATGCTTTATGCAAACAATTAAATGATAACATAAAATTAACACATAGTCGTTTACTTAGTAGGTTTATATGGAAGCATACACCACGTTAATTAATTGGCACGTTTATCAATGAATAATACATTATGTCAAATAATTATAAAAAACAACCAACAGGAAAACTAAAGCATAATATATCCGGTCACGTAGTTTAAGAAACAAACCAAACAACCCGTAAGACCTGCACGGGCCATTTACATTAACTCCTTAACGGGTCGTACGGCCCTTAACGACCCGTTTGGTCTACGAGTCGTGAATGAACATATTTTGATAATAAGTAGATCAATGCGGCTCATATCGACCCTTACACTCTATGATTTGGTCAAAGAACGCGTATAACACAGTTCAAAGGGTGTAGCAATATTCCATACCTACATATTATACAAGCAACAAATTGAAACCCAAACCCTAAGCCTCACACATATTTAACTCCACCTAAAATGTTCTATCTTTATGACAAAACAATCATAATGTAGCAACACAACAAACACTAAAAGAAATACCATTTATTCTCTCTTTCACACTCACCTAACTCCACACAACCCCCCCTCCATCTCTGCGTGCGGGTCCAAGTTTTATCTGTCACCGGCCACCTCTCTCTCTCTATATATATATATACACAAATATTATTATTATTGTCTATATATACACTCTGTAATTTCTGGTTGAAGGCAGTTGTTGGCACCAGGTGAAGAGGGTATTGCAGACAAAACCATCATACACACAGATTCCGATAATGTCGTTGAAACCTACCTCAAGTTTCACCAAACAACCTCTGTGAAAATGAGACTTCAGTCTCACAACATTGTGAAAGCAATCAACATTGGTACTAAAGCAAATGGCTTTAAAGGCTGTACCCATCTGGGTTTCTTCTAATCACTCTCTTTCTCAATCTGATTTCGTTCAAAACAAGAAAAAGTTACCCAATTTTAGGGTTCATCTTGCGAAATTGAGCAAATGGGAGTGTTTGGGTCTCAAATTGGCCCACCCTGAAAGGTCGCAAATTGATGTTGAAGATGATGAGAAGCCTTTGACTCCGTCTGATTTGGGTTCAGCTTCTGCAGATGGAACAATTGAAGAGACCCAGATCACTGAATCTAGAGGGTTTCATAAAGATTTGAATTCTTTACCAAGTAAGTTAACTTGCATTGTTCAAGATTGTGTGTTCTTGTTTGGATTTAGGTGAATTAGATTTGGTTCATTTCTGTTCTACAGAAATCTACCAATTGTTTGAAGTTAGATGTTAGTTTTAATGGTGTAAAGTGATTGCTATTCTAACAGTGTCTGCAATGATTGATTGTAGTTCTGATTATTGCACTTTTGGTATTTTATTGCATTTTGAAAAGGCAAATGGAATGTTAATAATTGGGCAAGAATGACAGATTTTAGACAAGCTGTAAATGCGAAAGAAAGAGTGATTTGGAACTTTTTGTTGATAATATTCTTTTTTGCAGCATTCTTTTTTTAGTCAGTAATGGTATTACCAAACATCTGTATAAAATCATAACTTGAATAGTGTTAACCCCCCAACCACCCCTTTAAGATAGGTGAGACATTATCATCGTGTAGCAAATTTTGCAACATCAAATGTTGATGAGCATATTCCATAGGCATTATAAGAAATGTAGATATTTTATTTAGATTTGAATTCTGTACCACGTAACTTGCATTGTTAAAGATGGTGTGTTTTTGTTTGACTGTTGTTTAAGAAAGTTATGATTTGTTTTGTTGGTTCCCCGCTCAATCGATTTGGGTTTATTTAGAAACTTTTAGTTAATCCATTCATCCATCTGTTTCACAGATATCGACCAATTATTTAACTTTAGATGTTACTTTTAATCGTCTAAATTGACTGCTGCTGCTACAGTATCTGCAAAGATTGATTGTAGTTCTATTATTGGACTTTGATATTTTATTGCTTTGTAAAAGGGCGGAAGAACACTAAATTAAGCAACAATGAGTATCAGACAAACTTTAGAGATGGAAATGGAAAAAGAAAGACAGATTTGGAACTTTTTGTTGAAATATTAATTTCTGCATGCTAAATAAGGGTGTTTCTAAATTTATGTCTCATCCTCTTGCTTTAAAAAGCTAAGACATACTAAAGTGTAGTAAATTTGCGACTTCAATCATTGATAAGCATGTTTCATTGGCATCTCAAGAAATGTAGATATTTACATTGATTTCTTGTAACATCTACTATCAAAATCTAGACTTAAATGGCACCTGTTTATCAGAGGTAGCCTTGAGGATGTATACTTAGACCCTTGAAACAACTGGAGGTCATCAATGATTTGATAACTACTAGCTGTTACTAGGAAAATTTCTGAACCACATACATATGTTTTCTTGTTTTTCGTATTGAGTAATTTGGCTATATGTGTGTTCATCGAACTTAGCACGTCTGCCCTTGTTCGCATCCATTATGTTGACACAATTTGTTCAACTTGTAATGCTATCAACGGATACGTTGCCCAATTTGTTATGGTTTTACGCCTTGATTATATGGATAGAGATTAGTTGTGGGTCAAACCAGGTTATTATTGTACATCTCTTGACGCGATCTCCTGTATTTTTAATTATTTTCCTATATTAATGTATCAATTATAATTAGGAAGAATGTATTATTTCAGTAATAATCTAAATTTTGTACAAAGTAATTTTGAAGGTTTTATGCATACCTCGCTTAAAAACCTTGAACCAGCGCTGATCACAAGCACATTCCTATTTTGCATTTGCATTCATTTGATCTCCTCAAGTATTAGTTGTTTTCCTTTGACTTTGAATATCAAATTTGTTTCTAAAGAAAGTGAAATTCGTAGTTAATTTATCTACAATTCTAACAGCAATTATCATTATATATATCCTTGTTATTTTACATTCTAACATGGTTATTCTTATACAAAAAAGAATGAACTGATTCATATAAAGTTTAACATGAAAGTAGTGGTTTGACTTCAAAGTCAAAGATATGTTTTAATGATACTTGTGAAAATTGCAGAGCCCTTATCGGCTACAGATCTGGTCTCTACTGGTAATGATGGATCTAAGGTCCGAGTTGCTTACCAGGTAAATATAAGATTATTTCATACAAACAAATCACTATTATCTGTTTTTACATTTCAGTGTTTCCGGTTACTTTAGGGTTTACCAGGTGCATATAGTGAGACCGCTGCTCTTAAAGCATACCCAAAATGTGAAACAGTGCCATGTGACCAATTTGAATCTGTATTCAAGGTATCGCCTGTTCTTTTTTTTATTTCTTTGGTGTGTGTGAGCATGGAATTTGATAGATGCCAACTAGATTTTATCGCTAAATAAGAAAAAAGATTATGTGTCCAAGATGGGTGGATAATGGGTTAATGTTGAGAGAAATCATTTTTAGCCATGTTGGGTTGGGTTGACCCGCAAATACTTTCAAGAATACTTATGAATAATTAATATGTTAGTTATGATTATTTAATGATCTGATTTTAGAATTAAAGGAATTAAGAGGTTAAATGAATTCAATTACATTTTTGCTACTTTTAACTCATTTGACCATACTCCGTTTAGCTAAAATTGTATTAAAGCCATTTAAGATATTACACAGCCCAAGGCGGCATTCATCACTAGTCAAAGAAATACAACATTACATATTTTAAGAAGATTATTAGCTATAAGTATGCTAATCACTAAGGGATACTAATTAACCTTTTCCGCAGGCCCTTAACTAAGAACTGTATAAATTGGGTGAAATAATATAGCAAAATTGTTTATGCATTTTTTTAAATCTCAGGCTGTTGAATTATGGTTGGTGGATAAAGCAGTGCTTCCTATAGAGAACTCGGTTGGGGGAAGTATTCACAGAAATTACGATTTACTCCTTCGTCACCGGCTGCACATTGTTGGTGAAGTTCAGTTAGTTGTTAATCACTGCCTATTGGGTGTCCCTGGAGTAAGAAAAGAGGAGCTAAAGCGTGTTTTAAGCCACCCTCAGGTTTACTTTAAAACTTATATTACTTATTTACCCGACATTAATAATCAGCATTATATCGTTGGTATTCACATGGATGTGCATGATTATTTCATGAGTTACTAGGGGTATTCTGATTAATACAGGCACTTGATCAATGTGAGATTGCACTTAACAAATTAGGCGTTGTGAGAGTTAGTGCTGAAGATACAGCTCTTGCAGCTCAGGTAACTTTAAATTAGTTACATTAGATAACATGTTTATTTTTCTTTTTTAATATTCTGTTAAATTTTGAATAGATTGTAGCCTCTGAAGGCATACGAGAGACAGGAGCAGTTGCAAGTTCTCGAGCTGCAGAAATATATGGACTTGATATTCTAGCACAAACGATCCAGGTGTCACCTAATTATCACCTTTGACATATGAAAGTGTTGCATTATAACATTACATTCACATCAATTATGATCATATAGCCTTCAATTAGTCTTCAAAAATTTGTGGTGGCGGTAGCCCCGTCACAACTCTATTGAGGCCCCTTCGGATCCTAGATTAGGATCGATTTTGGTGGATGAACAACATCAAGGGTATGCACAAAAGTGCAGTGGCCTGGTGGGAAAACATGGACAATCAGGAACACACAAATCACAAAAATACAAACTATTTTTCCACACCAGTGTCAATTACAAGATATCCTATTTATAGGTCAATATGACGGTTAACTAACTAAACTAACACAATTTACCCCTAAATTACCGCCAATTTACAACAGTTTGACTTTCATTTTGACTTTTATTCTGATTTCTAATTACACTAATATTAATCAAGATTTCTTGATTAAATTACTTCCAACAAACTCCGGAGCTGGCAAAATGAGTGGGTCTGGTAGATTGGGTAACAGGTCATGTCAGGTTCTTTTTGGTATGTGTTAAGTTGGGTTGACCTGATATGATTTTTGTTAAAATATACTAATCTTTTTCATATACATTTGCTGCCATGTACGATTATAAAAATCATATTAGTTAAACATTGATCTCACTAAACCTTTCAATCTCATAATTCATTTTATTGATTGGTCCAGGATGATTTAGACAACATTACACGTTTCCTAATACTAGCAAGAGAACCTATAATCCCAGGAACTGACAGACCCCATAAGGTATAAAAAAGAAAAAAAAAACAAACCTTTTTTCTTCATTTTTTAAAACATGTTATTCATGCCAAAAGTTATTTCTTTGTTATTTCCAAGACAAGCATCGTCTTTACATTAGAAGAAGGCCCAGGAGTATTGTTTAAAGCATTAGCCGTGTTCGCTCTAAGGGAGATCAACCTATCAAAGGTAAGTCCTTTATTCACCTTTTCATTTAAAACTGACATTTTAGAGAACATTAAATTTGAGTATTAATCAGATGTCTAAAATACCCCTCTAAATCTTTTCCAAGATCGAGAGTCGACCCCAAAGGAAACGTCCACTCAGGATTGTTGATGATAGCAACAAGGGTAGCGCTAAGTGAGTGAAAACTTGGAATTGTGTTTGAACCCACATTCAACGAGTGGATAATATTAAAACTTCACTTTTGACATTCACAGATACTTTGACTACCTATTTTACATTGACTTTGAAGCTTCAATGGCTGAGCCTCGTGCCCAGTATGCTCTAGGACATCTACAGGTACATCCTTTGTACTTCATCATATACTAGAGGTAGAAATTTAGACCCATTTACTTGAAATGGGTCGACTCTAGTTGTAGCATAACTATTAAGATCTGGATCTAGTCTTAAAGTAGTAAAAGAATAAACCAAGATGAAACAAAATTTGTTTGACGTGTTAGATAATACTAAATACTGAAGTAATTTTCATAATCAACTGGTTTAATTTTGCTTAACATCATAATATAGACCTCAAAAACCATGCCCAAACTTTCAAGGAGGTGCCACAGCGGTAAGCGCTTAAGTCCCTCCCCCAAGAGGTCTGAACCTAATTCCTATTCGTTCGAATCTAACTCCTTGAAGACATCTACCTATCGCAAGCTGCATTTTATCTGATCCCATTGGTTAGTACAGTTACCATATATTTGTGTTGTGATTATTGCAGGAATTTGCCAGGTTTCTTCGTGTTCTTGGCTGCTACCCAATGGACACGACTCTATAGATCACAACTTTTTGTATGCCGTGTTTGTCAACTATATTGGAAGAGAAAGAAACAATTATCAAGGCTTGTGGCAGATAGGATAAATCAAATCCTTTCTTTTATTCGTTATTCTCGTGTTATTTTCATTTTCGGTGGTCAGTACAGAGCAAAGTAACTTCCAAATTCTCTCTGAAGGAATTGTTGAAAAGTAGTTAAAAATCTCATGCATAGTTGTGGCAATGAATGATTTAAATTACAATGCATCTTGTCTTAAATTCCAATATGTTTTCTGTGTTTGTTGAATTGTTTTAAAGCAACAGGTAACATTACTTCTGATGAAACTTGAAGTGATAGTTTTGACTTTTGAAGTCAAACTACACCATCCTAGTTTCCTGTTCATGATCAGATGATTTTTCGTTTTGAACGGCTGATCAGATGATTAATCTGTTAGAATTCATGTTTTATGGAAATTTTCACCATCATCAACTTTACACCAATCAAGTTGCCAAAAAGAGAACTAAGAGGTGGTCAATGTCAAAGTCATTTAGCTTATGCCTTATGCCAATTTCAACTTGTTCATAATTAGCCGATAAAAGCTCGCTCATAACACAGCTCTAGCTAGACTCGTAAGTCAACTCCAAACTTATTTGATTCTTATAAACATTCGAGCTACGGTATTGCTCGAATAAATTTCCATCCTTGATTTTTCTTTATATTCGTACTTTTATATTTATTTATATTGGTAGTTTGATATTGTTATTTCTATGTCATTTATGATTTGAGATTGTTTTTAATTTGTCACCAAAGACTTGTATCAAAAATATAAAATCATGGCAATTCATAATAAATTAATCGAGTTAGAAGCCACGAGTTGACATGAGTTGGATATGAGCTTAGTTAAAAGCTCTAGAGTTGTTGATTTGATTGTGGTGATTTCTTTTGACTTAACAAAACAAAATATCACATATATAATTTCATCATCAGTTTATTTATTTATTTATGTTGATAATTAGTAGCTCGGTTAAATTATTTAAATTGTCATAACTTGTTTAAAGGAAAGAAAGGTGACCTAATTATCTATCCTTATGTGTGAAACGTGAATTGAATGATTATATAATCGTGTTTGTTTTTATCAAATTATCCTTACTAGCAAGTTCACAATCTTTTTCCTTCTCTTTTTCACCCAACTCCATTAAACTTACCTGTTAATTACAAGAATAGTTTATATTGCTATTACGGTTTTCAAATGGCTATTGCTATTTATATGTGTAAGGTCAAAGAACCATAAGTTAAAAATAACAATATTGTCATATAAATATATTTATTATATTAATATATAACATTAATGTGTACTTTGGTAAACTATAGCATATTCTATTAGTTAAATGTTCTTCAGAAACAGTTAATCGATGTGTGAAATCCTTACGCATGTTGGACAAATATGAAAATGGGTTTTCACCAAGTGTGAAGAATGATTTTTCATCATGGACTAAAACAAATATATGTAAACGATGTCAATATACTAATTTATTTATAGGTTTGTATTCCACTACATGAGTATTTCATAACAAACCAAACATCGTTAAAAACAAAGTTAGAATGAAGGAGATATTAATATTTGAAGTTGTGTGTTTGAAACTTTTAATTGTGGTCAGTTTATAGCGAGATAGTTTTTATCGAAGCGGTTTCTACATAGATTTAGTTACCCCTAGGTCTAAGTTGAGCGGTAGTTTTGCAACAAATAGCAGGTTTGGTTTGACTTAGTTGTTTCAACAACTCTTTCATTAATTTCAACTAGGTTTTAAACCAAGATAAAAAGGTGTATTATAAACAATTAATACATTTTAATCTTGGTTTAATTGTCTTGAATATTTAGGGATTTTAGGTTTTTGATCTCAAGTATAAAAACAAGGCTTTGTGTTTTGTTTCAATAAACTTAAAAGCTTGAGAGACTTTGTAAACATAAGAATATCAACAATCTTTTGTTGTTATTTCAGGCTTAGTAGGTTGATTTTGGTAGTTCAATCTGTAGTTTGTCATACTTGAGAAACAAATGAGTTATTGTGATAGATTTGAAATTTGTTTTAAGGAACCGTGTTCAAACACACGCCACAACTTCTTTTCCACTCTTCTTTGCAATAGTAGGATTAGGTATACATCTTAATTTATGTAAAAAAAATGTGAGAATCAAAGTGTCATCGTAAAAAAAACATACTATTATTATAATAATAACATGAAATTATGTGTTTATATACAAACACTTTGATTCCTACAACTTATACATAAAAACATGGTTTATATCAAAACCATCTCTTACAACACATTAGTTATGTAACATTTGTATTTTGTTACTAGTTTTACCGAAAGTCATCAAACTTACAGCGCGAAAAACCAGGATTTTCTAAGACTTTTAATTTATTATTATTATGAAGGGATACAAAAATATAATTAGAATTTTAGATAACAGTGTGTTCGATCCATCATAATCAAGACTTTATCCATATTGACCTTTCTACTTGGGAATATGATCTGAAAGTATATGTATAATACATATTAGTTTTCGCTAAGGTAATGTACATCAACAATTTGTCATACAACTATCACTCCACATTCAAGTAAACTTGTCACACCACATCCACATGACTTCACACACTACATCCATATGATTCATTTATTTGATATACTATCACCTCATATGCAGGTGACTTGCCAACCTACATAAAGGTGACTTAAAATCACATTACATCCATGTTGATTCTTCATACAAGATTCATTATCACCCCGCATCTAGATGATTTGAAACCATATAACATTTACTTAAATAAAACATATAAAATTTATGTACTTTTAGTGGGTATGTAACACTCACCTAAAACATATGTTCATGTAGGATCGGGTTTTGTCACTCAAAACAATATTGTTTCTCAAACTCACTAAGTCACACTCGATTAGATGATGTAGAATCCTCTAAGAGTTTATAATAATATACTAAGTAATCAAAACACAAAAAGATAATTTTCAAGGTACTTGTACATACTACTTCTCAACTCAAAGTATTACAAGACTCTTACAAGCATGTTACATGAGTTACAATGAGAAACTATATATACTATCACCTACAGTCGGATATACTTTGATACCAACTGGAAACCTATGACTAAAGCAAATACTACATTGCTAAAGATATGGTATCTTAGATAAAATATTATCTAAGATATGGTAGTCATGACATGTCCATGACTTACCTTTTGTCACCAACTAAAGTTGGTAACTGTACTAACTGATAAGGAATGAACAGTGGAATAAAGTATGGTCAACTACATGGGCGTGGGAAAGCACCATGCAGTATCTCATAGATTTGTAGCGGAGTGTCAGAAGGACCATACTTATGTCTACTAGTTCATAGTAGGTTATTCTGAAGGTTAATTGGCTTCGGAAGAACAAGTTCTTCCGAAGCCACTTATACTTCAGAAGAAGCTACTTCTTTCGAGGCTTGAGACATTCTTCAAGTCTTCATACTTCGGAAGTCATTGTCTTGATTTCTTCTAAGTGTTGAACTTCGAAGAAGGAAGACTTTGTCTTTGGAAGTTGAAGTTTCTCTTTGGAAGCTCCTTCAGGCTTAAGCTTCGGAAGCTCAGCATTTGCCTTCGGAAGTTCTTCATCAGTTGCACCAAAATAGTCTAAGTGTTAGTTTTGGTTGCACCAGCCTTACTTGATCCAACAAAATCCCCCTAGGCTGATGGTACCAAAACCTCACTTGTTTCTACTTCTCAAAACCTTCAGCACCAGGGAGAGAAGAAATTTATGTGCCTCTTGTTCTTCCCTGATGTGGTGCTGAGAAATTTGTACAAATCATTCGTGGACAGGAGATCCAGTCTGTCACTTTGAATGATATGTACCCTTTGTTGTTGCCTTCTGAAGAGAGTTAGTTGACGAGAGCTATACTCATACTTCATCTAACTATAGACTCAAGTTCAGGACCTTCAACCATTTGAAGAAAGGCTATGCCTTTGGTTGCTGATCCTTCCCTTTCATCTTTCTCTCTTAGCTTCAACTCCTCTTCTATCTTGGTCCTAGCGGTTAGCTCAGCCAGATAAAGACTACTCAGATGATTTCTGATATGAACAACTATCTTAGAGTTGGAGGGGTTGGAGAATGGCTTCTCTGCTAACTCAGCAATATCAAACATGCTTAAGTAGCAGAGATGAGGCATTAAGCATGTTTATCTCACTATTCTCTCTCTCAACAACAAAGTTGTGAGAAGAGTCTTCGAACCTCCACTGGATTATATTCTTTCTTGGCACAAGGGGTTGACTTGGTACTCTGTCCCCTTAGCTTCTTCTCTTCTTCATTTAGTGAGTTAGAGTTGAGACCAAAAAGATTAGCAGCCTGGTCCAGTGTTCCTCTTAGCAGATCAAGGAATCGTTCTCTAGTGAGGGATCATGAGGAGCCATCAACATAGGTTAGCTTGACAGACCCCTCCTCACAAGAGATATCGCTCAAGGTAGTACATTTGATCAGCTTTGTCTTTATCTCCTTGAATTCTTCTAAGGAGAGATGTGTGGAAGGCTGAGAGGATGACTTGGGTGGTTGTTGGGTAGGTAATGATGTTTGGGATCTGTGGAGTGTTTTGGGTATGAGGATGGGTAGTTGAGATGGTTCTGGTAAGGAAGAGGGTATAGTTGATGGTGTGGGTTCAGGAGTATATGGCTCAGAGGTTGGCTCAGTTTTGAAGGGAAAAGTGAAAGGGATTGGTTCAGGTTGAGGTGTTGGTCTGGAAGTCATCCCCTATACTCTCCGGTACATCTCTTTCCTTTTTCTTGTGCGAATGTCAGCCTTGATGTCACTGACATGTCGCTGCAGGGTCCTCTCGAACATAGGACCCACTTGCCTGCCAGAGAAGCCATGAGCCCTTAGATAGTCTTTCATCCAGGCTTTGTCACCTAGCTTCTTAATAGCTGCAAGTCTAGCTTCTTCCTCCTTCTTCTTCCTCTCTCTCAGTTTCTCCTTGGCAGCCTTCTTTCTCTCTCCATTTGATCTTGCTCTTTGTTAAAAAGCCACAAAATCATGGCATTGTTGTGAGGAGTTAATTCCTCAAGAGAGAATCCCCTGGAGCTTAGGAAAGCTATCCTTTCACTCCTTAGCTGCTGGTCAGCTTCTTCTTTCTTTCTCTCCCTTTCTTCCTCCAAGGCCAACCTTGCCGCTTCTTCTTTTTGCTCAATCTGCAGCAGAGTTGCCTTTTCTAACTCAATCAGCTCATTTAGTGGTAGCAGGAGCACATCTTCACTAACAGCTCCAAGGTTGACAAGCCTGTCAATGATCTCCACCCTCTTCTTATTGTTGATAGCCTCCTGGTTGGCTGCAGTTGCTTTACTACTTGCAGCTAGCAACTTCCCAGTGGGGAGTCTACCTTTTCTTTTCATCTTTTCTAACCTTTCTTCCTCTTGAAGTTCTTCCGCGGTCATCTTCCTCTTCCCTTTGGTGTCTTCGGAAGATTTAGACTTTGGAGGTTCTTGTGTAGAGGTTTCAGGTTGAGAGGTGGTGATTGGAGCAAGTGGTAGTGATGATGTTTGAGTGAGGGGTAGGCTGAGAAAGTCCTTACTATTAACTTCAGATGCTAGTTCTAGAATTGCATCTGTGACAATTAGATCATTCGGATAGAGAAAATGACCCTTCCGCAACTTCAATCTCGGCTTCAAAAGTTTAAATTGGTTCTTTTGAGGCTTTGACTTCAGCTTCGGAAGTCTGTGGGATTGCACTTTCTGTCCCAACTATTTCAGTTGCAGGGTCATCAGTCCTCATTTCCCCTTCAAATTCAATCTCAGGTTCAAATTGGACCTTAGGTTGACCAACTTCTTGGACAATGGTAGAAGTTGCATTCAACCTTTGAAGCTCCTTAGCTCCAAAGTACACCACAACAACATCTGGGCTTGGCTGTTCAATGGAAGATCCCATCAGGAACTTGGAAAAGAACCTGTTTAGATCTTTGAGCATCCTTAGGTCCACTTGAAGAACAATTGGAGGAGGCTCAGGGAAAACTATAGCTTGTTGAGCAGGATATCTTGAAGTTAGAGTTGAAAGAGCCAGACTTTGTGGTTCCTCTTTTGTTTGTCTATGAACACTCTCCCCTTTTTTTGGTAGCATCATCCTGAGAGCTTGATGAGCTAGAAGAAGAGGTCAAGGAGACCTGAATTGGTACATGCCTAACAGATCTCTCAGTCTGTTTCTCAGCTAGTTTGGCCTTGAGACTTTCAATCTCAAGTTGCTAAGTGGCAAACCTATCCTCTAAAGTCTTAACCCTAGATTCAAGGTTTGACACTTTAGAAAGTAGGTCTCTTATGGTGAGTTGCAGACTTCCCTCATCTTCTTTTGAAGAATCATGGGGAGATGAGGTAGCATACATGGTATGTTCATCCTCACTACCAGATGTGGTTTCTTGGCACCCTGGTTTCCTTTGCCTAATAATATCTCTTTCACATCAAAGGGCATGGTTGCTGTAGATTTAGTCTCAGAGATGTTACCACTGCCCTGAAGGTCCAATGAGGCTCCTTCAGTAGTGGTAGCTGAATCGACATGAGTCCCCTCCATACGAGTGGGACTCACCTCAGTCCAGGCTTGCTGATGGGGGATAAAGATAAGGGGTCTCTCTAGGCTCAGTTGATCCTTAAGAGAATGTTGTGGATCAACTTCATTTCTTGGAAGAGACATAATCTCCTCATCAGTTCCAATAAGTGGGTCAGTAAGGGATATAGAGGTTATGCCTCATGACCCGGGACTTTGATCAATGTCTAACGGCATTGAGCCTTTGAGACGCTGTCCCTTTTTGGCTGCTCAAGAGAGTATAGTGACTCATCTTGAGTGGTTTCAGCTTGGGTTTCGGGCTCATGGGATTGAGACTGAGGAGACTCAATACCGATATTGAGGTTAAATATGAAGGAAGGTGTGACCTCAGACTGAGTGGGAGCCCATGTTTCCACTCTAGTCCTTTTGGATTGAACAAGGGGGACTTGTTCAATCAGAGTATATTGAACAAGGGTTTGTTTGGGACGTCTCTGATATGTGATTTTGATGGGTTGGGAAGGTAGGTTTGGCATTGTGAGGGTTATTTCTTGTGTGGGTTCATCATCTGTGGGGTTAACAGGGATGTCACCAAGAGCTATGCGCTCAATCATACCTGTAAGTCGACATCCTCTTCAGCACTTTGAAGATGGTCGGCCTCATGTGAGGGACAGGCAGAGCAGCTGCACAAACAAGCTTGCTTTGGTCCAACTCACAATTAATGATGTGGTGAATGAACCGAAGATACATGTAAAATGTTTCCCTTTGAAGGTTCCCCATTAAACTGGTCAGCATAAACCTTGAATAGTTAAAACGAAGGCCTTTTACCAACCCATGAACTAGGCATCTTAGTTCATATGGGATTTGATCCAATCCCCCAGACTTGTTTGACAAGCAGTGAAGGACTATGTGCAACAGGAACTTCCAATGGTAAGAGAAGTTAAACTTGTACACCGTTGACCTGCTCACATCACCGCCATATCCCATTTGGGTATATGTGTCATCAAGGTCTGCTTTGGGGAACTCTATAGGAGAGCCTTCATCATGAAGCTCTAGATGCTCCCTAATGACTTGTTCAGATATGATCAATTCCTGACCACAGATGCTTGACCTAAGAACCCCAACTCTGTTCAGGGTTATAATATGTCTGTTCCCCCAAAATTCAGCCACGTGGTTTGAATAAACAGTGGGATTAACAATTAGGGCTATGAAGTAGGTTTATTGGGTTAGAAAGGAGATGATTTCCGAGAAGTCAGCATCCTTGGACGAATCAAGGAGTGCGACTTGATTGTGCTGAGGGCTTAGTGCCATTTTTGTGAGATAGATGCAAAAAATTGAGTTTGAATTTGGGTAGATTGAAGATGAAGGAAGCTTTGGTAGTAAAATCGGTGAAAAGATTAAAGTGGAGGAGTCGGAAGTATTTAAATGGGTGAAAATGGCGGATGGATAAGGTGAAGTGATGGTTTGGGGTAAGATGTGACATGGGCGGTAAGGGTAAAATCATTTAAAATATTCCAACATCATTAAGAAAATCTTTACCTTTTTACAGTGTGGGACCCAAAAGATTTCAGTTAGTAAGGCTTTCTTCCGAGGGTAAAAGCTCTTCCGAGGGTAATCTTCTTCCGAAGCCAATCTTACCTCCGAAGGTAAAAGTCTTACTTCCGAGAGTAAAAAGGGCTTTCCGAGTGAAGTTTATAAGCTTTGGAAGTAGATTTGATACTTCATAAAATGCTTATTCGAAGACTAAAACTTTTCCGAAAAGAAGATTTCCCTTGGAGGAATTTTGCTTCGGAAGATATATATGACATATTCCGAGGGTTGATTCCTCTTTGGAAGAATTTATACTTAGTGAAATTTTGAAGAAAAAGCTTTTGTAACAGGGCTTAGATTGTTTTTGACAAAGACAAGACACATTTTGAAAAGATTTCAAATGAGATGGACTAATCAATGTTGATTATTTCAATAGCTGTAATAAGATACTTGAATTTTTGTTCATCAAGTGCTTTGGTGAACAAATCAGCATATTGTTTATTTGAATCAACTTTGATTAGTTTAATCAGATTTTTCTCATGAATATCCTAATGAAATGATACCTAATAGCACTGTTGTTGTCAATGTGGATAGGAGTACTCATTAAATTGAATCCATAGTCTATCATCTGGTTTTGAATCCACAGTAGCTGAGCACAACAACTAGCAACAACAATGTATTCAACTTCAGCAGTAGATGGTGAAACACAGGATTGCTTCTTGCATTGCCATGAGATGATCCTTCCACCAAGAAATTGACATCCTCTTGATGTTGATTTCTTGTTAATGTTGCAGCCACCATAGTCAGTATTAGAATAGCCATAGAGATTGAAATTACTATTCCTTGGATACCAGAGACCCAGTTTAGGTGCTCCTTTGAGGTATCTGAGGATTCTATTTGCAGCAACTTGGTGAGACACTTTTGGAACAGCCTGATATCTTGCACAAATGCTTGTTGTAAACATAATATCAGGTCTACTTGCTGTGAGATACATTAGAGAAATAATAATTGCCCTATACTAATGATGATCTGTATCCTCCCCCTCAGAGTCAAGACAAAGATTGTGATTTCTGGGTATAGGTGTCTTGGCTGGTTTACAATCTTTCATATCAAATCTTTCTAAAATGTTATTGACATATTTAGATTGTGTTAGGACCGTGTACGTATGGAGTACTAACGGATTCTGCCTGAACCAGATCAAATAGTGTGGAATCCTATTTGATTGGCTATCCAATCAGTGAGAACGATAACCCGATCGATATAACAATGAACTAAATGTTAAGAATGAGTAGGAATCGATCAAGATCGAACTATGAAGTTGGATTGGCTGTTTAGGACACTCTGGACGGCTAGGGTTTATGAATATTCAAAGTCTCTCTCAGAGTGTTTTGTTTTTCCACGAATTAAGTGGTATTTATAGGTTTGTAGTTTTCATTCGTACAATCATGCGACTGAATCATGCGGTTGATTCATACGCACGACTGAAGGTTCAGTCGTGCGACTGAGTCAATCTTATGTCTCAATCATACGACTGAATCAGTCTCCTGGTTCAGTCGTGCGACTGGTCCATAAGCATGATATATTCATGCGTATGGTCCATTAGCATGAATAATCACCCGAATAAGTTGAACACATTACTTAATCATTATTGACTAAGAACTATGTACAACATCCTCAAACCTATATATGATGTTTATATATATGACATTAATAATATAAAATATTCAAAGACAATTAAACATCAAGACATATAACATATTTTATTTCATCATCATATTACACATATATAAGACATGAAAGACTTTTACATTTAAGTACATAAACTAGGAACATCATGTATCTACAGATTGATTGATAAAGAACCCTTCCTTCATCTGCTTCACCTGAATTCCAAGGAAAAAGTCCATTTTTCTCATGGAACTCATATCAAATTTCTTCTTCATAATGCTCTCAAAGTCTTTACACATTTGGTCATTTGAGGAACCAAATATGATGTCATCAAAATAGACTTCTACGAGCAAGATGTCTTTCCCAGACTTTCTTATGAATAAAGTCTTGCCAATGGTACCTTTGGTGTATCCATTCTTCAAGAGAAACTGAGACAAAGTCTTATACCATAGCCTAGGTGCTTGGTGCAGCCCATAAGAGCTTTATCCAATTTGCACACATAGTTGGGGTGTTGTGGGTCTTCAAATCCTGGAGGCTGGCATACAGAGACTTCCCTATCTATATCCCCATATAGAAAGTCATAATTGATATCAAGTTGGTAGACAGTAAAATTTTTGGATGCAACATAAGCAAGAAAGATCATCACTGCCTCAAGTCTTGCAACCGGTGCAAAGATATCAGTGTAATCAATTCCTTCCTCTTGAGTGTATCCTTAAACTACCAGTCTTGCCTTGTTCTTGATAATCAAGTCTCTATCATCTCTCTTGTTCCTAAAAACTCATTGGTGTCTATTGGAACTTGACCGGATGGTAGCGGACATAGGTTCCAAACCTTTGGTCTTTTGAATTCAAGCAATTCTTCTTCCATTGACTCAGCCCAGCTACTATCTTTCAAGGCATCTTCTACCTTCTAGGGTTCCATCTGAGATAAAAAGAATGAGTACAAGCAGAGATTCCCATTGTGAATTTGTCCCCTTATTCTCACACCTTCAGAGACATCTCCAATGATGTTCTTAGCTAGATGAGTGTTATGAATCCTAAGCCTGGGGATCACATCCAGTTGCAAAGATAGATCCAGATTGGACATCTTTTGCTCTGGAAGTTGAACACTTGGTCGAGCTGTTGTTTCATACTCATTCAATGAGGATTGATTGAATGAACGAGAAACAACATCAACATCAGTTGGCTGTGAAGCAGTATTAATAGTTGCTTGTTCCTTCCAGATGCTACTTCCATCAGCTTGGTGTTGTGTAGTGTCACCGGATGAGCTTTGAGGCTTACTAGGTTGAGAACTGGTTGAAGCTTCACTATCTCTTGAGATAGTTATACTATCAGATCTGATAATTGTGGGAGCTTGATTTTCAACAACTCATGGAGAACTTGGAAGAGGTCTGGGTAACTCAAACAGTTGGTCATAATTAGAATCACTTTGAGAACCTGTTCTCTCACAAGAGGGTTTAGAATAGTTGGGAAATAATTCTAAATCAAAAATATGATCAGGGCCATTCCTGCTAACACAAGGAGTGTGCTCATTAACAACAATGTTAAATGATTCCTCAAATTGTTGGTTTTTGATGTTATAAACTCTATAAGCAATAGAGTTTGAGGAATATCTAACAAATAGCATCATCTGACTTTTCAGCAAATTTTGCTAAATTGTCCTTTGTGTTAAGTATGGTACACCTACTACCAAAGGACCTTAGAAAGCCAATGAACGGTGGCCTCTTGTTCCATAGCTCATAAGGGCTTTTTCCATGTGGCTTAACTACAATAACCTTGTTCTGCACATAGGATGTAGTACTGACTGCATCTTCCCAGAATATTATAGGCAGCTTTGAATCAGCTAACATACCTCGAGCAGCCTCAATAAGTGTCCTATTTCTCCTCTCAGCAACACCATTTTGTTGAGGATTTCTAGGAGCACTATATTGTCTGGCAATCCCTTTTGAGTTACAGAATGAGTCAAGAACTTGATTCTTAAACTTAGTCCCTTGATCACTTCTAATTATCTTAACCTTGTGATCAATTTGATTTTCTATTTAAAGAATAAAAGATTTTAAAGTTTCAACAGTTTCATCTTTAGTTCTTAAAAAGAATACCCATGTAACTCTTGTAAAATGATCAACATTCACAAGGCAATATGATTTCCTTCCAATGCTCATTATACTTGTGGGACCAAATAGATCCATGTGCAATAAGTGTAATGGAGTGGTGATAGAGTTAACTAATTTGGATTTATGAGATGCTCTGTGTTGCTTTCCTTTTAAACATGGAACACATTTATATTTGCAGAAAAATTCCTTTTTAGACAAACCATGTACCAAGTTATTCTTAACCAATTTATTCATGGTTTTAAAATTGACATGACACATTCTTTTATGCCACAATGTTGACTCATTACCATCAGCTTTGGAAAGAAAGCATGATACTTCACCTAGTGGGGAAGCATTGTTCATATCCAGCTTGTACCTATCCCCCTTTCCTGGGAGATCTAAGAAGCACCATTTCCTGAGGAATTGTCATCCCGGGTTTGAGGATAATGCACTCATGTTCTGTGAAAAGCATTTGGTGCTTTTGATCACAAAACTAAGAAACACTTAACATATTGTGTTCAAGCTGTTTGACAAAGTGTACTTTGTCAACTTTTAAATTACCATTGGATATACTCCCTCTGCCAGAAATATATCCTCCGGCCTCACCTCCAAACTAAACAGGACCTCCATCAAAATGTTAAAATTGTGAAGAAGAGATCTGTTCCCTGTCATGTGCCTGGAGCATCCACTGTCCACAATCCATACATTGTCATTCTTGTCATATGGATGTCCCTGCACATAAGGTGAGAAAGTTAGTTTTTATCGGAAACCCAAGCCTTGTTGGTCTTGGGTTCTTCCAATGATGATGACATAATTGAACTAAAATTATGCATGAGGGTTCAATGGATGTCTTTGAGGAAGAAGGTTAGGCTGTAACATCTTGTCTGATCTTCCATTCCATCCCTTGGTTGATCAGTGTAGATGAGCTTGTTGAAGCTTGAGCAGCATGGTATTCTCCCGAAGCTTTTTTCTTCTTGGAAGATGCCTTCACCACCTTTTCTTCCGAAGCAGTCTTCTTCTCGGAAGGTTTCAAAGGAACTCTCTTGTTCTTTTGAATTTTCTTAACCTTCTCTTTCGAAGCTATTTTCCCTTCGGAAGAATGAGTTTCTTCCGAAAGCAACTTTGGTTCGGAAATAACTTTCCTTTCCTCATCAATTGGGCCATGTGATATGGTCCAAATGTGAAACCCTCCTTGACTCCTTCTTTCTTAACATTATTTGCATAATGTGTGCTTGCAGGATTGTCGTAACAATATTTAGCCACGTGGTTTTGCAGACCACATATTATGCATGCAATTTTAACCTTTGAGGGATGTGACTGTTGTTTCTTGCATTTCTTGCTTTCATTTATAGTCGGATATACTTTGATACCAACTGGAAACCTATGACTAAAGCAAATACTACATTGCTAAAGACAAGGTATCTTAGATAAAATATTATCTAAGATATGGTAGTCATGACATGTCCATGACTTACCTTTTGTCACCAACTAAAGTTGGAAACTATACTAACTGATAAAGAATGAACAGTGGAATAAAGTATGGTCAACTACATGAGCGTGGGAAAGCACCATGCAGTATCTCAGAGATTTGCAGCGGAGTGTTAGAAGGACCATACTTATGTCTACTGGTTCATAATAGGTTCTTTCGAAGGTTAATTGGCTTTAGAAGAACAAGTTCTTCCAAAGCCACTTATACTTTGGAAGAACCTACTTCTTCCGACGCTTGAGACATTCTTCAGGTCTTCATACTTCGGAAGTCATTGTCTTGATTTCTTCTAAGTGTTGAACTTCGGAAGAAGGAAGACTTTGTCTTCAGAAGTTGGAGTTTCTCTTTGAAAGCTTCTTCAGGCTTAAGCTTCGAAAGCTCAGTATTTGCCTTCAGAAGTTCTTCATTTGCCTTCGGAAGTTCTTCATCAGTTGCACTAAAATAGTCAAAGTGTTAGTTTTGGTTGCACCAGCCTTACTTGATCCAACAGTTCATTTAAGCGTATTATCATGTATCTATATTATTATACCTTACTTTGATGGTTCTAAGTATTAATTTGGTGTCTTAGATCCTCCCTTCAGGGTTCTCCACCCTACTTCACCTCTAGGTACTCAACTCATCACTTACCAGATAAGTAATCCTTAGTTCATAAGGGTGTCTTGTTCATACCCTACGAGTATCTAACCCATATTGGTCATGGATTTACAACACACATCTTCCTTATAACCAACCCATATAGCCTATGAGTATTTAACCTATTCTCTCAGGTTTCTCATTATACCATACCCTAGTCTTACTTGATATTTTGATTGGATAATGTTTAGATGCATATGGTGGTGGGATGTCATTAGTGGCATAATAACTACCATACTTGTTATTGTAGTAATGTTTGTACATCTTGTAACATTCATAATTTGTAAAAGCACAATTTAGAGGAAATTTAAATTTTCTAAAGGTATTTTTCTTCTAAAATCATTCTATTTTAAACATGATTAAAGTTTAAATATTTGTTTAACCTACAAATACCGATTTCATTAAGACCCGTGGCTCTGATACCAATTGATGTCACACCCTAGATTTAGGACACATAACGCGTGTGAACCGCATCAGTTGGTATAATTTATTGGGTCCTAATTGTTTCATTTGTAACTTCATTAGAGTTTATAAAAAATTAGCAAAGTCTTTGGAATGCTTTGTAAATAGCTAACATCATCGGTTCATACTTATTTCATAAGTTAAAAATATTCATAATCCTCAAAGTTAAGGTAATCAAATCCTCTCTTCTGGAGGTATTTCAACATTTGAGGCATGACCAGTTGCTTTCACACTTTGAGAAATAGGTGTTGAAAATTGACCAGTCTTAGTGACACCTGAGTTACAAACATCTTGTTTCACATAGTTAGTATAAGAGGAAGTGTATTTTTAAAGAGTCGAGTGTTTGTTTCTTTAAAAGTATGTTCTTCCTTATCTATTGTGCCCATTAGAAACAAATATGATTTCAAAATCGTTTTTCAAGTCAGACATTGTTCTAGTCATTTTCTTAGTTTTGAGATTATTGTCACTATGAAAGATATTTGCTTATAATTTTTCTTGATTAGTTAAATGTTTAGATCAAACACTTTTCTCAACTGGAATATCAAATTTTTCATTAACATCAAGTGATGAATTACAAGCTGACTATTATGCATTACAATTCATAATTTTTATTTTTTTAAAATCCAAGTCATCATCACTCTCCCAATCTTCCACGATCCCATCTATCTTCAAGCTTTCGGCACAAACATTAGACTCATGGATTTTAGTTTCAGTTTTTGTAAGAGGGTCAATAGTCAAAGGAAGCTTATAGGTCACTTTATGGATGAAATCCCAGACTGTAACTCATATGCTCATGCATCTATAATGACAACTATTGATGGCATGCAAGTATAATCATAGTTACCGAGAGGTGTTATCTTAGCAAAGCCAAAACCATTCTTACCACCATTAATATTTTATGTCATATACGATTTAATTATTCCTTCATCCACAGTTGAAGAAAGTTAAAATTTTTCAACAGTGAGCTTAAGTGAAGTAAGTTCACTATTAAGTCGATTTAGTTCAAAAGCAAGCTCATCATTTCTTTTTGACAAATTATTATTAGCATAATCTAAATCGTGAAGGTTAAGTTGTAATTGATAAACTGTTTTATTGAAACCTTCCAATTTTTCTTTGAACCTCTTTTTATTTGATTTATGTTTTATTGCTTGATATTAAAGTTTTGAACTTCTAAGATCAAGCTTTCATTAAGAACATGATATCTTAGAACTTTTTCAACACTATTATCAGCGCATAAATGAGTATATGTGTAAACCTTATTATAAATGAAAACCATGAAAACCAGAGGTTAAATATATGTAAGTACGTGTTACAAAGTGTACAACTAAGAGTTACGTACATGTACGTACGTGTTACCAAGTGCACAACTAAATGTTACGTACATGTAGCTCCTACAAGTTACGTATACGTAAGTCATTTCGTTATCATCGACATTCCTTGGAGTTTGTATGAAAAAATGTATAATGACGTTGATAATTAATGTAAGGATTCCTTAAGTCTGATGCAACCCAAAACATCCAAAGTGTCTCAGCAACATGCACTAAGTACTGAAGTATAGAATGCATCGGAAGTTTTACACAATGCATTAGAAAATACTCTAAGTGTAATCTTTCGAAGCCAAGACCAATATCTTCCGAAGCCAAACATGAAGTCTTCCGAAGCCTCAGAGACAAAGTCTTCCGAAGCTTCAACCTATGAAGACAGATTTCTTCCGAAGACTTTTAGTATACATGCTTTATCTGATGTACTGTTCCATAAAGCACCTTTTCCGCTGCATCTCTGTAAAGTCACCAACTTACATGAGTTGGTGAAAAGAGCCATGCTTTTGGTAACTGTACATTGAGGTCTTGAGTCTGTAAATTTCTACTTTATGTACTTTATCCTTTTTGTAATATATAAGGATGTGAGCTATGGCATGTCATAGTCACAAGGTCAAAAGGCAGATATGCCTTTTGATCCTACAATTGATTTTGTTAGTGTCTAGTCAATTGTATCCAGCTGGCTTTCAAAGTATAGCCGGTTGTAGGTTGTAGTATAAGTATTCCAAGTTCTTGTATTTTCTTTATGCTTTGTAACACTTGTAAAAGAACTTGAGAAAGCAATATACTGCCTCCTTGAAACCCAACTCTCTTGTTCTGTCTCTTTACTTTACTTGTGTTCTTAGTATCAACTTGGTTAATCCAGTTCACTGTTTGATTAAAGTCTAGTTGCTCTCCTCATTGTGTTGTTGTGTTGTAATTGTGTTTAAGCCCTTAAACGGTCCTGCAATTGGTATCAGAGCTTTCCAGGCTCTTGATATAAGATCTCACCATCTTAAGATCCCTCACACACACAAAAACTAAACTTTCCAAATGGCTTCCTTCTCAAAGACTGATATGGAGACTGGAACGATGAACAAATCCCCACTGATCACTCTTGATGATTTTGACACCTGGTGTATGAGAATGGAAGGCTTCATCAGGTCTCTTGATTCAAGAATGTGGGAATCTGTTGAGAATGGACCTTTCATACCTAGCACCCCCTCTGCTACTGGTGCTGGTATGATTCCAAAAGATGTGGCCAACTACTCAGATGAAGATAGAAAAAGAGTAGAGATTGATAGGAAGGCCATGACTGCTCTTCAGACTGCTCTCCAAAACTCTGTATACAGAGGCTTTAAGAAGTGCAAAACAGCTTAACAGCTGTGGGATGCACTGAAGCTGATGTATGAAGGCTCCTCTGAAGCCAAGGAGAACAAGAAAGATCTACTGAAGCAGCAGTTTGAAAACTTCACCTTTAAAGCAGGTGAAACCATGACTCAACAATACTTCAGGTATGTTGAGATAGTGGATACCCTAGTGGATGGAGGAGTTCCTCTTGAGAACAGGGACATTGTAAGGAAGTTCATGTCCTCACTTCCTAGGCAATGGACACACTACTATGTAGTGATCAAGAGGACTGAGAACCTCAAAACTCTTACTCTCACAGAGTTATATGGGATTCTCAGTGGATACCAGATGGAGATGAACATGCAAGGTTCATCTGGCAACTCCAACAATCAAATGGGTTCAGCCCTTCTTGTGGTTGAAAGGGATAGCATAGAACCCCAACATCATCTCATATGCTACCCTGACAACTCACAAAAGGGTCCTTTCATCACCTTCCCGGAGACACCAAGGGAGAATTTCACTCAAGGAAGCCCATTCCAAGAGACAAGTTCTTCTCAAGCCTTTGTGTCTACTGATGAAAGCTGTGGGAACTCTCTCTTCACTCTTGAAGACCTGGACTGTATCCATCCAGATGACCTGGAATACATGGAGATAGTTCAGCAGATGGCTCTCCTCACTCACAGAGCCAAGAAGTTTTACAAGAGAACAGGAAGAAGGTTTCCAAGCAATGCTACCAGTGGAAAGTTTGGGCTGGATAAAAGCAAAGTTAAGTGTTACAACTGTAACCTTATGGGTCACTTTGCTAGGGAGTGTATCACCTAAAACAAATGGGGGCCAAACACAACCCAGACCAAACTACACTGACAAAGCCCCTCAGAATGAGAAGCCAAAGCAACATGGTGTTGTTGCTGTTGAAGAGGGAGGCTTTGACTGGAGCTTTCAGGTGGAAGATGCTTCTCCAAACCAAGCACTGATGGCTGACCATGATGAAGCCAAGGTATTGGAACATCTTTGTACTCCTGAATGCATTGCTAAAGTAAATAGATACAGGTCCTACAACTTAGAGATGAGATCTGATCTTGAGTCATTAAACATATTAAAATCTGATTTTAGAAAGTCTGAAAATGATTACAAGTGAAAGATAGAGGACTTGGAGAAAACCATTTTAGTACTAAAACATGAAGATACAGATTTTAGAACTCAGATACAGGATCTCATAACTAAGTTGACTGAATGCCAGGCTGAGCTTGTGATCAGCAAAGCCAAGGCAGAGAAAAGTGTTCTTGAAGAAGAGACCTTCAAGAACATGATATCCTCATCCCTGCACAACAAAGTGTGCTATCAAAATAGACAGGGACTGGGATCAAATGAGATAGCTCCTCCATACACAATCTTGTCTGTAAGATCTCCTAGGTGTGGAACTTGTGAAGATGAGCTTCCTCTCATAGATCCTGTAAGTAAAGAGGATGAAGAAGTGATAGTGAAGAATTCCTCTGAGAAGAGTGAAGAAGAGGATTCTACCAAGGGCCACTATCCTTCTGAGGAGAAGAAATCTACTGTGATGACCAAGTCCAAGAGAAAGAACTTGATCAGGAAGAGCAAAAGAAAAGCAAAGAAGGCTCAAGAGATCAAGGCTACTTTTGATGCTAAGCAGAAACAAGTTTTTATTTCTGCAGGTTTCAAAGTAGTAAGGACTGAAGACATCAACCAAGACTCCTCAGCTAAGAGTCCTGGTTCTTGTTCAAATCATCTCAGTACAAGGAAGAAGACTGAGCTGCTGTGTACCACTGCTGCACAGCCTGGACCATCAAACTCCAAGAACAGTTCACAGCCCAAAAGAACTGTCTCAGCATCTACCAAGATGAAGGTGGAGAAGGGATGTGACCAAAGCCAGTCTTGTTCTCGTAAGGAGACTCCTTTGAAGAAGAAAATGTTGTGTGTCATGTGTGAAAGTACCTCTCACATTGCTAAGGATTGCCCATACAATCCTAAAGGTACTATCCACATGACCAATACAAAGACTTCAAAGAATTTCAAGAAGTCTCAAGCTTCGGAAGGAAAGTCTGTTTCCTTCGGAAGCTCCAAATCAAAGAAGAAGGTAAATAGAAAATTACCTTCGGAAAATTGTTCTCGGAAGAAAGGAGTTCTTCCGAAGCACTGAAGTCTGCTGCAGTGACTGTAGAATCTTCCGAAGGTTCAGTCATCAAAACTTGTGAAGTCCCAAAAGCTTCTAAGGTTTTGAAGGTCAAGTCCAAGACTCCAAAGGTGGTGTGGAAGTCTAAGAAAGACCAAATGACTGAAGTTTCTCCATTAACAACAGCTGAAGATCCCCATAGTACAACCATAGGATCTATCACTGTTGCATTACCTTCTATTACACTTAGTGAGCCCAAGACAAGTAAGGCTTGGGTTTCCAAATGTAACTAATCATTTTCTTTGTGCAGGAACAGCTCAAGACAAATAGGAATGTCTGGATAATTGACAGTGGCTGTTCCAGGCACATGACAGGCAATAGGTCTCTACTCCATAATTTTGAGAGAATTGATGAGGACCAGTTTCTTTTGGAGGAGATGAAGGTGGTTACATTTCGGGAAGGGGCAAGGTCACAAATGGTAAGCTCAGCATTGAGAAGGTAAACTTTGTTAAGGAGCTTGGGTATAATCTTCTGAGTGTATCCCAATTTTGTGATCAGAGTCATAACATGCTCTTTACTGAGCATGAGTGCATTGTTCTCAAACCTGGAGTGGTCATTCCTCATGAGCATATCCTGCATACTCTTCCCAAGCTAAGGCTTATAGAGTATACAATCTCAGAACTAGAATTGTTGAGGAGTCAGCCAATGTGACTTTCAATGAACACAAACCCTGTGTGGCTGGTTCTGGTCCTGATTGGCTATTTGATCTTTATTTAGTTACCAACTGTTTTAACAAATCTTGTGAGAATGTGTCAGGATCAGCAGAAAATTTAAATACAGGTGATCCTGATCCAAGATTTGAGCTAGGAAGATCCTCAACTCATACATCTTCAGCTCCAGTTGGAACTACTTCTGCAAATGAGGTTTCTATTAGCACTACAATGACAAATTCAGCTGATACATCTGGTATGCCTTCAAATTCCAGCTCAGAGGCCTCTCAACCAGATAAAGATACCTCAATTATAGAAGACAACAATGGTGATGGTGATAGTGATCAGGAATTTTTTGATGCTAATAACCACACCATAGATGACAACATCAATGATGTCACACACTCATTGGATCAAGTTAATCTTGATAAGTGTGGTAATGTGGAGGGTGAATCTTCTAGGCCAGATCTAAAATTTTCAAATTTGGATCTTTCTCAGCAACTTGCTGTGATCCCTCAGCTAAGGATCCACAAGTCTCACCCCACCACAAACATCATTGGAGATGTTGTCACAGGGGTAAGAACAAGAGGGCAAACCCATGAAGCAAATGTTTGTCTTCACTCTTGTTTCTTATCTCAGATAAAGCCAAAGAAAGTTGATGAAGCTCTAAAGGATGGAAGTTGGGTTGAAGCTATGCAACAAGAGCTGCTTCAATTCAAAAGGCAGAAAGTTTGGAACCTTTGTCCTCTTCCTCATGGGAAGACTACCATTGGAACCAAATGGGTCTTTAGGAATAAGAAGAATGATAGAGGAATTATCATCAAGAACAAGGCAAGACTAGTTGTTCAAGGATACACACAAGAAGAAGGGATTGACTACACTGATGTCTTTGCTCCTGTAGCAAGACTAGAAGCTGTTAGGATATTCCTGGCATTTGCTGCATCCAAGAACTTCAAGGTCTTTCAACTTGATGTAAAGTGTGCTTTCTTATATGGAGTGATTGATGAAGAGGTTTATGTCAAACAGCCACCTGGTTTTGTAGACCCTGATCATCCTGATTATGTCTGCAAGCTTGACAAAGCTCTTTATGGGCTGCATCAGGCACCCAGGAAGTGGTATGAGACACTGTCTGAGTATCTTTGTAAACATGGATACAGGAGAGGTACTATAGATGGAACTCTCTTCATCAAAGGACAGGGAAATGACTTATTGTTGGTTCAAGTATATGTAGATGACATCATCTTTGCTTCAACTAATCCAAAGCTCTGCAAAGACTTTGAGAAGCTGATGAAAGACAGATTTGAAATGAGTTCAATGGGAGAACTCAATTTCTTTCTGGGAATTCAAGTGAAGCAGGTTGAAGATGGCATCTTCATAAGTCAGTCAAAGTATGTTCTCAGACATACTCAAAGAGGTTCAACATGACTGATTGTAAGATTGCTACTAAGACACCCATAGCCAGAAACCACTCCCTTGGACCTGATCTTGAGGGGAGTGTGTGATGAACATCTAACAGGGCTGTGATTGGGTCTCTATGTATCTTACAGCTAGCAGGCCTGATATCATGTTTGCTACATGTATTTGTGCAAGATATCAAGCCAACCCTAAGATGTCTCACTAATCACTGTGAAAGGATTTAAAGAACCTCAAAGGTGCTCAACACTTGGTCTATGGTACCCAAAGAATCCTAACTTCAATCTGTATGCTTATACAGATAGTGATTATGGTGGTTGCAACATGACTGCAAAGTCTACATCTGGGGGTGTCAATCCTTGGTGGAAGGGTTGTCTCATGGCAATGCAAGAAACAATCAGTGTGTCTGCATCAACTGCTGAGGCTGAATACATTGCTGCTGCAAGCTGCTGTGCTCAAGTGCTGTGGATTCAAAATCAGATGCTGGACTATGGATTTAACTTCAAAGAGACTCCCATCCACATAGACAACAACAATGCTATCTCTATCACTGAGAACCCTGTGCAGCACTCAAGGACCAAACACATCAACATCAGGTATCATATAATAAGAGATAACTATGAAAAGGGATTAATTAAACTAGCCAAGTTCATACAGATGAACAATATGCTGATCTGTTTACAAAAGCATTTGATGAACAGAGATTTACAATATAGATATCAGCTATTGGGATGATTAACTTTGAGTAGACTTTTCTTAAAACTCATTCTAGTTATTTCTTCTAAAATATGTGTGTCCTAAGTTGTCTAGTTCATCACTTCATAAGCTCATGTTTTCTTTGGATGTAAAATTCTTTTTGAAGACTTTCCTTAGAGTTTTGAAAATTTTCTGATACTTCGGAAGATAAAATTTTATCTTTGGAAGAAAATTATGTCTTCAAAATAAATATCTGTCTAAGAAATTTTACCTTCGGAAGAAGTCTAACTCATCTTCCGAAGCTTAAATTCTTATCTCAGACACTTATTTGTTTTTAAGGACTTTTTCCTTCCGAAGCAAAATTAACTCTCGGAAGCTTTGTTGTTCTTATACAAAGCATTCAAGGGTTATTTCTCTTCCGAAGCATAAATTTTCAACAGTCTCAGGAAAATCTTCCGAAGCCATTTTAGCTTCGGTAGCTTTTTCATTAAAAACCGAAGAAAATTTACCTTCGGAAGCTTTTCGAATTCCAAGAAAACTACTTTTGAGCAAAAGTAAACTACTTTTTCAGAGGTGGGACCGACTTTCGGATTTCAAAGTTTATCCTCTTCATTAACAAATCCCTTTTCACATAAATACCCAACGGTTCCCCCTCTTCCTAACTATCTTCCTAAATTACACTATTCCTCTAACCTAATTCTCTAAACCGCCTCTGCTTTCTACCTTTCTTCACCCTTAAGCTTCTGAAATGGCCAACCTTAACCGCAGAGAAACAACCCAGATTTCTCCATGCAACTTCACAGGCAACATAATCAAGTTGCTTTGTTAAGCTCTGAGAAAGATGCAAGTTTTTCAGAGATTTGCAAATTCTTAACTCTATCAAACTACTTCACCTCCTGACCATTGATCCTACTCTGTATGAGGATCACTTGCTTGAATTCTGGAAGACCTACCAAGAGGTCATCATGGATGGGAGAAGGCACTGTCTGCCACAGTGCAAGGGAAGACAATCTTCATCACTCCGGCCATCATTAACCATCATTTGCAGCTGGATGATGAAGAAGGTGAGTTGTCCTTCCCAAAGGAAGCTGTTAATCATTTTTGAGCAGATGGGCTATGAAGGAGATTTCTCTGTAAAGACCTTCAGGAAAGGGAAGGTCTCATCCCAGTGGAAATACCTGCTCCATGTGGTTATCCACAGCTTATCAAACAAGCATGGAGGGTGGGACCAGATTCCTGAGGATCTCTCCTTTATAGTCATGGAATGGTTCAGGGGGTCAAGTTCAGGTATTCTCAATTTGTTTATACTAATTTACTTTCAAACTTGGACTCCTTAGAGTATTACATGTTTCCTAGATATGTTCAAACATTCTCAACTGTGAACTGGGCTCACAGTTGAGGAAACAAGTAATATTCTTAAATTGGGACAGATGAAGCCCGGCATCTTTAAAATAATGAAGAAGCCAACTGTAGGCTTCTCAGGGGTAGAAACAACCCTGGTCCCCAAAATGTTAGAGCTCATTGCTCAAGGTGACAACCTAGCAACACAAGCTAGTGTTGAACCCACACCTCTTATATCCTTACCTCTCAAAAGACCACAAATCACCCTCACCTACCAAAGAAAATCCAAACGAACCCCTGCTCAGGCTATTGAGTCTGTGCAGGCCCCCATATACTCAACCTTACAGGAGGAAGTGGACACTAGAGCTCCCACTTCCCTGAGGAGCAAACCACTCCCATTTCTTCACCTATCAGGGCTGAGGTTCCTCATGCTCACCCTGATGAGCTCACAAGTCCAACAGCCTTAAGCCTTCACTCTGAGTCTCAACACTCAAGTGAACAACCTTCAGGGGACAGTTACCATCCCCAGCCTTTAGATCTCAACCAACCATTCCCAACCTATCCTTCTACACTGATGAAGACTTAGGATTCAGTGAGTACCATGAGTCTCTCTTCTCCTCCCCTACTCAAAGAGAGATAAGTACCTCTGACTCTCCTCAGTCTATCCCACATCAGTCACCTATTACTGAGGTGGATACTCCTGAACATGTTCAGGATGTCCATATGGAAGAGGCTCTCACTTTTGAAAGTGATTACATCATTAAGACCTCAACCATGGCAACTCAGCCCAATGGCATCTCAACTGAGATTGCTAGTGAGCAGAGGAAAACCAGCAGCCAAGAACCTCAAGCTGGTGGTGAGAGAGAGGACTTTGGTCCAATCATCTCATCCCCCAATGATTCTTCTGATGAAGAAGAGTTGAATTTGAGACTAAAGGTGCAGAAATTGTCAAAAAGATGTTCCTATTTAGTCTCTAAGGTTAGTCACTTGGAATCTCAGGTGACTACCTTACATAACAGGGTCAATGATCAGCAACTTCAAATTTCATATCTAAAGGAAAAACTAGCTGGGAGACCTTTAAGGAGAGCTCAACCAGGAACACAAGAACCTGTGGAAGTGATTGACTTATCCTCCAGCTCACCTATGCAAGTGGGTGATGCTACCAAAAGGGGAGAAAGTTATTACAGCCACAGAACCTGGGAGTTCTCACAGAGAATGGACATAGAGGACTCACCATCCTTAGTTGCTGTTGTGCATTCTCAGCAACTTCCTCAAGTTCACATTAATGTGGACTCTATAGACTCTATCATCAGGAGTCTCTTTGAGGAAGGTATACCAAGGGCTGTCTCATCTCCACCACAAGGAACTGCCAACTACATCATAAGGTGGAGGTATGATGCTGAAAGAAGAGCCCTTATCCTTCACAGAGTTCAAGGGCAACAAGAAGTGTTTGATTTCCAAAGCCTGAACTTCTATGAAAGATTGGATTTAGTCAACATGCCACTTGTCAATCCAAGCAATCCAAGAGAAGCTGATAGATTGGCTCAAAGAATCCAAGATAGAATCCTTGCAGAGTTCACACTAAGAAGGAGACTTAGGCAATCAGGCAATGTCATCGGTCAACTGGATGTTGAGGTGGACCCTAAGATTAGTTTCATAGAGGAAACCTTGACTGAAGGCCTAGTGGCAGAACTTGAGACCCCTATCTTATCATCAACAACTGCTGCAGAGGTTCAAACTTCCTCTGAGACATCTGCTGGTGAAGGTGTTTTTCAGCCTCTCTCTGGCCAGAGCATGGAAGCTACACCAAGCAATGAAGGCCAAGCCTCTATCCACCCTGAGTCACAAAGGTCTGTTGGTGACAAAGGGAAAAGGATAATGACTCCTGAGGAAATTGAGGAGGAAGAGAGAGAGAGGAAAAGGAAGCTAAGGGGAGAAAGTCCCTCTGGGTCATCAAGCTTTATGCAAGCTGCAATCAGGGCTGCCCCCAGACCAAATACTCAAGATGATGAGTTAAGGGCAGCCAGGATTACTTATTTACAGACCAGGAACTATGATATTGATGAAATCATCTCCCTCCCCTTAGAAGAGTTAAATGAACTGGCTGACATGGAAGTGTCAAGAGAGATGAGGAGAAAGAAGATGCAAGGCTACTTCTCCAATTCAAAGAGGAGAAGAGACAGAAAAGACTCTACAAGCATGCTCCCACTCTCTCTCCAGTTCAAGAAAGTCCTGCACAGAAGATGTGGCTCCACAAGAACCTCAGGTAGATAAAGAGAAGATATGATCAAGATGATCAACTACCTGAGTGCCACAGGCTTCTATCAGGCAGATGCACTTCTTCCCCTGTCCTATGATTTCATTGAGTTTGAGTACCTAAAGCAACTTGAGCTTGAGCTAGTCAAAGAAAGAAAGACAACCAAAAGGAAGTTAAGGGGAAGAAGCTGCAAAGTCAAGAGCCATCATCCAAAAGAGTGTAAAGAAGTCTGCTGACAGACAAAGGATGATGAGCTTCTTGAAGCTATATGGATTCTCCGAAAGGAGACTTGGCCCCATGTCTCTATCCACAATGGATGAGCACATAAGGGTGATCAAGCAGAAGATTAAGAGTGGTGAACTGATTGACTTGCACTCTCTTCCATGTCAAGTCCCACCTGAAGTGGAGGTCAAGTTTGAACAACCTGAGACACCTCAACCAGAACCTCCAACCGAGCCTCAGCAAGCTTCATCTTCTGATCCAAGCAGGGGGTCAAACTCTCTCTCCTTCTGAACCTGTGAGGGAGGAACACCCAACTGAGAAAGACAATGATGATCAACAAGGTGCTGCAGACCAGTCTTCTCAGTTAAAGTCATCTAAGAGGAAGAAGAGAATGACTTCTAAACCAAAGACAAAGAAGAAGAAGCCTAAGTCATCTACCTCTACACCTCAGGCTGAGTCAGATCAACCTGAGGAAGTGCATGATGAGGCAGCCCAATCAACTCATATGCAAGTGGCTCCTCTAACAACTGAGACACCCATCTTGTCCTGGACTTACTCTACCAATCCAGAAAGATGGCATGTAATCAGAGATCAAGGTGTTGAGAATGTCTACTCTTGGCAAGACATAATCAACTTACCTCTGCGTGATCTCTTTGAGATGAGAAGATACTATGAAAGTCTTGATGATCCTGACCATCTAATGAAGAAAGGAATGGTCATGATTGTACTGAAGACTACCACATCTGAAGATCTTCTAAGTGTTTTGGTAGCATCAGCCTAGGGGGAGTTTGTAAGGATTCCTTATGTCTGATTCAACCCAAAACATCCAAAGTGTCTCAGCAACATGCACTAAGTACTGAAGTATAGAATGCTTCGGAAGTTTTACACAATGCATTAGAAAATACTCTAAGTGTAAAATCTTCCGAAGCCAAGACCAATATCTTCCGAAGCCAAACATGAAGTCTTCTGAAGCCTCAGAGACAAGTCTTCCGAAGCTTAAACCTATGAAGACAGATTTCTTCCGAAGACTTTTAGTATACATGCTTTATCTGATGTACTGTTCCATAAAGCACCTTTTCTGCTGCATCTCTGTAAAGTCACCAACTTACATGAGTTGGTGAAAAGGGCCATGCTTTTGGTAACTGTACATTGAGGTCTTGAGTCTGTAACTTTCTACTTTATGTACTTTATCCTTTTTGTAATATATAAGGATGTGAGCTATGGCATGTCATAGTCACAAGGTCAAAAGGCAGATATGCCTTTTGATCCTACAATTGATTTTGTTAGTGTCTAGTCAAATGTATCCAGCTGGCTTTCAAAGTATAGCCAGCTGTAGGTTGTAGTATAAGTATTCCAAGTTCTTGTATTTTTCTTTATGCTTTGTAAAACTTGTAAAAGAACTTGAGAAAGCAATATACTGCCTCCTTGAAACCCAACTCTCTTGTTCTGTCTCTTTACTTTACTTGCGTTCTTAGTATCAACTTGGTTAATCCAGTTCACTGTTTGATTAAAGTCTAGTTGCTCTCCTCATTGTGTTGTTGTGTTGTAATTGTGTTTAAGCCCTTAAACAGTCCTGCAATTAAGGTTGAATTTTACTTAAATATACTTTAAACCGAATTAGAAAGTTAAATCAATTATAAATTATGTGATTGGGTAGTGGTGGTTTTCACAGTTTTTGTTTATAAACATGATTTTCATTTGATTCCTTCCCTACCTTGGAATTGGCAGTGGATGATTCACCAACACAAAGCATTTCTTTCACCATGAATGCCTTCAAGACCTCCTTTTCTTTCGATCTTTCTTCCTTTGAAATTACATGGGTATTCTTGGTAACTTCTTTCATTTGATCATAACAAGTTGCTGTTGTAATCTCAACAATATTAGAAGCACAATCAACTTTAAGTATGTATGCTAGAGTATTCTCAACAGCGTTACCATTCAGTTCAGCATCAATCTCATCATCTTGAATTTTCACTTCTTCAAACCTCTATCAATTTGTTTTCCACTTCCTTTAGTTTCCCTCATCTATAATCTCAAACTAGTAAATTTCACCTTCTTCTTCATTCACAACATTTTCAGCGAAAAACCCTTCAATCATGTATTCTAAAACAAACTCTGCGCATAAATATTATCATGTCTCCATAGTTTTATCCTTCTTAACTTCAACAAATAAAGTTGTATCAATCTTAAGATCGAATATCTCCATCTGCTCAGGCTAAGCATACTCACTATTCGTTTGTGAAACAAAAGCTTTGTTGTTGCTAGAAGTTCTTGCTTTATCATTTTTAGTTTCAATCTTAGCTGTCACCATCATTTTGCATGCATTTCCTAGCAAAACGCTCGGATTTATCACAGTTGTAACATCTAAGATTTGTTTTGTTAAATCTAATTTTGCCTGAATTATTAACTCCAAACATCTTCCTTCATATTCTTGTTGCAAAGTTTTTGGCTCAGTAGACAACTATTGCCATTTGATATTTGATATCATTCTCTTCAACATCATCAGAATTCACTTTTTGTAACACATCTATGAGGACATTAGGTGCATTTAATTTTCCAGCCACGAATGCTTTAAAACTAGACATGAAAGTAGTGAACAGAGCTAGAGGTTCTTCTAGGATCTTAACAATCTGTTTTGAAGCACTTAAGGTGGAAACATAAGCTTGTTGAAAAGGTTGTTGAGGCTAAATTGATGAATATTGAGATTGTATGGGAGAAGAGTATTGACTTGCATAGGGAACTTGGAACTATGGTACCAAAACTTCTTTAACTTCTGGAACAATTAAACTCCTTGATTGATGCTATTGACATATTTAGGAATAACTCATGTAGTAATTTGGATTACTAGCCATCTTTACATACAACGTCATAGCTTCAGCACCTATAAAACTCATATGATTAGCTTCTTGTTGTTTATTATCCATCTCGTAGGACTTGATAGTTGATATCACATCATTTAAGGAAAGGGTTAATAGATACTTGGTTCTCTTAATTTAAGTGCAGTTGTTGTTCCATTTATATGGTAATGAGTTTAGTAGTTTCTTGTTGACTTATAGGGATATTCCAACACTTTTTCATCTTGGTCACCAAATTTACAAACCTTGCAATTTGGAGTCTCTAAATATTTAACCAATCACATGATTGAATATATTAAATTCCTAATTTAACATATCCTTTTCATTCTCTCACATGTCTTTGTTGACCATAATTTGAGTTTCCATTGCATCCCATAAAAGATTAGCACCCCTGAAAACTTTGAACTTATGAGAGATTTTAGTGGTTAAAGCCATTTCCATTACATCATAGCTTTTATCATCAAGTTCAAACCTTTTCATATCATCCTCACCCCACAAATGCACAGGTTTTGAACCATCTCCCCTTTTTCATTCTTATAAAAGGTATATAAGGTTTATATTTGATTGTACACCACATATTTGGTTCAGTATACATGATATAATTCTCAAAGTGATAAACCTAGTCAACATAATTACCTTCATTTAATAGTCTTGGGGGTACTATATTGCCTTGATTGAATGAAGGCTAGATGACTTCGATTACTGAATGAACTCGTATGTTGGAGAACCGATGAGAGACATAGTCGATGCCATTATAGTTGTAGTTTCACACTTGAGCTTTTCCCTTAAGTAAGGTGAGCTCTTTGATATTGACTTGTCAAGACTCACAAAAAGAAGTAAGACTCTTGAGATTTAGATTTGCAGCCATTTTTGATTTTGGAAATGAACTTTGAAAATCAAACATAACTTTCAAATATGATAGTTTCTCGGGTGACAACTATCTTTCACGCGAGAAGTTTTAACTTCTCGTGCGATGGGTTGCTTGTAACCATTTCTTGCGAGTAGATCTACTTCTCGCATGAATACTACCTAGAAAATAACTGCCAAATGTGATAAGTTGTACTTTTCGCGTGATAGGTATAGTTCTCAAATGAATTCATTCTTTTTGAAATTTTTTATCTTGTTCAGTTTTGAGCAATTTTCCAGGAATTCACACACCAAATTGTCCAAAACTGTATTTGAAATTATATAATTTCAATAAAGTATAAGTTCATACTTACTTGTCACTAATTAAATTAAATTGATCAATTAAGAGGTCTAAAACTTCCAAAACCGATTTAAACTTCTTTCAAATGTTCTTTGATCTCACAAGCAACCTTCCGAATCAGAAATAATCAATTCTAGCCATCTCCATCACAAAAACAAACTTTGTAGCTTGAACCTTCAAAAACAACTTCAAATTCAACCAATTAATCTATCTTTAGCTTCAAAGCTTTGATACTAATTGTAAGATCCAAGAAATCACAAATAGATCAGTCTCAATCCATCAAATGTGGAATGAATGATGATTGGAGTAGTTAAATGTGAATCAAGATAAACACAAGACATATATATAATATTAACAGATTCCACAGAAAATTCAAAGAACAAAAAGTGGAATGTATCAAGTGTTATAAAATACAAAAACTAACCATTTATTTATAGCACATGTCTCGTGCGAGAACTACTTCTCGTGTGGAAAATAAGGGTCTCACGCGACTTGTTCTTCAATTTTTCAAAAACTTGATTTTTATTTCCCGAGTCTCTAGGTTTGATCCTTACAGATCTAGTTATTTTATATTTTCTCCAACTAAATAGTGACTTAATTTTCCTTTCTTCTTAAATCGAACTTTGCCTTTCCATGGTGATACCTTGTAAATTCTAACTGCTTTCATCTTTTGTCTAGATAACTCTTTTGTCAATCTCTATTTGTTTTCAATCGTTCTCTTATTTGTAAAATTTTATCAATTGTTTCTTACTTGAGTCCTAACCACTGATCCTCCCTTACTTCAGACCAACATACAAGCCTCTTGCACTTTCTACCATACAAAGCTTCAAAAGGAATGCTTAATACTAGTGTGATAAGTATTATTGTATGAAAATTTCATAAGTGGTAAGTGATCGTCCCAACTTCACCGAAATCTGTCACATAAGCACTTGCCATGTCATCTAAGGTCTAAATAGTTCTTTTGCTTTATCAGTATATTTATGGATGATAAGCCGTATTAAGATTTAATCGCTTACCCATGGCTTATTGAAAACTCTATAAAAATGGGATGTAAAGCGACTGTCTCTATATGGATAATAGATAGTGACACACAGCGTAATGATACAATTTCATTCACACATATCTGAGCTAATCTATCCGTACTAAAGGTTTCTTTCATTGGTAGGATTTTGCAGACTTAGTCAGACTCTCAATCATAACCAAGGTGGTATCATTGCATAGGTTTTTTATGAACTTTCATAATGAAATCTATAGTTATAATTTCCTATTTCCAAATAGACAATTCAAGTTATTGTAATAAACTAGATGACTTCTGATGCTCTAGCTTAACAACATATATAGGTAAGTCTTTCTTCATACCCATCCACCAATAGTTATTCTTTAAATTTTATACACTGTATCACTTCATGGATGCATTATATACTTTGGTCTATGAGCTTCTTCTAGCACCCAAATGCTTTTTTTTCATTCTGAGGATTTCATCTTCACCTTTTAGCAACTCAATCATACCTTCTTTTTCTAAAATTAAACTACATTATTCTTTTCCTTGAGCATTTTTCAACATATTTGTCATAGCGCACAAACTCATTTAGCTTTTCTCCTTCCATCATGCTCAAGGCATCTACAAGTACATTGGCCTTTCCCTTGTGATAACGTGTTTCACAGTCATAATCGCTGAGGGTTTCCATCCATCTTATGTTTAAGTTTTTCTCACCAAAGATATATTTTAAACTTTTGGGTTACATGTAAACAATGAATTTAACTCCATAAAAATAGTGTCTCCATTACTTTAAGACATGAATTATGGCATCTAGTTCCAAATCATGAGTCATATAATTCTTTTCATGCGCCTTAAGTTGACAAGATGCATAAGCAATAGCTTTGTTCACTTGCATTAACATACAACCTAAGCTTCTATATGATGCATTGTAATAAACAGCAAAGTCTTTAATTCCATCAGGTAATGCTAAAATTGACGCATTCATCAATTTCTGTTTTAAAGTTTCAAAGGCTTTATTTTGTGTTGGTCCCTATTCAAACTTTTAGACTTTTGTATCAATGAAGTTAAAGGGACTACAATCCACAAAAAGTTTTGAACGAACCATTAGCAGTATCCTACTAATCAAGGAAACTATGTACTACTATTAGCATTCTTTGATTTTTTTTTTCATTTTTTATGGCCTCAATCTTTGCTAGATCTAATTTAATTCCATTTTAATTAATATCATGACCTAGAAATTGTACCTTAATTAACTAGAATTTAAATTTCGAGAATTTGGCATATAATTTATATTGTCTAAGTAATTCATGTATTATCTTCAAGTGTTCTCCATGATCTTCTTGGGTTTTAGAATAAGTAAGTATATTGTCTATGAATATGACATTAAATTTACCTAAATATAGCATGTATACTCTGTTCGTCCTATCCATGAATGTAGCTAGAGCATTTCTGAGTCCAGTTGGTATTATTGTAAAATTCAAAATGTCCATATCTAGTCTGAATAACTATTATTGGAATATCTTCTTTGTATATCTTTAGTTGATGATAACAAGATCGAAGATCAATCTTGTGAAACAAGCACACTTCTTTTAATTGATCCAAGAGATCATCAATCCATAGAAGTGGGTAACATTTTAGATTGTATTGAAAGGACGGCTTATAATAAGTAGTTGGCCTGGCTTTCCCTGCTTGTGTTTTAGCCAATTCTTCATAATCAATGCAAATCCACATTGACCCATCATTCTTCTTGACAAATAACATTTAAGCTCCTGAAGGTGTAGAATTTGGTCTTATAAAACCTTTCTCCAACAATTTATCTAATTGATTCTTAAGTTCCGTCATTTTAGTTGGAGCCAATATATATGGAGCTGTGGCAATCAGTGTCATTACTGGTACAAGCTTGATTATAAACTTCATTTCATGATGTGGTGGTATTCCTGGTAACTTATCTGGAAATTTATCAGGAAAATCTTTTACTAATATTGCATGTTCAAACTTCTCTTTCTCATTAGTATTGGTTTCTAAAAAATATTATACAACCCTTATGTAGACACTTTACGGCTTTCAATATATATATAATTCCAATCTGCTGATTTGATTTATCAGTACGGATGGTAAATTTTCACCCGTTGATACAAAAAGTTTTTGTTAGGACCTGGTATTTGAACGAAATACCGAGTGATTAGCGTGTTAAACCAACTCAAATAGTGCGGAATCCTATTTGATTGGCGATCCAATCAGTGAGAACACACGATGAATCAATCAAGAATTGAAATCAACGTCAGAAATCGATTAGCAATCGATCTGATGTGTTCTGTGAACTTGGAGAACGATTTGGGAGGCTTCTGGACGGCTAGGGTACGTCTGGAATCGTAATGGGATGAATGCTTACGTTTTTCCACGAATTGGGTCTATTTATAGGTTAGTATTGTTCAATCGTGCGACTGGGCCATAAGTATGGTTTAGTCGTGCGATTGAACCATGCGGTTGATTCATCCGCACGACTGAGTGTTCAGTCGTGCGATTGAGTCAATCTTATGTGTCAATCATACGACTGATCCAGTCTCCTGGTTCAGTCGTGCGATTGAGTCAATCGTATGAAGTTATTCATGCGTGTGGTCCATTCGCATGGGCCATTCGCATGAGAACTTCATTAAGTTAAGTTTGAATGTTTTAATGAATATAACATAATGTGCAATATTCAAACAATCATAAACCCAATCAATTCAATCACGACTCATTAATGAAATATTAAACATCACAAGTAACAACCAATTCATATCATTTCATTAATCGATACTATTACATCATAATCAGACAGACAAGATTTGTTACATTACAACTCATGATCTAGGGACATACATGCATCAACAAACTCCCCCTGGACCTAGATCTATCTGATCTCTTGTCTTCTGCATCACCTCCTTATACTTCTTGTACTTCTCCTCTTTAGTGACTCCTGCGTGAATCTCAAACGCAAAGCAAAGTCGTATAACGTTTTGGAACTGGAGGGCTTGTACAATGTCTTGTGTGTCATAGAACAGTGGCCACTTGTATAATGTATAGACATCATTAGCAGACAAGTTGGTTAGCCACATTGGGTCGAATACCCTGATAGTATCCATTTGGCCCTCTTTATTCAGAACTATGACAGCTTCAGCGGTTCTCCAATCATAGTACCACCATTTGAAGTGTGGAGTGAAGTCCTGTGGCATTTCCCTGAGAGGGATTCTCGACATAGTGCGCGGGGAACTCCACTTCAGCACAATCTTGGGCTTGCCAGTAATGGCATCAACCTCAGACCTTCTTATATACCTCGTAGGCTGTTGTGGTCTGAAGTTAACCCATCTGGTGTGGTACTCCTTCTTCAGGGCAGCCTCAAACCAGCCTGACATCTTTCTTGGGTCAGCATACAGCAGCTTTAGTTTAGCCAACTGGTTGAACTCAAACCAGGTAGAGTCTTCAGATCATGTGGGAACCTGAAGTACTCTATGCCTTGCTCCCTCTTAACTGCATACGCGTTAAGGTCATCAAAATAAGCCCATGCAATAATCCTGCCTGACACCTTATGGTGTTTCTTGACTCTGTAGAGCTTGGTGTAGGCATCTTTCTTTGGTGCAGCACGCTGGGCTTACTTCTTCAAAACAGGCAGCCCACTCAGCCTTGCGAATATCTACGTCATCATTGGAGGCTTGGGCTGTTCCTTCAGTCTTTTCAGTTTCCTGCTCCATCTTGTCTAGTACCTCAAACGTATCACTGACTAGGGATTCACCCAGATTGGGGACAACATTACCCTCGGTGTCAGCATACTGAGGGTACTCTTCTGCAGTAATATCTTCAACCTCAACTTCATCAATGTCATTTAGTTCTTCATCACTGGTTGAATCAACTGTTGGAGCATCCTTGACTATTTCATCAGGATTGAGTCTGAACATCTCTGCCAGTTGCTCATCAGATAGGTCATGAATTATTTCCCCTTCTTCAGGGGGATAACTCACAGACCTTCTGACAATCCCTTGCAGATCAAGAATCATGGTTAATTGAGTCTTGACCATTTGAAGGGGAGCAAAGTCAAACTCATCCCTTTGAAAGTTTGGATCTGTTTGATATAAACATTCAACACGTAAACCATTAGTAAGTAATCAAACAGAATTATATCAACTTAATATATAAACATTCAACACACTTGTTTTTCATTACATGATTCAAATACAAAATAAATAAATACATAAGACATCTAATCTGTACTTTTGTCTTGAATCAAGGGCGTGTCGCTCGGAGGAGCAGAAGTGGTGGATGACTGGTCCTGTCGATGCTTAGATCTTCGTTCTTGACCAGAAGCAGAGGCCGATGCAGCCGCATCCCCTCCTTCTGCTTCGTCATCATCATCTCTACCTTCTGTCCTGTCTTCCTCAGTCTCTTCCTCATCATCATCATCTTCCTCATCATCATCATCTTCATTATCACCATCTCCATCATCCCCGTCACCCTCCTTTAGCTTCAAGGGTTCATCCTTCGACCCCTTTAACCTCAGCATAATCGTCTTGTTGGTCGTCTCCAACTCCTCTATACGTTTGACGGACTGGGCCTGCTGGTCCTGGAGTTGGGACACCTCGATTTGATACTTAGCATAATTCACTGAGTTGTATCAAATCTTCAAAAGTAACTTCCTTGTACTTCACATGTGCATGCTGAGAGCTCTTTGGTTGCATCAGGCTCTAAGTGTATTCCTTACAAACTCGCACTATGTTAATGCTACCAAAACTAAAGAGACCTTTATGTATTGATCTTCATTTATTGATAGTCCTCATCAGGATCAAGACCATTCCCTTTATCATCGGGTGGTCAGGATCCCTCAAACTCTCAAAATATCTCATCACGTTATAAAGATCATGTAGAGGAAGGTCAAGAATGTTTTGCTAGCAACAAATGTCTTGATCTCTAGTAACATACCATCTATCTAGATTTGTGGCAAACATCCAAGACAATATGGATCTCTCAGCAACAGCAAGAAGCTCAACTACAAGTGGACTTTATTGAGCAGCCTCTTTTTGAGCACCCTTAGAATGTTTTGACCCCTCCTAAGGTGTAGAGGTGGATGTCTTAGACTTCTTCTACATCTTCTTGTCCCTTCTTATGGCTATCCTTTTCCTTTTTCTGTATTTTAACTGAGGATATTAGTCTGTAGTATCAGATTGTTCTTGTTTGTCTTCCTCAGTTGGATCCTTGTCCTTCACAAGTTCAGAAAGAGAAGGATCAGGACTCTGCTGCGGATCAAAAGATGAAGTTGGCTATAATGCAGCACTAGGTCCAGGTTGTGTATTCTCTTATGGTTCAATCTTGTCCTCAACTTCAGGTGTAGCCTGACTTGGTGGAGAATGCAAGTCAACCAGCTCACCCCTTTAGATATTTTACTTGATCACTCTAATATGCTCATCCATGGTGGATAGAGACATTGGACCAAGTCTCCTTCCGAAGAATCCATACAACTTCAAGAAGCTCACCATATTTTGCTTATCAGCAGAATTCTTCAAATTTGCTCTCATGGTGGCTCTTGACTTTGCAACCTCTTCCCTCATCTTCCTCTTAGTAACTTTTTTGCTCTTTAGCACTTGTTGCTCAAGCTGCATAAGGTATTCAAATTCAATATACTCATAGGATAAGGGAAAAAGTGATGCTGTCTGATAAAGGCATGTGGCACTCAGGTAGGTTTTATGTTTTGCCTATCTTGTTCCCTGCCTATCTGAGTTTGTTGCTCAGTAGCCACAACCTCTTTCTCAAGGTTTTCCTGAACTATGGAGAGAGTAGGAGCTTTGTAGAGTCTCCTTCTTCTCCTTTCTTTTTTGATTTTGAGGAGCACTTCTGCACCTCAGCCTCCTTTCTCTCCTTTGACAATTCAAAGTAAGTTCATTTACTTCTTCTAAGGGAAGAGAGATGAGCTCATCTATATTGTAGTCCCTTGTCCCTAGATAGTTCAATCTGACAGTCGTTAACTCATCATCTTCAGTGTTTGGCCTGGGGCAGTCCTGATTGCCGCTTCCATAAAGCAAGGGGTGTCAGTTGAACTCTCTCGCTTTAGCTTCCTCTTCCTCTATCTCTCTCCCTGTCCTCCTCCTTAATCTCCTCAAAGGTCAACTTCCTCTTCTCTTTTTCACTCATAGGCCTATGTGACTTAGGCTGAGAGAGCTTTGGCCTTCATTGCTTGGTGCTGCATTTGAGCTCTAGCCAATGAGAGGTGAGACACCTTCACCAGCTGGTGCCTCACTAAGGGTAATGGGTGCTGAAGAATGGGTGCTGAAGTAGTTTGTGTCTCAAGGTTTACAGGCTCAACTACTAGGCCTTCAGCTAAGGCTTCCCATTCGAAGCTAATCGTATGGTCCACCTCAACATCCAGTTCACCAACAGTCTTACCTGCTAGCCTCTGTCTATATATTTTGGTTCTCCTCTTGAACTCTTCAAGCACCCTGTGTTGAATCCTGTCAGCTAACCTTGCAGCTTGCGTGCTTTGACTTGGGTTGGCAAGTGAAGGTCAACTAGATAGGTGCTCTGATAGTATCTCAGGTTGTAGAAATTTAAGATTTCCGATTGCCCCTGAGACCTAGAGATTAGCAGGGCTCTACTTTTAGCATCATACATCCATCCCACTATTGTATTCTCAATAGGGTCAGATGGAGTAGGCATTGCCCTTGGTATTCCTTCCTCAAACAAACTTTGGATGAGTGAGTCCATATTAATGTTGACCTCAGGAGGTTGTTGAGAATGGACAATTACAAGTGAGGGTGGTGAGTCCTCCATATCCATACTCTGAGAGGAACTCTAAGGTTTCATGATTGCAGGTAGGACTTTCTCCCCTTTTTGGTAACATCACCCTCTTGCACACGGGAGCTAAGGGTTAGGTCCACCACATCCACACGTTCCTGTGGGTCTTGTTAAGTTCTCTTGAGAGGTCTCTTAACTAACTTGCCCTTGAGATCAGTGATCTCAAGTTGCTAGTCATTAACTCTTCTTTGTAAGGTAGCCACCTGAGATTCTAGGTGACTCACCTTTGAAACTAAATATGTGCATGTTCTTCATAGTTTTTGCACCTTTAGTTTCCGACTCCCCTCATCTTCATCAGAAGAATCATGAGGGATATGACAATAGGACCAAAGTCTTCTTACTCATCACTAGTATGGAGTTTTTGGCTCTTGGATTTTCCATGCCCCATGATAACATCAAAACAAGTGTCAGTGGTATAGGTTTCCATGGTTGAGGTCTTAATAATGTAATCATTTGCAGAAGTGAGAGCTTCTTCTATAGACGTCCTAAACAGGTTCAGTGAGGTCCACCTCAGGTTGAGTTGGATGATGTGGGCTAGATATGGGTGATTCATGAGCACTCATATCTCCTTGAGCAGGGGTGGAGAAGAGAGACTCATGGTACTCATTGAGTCCCATATCTTCATTATCATAGAATTCAAGGTTTGGGATTGGTTGGTTGAGGTTAGAAGGTTGGGGATGGTAACTTTCCCCCTGAAGGTAGATCACTAGTGTTTTGAAACTCTAAGATAGGCTTAAGGCTGGTGTTGTAAGCTCATCAAGCTGAGCATAAAGAACCTCAACACTAATCAAAGAAATGATGGGAGTGGTTTGCTCCTCAGGAGAAGTGGGAGCTCTAGTGTCCACTTCTTCCTGTATGGGTGAATGTATGGGGGCCTGCATATCCTGAGTAGTTTGTGTAGGGGTTCGTTTGGATCTTTTTAAGTAGGTGACGGTGATTTATGGCTGTATGGGTGGTGTAGATGTAGAAGGTGTGGGTTCAACATTGGCTTCTGTTGCCAAGTTGTCACCTAGATCAATAAGCTCTAAAATGTTTTGGGACCAGGGCTACTTATACCCCTAAGAAGCCCACAGTGGACTTTCACATTTTCTTAAAGATGTTGGGCTCCATTTGTCCGAGTTTAAGAGTGTTACATGTTGCCCTTAACTATGAGCCAGTTCACAGTGAAGAAAGTGTTGAACATATCTAGGGAACATGTAATACTCTAGGGAGTCCAAGTTTGCAAGCAAATTTGTATAAACAAATTGGGAGTACCTAAACTTGACCCCTTGAACCATTCCATGGACTATGTAGGAAAGGTCCTCAGGAATTTGATCCTAACCTCCAGCTTGTTGGACAGAGAGTGGATGACTACATGGAGGAGTTACTTCCATTGGGAGGAAACCTTTCCTTTCTTGAAGGTTCTGACAATGTAGTTCCCTTCATAGCCCATCTGCCGGAATGAGTTGTTCACAACAGATTTAGGAAAGGACAATTCTCTTTCTTCACCATCCAGCCTCAGATGAGAGTTAATGGTGGATGGAGTGATGAAAATTATCCACCCATGCACTATGGTAAACAGTGCCTTCTTAACATCCAAGATGACCTCTTGGCAGGTCTTCCAGAACTCTAGCTGTTGATCTTTATACAATGGGGGGGGGTCGATTGTGAGTGAAGTGAAGTAATTTGATAGAGCTAAGAAGCGACTTGAGAACAATGCACTCATGTTCAATAAAGAGCATGTTATGTCTCTAATCATAAAATTACAATACACATAGAAGATTGTTCCCAAGCTCCTTAACAAAGTTTACCTTCTCAATGTTGAGCTTACCATTTGTGATCATGCCCCTTCTAGTGATGTAACCACCTAAAACTCCTGCAAAAGCAATTGGCCCTCCATCAATTTTCTCAAAGTTTTTAAGCAAAGAGACATTACCTGTCATGTGCCTGGAACGGCCACTATTAATGATTCGTACATTTTCTTTGGTCTTTAGTTGTTCCTACACAAAAAGAAATGGTTAGTTACATTTGGAAATCCAAGCCTTGTTGGTATTGGGCTTGTCAAAGTGAACTGAAGACACTGAAGCAGTAATTGATCCTATATGCAAGCTCTGAGGACCATTTGCTGTTGTTGATGAATAACTTTCAGTCACACGCTCGTCCTTTATCTTCCACACCATCTTGGGAAGACTTGACTTGACCTTCACTACTTTGGAAGTTTTGATAACTTTGGAAGTTTTGGAGACTGAACCTTTAGAAGAGTTTGCATCCACTGCAACAAACTTTGTACTTGGGAAGCATTCCTTTCTTTCGAGACCAATTTTTCTTCCAAAGGCAAGTTTTCACTTATCTTCTTTTTCACTTTGGAGCTTCCGGAAGGAAGAGATTTTCGTTCCAAAGCTATTTTCTTCTTCTTCTTCTTAGGGTTTTTCATCTTAGTCATGTGGATAGGGCTTTTTGGATTCTAGATGCAATCCTTAGCAAAATGAGAAGTACTACCACACATGATGCATTCAGTTGACTTCTTTCTGAGAGTCTTCTTTGAGTAGAAGGCTGAGCTTGATCACTTTCCACTTCCATCTTCATCTTCACAAATGATGTACCAGGCTTTTTAGGGTATGGCTTGCTCTTAGAACTGGATGATTCAAGCTGGGTAGTAGTGGCACACATTTGATCAGCCTTCCTCTCTTGACCAGGATGATTTGGACATGAGCTAGGACTCCTGGTATTAGAATCCTTGGTTGAGTCTTTAGTCTTCACCACTTCAAATCCACCAGAGATGAATACTTGTTTTTGCTTGAAGTTGAAGGTGGCCTTGATCTCTTAGGCTTTCTTTGGTATTCTTTTGGCTGCCCTGATCAAGTTCTTCTTTGTAGACTTAGTCATCCTTGGTTCTTTCCTCTCCTTAGGAGAATAGTGACCCTTCTTAGGATGATCCTCTTCACTCACCTTAGATCCATCCTTCACTATCTCCTCTTCATCCTCATCTTCTTCTCGGATAGGGTCTTTGGTAGGCAGCTCATCTTGAAAAGTTCTACACCTTGGAGATCTTACAAATAGTAGTGTGTGTGGAGGAGATATCTCAATAGATCCTAGTCCCTACTTGTTCTGAATACAAATCTTTGCATGCAAGGATGAGGATATAATGCTATTGAAACATTTTTCTGCCCTGGCTTTGCTTATCACAAGCTCAGCATAGCATTCAATTAACTTGGTAATGAGATCTTTAATTTGAGTCCTTTAATTTATGTGCTCATGTTTAAGAGTTGATATTGTTTTCTTTAAATCTTCTATTTTAAGTTTTTAATTATTTTTAACTCTTTTAAAATCTGCTTTTAAGATATTTAAGAACTCAATGTCAGATCTCATTTCCAAGTTGTAGGACCCATATCTATTAACTTTAGCAATGCATTTAGGAGTACCAAGAAATTCTAATACCTTGGCTTATTCATGATCAACCATCAGTGCTTGGTTGGGAGAAATATCTTATACCTCGAAGGTCTAGTCAAAACCTCCTTCTTCAACACCAATAGCAGCATGTTGCTTTGGTTAACTAGGCTTCTCAGGTTTGGGAGCATAGTCAGTGTAGTTTGATCTTGTTTGTTCTTGGCCTCTATTAGTCCTTGGTGCCTTGCACTCTCTAGCAAAGTGTCCTATTTGGTTACAGTTGTAAAACTTCGCCTTGCTTTTATCCAGTCCAAACTTTCCACAGAAGCATTGTTCGGAAACATTCTACCTATCCTCTTGTAGAACTTCTTGGCCATGTAAGTGAGAAAAGCCATTTGCTAGACTATCTCCATGTACTCCTGATATCCGGATGGATACGATCCATATCTTCAAGAGTAAAGAGAAAATTGCCACAAATTTAATCAATAGACACAAAGGCCTGAGCAGAGCTTGTCTCTGGGAATGGGCTTCCTTGGATGTAGCTCTCCCTTGGTGTCTCCGGTAAAGTGATGAAATGACACTTTTGTGATTTGTCAAGGCAGCAGATAAGATGATGTTGTTGTTCTCTATAGTCCCTTTCAACCACATGAAGGCTGAACTGTATTGATTTTTGGAAAAGCTCCCTAATGGATTTTACGTGTTCATTTCCATCTGGTATCCACTAAGAATACCATACAAATCTATGAGAGTAAGGGTTGAGAGGTTTTCAGTTCTCTTAATGGCCACACAATAGTGAGTCCATTATCTGGGAAGAGAGGACATAAACTTCCTCAAAAAATTTATCTATTCTGAAGTTTTACTCCAACATCCATTAGAGTATCCACAAACTCAACATATCTAAAGTATTGTTAAGTCATGGTTTCACCTATCTTGTAAGTGAAGTTCTTAAGCTGCTGCTTCATGAGGTCTTTCTTGTTTTCCTTGGCTTCCTTAGACCCCTCATACATAAGCTTAAGTGCATCCTAGAGTTGCTTTGCAGTTTTGCGCTTCTTGAAGTCTCTATAGATAGAGTTAGGAAAAGCAGTCTGAAGAGCGGTCATGGCCTTCTGATCTGTATCAATTTTCTTCCAATCTTCCTCCGACTATTCAGCCACTTCCTTTAGAAGCATACCACCTCCAACAACAGCTGAAGTGGTGCTTGGAACATGAGGTCTAGAGACGATAGATTCCCACATCCTACTATATTGAGACTTGATAAAGCCTTCCATTCTTTGGCACCAAGTGTCAAAGTCATCAGGATCATTGGAGATTTTTTCATGTTATCGATTTCCATATCTGCCGTGGTAAGAGCTGCCATTTGAGTTGTTGAGTATTTTGTGAAGCTGAAGGGATTTAAGATGGTGAGATCTTACAATCAAGAGCCCCCATTTGAGTTGTTAAATAATTTGTTAAAACAAAGGGATTTAAGATGGTGAGATCTTCCAATCAATAGCTTGAAAGCTCTGATACAAATTGCAGGACCGTTGAAGGGGGTCAATGCAATAGTTTAACAACGAGCAGAGACTTAAAATACTTAACAGATCAAATAGGGAACCAGCTAGGATGAAACAATGAACACAAGTAGTAAGAACAATAAACAAGAACACTCAAATATGGTTTTCAAGAATGATGTATATTGCTCTCAAGTTCTTCCAAGTGTTACAAAGCTTATCCGAAGATACAAGTACTTGAGATACTTTATACTACATCCTATAACCTACTATACTTTGAAGGATCAGCTGGAAACACTAATCTAGACAACAAGATCAATGTAGAGTCAAAACGCAGATTGCCTTTTGACTTGTGACTTTGACATGCCATAGCTCACATCCTAATCTATTACAAAAAGGATAAAAGTACAAAAGCTTAAAGTTACACACAAAAGACCTTAATATACAGTTTGACAAAAGTATGGACTTTTCACCAACTCATATAAGTTGGTGAGTCTCATCAGAAATTGTAGCGGAAAGTTGTTCAGTTTTTATCAAAAGTTGATTCACAAAAAGCATGTATTCTCTGTGTTCGAAAGAAATCATTCTTTGGCTTCGGAAGACTTTGCCATTGATGCTTTGAAAGATTTCATCTTTGGCTTCAGAAGATTTGATACTGAGCATAATTTACTAAGTTGTATCAAATGTTCCGAAGTAACTTCCTTGTACTTCACATGTGCATGTTGATAGCTCTTTGGTTAGCCTCTAACTCTATTCCTTACAGTAACGACTTCCAAAATTGGATTCATGGGTGACGATATGTGGCATGATTTGGGGGTATTCCATTTTTTGTGTTTATTTCTCAAATGTCTATACTTGTTATTCAAATATTTAAAATTTTTTCCTAATTATGCTCATGTTCATTTGATGGATAAAATTTCTTGATCATAAGATCAGCGACTTCTTTCCATGAATAAGTATAAGAGTGTTGGATCATATGAGGCTCGTGCAACCAAAACTACACTTAGAAGATTTTGAGTGCAAATGAAAGAAGTCTTCCGAAGATAAAGCTACACTTCCAAAGCTAAGTTGAAAATCTTCCAAAACTCAAGATTGAAGAACTTCCAAAGGAAGAACTCAGCCTTCTGAGACTAAGTAGTTCTCCTTCCAAATTGAAACACTTAGAATATTCAAGATAAAGTCTTCTGAAGAACAAAGTCATGAAGACTTGCAAAAGTCTTGGAAGAAGTTAATTCTTCTGAAGTATAAATGGTTTTGGAAGAACTTATTCTTCCGAAGCCATTTAAGCTTCGAAAGAACCAATTATGAAATAGTGGATAAAAGTATGGGTCTGATTGACACATGCTGCCAACTTTGATATACTGTATGGTGCTTTCCCACGCCCATGTAGTTGACCATAATTTAATCTACTGTTCACCTTTTTATCAGTTAGTACAGTTACCAACTTTAGTTGGTGACAAAAGGTAAGTCATGGACATGTCATGACTACCTAGTCTAGGATATTATTTTATCTTAGATGGTTTACTTCAAGCAATGTAGTATTTGTCTAGTAGTATATTTCAGCTGGTTATCTACGTTTTCTCATTGTAACTCACTATGTCATGCTTGTAAGAGTCTTGTAACATTGACTTGAGAAGTAATATATAAAAGTATCTTGAATACCATTCCTATGTTCATTAACTCACTATACTATTATCAAATTAGTTAAGAGATTCTGCCTTATTGTCTGAGTGTGTTTAAATGCATTTGAGAGATAAAACTTATGTTTAGAGACAAACACCAATTCTCCATTTGGTATCAGAGCAGTTTTGGCTCTTGATTGTGAGATCTAACCATCCCAAATCATTCCTGTTTCATCACACTTACTCACTTCACTCAAGTGGCTCTTAACCGGACCAGGGCTCCAATTATCACTCCTGATAATTTTAGAGCCTGATGCAAACGTATTGAAGGTTTCATCAAGTATCAAGACACCTGAATGTGGAGGTCAGTCACGCATGGTCCTTACAAGCCAAAGGTGGCATCTCCAGCTGGTAATGGCGCCATGATTAAGAAATCTATTGAAGACTACTCTGATGAAGACTTCAAGAAGATGGACATTGACTGCAAAGCCATGACTGTGTTGCTTACAGCTATACAAAACTCCATAATGGTAGGCTTTGAGCACTGTGAAACAGCCAAAGATCTTTTTGATGCTTTGACGTTAATGTACTCCGGTTCCACTGACTCCAAAGAGTCCAAGAAAGATGTACTGAAGCAATAAATTGAAAACATCACCACTCAAAGGTCTGTTATCAAAACAAAAGTGGGTTAGGAACCAATGAAATTGCTCCACCACAATCTTATGTGTATGTTAGACAGCCAAGAAGTGGTACTGATAAGCAAGATGCTCCAACTGCTGACCAACTACCCAATGAGCAGCAGAATGATGCAACAATGGTGACCACCACAAAGAAGGATAAGGTAGAAAACCTCATCCATACCACTAATGACCAACCTAACCACTAAAGCCAAAAGAAACAAAATCAAGGCAGCAAGAAGAACTGCCAAGAAGGTGGCTGAGTCAAAGTTAAAAATAGACCCAAAGCAAAAGGATGTATTCATCTCAGTCGGATTCCAAGGGGTTGGAAATTCTAATTCAGGAAAGAAGTGTAGTACCAGCACTCCTATCCAGCTAAAGTATCAGAAGTTAAAGGGGAAGACTTTTGAAGAAGAAAAGAAGTGCAAGAAACAACAGTCCTCATGCCCCATCAAGAATAACATTGAGTGCATAATGTATCGTCTGCGTAATCATATGGCTAAAGATTGTTACTACAATCCAGCAAGCACACATTATGCAAACAATGTTAAGAAAGAAGCAGTCAAAGAGGGTTTCACATTTGAACCTTATCACATGGATCAGGTGTTAAGAAAAGAAAACCTTGTTTCTGAAGCTAAGTTGCTTTTGGAAGAAACTCATTCTTCCGAAAGGAAAATAGCTTCGGAAGACAAGTCAAAGCACAAACCAAGAAACCAAAAAAACCCTCTGAGAAGAAGACTGCTTTGGAAGAAAAGGTGGTGACAACTTCTTCTGAGAATAAAGAAGCCTCGGAAGCAAGTCATGTTACTCTAGCCTCATCAGCTCATCTACACTGATCAACCAAAGGATGGAATGGAAGATCATACAAGATGTTACAGCTCAAACCTCTTCTTCTCAAACCATAATTGAACCCCCATGCATAAATTTTTGTTTAATTATCTCATCTACATTGGAAGAGCCCAAGACCAACAAGGCTTAGGTTTCCAAAAGTATCTAATCATTTCACTTAATGTGTAGGGGCATCAACATGACAAAAATGGAAATGTATGGATTGTAGATAGTGGATGCTCCAGGCACATGACATGGAATAGATCTCTCCTTCATTAGTTTCAACATTTTGATGGAGGTCCTATTCCGTTTGGAGGTGATGCCGGAGGATATATTTCTATTAGAGGTAGTGTATCCAATGGTAAGTTAAAAGTTGATAAAGTAAACTTTGTCAAACAACTTGAACACAATCTCTTAATTTCTTAATTCTGTGACCAAAAGCGCCAAATGATTTTCACAAAACATAAGTGCATTATCCTCAAACTTAGGATGACAATTCCTCAGGAATTGGTGTTTCTTAGATCTCCTAGGAAAGGGGATATGTACAAGCTGGATATGAACAATGCTTCCCCACTGGGCGAAGTATCATGCTTTCTTTGGAAAGCTAATGGTGATGAGCCAACACTCTGGCATAAAAGAATGTGTCATGTTAATTTTAAAATCATGAATAAATTGGTTAAAAATAACTTGGTAGATGGAGTGCCTAAAAATGAATTTTTCTGTAGAGATAACTGTGTTGCTTGTCTTAAAGGGAAGCAACACAAGGTATCTCATAAATCCAAATAACTCTATTGCCACTCCATTACACTTATTGCACATGGATCTATTTGGTCCCACAAGTATAATGAGCATGGAAGAAAATCATATTGTCTTGTGATTGTTGATGATTTTACAAGAGTTACATGGGTAATCTTTTTAAGAACCAAAGATGAAACTGCTGAAACTCTAAAACTTTTTATTCTTAAAATAGAAAATCAAACTGATCACAATGTAAAAATAATTAGAAGTAATCAAGGGACTGAGTTTAAGAATCAAGTTCTTTACTCATTTTGTAACTCAAAAGGAAGTGCCAGAAAATACAGTGCTCCCAGAACTCCTCAACAAAATGGTGTTACTGAGAGGAGAAACAAGACACTTATTGATGCTGCAAAAACTATGTTAGCTGATTCAAAGCCGCCTCTAACTTTCTGAGCAGAAGCAGTCAGCACTACATGCTATGTGCAGAACAAAGTTCTTATTGTTAAGCCCCATGGAAAAACCCCTTATGAGCTATGGAATAGGAGGCCACCGTTCATTGGCTTTCTAAGGTCCTTTCGCAGCAGGTGTACCATACTTAACACAAAAGACAACTTGGCAAAATTTGCTGAAAAGTTGGATGATGTTATCTTTGTTGGATTCTATTGCTTATAGAGTTTACAACATCAAAAATCAACAACTTGAAGAATCATCCAACATTGTTGTAAATGAGCACACTCCTTGTGTTAAGGGGAATGGACCTGACCACATTTTTGACTTAGAATTGTTTCCAAACTATTCTAAACCATCTTGTGAGAATGTTTCAGCTAGAACATGAACTCAAAATGACTCATATTATGATCAATTGTTTGAGTGACCCAGACCTATTGCAAGTTCTCCAAGAAATCATGAAGATCAAGCTCCCACTACTGGAAGTCCTGAAAGCTTGAATATCTCAAGAAATAATGGAACATCAACAAGTTGTCAGCAAATTAAGCCTCAAAACTCATCAGCTGACAACTCCAATACTCAACACCAAACTGATGAAGATAGTAATATGGGGGAAAAGGCAACTATTAACGCTTCTTCACAACAAAATATCATTGATGTTGTCACTTATTCATTAAATAAGTCCTTACTGAATGAGTATGAGACATCAGCTGGAAATGTTGTTCAATATCCTGAGCAAAACTTCTCCAACTTGGATCTATCTATGAAATTAGATGTGATTTCTGTTGATACATGTATGTCCCTAGATCATGATTTGTAATGTAATGAACTTGTCTGTCTGTTTTGATTTGATGTAATTGTAATGATTAATGAAATGATATGAATTGGTTGTTACTTGTGATGTTTAATATTTCATTAATGAGTTGTGATTGAATTAATTGGGTTTATGAATGTTTGAATGAGTGCACATTAAGTTATATTAAATAGAACATTCAAACTTAACTTAATGAAGTTCTCATGCGGATGGCCCATGCGAATGGACCACACGCATGAATAACTTCATACGATTGACTCAATCGCACGACTGAACCAGGAGACTGGATCAGTCGTATGATTGACACATAAGATTGACTCAATCGCACGACTGAACACTCAGTCGTGCGGATGAATCAACCGCATGGTTCAATCGCACGACTGAACCATACTTATGGCCCAGTCGCACGATTGACCAATACTAACCTATAAATAGACCCAATTCGTGGAAAACGTAAGCATTCATCCCATTACGACTCCAGACGTACCCTAGCCGTCCAGAAGCCTCCCAAATCGTTCTCCAAGTTCATAGAACACATCAGATCGGTTCCCAATCGATTTCTGACGTTGAAATCAATTCTTGATTGATTCATCGTGTGTTCTCACTGATTGGATCGCCAATCAAATAGGATTCCGCACTATTTGAGTTGGTTTAACACGCAATCACTCGGTATTTCGTTCAAATACCAGGTCCTAACAAGTGGTATCAGAGCTTTGGCTCTTGATTTCGTGTTGATTCAATCAAGATTGCATAAAAGTTTGTGTTTTTGCACGAAAAACGCAATCTTTTGCATCAAAAGTGATCTTGGACGTTCCCTGCTCATTGAAGTTCAGTTTCTACGAACTTAGACGATTTGGACTTGCAAAATTTCGAATTTTTACGGCTGAAACCCGTCAAACCTAGAAATTTTCGCAAAACAGCAGCTTCAGTCGCACGAGTGACTCATTCGCACGACTAGACTCATTCGCAGTGTTCATTCGCACGACTGGACCTAGTCGCACCCTCATTCGCACGACTGAACCCTTTCGTTCGCATAGTTCACACGCACCAGATTCATTCGCACGACTGAACCATTCGCCCTGTTCAGTCGCACGGTTGGACCAATCGCAGAGTTCATACGCACGAAAGGACCATTCGCATTCTTCAGTCGCACCAGTTAAAGTTGATTTGATTAGACTCTAAGTTTAGTAACCATGGAAGATCAGATGTCAGCCTTTACTGCGGGGAAAGACTCAAGAATACAGAACCTGCTGTTACTTGAGAGTGAGGTGGGTATTCACAATAAACCACCAAAGCTCTTGACGTTAGATGAGTTTCCTCACTGGAAGCAACGTTTTGAGATCTACCTCAATGGGGTAGATCCTAATCTGTGGGAAGCTATCGAAGTAGGGTATAGTACACCGGTGGGAGCAGATGGAGTGAAACTAACGTTGAGTGGGATGACTGATGCTCAGAAAGTTAAGTATAATGCTGAGAAAAGAGTTTATGCTATGATAACTCAGTCAATCCCCAAAGATATATTCCACCAGTACTCAGAGAACAAGCAGTCCAAGAAACTGTGGGATGAGCTAGAGAAAAGGTATGATGGGAATGCATCGTTAAAGGCGATCAAGGCAAAGGAGTTAAAGAAAGAATTCGATAACTTCTCATCAATTGGTAACGAGGGGTTAGATGAAGTCATAGACAGATTCTACCATTTGATGAGCGAGTTGCATACACATGGAGTGGAGACTACTATGGAAGAAAAAGTAAGCAACTTCGCTGATGGATTGCCTGACAAGTGGGCCTCATTCGTGTCTAATCTTAGACAGAATGGGATACTTATAAAGCTGGATATAAATGACTTTATTCTTAGCTGCGTGAAGAAGCACTAAGGATGAAGTATAGAGCACAGAAGTCATCATATACACAAAACCCAGCTTTATACAATGCCACGCCCCAATCTAAGACTTCTGGAGCACCTCTCCAGACAGCATTTGTGTCTAGCTCGTCAGGTCCTTCACATGCTTCTACTTCTGGATCAGACACGTCTGGGTCATCATGTACCCATTATATTGGATCAGAAGCAAGTGCTACAAATTGAAGACCGAGAATCTCGGTAATGTGACCGTAGAAGTAGCAAGAGAGCATATGGATCTTCTAGCTGCCGTAGTTCATTCATATGATGGACTTGTAGCTGGGAAGATTGGAAACTGTCACTTGGCAGACGAAGACTACGAGCAGGTAGATGAAATGGAGCTGGAAAGGATGGATATAATGTGGGCCTTAGCTAGCGCTGTCCGAAGGGCGAAAAAGTTTGTTAAGAAGACTGGACAGAACTTGATAGCTACTAAGGATACCACATTTGGTTTTGACAAGAGCAAGGTAACTTGCTTCAACTGTGGAGAGAAAGGGCACTTCAAAAGGGAATGTGTCAAACCAAAGAAGACGGGTAATGGGAACCCGTTCTCATCCTTTACTCACCAAGACAAGCAAGCCTCTAGTTCTACTTCATCAAACAAGGACCCAAAAGCCTTGACTGCTCATGATGATGAAGGACAGGACTGGAGTTTTAGATTTGTCAACCCAGAATCCAACATTGCAAGTGTTGAAGATCTTGATGATGATTCTGCGAGTGAGGGTGATATAGCAGTTGATATAGCAATGTCACACAGTGAAGAAACAACTGCAGCTGAAGTCAGTTACACACCAAAGGAGGAAACTTCCAAGTCAGATTCAGAAAAGTCAGAATCACCAGAACAAGAGACGTCTGATGCTGCGTTGATGGCTAACTCCTCTGAAACAACACAGGTAAGTACAACTGACCAATTGTTTAATAATCATGCTTGTTCTAACTGTAATAAATTTAGGAATAGCATTGATGAAAAATTTGCTAGGTTATTAGATCACAATGATAACTTAGTAAAAGACTTACAACTATGCACTGAGGCCAATAGAGTTCTAAAACAAAATGAGCATAGTTATAAAGAAAAGATAGACCTATTGACTAAGCAACTTAGGGAAACCGAAGTAGTTGCCTTTAATCAATCAAATGACATTAGGTACTATCTAAACTCCCTAGAGGACACTAAGAAACAAAAGGCAGTTCTAGAAGTAGAAGTAAATTCCTTAAAACAGAAACTGCATAGTTGGACTAGTTCTTCACACATAGTTCAACACTTAGTGAGAGAAAGAAATAATGGGGAGGGATTAGGATACAAAGTGGTTCCACCACCACCTGAGACCTTGATGAACACCAAGTCTAGACCAGTAAACAACAACCCAATCAAGGATCATGTGGTGACTACTCCTCTTGTTACTGATCCAGACACATCATGTTCATCTACTGAATCTGGACAGAAACAAAAGGAGGCCACTTCAAAGGCAAAGGGTAAATTGCCTTGTGTTAATCTGGAAAATGAATTTGAAAAGGTTAACTTAAAGTCAGGGTCAAACAGAGTCAAATCAGAACCCAAAAAGACTTCAAATGTTAATTTTTCACATGCTACAAGTCCAAAACCAGTTAACCAAAAGGTTGAACAAGTTAACAAGTTAAATCAGTTAAATTTGTTAAACCAGAGAAAACATCAAACATGAAAGAGTCAAAACCTAAAGTGAATGATGTTACTAAAGTGTCACGCATCTCTCCACAAAGAAAGTCAAACTATAAGGTTGATAGCAGATCGTGCTACAACTGTGGAGAATGTGGACATATTGCTTCCTATTGTCCTTTCTATCAGACACCTAGGAAAAAGATTGATCTTCAGGACTCTAGACCTAGGTCTTCTAAGAGGAGTTCTCTAACTCCACCTAGAAGATCTAGTGAACCTAAAGTTCAACCTGTAAGCCAGACGACTGTTTATCATAAACAGGCATTGCACAAATCTGGTTTATGGAAAGAGAAGACTACCTGTGTGACTGATACTGATGACAAGAAGGAATCTGAGTTACCCTCACCTTCTAAAGGTCAATGGGTAGAGTTTATGATGTGTGATGCCTCTGGGAAACCCAAGACAGTAAAGGCTTGGGTTCCTAACCTAAACTAATGCATTTACTTGATATGTGCAGGGTGTTCGTTATAGCGCTGAGACTAACACGTGGATCATAGACAGCGGAGCATCCAGGCACATGACAGGTAATAGAGCCCTTTTATCAAATGTCAAACAAATAAAAGGAGGGCATGTTTCCTTTGCAGGAAACAAGGGAGGATACATCACAGCACAGGGAGAAGTGGGAAATCAGAAAGTCAAGTTTGATAAGGTGAACTACGTTCAACAACTTCAAAATAACTTGCTTTCTGTTTCTCAAATCTGCGATAAAGGATTTAAAGTCATCTTCGACAACAACAAGTGTTACGTGCTGAAGAAAGACTACATGATTCCAGAGGATCAAGTTCTAATGACTGCTTCAAGATATAAGGACCTATATGTCTTGGATCTGTCAACAGCTGCTCCAACGGATCAAGAAGTACAGTGCTTTCTATCTAAAGCTACTGAGAAGGACTCAATCTCCTGGCATAGGAGAATGGGACACATTAGTCAAAGGAAGATGAATCACTTGATTCAGAAGGACTTAGTAAGAGGAGTAAATGTCAAAACTTCCAACTTCCTGACTTTTGTGTAGCTTGCAAGAAAGGCAAACAGACAAAGAAGTCTCATAAGGAAAAGAAAGTTCATTCAATAGAACTTCCTCTTGAACTTCTTCACATGGATCTGTTTGGTCCAGTCAGTACAAGGAGCATTGCAGGCGATCTGTACTGTTTTGTGGTCACTGATGACTACTCAAGGTTCACTTGGGTAATGTTTCTGAAATCCAAATCAGAAACATTTGAGTCATTCAAGGAATTAGTCACCACTCTGGAATCTCTCTACAAGCTAAAGGTTAGACAAGTACGCTCAGACAACGGGACCGAATTCAAGAATCAATGGATGGAGGCATACTGCAAGGAAAAGGGGATTGTTCATCAATTCACTTCAGCATACACGCCTCAGATGAATGGAGTTGCTGAGAGGAAGAATAGGAGCTTGATAGAGACTGCACGGACTATGCTGGCGGACTCGAAACTGCCTATCCAATTCTGGAATGAGGCAGTAGCAAATGCATGTTATACACTTAATCGAGTCCTAATAGTCAAGCGCCACGGAAAGACATGTTATGAGCTACTCCAAAGACGCAAACCGAATTTGGAGTACCTTGAACCTTTTGGCGCGCCATGTACACTTCTGAAGAAGACGCAGGAAGGAAAATTCAGCGAGAAGGCAGATGAAGGAATCTTTCTAGGATACAACATACCGAATAAGCGAGTTTACAATAACTCAACGGGTCTTGTAGAAGTGTGGTGTAATGTCGACGTTCAGAGATATACCACACCACCTACAGGAAAAGGACCTGCCTACTTCTTCGATTATGATGGATTCTTCAAATCCTTCAACATACCTCTCTCTCCCTCGGATGATGAGCTAGCAACTAGGATGATGTATGATATTCTGAATACACCATCTAGCACACAGGGAGAATCATCTACTCAGTCAGGGGGAGTAGTCAACGACAGTGACTCCTCCTCTGAAGATGAAGCTGAAGAAGATGACCAGAACAGTCAGGAGGAACAGGTTCCAGTTCCAGCAAGTCCACAAGCATCTACGAGTGATGCACTTCGACTTCAGAACCTCAAACTCCAACTACCTCAGATGCAGAACCAAATGTTCATAATCTTGGCTCTGAGGTAGCTGTTCCTACTACTCCAGGATCACGACTAAATGTTTATCATCCCCTTGACAATGTCATTGGAGATGTCAGATCAGGAGTACAAACCCGAAATCAGTTGTACTCAGCTGATTACGCCTCGGTTATGGAGAAAGGTTACATTCATGATGGTGCCTATCGATGTTTTGTCTCGCAGGTTGAGCCAAAATATGTCAGTGAAGCACTCAATGATGAGGCGTGGGTGAGTGCCATGCAAGAAGAACTTCTGCAGTTTAAGAAGTTAGGTGTATGGACACTAGTTGATAAACCTAAAGGTGCTAAAGTCATTGGCACTAAATGGGTACTAAAATGCAAGAAGGATGACCAAGGGGTCATTATCAGGAACAAAGCTCGACTGGTGGTTCAAGGTTTTCGCCAAGTCGAGGGAATTGACTACAATGAGGTGTTTGCACCCGTGGCAAGGATGGAAGCGATTCGTATCTTCCTTGCCTATGCATCGTACATGAAGATCAAAGTCTACCAATTAGATGTAAAGAGTGCATTCCTTCATGGGGAAATCAGAGAAACAGTCTACGTGAGTCAACCAGAGGGTTTTGAAGATCCCTATCATCGGGATAGAGTCTACAAGCTTGACAAAGCTTTATATGGGCTTCATCAAGCTCCTCGAGCTTGGTATGAGAAACTCTCAACTCATCTTGTGAAACACGGCTTTCGCAGAGGGAGTAATTGACTGTACACTGTTTATTAAAGAAAAGGATGGCGACCTACTGCTTGTACAGATATACGTTGATGACATAATCTTCGGGTCAAAGAACGAAGAGTTATGTAAAGAATTTGAAGCAGTAATGAAGAAAGAATTTGAGATGAGTGCCATGGGGGAGATGAAGTTCTTTCTCGGATTACAGGTGGATCAAACACCTAATGGGATCTTTCTACATCAGACCAAGTATGTAGGAGACATTCTCAGTCGTTTTGACATGGAGAATGCTTCTGCTGCTGGGACTCCACTTGCTACTAATCATGATATAGCACCGGATGATAATGGAGATCTAGTAGATGCCACCATGTACCGAGGAATGATCGGATCCCTCATGTATCTCACTGCCTCAAGACCTGATATTATGTATGCTACATGTCTATGCTCAAGATATCAGGCTAAACCAAAGGTCAACCATCTGATTGGGGTCAAGAGGATCTTTCGTTATCTGAAGGGTACACCTACACTTGGACTGTGGTACCCTCATGATGATGACTTTGAGCTTACCGCGTATAGTGACTCGGATTACGGGGGCTGCAAGATGAACTACAAGTCTACATCAGCAGGGTGTCAATTCTTTGGGAGAAGATTAGTTACCTGGCAGTGTAAGAAGCAGACATCGGTTGCCTTGTCAACCTGTGAAGCCGAATATGTTGCTGCTGCAAGTTGCTGTTCTCAAATCATCTGGATTCAACAGCAAATGCGGGATTACGGTTTAAAATTCTCATCTACTCCTATTTTTGTTGATAACTCTGCTGCAATTGCAGTAACTAAAATCCGGTCCAACATCCTAAGACCAAACACATCGGTATTAAATACCATTTCATAAGGGATGTTTTGAAAAGAACTTAATTGATGTGGTTAAAATTAATACTGATTTTCAACGCGCTGACCTCTATACTAAAGCTTTGATAAACCACGTTTTCAATATTTATTAGAGGTCAACGGTGTTAAAAAGAAAAGTGAGGTAATTCCTGATGATGAAAATGTGTAGTCCGATGTCGTGTACTTAAATTTTATTTTTTTTATTTATTTTGATTTGTTTATTTGAATTTTATTTTATTAAACTCATGTTCTCTTGCTGTTTATTAAAATCCTAAAATAATTAAACCAGAAATGATTTTAGTATTTAGGGGGAGAATATGTCAGCAAGCAAGATAACATTAAAAAAAAAAAAAAAAAAAAAAAAAAAAAAAATGAGGGAGAGGAGAGAGAAGTAGCAGATAAGCTGATGAAATAGGTAGATTGTATCTGTGATACCGATTCAATACCTTTGGAAAATGATAGTACACAGGAACGAATCAAGAGGGACTTAAAATTTAAGTTTTAGTAATTGCAAAAGTTCAAAGTAATAAATCTGTGTAGTCTAAGCAATACTAAAAGGAAAGATGATAGAAAAACTGGCAACTCCTAAGGTGACACAAAGAAAGTAGACTTAGAGGCTGCTAGACCATATATGATATGTTGGTAGATTCAACACAATAGACAACTAGACCGGATTGGTGATTTCAAGATAAAACTAAAGTGTTCAACTGACTGTGGGCGTCCATCTTATCACTGGTTAACACAATCAACAATATTCCAATAAGGGTAATGAGCAAGTAAACGCCACAAATGTGTGTGCGGATGACCATAACTAGAGCAAAGCAAGAAAAAAAATGAAAGACAAATGCAATAAAGCTAATGACTTATGTTGTTGGTGCATTTTGTGCAAAATAAAATAAGCTGCTCTAACAAGGAGATAGGTTATGTGCCTCTCTGCTGTGCGATGGCACTGACCTGAGGATAAGCATAACCTAGATATTCTAGAATTCATTGTTGTTTGCGCGCCTCTCTGCTGTGCGATGGCACTGACCTGAGGACAGGCTTCTCTTTGAAAGCTCTAAGAATAGTCTCTTCTTGTAATAATAACCGTAGACCGCTCAAAAGCTCCTGAGGGTGTTTGATTACCATATAAGTGTGGATCCACAAATGTTAGTTGAAATAATTACATCTAAATAAGTCACCAGTCTGTGTCAAAAGTCTGTGTATGGATTAAGTATGGACAAACTACTGACAATCATTGTGGCTACTTCTCAAAGGTCCAAAAATCAATGTGAAAACCTAAGAGTTTCAGTATGATTTCCTTATGTTGCTAACGACTCTGGATGAACACCGAGAACTTGAGCATCAAAAGGTTTTATAACAAGTCTCAAATGATTTGAATTGCCTGTATGATTCCAAAAATTGAATTGGTCCAGATGTGATCAACCTAAGTTGAAGCTATCTACTCCGATCCAAATCCCGTAGATATCAATCTCTGGATTTATCTCTCACAAAAAGCCAAAAATATGTCTGATTATGTAATTAGTTTAACTTCTTAAATTAGTTTGTTTGTTTTAAGTTTTAACTTGAGTCAGTGTCGGACTACATCAGGAAAATCAGAAGGAATAAACTCACTAAAGGGTCATGTCTGAGATGACCATATGTTCTTTGAAAAGTTATATCAGTCACGTCTGAGGTGACAAAGTATTTTTAAAAGGGTCACGTCTGAGGTGACCAAAGTGGTTAAAATGATCACGTCTGAGGTGATCAAAGTGTTTTCTAGATTAAAGGATCATGTCTGAGATGATCAAAGTTCATAACGTTAATTAAACTAATATAAAAGAGTTAAAGGTAAATTGGGAAAATAGCAGAAAAATTAACTAAGTATGACCCATTCGCACGAATGGACCATACGTATGGTCTAACCATACGAATGAAGTCCATTCGCACGAATGGAACATACGATTAGTCCAATCGGATGCTTAAATGCGAACGAGTGAGTCAGTCGCACGACTGAACTTCAGTCGGACGACTGGAGAAGGGCGACTGACCCAATCGCACGACTGAGTCCCACTCGCACGACTGAAAGGTGCGAATGAACTCAGTCGCACGATTGGAACTTGAGTGGATATAAATAGAGGGGAGTCGGTCGCAGAGACTCTCATTCGCAAAATTCCCCTAAATCGCATATAGTACCGTTACTCTGCCCAAATTTTCTCTATTTGATTTTTCTGCTGATTCTGTGATTCTAACGTTCGCTCATCATATTACAGGTATATTGAAGTCTTATTCCATCGAAATCAGATAGAATGAAACCCTAATTGATGAATACGACTGTGATGTAAAGGCGAACCGAGAACTTCAAACCCTAATAACCTATTAAAACTAAGTAATATGTTAAAATTGGTTAAAATAGGTTATTAGGGAAGATAGGCGACACTAAAGAACCGGTTAATTGAATGTTAAAACTTTTCTGCGTAGATTTGATCTTGGGACGACTGAACGAATGAGACAGACGACTGGTCGTCCTGATGAACTTCAGTCGCACGACTGAAGGGTGCGAATCACTTAATCGCACGACTGAACCATGCGAATGAGACTCAGTCGCACGACTGGTGTAACCGCACAAGAGTTCATGCGCATGAGTCCAGTCGCACACTCAGTCGTGCGTATGAGGTCAATCGCACGTCTGAACCTCAATCGCATGATTCAGTCGCACGACTGTCTTCAGTCGTACATCCCCAATCGCATGACAGATATGTTTATCAAAGTTTAAGTGTTGCTTTATACTCTTAGCCAATGAAACTAACGTTTATGTTATTATGTGTTACAGATGGCGGGTAATTGGAATATGAGCACTAAGCACAACATTTGTGCTCACCTGGACTTGACTTCCAGGAATGCAGCCGACTTTGCTGGCATTATTACTTTCCTTCAGAGATCCAGGATCGCGTATGCTATATCTACTCCCTGCACACCGTACAGATCAGTGCAGCAGGCCTTTTGGGCTGGCGCATCAGTAGACAGATCCACCGAGCCTCACTGCATCAGGAGCTCGATCTTCGGTGAGGCTATCACTTTCTGAGGAGGATCTGAGGATAGTACTTCAGTTTGGGGACGATGCTGAGTGTCCCACACGTTTACACCCCCTCACTGTCCGTGGATGCTTCATGAGAGCCAAGTACTCTGGGGACATCAATGCCGGGGTACTCAACAAGAGTAACCTCTGTCCCCAGTTTAAGTACTTGGCCCACGTGCTGCTGAAGTGTATAGCATCACGGAAGGGTGGATTTGATGAGCTCTCGGACCAGATCCAGAACGCTTACGCAGCGTTGGTGCTGAACCATCCGTTCAGCTTCTCCAGGATGATATTCAGCTACTTAGTGGAGAACCTCGAGGGTAAGGGGAAGGAAGGCTTCTGTATGTACCCTAGATTCTTACAGATGATCATTGATCAGAAGCTTCCTTCCCTACCGAAGGAGAAGGAGGATGCTGTTATCCTCGAGGTCATGGACGACACGACTCTTGGACGGATGAAGGTCTACAGGGGGAAGCAGGTGAAGCCCCCTGTCAGGAGGCTGTTTGGGCATCTGGCCCGGGTTGATTATGTGGCGCCAGCGAAGAGGAAGTGGCGCCACGAGGACAGTGACTCAGACGTGGAGCACATTGCTATACCAGAGTCAGACTCTGATGATGATGATAGTGGCGATGCCGGGGATGACATGCCTGCCCCATCTAGAGGCACAGATACAGAGATTATTCCCCCGGGGTCAGCCACTGCCGGAGAGGTCGCAGAGATGGCCGGCTTCCATCAGGAGTTTGTCGCTGGTGACATGGAGGAGGAGGAGTCAGACGAGGAGCCCCTCACCAGGACTGTGGGAAGCAAAGTCGTTCCCACAGACCACGGGCTAAAGGTGGTCGGTGAGCACCCAAGGGACTCCTCGGCGAGAGAGATACTGACCCCAACTATGTTCCGGGGTCAGGTAGCAGAGTTGCAGGGGGAGCATCCACTTCCTCCGGGACCAGGAGGAAGCGGATGGCTCAACCACATGGGTGAAGAAGAAGAAGCGTCGGTTGACCTTCGTGACTACCACTTCTACCACCACAGCCACCACCACCACCAACTACAGAGATTCCCCCCATCACCACACATCGCCACAGCACTACTCCTACTACCACATCCACCACCTTACACCCACCACTTACTATATCTATCCCATCCATCACCAGACCATTCACCCCCACTTCACCACCATCAGCTCACAGACCGATATTCACCACAGCCACTGCCACCACCACCACACATCAGGCTGGACCGTCAGCCCAGCCCTCACAGTTACATGGATTCACTCTACCTCACATTGGGGTAGAGGAGCAGCTCTCAGCGCTAAACCGTATGGTTATGCGTCTGCTTGCTGCTGACGAGGAGAAGGCGGCCCAGATCCGCAGACTGACCGACTTGGCTGCTGCCCAATCTCAGCAATTGGCAGAGCAAGCTCGGGTCATAGACAGCAGAGAGTTGAGGTGGCCCAACTCCAAGATACTCAGGCTCAGTCTGCCAAACGTATTGAGGAGTTGGAGTCGACCAACAAAACGATCATGCTGAGGCTGAAGGGGTCGAAGGATGAGCCCCTGAAGCTAAAGGAGGGTGACGGAGACGACGGAGATGATGATGATGAAGATGAGGATGATGATGAGGGAGATGATGATGATGAGGAGACAGAAGAAGAGAGGACAGAAGGACACGATGATGATGACGAGGCAGAAGGAGGGGATGCGGCTGCATCGGCCTCTGCCTCAGGTCAGGAGCGCAGATCCAAACGTCGACAAGACCAGTCATCCACTACTTCTGCTCCTCCGAGCGACACACCACAGATTCAGGATCAAAGTACTGATTAGATGTTTTATTTGTTTATTTACTTTGTACTTGAATCATGTAATGAAAAACAAATGTATTAAATGTTTATATATATTAAGTTAAGTTAATGTATGTCTGGTTGATTGATTACTAATGATTTATGTGTTGAATGTTTATATCAAACAGATCCAAACTTTCAGAGGGATGAGTTTGACTTTACTCCCCTTCAAATGGTCAAGACTCAGTTAACTATGATTCTTGACCTACAAGGGATAGTAAGACGGTCTGTGAGTTATACCCCTGAAGAAGGGAGATAATTCACGACCTATCTGATGAGCAAATAGCTGAAATGTTCAAACTCAATCCCGATGAAATCGTGAAGGATGCTCCAACAGTGGACTCAATCAGTGATGAGGAACTGAACGACATTGATGAGGTTGAGATAGAAGACATCACTGCAGAAGAGTATCCTCAGTACGCTGACGCCGAGGGAAATGTGGTCCCCAATTTGGGTGAATCCCTAGTCAGTGATACTTTTGAGGTACTCAACAAGATGGAGCAAGAAGCAGAAAAGACTGCAGAAACAGCCCAAGCCTCCAATGCAGATGTAGATATTCGTAAGGCTGAATGGGCTGCCTGTTTTGAGGAAGTGAGAGCCCAGCGGGTTGCACCAAAGAGAGATGCCTACACAAAGCTCTACAAAGTCAAAAAACACCATAAGGTGTCGGGCAGGATTATCTCTTGGGCATATTTTGAAGACCTTAACGCGTATGCTGTTAAGAGGGAGCAGGGCATAGAGTACTTCAGGTTCCCACATGATCTGAAGACTCTACCTGGTTTTGAGCTCAACCAGCTGGCTAAACTAAAGCTGCTGTATGCTGACTCGAGGAAGATGTCAGGCTGGTTTGAGGCTGCCCTGAGGAAAGAGTACCACACCAGGTGGGTCAACTTCAAACCTCAACAACCTACGAGGTATATCAGACGTTCTGAAGTTGATCCCATAACTGGTAAGCCAAAGATTGTGCTGAAGTGGAGTCCTCCGCGCACTATGTCAAGAATCCCTCTGAGGGAAATGCCACAGGACTTCACTCCCCACTTCAAATGGTGGTACTACGATTGGAGAACAGCTGAAGCTGTCATAGTGTTGAACAGAGAGGGCCAAATGGATACTATCAGGGTATTCGACCCGATGTGGCTAACCAACTTATCTGCTAATGATGTTTACACATTATATAAGTGGCCACTGTTCTATGACACACAAGATATTGTACAAGCCCTCCAATTCCAAAACGTCATAAGACTCTGCTTTGCTTTTGAGATACACGCAGGAGTCACTAAAGAGGAGAAGTACAAGAGATATAAGGAGGTTATGCAGAAGACAAGAGAATAGATAGATCTAGGTCCAAGGGGGAGTTTGTTGATACATGTATGTCCCTAGATCATAATTTGTAATGTAATGAACTTGTCTGTCTGTTTTGATGTAATTGTAATTGATTAATGAAATGATATGAATTGGTTGTTACTTGTGATGTTTAATATTTCATTAATGAGTTGTGATTGAATTAATTGGGTTTATGAATGTTTGAATGAGTGCACATTAAGTTATATTAAATAGAACATTCAAACTTAACTTAATGAAGCATTCATGCGGATGGCCCATGCGAATGGACCACACGCATGAATAACTTCATACGATTGACTCAATCGCACGACTGAACCAGGAGACTGGATCAGTCGTATGATTGACACATAAGATTGACTCAATCGCACGACTGAACACTCAGTCGTGCGGATGAATCAACCGCATGGCTCAATCGCACGACTGAACCATAATTATGGGCCCAGTCGCACGATTGACCAATACTAACCTATAAATAGACCCAATTCGTGGGAAAACGTAAGCATTCATCCCATTACGACTCCAGACGTACCCTAGCCGTCCAGAAGCCTCCCAAATCGTTCTCCAAGTTCATAGAACACATCAGATCGGTTCCTAATCGATTTCTGACGTTGAAAATCAATTCTTGATTGATTCATTGTGTGTTCTCACTGATTGGATCGCCAATCAAATAGGATTCCGCACTATTTGAGTTGGTTTAACACGCAATCACTCGGTATTTCGTTCAAATACCAGGTCCTAACAGATTCCTAGGCTAACGATACACAACAGTCATCCAGCTGAAAACATCATTGAGGATGTCCCAAAAGGTCTGAGAACAAGAGGGCAAACCAACAATGAGAATATTTGCTTGTACTCATGCTTTCTTTCTCAATTGGTACCAAATAGGTAGAAGAAGCTCTCAAGGACAACAATTATGTTGAATCAATGCAAGAGAAGTTGCTTTAATTCAATAGACAGAAGGTATGGAACCTATGTCCACTACCACTTAGTCAAGTCCCTATTGGCATGAACTGGGTGTTCAGAAACAAAAGGGATGATAGAGGGTGTGAGAATCTTGCTTGCCTGTGCAGCATCCAAAAACTTCATAGTTTACTAACATTATGTCAAATATGCATTTTTGTATGGGGATATCGACAGAGAAGTCTATGTGTGCTAGCCACCTGGATTTGAAGACCCATAACATCCCAACTATGTGTGTAAACTAGATAAAGCTCTTTATGGGTTGCACCATGCACCTAGGTTATGGTATGAGACAATTTCTCAATTTCTTCTAAAGCATAGCTATTCATGATATTATGTATAAAGAAGTCTGGGAAGGACATATTACTTGTACAAGTCTATGCTGAAGACATCATATTTGGTTCCTCAAATGACAAAATATTCAAGGACTTGAAAGCATTATGAAAAAGAAGTTTGAGATGAGTTCCATAGGAAAGATGGATTTCTTCCTTGGAATTCAAGTGAAGCAGATTGAAGAAGGATTCTTCATAAATCAATCTAAGTATGTCAAGGATGTCTTAGAGTCACAATTTATGTCTTGACTCTAAGGAAAGGATACTGATCAGTATCAGACAGAGCAATTATTGGATCTTTGATGTATCTCATAACAAGTAGACCTGATATCATGTTTGCAACTTGCATATGTGCAAGATATCGTGCTGCTCCAAAGGTGTCTCACCAAACTTCTGCTAAGAGAATTCTTAGATACCTTAAAGGAGCTCCCAAACTTGGTCTTTGGTATCCTAGGAATAAAGACTTTCAATCTCTATGGTTACATTAATAGTGATTATGATAGCTGCAACATCAACAAGAAATTTACATCAGGAGGATGTCAATTTCTTGAAGGAAGGATCATCTCCTGGCAATGCAAGAAACAATCATGTGTCTCTACATCAACACTTGAGGCTGAATACATTGTTGCAGCAAGTTGCTGTGCTCAACTGCTATGGATTCAAAATTAGATGTTAGGCTATGGTTTAAACTTCATGGAGACTCCTATCCATATAGACAATAAAATTTCTATTTCTATCATAGAAAATCCAATCAAGCACTCCAAGACAAAGCACATTGATATCAGGTACCATATCATTCGAGACATTCATGAGAAAAACTTGATCAAACTTGTCAAAGTTTATTCAAATGAACAATATTGTGACTTGTTCACTAAATCTTTTGATGAACATAGATTTAAGTACCTAATCATAGCTATTAGGATGATAAACATTGATGCAGGATCGAGTTTGGTCACACAACACAATTATTATCTCTCAAAACTTACTATATCACACTCTGTTTGATAATACTATATTAAGTAAAAAAAACACAGAGATAGGTTTCAAAGATACTTGTATATATTACTTTTTAACTCAAAGTGTTACAAGACTCTTTCAAACATGCATAATGAGTTACAATGAGAAACTATATATACTACTATCTACAGCCGGTTATACTTTGATACCAGCTGGAAACTTACAACTAAACAAATACTACATTGCTAGAAGTAAGGTATCTAAGATAAAATACTATCCTAGATTTGGTAGTCACGACATGTCCATGACTTACCTTTTATCACCGACTAAAGTTGGTAACTGTACTAACTGATAAAGGATGAATAGTGGAATAAAGTATGGTCAACTAGATGGGCGTGGGAAAGCACCATGTAATTTCTCAGAGGTTGCAGCGGTTTGTCAGAGGAACCATACTTATGTCCACTGGTTCGTAGTAGGTTCTTCCAAAGATTAACTGGCTTCGGAAGAACAAGTTCTTCCAAAACCACTTATACTTCAGAAGAGTCTACTTCTTCCAAGACTATGTGCTGATCATCATGACTTTATACTTTGGAAGTAATTGTCTTGAAGTCTTCTAAGTGTTGAACTTTGGAAGGATGATGACATTGTCTTCGGAAGTCAGGATTCCTCTTCGAAATTTCTTTTAGCCTTAAACTTTGGAAGTGCAGCTTTTCTCTTCGGAAGATCTTTCACAGTTATACCACAATTGTTTCTAAGTGTTTGTTTTTGTTGCACTAGCTTTACTTGATCCAACAAACTCCCCCTAGGCTGATACTACCAAAACCTCACTTGTTTTCGCTTCTCAAAGCTTTCAACAATAATGAGAGAAGACACTTATCTGTATCTCTATTCTTTCCAGAGGTGGTGCTAAGAAGCTTGTACAAGTCATTCATAGACAGAAGATCTAGTCTATTACTTTGAATGACATGCACCTTTTGTTGTGTCCTTCTGAAGAGAGTTAGTTGACGGGAGTTGTATTCATACTCCCATCAAACTATAGGTTCCAATTTAGGGCCTTCAACCATTTGCAAGAAAGCTTTTCCTTTGGTGGTTGACCCTTCCTTCTCTTCCCTTTCTCTTAGCTTCAACTCCTCTTCAATCTTGGCCCTTGTAGTCAATTCAACCAGATGAAGACTGCTTAGATGGTTTCTGATGTGAGCAACTACTTCAGAGTTGGAGGGATTGTAGAATGGTTTCTCTGCTAACTCAGCAATATCAAATCTGCTGGAGTATAGCAAAGAATATGCATTATGTCTATTGACTTCACCATTCTCTCTTCCCATAACAAAGTTGTGAGAAGTCTTCGAACCTCCACTAGACTATCTTCTTCCAAGGAATGAGGGGCTGACATGGTAGCTTGTCTCCCTTCTTAAAATCCAGTAGAGTTATTAGCTTTCTTCTTAGCCTCTTCTCTTCTTCCTCAAGGGAGTCAGAGTTAGTTGCGAAGAGTCTGAGAGCCTGGTCCAGTGTTCCTCTTGCCAGATCAAAGAATTGTTCTCTTGTGAGGGAACATGAGGAGCCATCAATGAAGGATAATTTGATAAACCCCTTCTCACAAGAGATGTCTCTCAGAGTAGTGCAGTTGATGAGCTTCCTCTTGATCTCCTTGAATTCTTCCAAAGTCAGAGTTTGGATGATTGAGAGGATGATTTGGGTGGTTAATGGGTGTATAATGTTTGGGTCCTTGTAAGTGTTTTAGGTTTAAGGGTAGGTAGTGGTGGTGGTTATTGTGATGTAGTGGGAGAGGATGAGGGTACGGTTGATGATGTGGGTTCAGGGGTGTAAGGCTTAGTGGTTGGCTTAGTTTTGATAGGGAAGGGGAAATGTATTGGTTCAGGTTGAGGTTGAGTTTGTTGTGAAGGTTTAGAAGTCATCCTCTGTAAAATTTTGTATACCTCTTTCCTTCTTCCTGAGCGAATGTTAGCCTTGACGTCACTGACATGTTGCTGCAGGATCCTTTCCAACATGGGGCCAACTTGTTTACCAGAGAAGCCATGGGCCCTGAGATAAGCCTTCATCCAGGCTTTGTCTCCCATCTTCTTGGCTACCACAAGTTGAGCTTCTTCTTCTTTATTCTTCTTCTCTCTAAGCTTTTCCCTGGATGTCCTTTTTCTCTCATTGTTCATTTGATCTTGCTCTTTGTTGAAAAGCCACATGATATTGTCATCATGAGGAGCTACTTCTTCAAGAGAGTATCGTATCCCCTAGAACTTAATAGAGCTATCCTTTCATTCCTCAACTGTTGTTCAGCTTCCTCTTTCTTTCTCTGCTTTTCCTCTTCTAAGGCCAACCCTGTTGCTTCCTCTTGTTCTTTCTGCAGTTGGGTTGTCTTTTCTATCTCCACTAGCTCTTCAAGTGGTAGGAGGAGGACATTTTCACTTGCTGCTCCAAGATTGAGAAGTCCGTCAATGATTTCCACCCTCTTTTGGTTATTGATAGCCTCGTGGTTTGCCACAGCTGCTTTGCTACTTGCAGCTAGTAGCTTTCCAGTAGGGAGTCTACCTTTTTTCTGCAGCTTTTCCAACCTTTCCTCCTCTAACAATTCTTCCGCAGTCAACTTCCTTTTGCCTTTGATGTCTTCAGAAGCTTGAGTCTTTGGAGGTTCAAGTGCAGAGGATTCAGGTTGGTGGGTGGTGATTTGAGCTTATGGTGATGAAGGTGTTTGAGTGAGAGGGGTTTTGAGAAAGTCTTCACTATTTATCTTAGAAGCAAGCTCAAGAATGTTGGTCCATTTGATCGATTTGCAGTACAAATGAGTTGTTGAATCGTTCAATATCAAATACAAACAATAGACAACTAAGATGAAGAAGATTGATAACAATCACAAGTGTATCAAAATAAGAACAATAACGAACAACACAAATAATAACAAAGCACAAATGTATTTCTGTGATAATACTGCTTACAAACGTCACTAGCAACAATGATAAACGATTAGGGTTTTGCTAGGATTACCCAATGATCAAATCTATATATAGCAGTCTTAGTTTCGCAGACAGTTTCACTGCCAGCGAAACTGTACTGCCGAAACTATAGTTTCGCCCGGTAGAAACGACAGTTTCACCGGGTGAACTACAACAGCTGACTATGAGCGAAACTGTAATTTCGCTCATAGTTTCGCTGGACTACAAAACTAGACAAAATGAACTCCATTCAAAAGTAACTAACATTAAACCTATTACAAAGTAATATAAACATAATCTAAACTAAACTAAGGTGAGTCCAACCTATACTTGATCTTCAATACTCCCCCTAGGTTGGATCTCACTACCTTCAATTGCCTTGATATGACTCGTCTACTCCAGTCTCTTTCGCTGCTTCTGATGTATCTATATTTGTTCCTGCAGCTTCTTCCCCGGGGGCTTCAGACATAAATTCTCCTTGGTTAGCTCCAGACTCCCCCGCTGCCTCTGATGAGTCCTTTACAGCTCCTGCAGCAACCTCCTTAGGAGCTTCAGCAAATGATTCACTCTGGTCTCCTCCAGCTTCATTAGCTCCTTCAGGATGAGCACTAGCTTGCTCAAACTGTATAGCCAAATCCCGCACATCCATGTTTAAATCATCTTCAGCTCTTACTTTCTCAGCTATCTCTTTCACTTCTGCTCTCACTCCTCTTACTTTATTGGCCACAATCATAAACAGACTGGCTTCCTTTCTTGTCTCATCACCTACACCTGCTTTAATATGATTTTCGCAAAGAACCAACAGGTCTTCATCACATAAACTAAACAGTTCCATGGGATCAAACACTCTAAATTCACCTTCATTCTTTACCCTGATCACCGCCTCCTCCGTATTGTTATCGTAAAACCACTTCTCAAATTTTTGTAGTTGCTGGGGGAGGGGATCTGCCAGTCTAATCCTGTTTATTGTCTTTGGGGCTTTCACCCTTAGCACAATCTTTCCTTTCCCTGTTTCCCTGTCTTTATCCTTCTTGGATCTTCTCCTCCCAGCCTTCATAAATCCAAATGACCCAAAATTGTCATTTAGTCCATTCTTTATATCCTTCTCAAGCAATGAGGCTCTTTCACTTAGATGAGCTTTTAGTAATGGCAGCACTGCCAGCCTCCTCAGATCCTATTTGGGTAAGGTCTTAAAGGCGTTCCTCTTGTGAATTTAAGTTATACCTCCTCCTCTCCTCTTGATCATAAACATTTTGAGGCCGGTGTTATAACACCAACTGATAATTTTCTTGTTTGCTTCCTTCTTGCTCAATCCTTCCATGTTTTGGAATAGGGGAGTCAGCTCTTCAGGCTCTTTCTCCTTGACAAACCATTCATCTTTGGCCATTTCAAACACATCTCCATCCTTGTCTTCCTTCTTGGCAACATAGGTTAGGGGCCTCTCATCAACCTCATAGTATTCTGGTTCTGAGTCATAATCAACCAATTGCTCATCATCTTCTTCTTCATCAATTAGCCCTTTCCCTTTCTCATCATCCTTTTCAATAGATTTCTATAATATCACCTCTTCACCAACCAAATCCTTTACAAAATCAAACTGCATGTTGACGAATCCAGCTTCAAATATCTCCTCAACATTCTCCACATTTCCAGTCTCCTTCCTCACACCAGAACCTCCCACTTTTTTAGTTGCTGCACCAGATGTGCCCTCTCCTGCCCGGGAAGATGTACCCACTTTTAGAAATAAAGTATCAGTCAAATCATCTAACTCAGGTTGAGTTAGCTGATTGGGCAGGCCGGCTGCAGCCTTTAGTTCATTCACCTCCTCAAACAGTCTCTTAATCAGTTTATTCTGATCTATCAGCTTTCTGGTCATACCATCAATCACTTCATCCTTCTGTCTTTCCCTCATCTCTTGATTGGTAAGTTTTATCTTAATCATGCTTAACTCATTGGCTAGAGAGGTGTTGAGGTTTCTAGTCACATCCTCATCAAATCCGGCTCTCTCCTCTCTCCTTGAGGTCGCAGTAAAAGATTGGTGTCTCTGTTTAGTCCTTCTCTCAGTCTCTCCCACATCAACTTTCTTCTTTGATCTCCTTTCTTTCTCAACCCTTACCTCCTCAGCTATTTCATGCACTTCATCCTCAAAGTCATAATCCTTCTCCTTTGCATATCTTTTCCTCTTCTTAACAACATCAGTCTATTGCACCCTGGTGTCTTCAACTCTTTTATTCTCAGACTCATCTACCCTCCTGATATAACTCCATCGTTCTGGTGGATACATGTTTTCCTAGAGATGAGTAATTTTTCCACTGAAATCGTGACGAATGGCGTAGCAGTCTGCAAAGATACGGGTGTTCATTTGTACCAGCCTCTTGACCTCCCCGTGTCTTGGTAAGTTTGGAATAACATCATCAAAAATCATCTGTAAAAATCGAGGGTAGAGCAGCCATTTATCTTTCTTCAATGCCATCACATTCTCTGCCATACATGCAAATATCAGTCTCGCTATATTTGCCTTCCTTCCCTTGCAGTATAACACCATGGCTTTTGCCCAGTCTAGATTAAGCCCATCTGATCCACCTTTACGGTGATCTAAGAACATAATGTATACGTAAGCTATATATCTCCATTCCTTAGAAAGGAAGGACTTCTTAATCTCCTTCCTCGTCCCAAAAGGCGGTCCCTCATATCCCATCGATCTAAACGCTTCAAATACCTCCTGATCTGACATAGTGACCTCCTCTCCTATATCTTCATCTAACCTTAGTACCCTCAATACAAGCTCAGTAGTAATGATCACCTCATTCTCCATCACTCTGGCTACAATCCTCTGAGAGTTGCCTCTCGTATCATACTCCGCCGTCCGCCAGAAATCTCTGATATGTAAGTCATATATGGTAAAAGAATGAGAGATCACGTAGGCAATAGGAGATCTCTGCAGCCAACGAATACAGTCTCTAAATCCAGCCGCTTTAGGGTGTGTGTCGTCTAAGATAGCAGTAATGTTGTTCCTCTCGTCAAACTTCAGATTCACCATTAAATCTGAAAACCAAATGAAACGCATTAGAATACTATATTAAATAATAATATTAAAGAAAAATAAGAAAAGAATTAAAATTAATCAAAACCAAATTAATTTCGCTAGCCGAAACTGTAGTTTCGAAGGAAGAATTTTAGTTTCGGCAAGCGAAAGTATAGTTTCGATAACAATTATTCATTAGTTTTGGCAAGACTGTGAAGTAGATTCGACTGGCCGAAAGTATAGTTTCGGCACATCAAAACTGAAGTTTACCCAGCGAAACTGTTAAGTTCGCTCGGACAGCATAACACCACAGTTTCACTGAAAAACCATGAACTTTCGTTCCGTTTCGCTGGACTATCGGTACTTTCGCAGTAAGAACTGCGAAGGTACTGAAGAGTCTCAATCGAATAGACTCACAATGATGCTGTTTAACTTCGATTAAGTTATAGTTCTGAGTTCGAAACTCACTTGCGAATAAGATAGAACGGTCAATCAAGAGTCAAACACATAGAAAATCAAAACCGCACTCAGAAGCGTTTGATAAACCCTAAAACTCGTAAACCTTCGATTGTGCAAAAATGAGAAAGTAGTTTCGCGAATTGAGTTATATAGTCAATAGTTTCGCAGGAAGCGAAATTGTATTTTCGCCAGGCGAAGCTACAATTTCGCCGGGCGAAACTCGGGTCGAAGTTGACTTTGCACAACACGAAAGAGCCGGCGAAGCTACAATTTCGCCCTGCGAAACTAACAACGAAAGTATAATTTCGCTGTAAACCAAAAAATTCAAAAAACTTTTATTTTGATTCCCTTTCTTTAAAATAAGATAAAATAAAAGAAAAAGAAATAAAAATAATAAAAAAATTAAAAAAAATTAAAATAAGGTAAACAAAATCAAAAGAAATTTGCCCCACAAGACCTCACCATTATCCACGATTAATAATTTTGTAATAAAATATTAACAATATAAAAGGATATGAACGAGAAGTTGGAAAGATCTTCTGGAGAATCAAAGTTTGGCAGGATTACTGATATGCTTGTCCTTTTAAGTCCATGCCTTCATCGTTTCAACAGGTGCATCGCAGCTATTGTTATCATGTTTTGGAGTTTGTTCAAAGAAAACATTGAATGACCCAATCCCCACAGACATTTGGCAAAGAAACTTATCCCGTCCTCATGATGTATTGTACAAATGACACGCTTTGCATGAATCTTCTTCTCATAAGCAGCAGAGGTCTTATTTCAAAAGAAGCAATACCCTTATAGACATCAATGATGAAAGCTACAGGTCTATACTTACGTATAACAGAGGAGTTGATCAATTGAGTTTTCCAGATGATAACTTCAGTTCTATACTTACGTATAACAGAGAAGATTATCATATTGTGCCGATGAGAGCTCCAGGTCAGTACTATCGTACAACAAAGGGGATCATCACTCCAGGTCAATGTTCACACATAGCAGAGGATATAAGCATAAGATAGAATACAGCAAGGAGCATCTTATATGCAAAGATGAAAAAACATTTTGCTTTTTGAGATAGATTGGAATGGTTTGACCCAAAGATATTTTAGATAAGAATAACTCAAAACAGAGGTATCACGTTCTCAATCCTTTTTCAACAAGAACTTGAAACTTTGTGAAGGCCAAAGATGTCAAGGGAATTATTTGAGTCTTCAAGTTTCTTGTTCTATTAATTCAGCTACAAAATAACTGTTTACTTTGATTTCTGGCTGAACCTATCAAATATATCCCACACAATACTCTTAACCTCTTTTACATCAACCAAGCTTCTCATTTTATTCTGCAAAAGAAAACAAGAACTTTTAATATATATTCTCCCCCGAAATTTTTACACTTAAGAAAGATGTATAAATTTCTTACTTGACCCTATATCACAATAAAAATGTTATTATTATTATTATATATAATGATAATTTTTTTTATATTAATTTTTTTATTCATATTTTTTATGTGAAAAAGGATGACGAATGAAGGAGCGGGCTGAACTAAAAGAAAAGAAAGAAAATAAAAGGAGTAAAATAAACAATTTGTACATAACATAGATTTAAGGATAATGGGTTTTAAAATGATATTAAACCTAACACAGAGATCAATTCATAAAATCGAGGTTTATAAAATGTTTTAGTGAAAAGATCTGATTTTTGATTTTTGGTGTCAATGGGAATAATATCAATAAAACCCTTTTTTTGAGCATCACGGATTGCATGAATCCATGTCTCAATGTGCTTCGTTCGGGAATAATGAATAGGATTCTTGGCGATCCCAATGGCTGCTTCGTTGTCACAGAACAACGGTGAATGGAGAAAGTTTATCCCATAGTCAATCATCTGGTGCTGGATCCAGAGTACTTGTGAACAGCAACAAGAGGCGACAATGTATTCTGCTTCTCCCGTAGAGAGAGAAACAGTGGTCTGCTTCTTACTTTGCCATGAAACCAGACAATTTCCCAAGTATTGACATCCACCGGTAACCGACTTTTTGTTTAACCTGTAGCCATTAGAATCACTATCAGAATGGGCATGTAAGTCAAAATTCCCACCATAAGGATACCAAAGACCTAAACAAGAAGAGCCTTTAAGATAACGAGAGATTCGTTTTACAGCTTTTTCACGAGACTCTTTCGGGGCAGATTGGTATCGAGCACAATATCCTACAGCAAAGGTGATGTCGGGACGACTTACTGTAAGATACATAAGGGAACCGATCATGGATCTGTAAAGACGAGGATCAACAGGTTTCCCGTTCTCGTCAAGAGTGAGGCACCTTTGAGCAGTAAATGAAGTCTTTTCATGAGAAGTGTGACATCCGGTAAATTTCCGTTACCAAACTCCGTTAGTTTCGTTAAGTCTTGCATACACGTGTCGTGAACACACAGTAGTTGTCGTTTAACGTTGGTGACCTAATAATAATTAATAATGTTACATTATTGATAATCTAATTGATTATGTGATTATTGTATTATGTTTATGTGCTTGCATGTTTTTATATGTTAATTGAGAATTAATCGCGTAACGTGGAAACGTGTGTATTAATTCGTATGTTTGTGTTTAATAGAGATAAAACATATAATTTGTTACCATGAGTTATATGTTTAGTATTGTAGTTAAAAACCATTTAAAAGTGTTTAAAAGAGTGCCTTTTTAATAAAACGCAAAACACAAGGGTCTAAGTTGTCAATATGCAAAATTAAACTAAACAAAAACACCCCAAACCCTAGCCCCCACCCCTCGTCCGCGATTTCACCCTCACACACCCTCCCTTTGCGAATTCAAGAAGTTCAAGCATTTGCATTGATTATTTCTGCGATTCGATTCAAGCCACACAACAAGTTAACACAACATCAAAATCGTGTTCCTTGGCAAGAATAAAGGTTAGTTTTGGTGTTTTTATGTTTTTCTTGTTAGGGCCGAACCCAAATTCGATTTTGTATCATCATGGGGTCGAATTTGATGTTGTTTGATGTTATTAATTCGTTAGTTAGGTTGTTTACATGTTGTTTAACGTGGATTATGTATGAATTGTATGTTTCTAGTGGATTGATCATGATCTTTGGTGTTGTACAAACCCTAGTTCGAAAATGGCATGATTATGCATGATGGATGATTGTTTGATGAATGTTTGATGTTTAATAGATTGTATGGATGCTAGATTACATTGATTTTGCAAGAGATTGGTGAATTGATGTTGATGTTCATAGGTTACTAAGAATAGTAACTTTATTTTGCATGTAATGTTGAATTGTGATGAATTGATGTTATGGATGTTTCATGGTGATGATTAGATGTTAGATTGTTGTTGTGAGCATTGGGAATTCAAGAACACATGCTATAGTTCATACCTTACTAAAGATAGTAACTTTTTAGGATATGAATTGATGAATTATGATGTTTGGATGTTGTAGATCATGCTTAGATGTTGATATGAGCTTGAATTGGTATATTGTTAATGAATCCATGAATGTATAGGATGTTTAATAGGTTTTGGGATGTGCTTTCCCAAAAGGGAAACTTTATTTTTGCAACATGTGAAAGATGATGGTTTGATCATGTTTGAGATGCTAGGAGCATGTTAGTAAGTTCATAGATGAATTCTAATATGGTTGGAACATGTTAATATTGTTGTATGAGATGTTTGGTTAATCATGAATGGTGTTAGTACCTTGATGAGCATGTATAATGTTGATGTGGATTAGTAGTAAGATATCATGCTTGGGATTGGGAATTGATTGTTGTGATGTAAATGTTTGAATGTATGAATGGTTAGTGAATGTGAATGTGATCATCAGACACGCGTGCGAATTTGAGGCCCCTACTTAGTAGGATTGGCAGGGTTTAGGGTGTGAAGTCGTGAGTGGCTTTCACATGGCATGTGGTGCGTGATTTGATCCTTGTGTTAATTTACATTAGTGTTGTAATGTGGAATGTTAATGTTTAGGTTCGCATGACTTGTATGATACTTGGTTGTATGATGATCTATGTGATACACCTGGATGATGTAGCATACTCATGAACCATTTGAATGTTAAACTTGTATGATATATGTGTATGGTTGTTTAAATGGGTTAAAACACATAAAGTCACCAACGGGTCAAACGGGTCAACTGAGTCAAATGTATTATTTTCTGAAACCTGAGTCTTTGGTTGTAGTGTACTTAGGGTTTCACATATTCTCTGTTGCACGTACTCATATACTTATATGATCTAGGTAACCTCTGAGGGTTGTCTGTTCACTCTGTCAGTCAAGTCAAACTCTAAGTATCTATACGCATATCAGGTGAGTTCATGCCCCACTCTTTACATAATCTCTTTTGGGGGAGATAGCATACTGGTAAAACTACAAACGCTTTATGTATATTTTAGTTGTGCATAATATTAATATAGTGCTGTTTATCATGGGAAAGTCCTCACACTTTCGAATTGTTAATATTGAATAGCGGGGAAATTTGGGTAGTACTACTGGGTCTGACGAGCCCCACCTGTGTGACTCGAGGTCAACCGGGTGCAACTTGTCCTATTGATCATTGTCACGACCTGTTGAGTAGTGACAGGAGGCAACAACGTAACACAGTCAGCTTCAATTGTGAAATCACTATGCATTAATATTTATTTGTTAATAGACTAGCTATCTATTACAATGCACTACTAGTATAACTCGATTATTAAACTGTTTATGTTTGAATATTAACTCTTGAACTCACCAACCATTGTGTTGACATTTTAGTATGCTATTCTCAGGTCATTAGCTGCTTGCCTCTAGGAGCACTCCACGGTTCACTTGCATACTAAGACTCGGTTTTCAAGATATTTAGCATTTTAATGATTATGGTTTACTCTTTTGGGTTGGCACATGTTTTGCCATAGTTATGCTTTTATTTATTTGAGTTGTTTTCAAAACGCTTCCGCACAATTTAAAGTTGAACTTTGGTTGTTTTATTTTAATCATGGCATATAGAGTCGTTCTGAGTAACTATTGACTGTGATCCTGGTTTGTTTACACGCCTCGCGGTAAAACTCCGCACGTGGATTTTGAGGGTGTGACAAGAAGCGTCATCCATCTTGAATTTCTTCTACACTTCTTTAATATACTTCTCTTGATGAATGAGGATTCCTTCTGGCTTTTGTTCAACTTGCAGCCCAAGGAAAAAGCACATTCCCCCCATCATGCTCATTTCGAAACGACTACGCATTACCTCCTCAAACTCCCGACACAGCTTTGGATTGGTGGAGCCAAAGATAATATCATCGACATAGACTTGTACGATGAGCATCTCAGCATCCACTTCCTTCTTGAATAATGTCATATCGATGGTGCCATGAGAGAATCCATTGCTTAAGAGATACCGTGTTAGGGTCTCATACCAGATCCGAGGTGCCTGATGAAGATCATAAAGAGACTTGTCAAGCTTGTAAACTTTGTCAGGAAAATCGGGATCCTCAAAACTTGGTGGTTGACACACATATATCTCCTCTTCAATGTCTCCATAAAGGAAGGCACATTTGACATCCATCTGATAGACTTTGAACTATTTATGTGTGGCATGAGCTAGAAAAATTCTTATGGCTCCAAGACGGGCGACAGGAGCAAAAACTTCAGTATATTCTATCCCTTCTTCTTGAGCAAATCCCTGCACCACCAATCTTGATTTGTTCCGCACCACAATGCCACGGTCTTCGGGTTTGTTCTTAAAAACCCATTTCATGCCAATTGGGCATTTGTTTGGTGGAAGATCGACCAGAGTCCACACTTTGAGTTTTCTGAATTGTTGTAGTTCTAATTGCATCGATTCAACCCAGCAAGGGTCTTAGAGAGCTGCATGAACATTTTTCAGAACGATTTAGGAAATAAAACAAGAGAATAGACGAATGTTAATCAAACCAGATTGACTTCGCGTCCATACTCCATCGGTGATAGATCCAGTGATGTTATCATGAGGATGATCTTTCAAGGTTTTGAAATCAGTGCGTATAGGCAGGGTATTTGGAGATGGTTGGCTGATAGATAGTTCATGGGTAGATGAAGGTGAGAGGGATGGTACTGGTTGTGATGAGGTAGATGTTGGTGATGAAGGAAGAGATGCAAAAACATGTGGAGGTGGAAGGTCAAATGATGATGAAGACGATGCAATATCAACCGACGTGGCATCATTTGCAGATGAGGTGGAATGGCTTGAGAAATGACAGGTAATGGAGTTAGGGGAATGATATTTGTTTGAAAATTGGAGATAGACATATCATCGTCGAAGACAGGAAGATTAAATGAGTTAAACACCGTATCGGAGTCAAAGAACCATGATGGTTCATATCGAACATCGGAGGAGGTAAATTCCTGCCAATCAACATAGAACGACTCTTGAACAATACATATTCTCTTGTTATATACCCGATAAGCTTTTTGAGAAGAAGAATATCCAACGAAGTAACATTCATCACACACGACACCGAATTTCGTCTTCTGTGCCAGAGTATTCAATAAAGTGCAGGAGCAGCCAAATGGTCGAAAGAAGTCAATTAAAGGCTTTCTCTTATGAAAAAGTTCATAAGGAGTCTTCATTTTGTCCTTGACTATCAACACCCTGTTTAGAACGTATGAAGCACAGTTCACTACCTCAGCCCAAAAGATAATGGGTAAGGAGGATTCAATCAGCATTGTACGAGCAGCTTCAATAAGGGTGCGATTCTTTCGTTCAGCCATACCGTTCTGTTGAGGAGTCCTCACAGCACTGAATTGTCGTAAAATTCCTTTAGCAGCACAGAACGAATCAAAGATCTGATTTCTAAATTCGGTACCATTATCACTTCTGATTGCTATAACTTTTCTCTTGCTTATAGACTCAATTGAAAGAACTAGCTTCTGCAGCTCCTCAGCAGCCTCTCCCTTGTGAGCAAGAAATCGCACCCAAGAGTACCTGGAAAAATCATCTATTATAACAAGACAGAAAGATTTTTTAGCAATTGATTTAACACTGATTGGGCCAAACAAATCAGTATTTAACAACTCGAGGGGATTAGATATGCTATTTTCGAGTTTTGGCTTGTGTGATTTCTTATGTTGTTTACCCTCGGCACATGCCATACATTTTTCAACCACAGAAAAATATTTTAAAGGTAATCCCCTAAAGAGATTGTTTTTAACCAATTTGTTTATATTTTTGAAATTAATGTGGCCCAATTTGCGATGCCATAGAAAAGCCTCAGAAAAGGAAGCTTTGGACAGAAGACAGGTGACGGTAGATGTTGACTCCCTTGAACCCATGTCAAGAAGATATGTATCATTCTTTCTTGGAGCCCTCATTAGTACTATCTCATCTGGAATATCAATCTCTGATTTTAAAAAAAGACATTCATTGGACTTGAACAAGACCGGAATGTCCTTATCACAAATCTAAGAGACACTCAACAGATTAAACGCAAGATCGGGTACATAATTGACTTTCTCTAAAGTTAGAGACCCATTGGAAACTTCTCCTTGACCGATCATTTTCCCTCCTTTCTTGTCTCCAACAAATGCGACATATCCTCCATTTATTATTCGATAATTCGTTAGTAAGTCCTTGAGCCCCGTCATATGTCTGGAGCATCCACTATCCACATGCCATACACTGTTGACGACCTTCGTGGATGACTCCTGCAAACATATCAAAGAACAGGTTAACCATGTGAAATGGGGACCCAAGTTTGAACAACTTTGGGTTTAGGAAGAATAGATTTCTTACAGAAGAAATTATTAACTAATTTTGTCAATCTATTCCCAAATGAATTCCTATTAACATGTTTATGATGTAGTTCTAGACAATGCTTAACTACATGATCATCTTTACCACACCTAAAACAGTGTGGTTTTAATCTAGGTTTGTTATGTAACGAGGTAGGGATTGGATCAATATGTATTTCCTCATCACATTCAGACAGTTTAGAATCTACATCACTGTATGTCTCATACATGTCTCAAGGTCTGTCTTTATTTGAAACAAAATAGTTATTTACAAAAGAAGATGAATTGTCATCAGAAGTACATGTAGTACTTGTACCACTTGTACTAGCGTCAAATAATGACGATATCCTTTTGTTTGATAAAGAATTATTCATTGGGGTAAAAGATGGAATAGGATGAGAAAAGAATTTTTTCAAAACAATTAGTCTTATTTTTCTCATTGCTCCTTTTAGTGGAATCATTCACACTATTAACACAATCCGAAACAGTAGCATCATCACAATCCACAGAAGTTAAAGATGAAATAGAAACATCACGAGAACATGATGAGACAGAGTCTATTACAGATTCACTAGAAACAAAAACAAAATTTAAAATAGAGTTATGATTTGAAACAGGATGCTGAAATTCAGGTGAACTGAGACTAGTGCATCCAAGCCCGCTAGTCGGTCCATAATCATAGTCCTCACGAACATGCTTAGGATTCACACCTTCTAAACCTGCAGACATACTGTTAGTATCTGTTCTGATCAAATCATTAGAAGGATGAGGAACAAGCAAAGGAGAATAGCAGTAAGTACTGGGAGGAGGATAAACCTTAGCATTTTCATATCCCAATCCTGTTTTAATCCTAGCCCCCAGTTGAGATTTACAAAGATCATCATGTTTCATTCCCGATATAGTCCATTATCTAGGTTTGACTGAAGTTTGATTGTATCAAATTAAGCAAGAGCAACCCTTTAGTCAAAGTGTTAATCTCAACATTTCTTTCCAAAACAATTCGTTTTAGGTGATCATTCTCTTTCAAAGCCTCGTTTAATTTAACAAAATATTTAGATTCATTTATTTTAAGTTCCTCATTAATTCTTTTTAAATCTTTCTCATTAACAATTGATAAACGATTAGCTTTATAAACCCCAAATAATTTGATTTTACATGCAGAAGAACACATGTCCTGAATTACCTCATACGGAAGTCCCATCACCACCTTTTCTGCTGCTAAGGCCTTCTCACATTGGCACACCGGAGTACTTGACTTGCTTTCCTTGACAGTGATAACAACATCATCTTTTTCTTTTCCTTGCTCAATGGATTGACTTCCTTCCTTCTTCAGTTCCTCAGATTTACCTTCTTTCACCCTCTCATCCTCCTTCACCTTTACAGACAGCTCAGCTTCATCTTTAAGTTCCTTGAATGGATCAAATTCATCCTCACAGTTTACCTTCCCCTTTCCTTTTACAATCTCAACCACCAGTGCTTGATTAATCTCATCTCTCATCTTTTCAACTTTAGCACTCCAATCAAAATTAGAGATCAAAGCTGTCTCTTTCTTGTGACTCATTTCCTCTTTACTCCCGCTAGAAACCAGTCGTGGAACTCTCGAGTTGGGATCAGTGACGATTGGCAATGGACATTCACATTTGAAATGTCCTAACTGTTTGCAATCAAAACACCTCAGCTAAGATTTATCAAATCCCAGTTTGGAGTTAGAGCTTTGACCTCCAAAGTTCTTTCTTCCAGTGCGCTCCATAAATCTCCGAGCTCTAAGTGTCAACATTGCCATTTGCCATTGAATATCAGTCTCTTCAAGATCATCAGGGTCCACCTGATACATATCCTCCATCGTCATCCCTTTTCCTTTTAACTCCTCTACCACTAAGGCTTCACAGCTCTGAACAAACATACCAAAAAGAGTCATTGTCTCGGATGGAACTGAAGCTTCAACATTTGCTTTTGAATTAGCTTGATCTCTCCCAACAGTACCACAACCTCCTGAATAATTACCAGTATTCATTCCTCCTTGAGTAGATGTCTGAATATGAGAGCTTGCAGTGGAAGACAGTAATGCAGCATATTGAGTGAAACCAGATGTAGGCATCATGGTCTGGTTAAATTCCCTTCTCTTCGTGTCTAACTCGAAGGATTTAAGCTTATTCATGATGTTCATCAGCTTGTAATCAGTGAAAACTCTTTCTTGCTTTACCATTCTCACCTGAAGGCTCCACTGAGGTGGGAGAGAGTCTAGCAATCTGTTTACTTGCTTACTGTTGGAAAGTTTTTCATCGTATTCTTCAGTGTGCTTGAAACTGTCAGAAAACGATTTGTGAGATCTGTGAGACTCTCGTTCTTGTATCCCACAAAAGAGTTGAATTCCTTCTCAGCTTGAATTCTCTTATCCTTCACCAGCTCATCATTGCCATCATAGAACTCACATAGAGCATCAAAGAGGGACTTAGCATTCTTATGCTCAGCAAATCGATAGTAGATGTCTGGTGTGAGTCAGAGAGTTAATGCTCCAAAAGCATTCTGGTCTCGATCAATCAACTTCAGATCCTTCTCGTTGAATGTGGACGGGTACTTGTTTTGAGATACAACATCACCAATAGTGATAGTTGGTATGTGAGGACCAGAAATGATAGATTCCCATTGATTGTGGTAAGTGTAGAAGAAAAAGGCTTTGAGACATCTCTTCCAATCCTCAAAATTATCCCCATTAATGAGTCTTAGAGGTCTATTGGGAGCTACACTTTCAAGATCAGCAAGGGTGAGGGAAGTCATCTTTGACATACTAGTTTCGCTGGGTAAGAAATAATTTCGCTGAAAATTGGTTAATTCGCAGACAATTTCGCAGTGAAAAACCAGTTTTGTTGGGTTGCCTTAATTTCGCTGGCAATTTCGACAGCAGTTTCGCTAGCCAAATGCCTGAAATTGCATAGTTTCGCCGACAATTTCGCATGAAACAACCTTGAACTTTCGTTCAATGGTACTTTCGGCAGCAACTTTGCTTGAAATTCACCCACAAACACTGTTGAACTTTCGTTCAATGAAACTAGTTTCGCAGGACAACTAAAAACAACTTCAAATAGGATAACACATGTAGTTTCGCCGGAAGAGTAGACAGTTTCGCTGGATGAATCTGTCATTTCGCCGGATGAAGCAGAAAACCTTTTTCAACACGAAATCAATCTGAAAATATCAAAAACTCAATGGATTTGAGATCTGATGATTCACAGAGCTTCTCGAACCATAAACAAACAAAATTCAAGCAAATTCCATATCAAATACACTAGAATTTGATCTGAAATTGATGAAAACTTGATATTGAACAAAAACAACCAAAAACTCAACAAATCATGAGCACTAAGGCTCTGATACCATATTGTTGGTCCATTTGATCGATTATAGTACAAATGAGTTGTTGAATCGTTCAATATCAAATACAAACAATAGACAACTAAGATGAAGAAGATTGAGAACAATCACAAGTGTATCAAAATAAGAACAATGATGAACAACACAAATAATAACAAAGCACACATGTCTTTATGTGATAATACTGCTTACAAAGGTCACTAGCAACAATGATAAACGATTAGGGTTTTGCTAGGATTACCCAACAATGAAAATGATCAAATATATATATAGCAATCTTAGTTTCACAGACAGTTTCACTGGCAGGGAAACTGTACTACCGAAACTATAGTTTCGCCCGGCAGAAACAACAGTTTCGTCGGGTGAACTACAACAGCTGACTATGATCGAAACTATAATTTCGCTCATAGTTTCGCTGGACTACAAAACTAGCCAAAATGAACTACATTCAAAAGTAACTAACATTAAATCTATTACAAAGTAATATAAACATAATCTAAACTAAACTAAGGTGAGTCCAACCTGTACTTGATCTTCAAAATTTTACCTATATGATAATTAGATCATCAAACAAAGAGGATAACCCTTCTGCAGCTTGTACTTTAACTTCGGATGTTAGAGGGATTGCACTACCTGTCCTAACTGATTCAGTTGTTGGGCCGTCAGTCCCTATATCCCCTTCGAAATCAATCACAGGTTCAATATGGACCTTAGGTTGACCAACTCCTTCCTTAGTGGTAGGAGGTGCATTAAACTTTTGAAGCTCTTCAGCTCCAAAGTATGCCATAACAACATCTGGACATGGTTGTTTAAGTGGGGAGCCTATTAGGAACTTAGTTAAGAACCTATTCAAATCGATAAGCATCCTTGGGTCCACTTGAAGGATAATAGGAGGAGGCTCAGGAAAACTGTTGCTTGCTAATCAGTGTATCTTGAAGATAGTTTAGAAAGAGCCAAGCTTTGGTGCTCCACATGTGTTTCACTCTGAACATTCTCCCTCTTTTTGGTAGCATTATCTTGAAAGCTTGATGAGATAGAGGAAGAAGTCAGAGAGACTTGGACTGGTACATGCCTAACAGATCTCTCAATCTGTTTCTTAACCAGTTGAGCCTTGAGAGTTTCAATCTCAAGTTGTTGAGGGGCAGACCTATCCTCTAAAGTCTTAACTCTGGATTCACGGTTTGAGACTTTAGAAAGTAGGTCTCTTATTATGAGTTGCGTACTTACCTCATCTTCTGTAGAAGAATCACGAGTAGATGAGGTAACATACCTAGTATGTTCATCCTCACCACCAGATGTGGTTTCTTGGCACCCAGGTTTACCTTGCTTAATGATGTCTCTTTTAGAGTCATCAAGAGGCAAAGTATAGATTCAATCTTAGAGATGTTACCACTGTCCAGAGAGTTCAGTGAGACACTCTCAGTAGTGGCAGCTAAATCTATACGAGTCCCCTCCACATCAATGGGACTCTCTCAGTTTGGGTTCTCTGATAGAGGCTAGAAATCAAAGGTTTCTCGAGGCTCAGTTGATCCTTAGATGGGTGTTGTTGATCAACATCATGGCCTTGAAGAGACATGATTTCTGCATCAGTACCTATTAAAAGGTCTGTGAAGGATATGGAAGTTATGCCTAATGACCCGGGACCTTGATCAATGTCTAAAGGCATTTAGCCTATGATTGGCTGTCCCTTTTTGGCTGCTCAGGGGAGTATAGTGACTCACCCTGTGGGCTTAAAGTTTGGGTTTGGGGCTCATATGATTGAGAATGAGGAGACTTAATACCCATATTGAGGTCAATTGTGAAGGATGACGAGACCTCAAACTGAGTGGGAGCCCATGTTTCCACTCTAGCCTTTATGGATTGAACATGGGGAAGTTGTTCAATCGGAGTAGATTGAACAAGGGTTCGCTTGGAGCATCTCTGATATGTATGTTTGATGGGATGGGAAGGAAGATTTGGCATTGAGGTGGTTATCGCTAGTGTGGGTTCATCACCTCTGGGGTTAACAGGGATTTCACCGGGAGCCATTGGCTCAATCATACCTGGAAGAAGCGCAGTATGTCTTCCGGTGAAGTTGGTGGACATCCTCTTCAGTACATTGAAGAGGGCTGGCCTCATGAGAGGGATAGGTAGGGTAGCTGCACAGACAAGCTTCTCCGGATCCAGCTCACAGTTGATTATATGCTAAATAAACCTGGGATACATGTAAAATGTCTCCCTTTAAACGTTTCCTCTGAGGTTGTTCTACACAAATCTTAAATAGTTGAACCTAAGGCCTTTTACCAACCCGTGAACCAGGCATCCTAATTCATAGGGAATTTGATCCCAACCCCCGAACTTGTTTATTAGACAATGAAGAACAATGTGAAGCAGGGTCTTCCAGTTGTAAGAGAAGTTGAACTTGTAGACAGTAGACCTGCTTACATCTCCACCATATCCCATTTGGGCATATGTGTCCTCTAAATCTGATTTGGGGAATTTAGTAGGAGAACCCTCATCATGGAGCTCTAGGTGCTCCCTGATGGTCTGTTCAAATATTACTAATTCTTGGCCGCAAATTTTTGACCTAACGACCCTAACTCTGTTCAGAGTGTCAATCTGACCAGTTTCCCAAACAACGACCATGTGGTTTCAGTAAATGGTGGGGGTTAACAGTTAGGTCTATGTAGTAGGTGGGCTGGGTGTAAGGCCCCGTTCCCAGGACGCTTACAGCTGGCCATTCATCGCACATAAAACATATATTTACATTAATTTAAATAAATCATTGCAGCAGAAACCTTAAAACAAACATTTCACTTCATTACAAAATGTTTTGCAAAATAATACATCGTTATCGAATTACAAAATACTTGTTACATTACATCACAAAAGCATTACAATAATGGATGCCATCCAAAATAAGCCAAGTAGCCGCCTCGCGCCATCCTCAGCAACATTTACCTGCCAACTGGAAAATGCATAAAAAGTTAGCGTTGCTGAGTGAGTTCTAGTTTTAAAATAAAATATACTTTTCTTCCTTTTAAAACCATCCTTTACTTTCGTACATGATCACACATCATACGTACACATAGATAATATCATTATTATCTTCATCATTCGTTCGTTAACTTTCGTCATTCATCGTGCGCTATTATCATTCACTTTCATTACTTCATACATAACTTTCTTAATTTCGTTCGTACGTCCATTACTTTCTATGACATGTACAATAACCCGAACATTGTGCACGAAGCTGGTTACTGGGCCTAAGGTCTTTCATAGACCTAGAACATTGTGCACGAAGCTGACTCCAGTACCTAGGGCAAGTACATTCACCACTTATCTTTTCTCTTTCATTCCGGACCAATGCCATGTGCTATACCCCGAACATTGTGCACGAAGCTGGTTACTGGGCCTGAGGTCTTTCATAGACCTCGAACCTTGTGCACGAAGTTGACTCCAGTACCTGGGGCAAGCGAAAAGGATCCCATACATATGGTCAATCACAAGGATTGGACCCCAGTGTGCATCCTTCCGGGGTAGCTAACGCGCACACAGTTGAGCTAACACCCTTCATTGGGTGTGAACCTACTTTCACTGCTTGCAAGACTTTCTTACTTTCATTCGTTCATTAATGCATGCAGTCTTTCATTACGTTCATCTTTTCATTATCTTCCACTTTACATTACATAATACTTTCCATTTCATTCATCAACATTCAACGTAAAGCCATGGAAAATAAACATACATAACAAGGAACATAAACATAACCATACAAAACATCACCATACAAGGCACCATTATACATGACATAACAATCATCATATATGCCATAACATAACCCATAGATCATCAAAAGTCAACTTACTTCACCCCCGGGAACATCCCAAGTCAAAGCCTACATTTCACTTTTTCCCCAAAATTTCAGAATATTTTCTAAGTCTTAGGCGCATGGGCACTATGCAGGCACATGGCCCTTCAGGCGCATGGGAAACTTTCAGGCGCATGGGAAACTTTTAGGCGCATGGGCACTATTGGGGCGCATGGGAACACTTAGTCATTCTAGGCAATTTCTAGGCGCATGGGCAATATGCAGGCACATGAGTGCCTGGGCGCATGGGCTTTCTAGGCGTCTGGACACTTAGTCAAATTTAGCCTTTTCCAGGCGCACGGATACTATTTGGGCGCATGGGGTTTTGGGCGCATGGGACACTTAGGCAGTTTTAACCGTTAGGTGGATGGGCCACTACCTAGGCGCATGGGCAGTCTAAATCATCCTTAAACAACATAATTTAGTCCCCAATCATCATCTAACATGTTCTAAGCTTAAATCTTACATTCTAAGCATCATAACATGAACATGGCATCATCATAAAGTCAAGAACACCCAAAATCATAACCCACCCGCATTCATACACACATAAACATACGGGTACAATACCCATTTAAATAAAAAGTTCCATACATGCATTTCCAGCCTCAAATAAGTTTAAATCAAGTAAAAAGGGGGTTCTAGAACTCACCTTAGCAGCTCTTGGTTATGACTTCTTCAAAACCCGTTTGCAAATTGAGTTCTACCACCTAGAAACCCACCAAACACACACCACCGAACACACAAACACATATAAGCATACAACCGAGGCATAGGCCAGTCAAGAACATCTAAACATCAAGAATTCTTACCTTGACTTCGATCTTCTTCTTCTTCTTCTTTCTTCAAAATCCGAGAGTTCACTTCTTTCTCTCTCTAGAAATCCGATTTCAAAAGGTGAAAGTAACATGGTATGGCGGCCATGTTGCTTTATTCACCAACTTTTAAAACTTTTTCCTTTTTGACACTTTTAACCCTTCAACTTGGGTTAAATTGCATTTTCTTCTTTTCCTTCACTTTATCCATTCTTTCTTGCCATGTAAAATAACCAGGTTTTACAAGTCCACCCCCCTTATATAAGTTTCGTCTCCGAAACCTGTTATTCCTCAAACAGATGAGGGTAATGCTGCCTCATCTCTTCCTCAGTCTCCCATGTAGACTCAGAACCCTTCCTGTGCTTCCACTCTACACGCATAAGAGGAACCACTTTATTCCTTAACCGTTTCTCCTTACGGTCAATGATTGCCACTGGTTGCTCCACATAATTGAGCCTTTCATCTACCTCGATATCTTCCAGTGGTACAACCATATCCTCGTCTGCTAAACACTTTCTGGTAGCTCCAATCTATAGGCCACCTCTCCTACTCGAGCAATGATTCGGAAAGGTCCTATGTACCTTGGGCTCAAGTTTCCCCGCTTTCTGAACCGAATAATACCCTTCCAAGGTGAGACCTTCAACATAACTCTATCACCCACCTGGAACTCAATCGGTCTACGTCTCTTATCGGCATATGACTTGTGCCTATCTTTGGCTGCCTTCATAAAGGCATTGATCTTTTCAATTTTCTCAGTCGTAGCCTCGATCACCTCGATACTTCTCAACTCCTTCTGACCAATATCACCCCAATACACGGGTGTTCTACATCTCCTACCGTATAGCATCTCATAAGGGGGCATACCAATACTGGCATGATAACTGTTGTTAAATGAGAACTCAGCTAATGGTAAGTGGTCATCCCAACATCCTCCAAAATCAATGACGCATGCCCGAAGCATATCTTCTAGCGTCTGAATCGTCCTCTCTGATTGACCATCCATCTGAGGATACTAAGCCGTGCTAATGTGTAACCTCGTCCCCATAGCATCATGGAATTTCTTCCAAAACTTAGATGTAAACCGGGTGTCACGGTCAGACACAATAGACAACGGCACACCATGACGAGTCACAATCTCCTTAATGAACAGATCCGCCAACCTCTCAGATGAGTATGTCTCGTGGATCTGTAGGAAGTGAGCACTCTTCGTTAAACGATCGACTATCACCCATATAGCATCATATCCTCGCGCGGTACGCGGTAGCTTCGTAATAAAGTCCATGCTGATGTGCTCCCACTTCCACTCTGGTATATCCGAAGGTTGGATCTTCCCGTACGGCTTCTGATGCTTGGCCTTCACTTGCAAACAAGTAAGGCACTTACTCACATACTCCGCTATATTGCGTTTCATACCCGGCCACCAATAATCTTTCTTCATATCTTGATACATCTTTGTAGCACCGGGATGAATGGAGTATCGAGTCTTATGAGCTTCATCCATAATCTTCCCACGTAGATCCCCAAAACGAGGAATCCACATCCGTCCGAATCGAGTTCTAACACCGAGTGTGTTTTCACCCAACTCCGCGACCAGACCTCTCATTCTTTCAGAGTTAAGATGATCTTCTTTCAACGCCTCATCTTGAAACTCCTTTACTTGTGTCATCACGTTGGAGGTCATAATCAACTGATAAGCCTTCACCCGAATCGGCTCGGGTCTCTCCTTTCGGCTAAGGGCATCTGTCACTACATTGGCTTTACCAGGATGGTAATGGATCTCGCAATCGTAGTCCTTTATGAGCTCTAACCATCTTCTTTGCCTCATGTTCAAATCCTTCTGCTCGAAGAAGTACTTCAAGCTCTTGTGGTCATTGAATATGGTGCACTTTGTCCCGTATAGGTAGTGCCTCCAAATCTTTAACGCAAAGACCTCAACTGCTAGCTCCAAGTCATGAGTAGGATAATTAACCTCATGAAATTTTAACCGTCAGGATGCGTAGGCTATAACGTTTCCTCTCTGCATCAACACACATTCCAACCCTGAGTAAGAAGCATCTGAATAGACCACCAAATCCTCACTTCCCTCGGGTAACGACAAGACAAGAGCTTGAGTCAACCTCGTCTTTAACTCCTCAAATGCCTTCTCTTGAGCTTGACCCCATACAAACTTTACATCCTTAAAGGTCAACTTAGTCAACGGAGAAGCTATCTGGGAGAAGTCTTGGATGAATCTTCTGTAATATCCCGCCAAACCCAAGAAACTACGAATATCGGATGGCGTCTTTGGAGACTTCCATTGCATTACTGCCTCCACCTTTGCCGGGTCCACCATAATCCCCTCGGGATTCACCACGTGACCCAAGAACTGAACCTCGCGTAGCAAGAATACGCACTTGGAGAACTTAGCATACAACTTCTCCCTTCTCAACGTCTCCAACACCTCTTGAATGTGACCAGAATGCTCATTCTCGCTCTTCGAATAAATCAGGATATCATCAATAAACACGATCACTGATTTATCCAACATCAGCCAACACACTATATTCATCAAGTCCATAAAAGCAACTAGCACGTTGGTTAAACCAAAAGACATAACGAGAAACTCGTAATGTCCATAACACGTATGAAATGCTGTTTTAGGAATATCTTGCTCCTTCACTTTCAGCTGATGGTAACCAGATCGAAGGTCTATCCTTGAGAACCAACCGACACTTTCAAGCTGATCAAACAAATCATCAATTCTCAGTAAGGGGTACCGATTCTTCACTGTCAAGTTATTTAGCTCACGATAGTGTATACACATCCTCATGCTACCGTCTATCTTTTTCACAAATAGGACCGGAGCACCCCATGGAGAGATACTTGGTCTAATGAACCCTTTATCAAGCAACTCTTACAGCTGCTCCATCAATTCCTTCATCTCTATCGGAGCCAACCGATACGGTGCCTTAGAAACTGGTTGGGCACCCGATATCAAGTCTATTTGAAACTCGATCTCGCAGTCCGGTGGCACTCCTAGTAAGTCCTCTGGAAACACGTCCGGAAAGTCACACACAACCGGTACATCGGACAGTTGTGGTGTTGGCGTATCCACATCCTTTACGTAAGCCAAGTAGGCACTACATCCACGTCTCATGCCCTTTCTCGCCACCGCCATCGAAATCACTTTCGGAATCCTAGTGACTCGATCACCGTAAACCGTCACCGCACTCCCATCAGGCGCTGTCAACTGGATCATCTTCTTGCGACACACAATGTTCGCCTCGTAGTCCGCCAACCAATCCATTCCTATGACTACATCGAACCCGCCTAAGGTTATCACGAATGGTCTACAGGAAACTTGTGACCTTCTAATTCTATGTCACAACCTTCTATCACCTTAGAAATCCTAGTAGACTTACGTATAGAAGTTTCTACATGGAAAGGCTTATCTATACTCCTACTACTAACAGGCAGTTTAGCACAGAAAGAAGCAGAAATGAAACTTTTACTAGCACCAGAATCAAATAACACAGAAGCTAGAGTTTGGTTTACTAGAAACATACCTGACATAACATCGGGGTCCGTCCTAGCCTCCTCTTGAGTCATCGTGAACGCTCTGGCGCTCGTCCTCTACCCTTCGGTCCCAGTCGTCTTCTTCCCTGCACCGGAACTTTCAGCCCTCGGCTTCTTGCAATCCCTGCTCATGCGGCCCTCCCCGCCACAGTTGAAACACCTCCCTGTCTTGCATTCTCTCGCCACATGGCCAGGCTTTCCACACTTGAAGCACACGTTCAGTCCCCATCTACACTCTCCGGTGTTTTCCTTTCCACATTTGCCACACCTCTTCATCCCCGCACCAGATGTGACCACACGTCGGTCATCCACCCGTGCACCTTTGTTGCTTGGAGTGGCCCCGCCACGTCCAAATCGCTTCCCGTTCCAATTTCGATCACCACCACTCTTCCTGCTGACTTCAGCCACCACCACAGCCCGTTCATCATACAACCTCCCTGCCAAGTCAACCGCCGACCTAAACATGCCCCGCCGGGCATCGATCATGTGCCTACGGATATCCGCCGGCAAGCCTTGGATATACCTCTTAATCTTTCATGACAGAGGCGTCACCTGATCCGGCACCAGCCATGCCATCTCATTAAACTTGGTTGTATATTGCTGATGTGTCATGGTTCCCGCCTCCAGCTACAGAAACTCTCTTTCAACCTTGTACATCTCTTGGTGAGGACAAAACTCCTCAATCACCAGCTTCTTCGATTCTGGCCACCTCATTCTCCCGATAGCCCTGCTACCCTGGCTTGGACAACATTGTCCCACCAACACAACGCCGAGTCCACGAATGAGTGGGTGGCAAACTTCACTTTCTGATCTTCCTGGCACTCGCTGATGTCGAGAACAGCCTCCATCTCCCTCACCCACCGGTGAGCAGCAGCAGCAATGCCATTACCGTCAAAAGTCGGGGGCTTGCATCTTTGAAATGCCCCATAGTTATAGCCTAGAGCTGCTTCGGGCACAATCTCCTCCTCCTCCTCGTCGTCAGAGACAACCGTCTCAGTCTCGGGTTGCTCCCCCTCCCCCGCGGGCTATCACTTCAGTCACCATAGACGGTAAGATCATCTCCATGACCTGATGCACCTCCTCCACAACAGCCTCCTTCACTGAGGCTCTTAAGTTAGCACTCTCATCCCTAGCCTCCGGATGAGGGGTCTCGGGCTCTTCATGAACCACTTCTTCAGCTCTAGGCCTTCCTCTCGTGGCTCGTGGTCTCGCACCATGTCCACCACGACCTCCACCACACGAAGCCTTTGATGATCTACCACCGGCCATCCTCTAAACACACTATAAGATTCAAACACTAACACGGTCATTCAAGGGAATAGCTCAGTTTATGTCAAGTATAGTAAGTCCCTAATTACAGTGGCCAGTTGTGATTAGCCACTTACTTTACTCTTCATACCCCAAGCATTTCCTATCCTGACTACATCAATATCTAAATCTACTAAAAGCACACAGATCAAATACATGCGCACATAATGCCGGTTAATCATTAGGAAAATACCTGATGGCACGCAGCTACTCGGATTGGCATCCCTTCCCTTTGTCCCTTTTTCAGTTTAAGTTTAGGTTTATTTTAAAAATACTTACCCATTTCACTTAAACTTTGGCTCTGATACCAACTTGTAAGGCCCCGTTCCCGGGACGTTACAGCTGGCCATTCATCGCACATAAAACATATATTTACATTAACTTAAATAAATCATTGCAGTGGAAACCTTAAAACAAACATTTCATTTCATTATAAAAGCTTTTGCAAAATAATACATTGTTATCGAATTACAAAATACTTGTTGCATTACATCACAAAAGCATTATAAAAATGGATGTCATCCAAAATAAGCCAAGTAGCCGCCTCGCGCCATCCTCAGCAACATTTACCTACCAACTGGAAAATGCATAAAAAGCTAGCGTTGCTGAGTGAGTTCTAGTTTTAAAATAAAATATACTTTTCTTCCTTTTAAAACCATCCTTTACTTTCGTACATGATCACACATCATACGTACACATAGATAATATCATTATTATCTTCATCATTCATTCGTTAACTTTCGTCATTCATCGTGCGTCATTATCATTCACTTTCGTTACTTCATACATAACTTTCTTACTTTCGTTCGTACGTTCATTACTGTCGATGACATGTACAATACCCCGAACATTGTGCACGAAGCTAGTTACTGGGCCTGAGGTCTTTCATAGACCTAGAACATTGTGCACGAACCTTAATCCAGTACCTAGGGCAAGTACATTCACCACTTATTATTTCTCTTTCATTCCGGAGCAATACCATGTGCTATGCCCCGAACATTGTGCACGAAGCTGGTTACTGGGCCTGGGGTCTTTCATAGATCTCGAACCTTGTGCATGAAGCTGACTCTAGTACCTGGGGCAAGCGACAAGGACCATACATATGGTCAATCACAAGGATTGGACCCTAGTATGCATCCTTCCGGGGTAGCTAACCCGCACACAGTTGAGCTAACACCCTTCATTGGGTGTGAACCTCCTTTCACTGCTTGCAAGACTTTCTTACTTTCATTCGTTCATTAATGCATGCAGTCTTTCATTACGTTCATCTTTTCATTATCTTCCACTTTACGTTACATAATACTTTCCATTTCATCCATCAGCATTCAACGTAAAGCCATGGAAAATAAACATACATAACAAGGAACATAAACATAACCATACAAAACATCACCATACAAGGCACCATCATACATGACATAACAATCATCATATATGCCAACATAGCCCATAGATCATCAAAAGTCAACTTACTTCACCCCCGGGAACATCCCAAGTCAAAGCCTACATTTCACTTTTTCCCCAAAATTTCAGAATATTTTCTAAGTTTTAGGCGCATGGGCACTATGCAGGCGCATGGCCCTTCAGGCGCATGGGAAACACTTAGGCGCATGGGAAACTTTCAGGCGCATGGGAAACTTTCAGGCGTATGGGCACTATTGGAGCGCATGGGAACACTTAGTCATTCTGGGCAATTTCTAGGCGCATGGGCAATATGCATGCGCATGAGTGCCTGGGCCCATGGGCTTTCTAGGAGTCTGGACACTTAGTCAAATTTAACCTTTTCCAGGCACATGGGTACTATTTGGGCGCATGGGGTTTTGGGCGCATGTGACACTTAGGTAGTTTTAACCGTTAGGCGGATGGGCCACTACCTAGGCGCACGTGCAGTCTAAATCATCCTTAAACAACATAATTTAGTCCCCAATCCTCATCTAACATGTACTAAGCTTAAATCTTACATTCTAAGCATCATAACATGAACATGGCATCGTCATATAGTCAAGAACACCCAAAATCATAACCCACCCGCATTCATACACACATAAACATACGGGTACAATACCCATTTAAATAAAAAGTTCCATACATGCATTTCCAGCCCCAAATCAGTTTAAAACAATTAAAAAGGGGGTTCTATAACTCCCCTTAGCAGCTCTTGGTTATGACTTTTTCAAAACCCGTTTGCAAATTGAGTTCTACCACCTAGAAACCCACCAAACACACACCACCGAACACACAAACACATATATGCATACAACCGAGGCATAGGCCAGTCAAGAACATCTAAACATGAAGAATTCTTACCTTGAATTCGATATTCTTCTTCTTTCAAAATCTGAGAGTTCACTTCTTTCTCTCTCTAGAAATCCGATTTCAAAAGGTGAAAGTAACATGGTATGGCGGCCATGTTGCTTTATTCACCAATTTTTAAAACTTTTGTCCTTTTTGAAACTTTTAACCCTTCAACTTGGGTTAAATTGCATTTTCTTCTTTTCCTTCACTTTATTCATTCTTTCTTGCCATTAAAAATAACTGGGTGTTACACTGGGTTAGGAACTGGATGATTTCTAAGAAGTTAGCATCCATGGAAGAGTCAAGGAGTGCGACTTGGTTGTGCTGAGGGTTTAGTGCCATTGTTGGGAAATTACAAAGGAAATGAATTTGATATGGGAGTAAAAGTGAAGACAAAGGAAACTTAGGGCTGTCAAATTGGTAAAAAGATTAAAAGGATAGGTCGGAAGTATTTAAATAGGTGAAATGGCGGATGGATAAGGCGAAGTGACAGTTTTGGGTATTATGTGACAAGGGTGGTAAGGTTAAAACCATTTAAAATATTCTGATCTTGTTATTAAAATCTTTACCTTTGTACATAGTGGGGCCCGAAAGATTTCCGTTACACAGTAAAGCTTTCTTCCGAGAGTAAAAGCTTTTCTGAAAGTAATATCTTCCGAATTCAAACTTACTTCAGAAGGTAAATTTCATCCAAAGAGAATTTTACTTCCGAGAGTAAGGAAGTCTTCTGAACAAAGAAGTTTTCAAGCTTCGGAAATACATTTGAAATAACATCAAATATTTTTCTGAGGCTAAAGACTCTTCGGAAGATAGAACTAACTTGGAGGAATTTTCCTTCGGAAGACAAATAAGATATCTTCCGAGGGTTAATTTCTCTTCGGAAGAACTCATACTTAACAAATTTTGAAAAAATACTTTTTGTAACAGGTCTTAGATTGTATGATAAAGACAAGACACATTTTGAAAAGTTTTTTCAAAGGAGATAAACTTATCAATGTTTATCATCCCAATAGCTATTACTAAGATAAATAAAACTTTGTTCATCAAATGCTTTGGTGAACAAATCAGCATATTGTTCATTTGAGTCAACTTTGACTAGTTTGAGCAGATTTTTCTCATGAATATCTCTAATGAAATAATACCTGATGTCAATGTGCTTTGTCTTGGAGTGCTTGACAGGACTTTCTGTAATGAAATGACACTCTTGTTATCAATGTGAATAGGAGTCTCCATGAAATTGAATCCATAGTCTAACATCTGGTTTTGAATCCATAGTAGCTGAGCACAACAACTAGTAACAACAATGTATTCATGTTGATACACATGATTGCTTCTTGCATTGCCATGAGATGATCCTATTACCAAGAAATTGACATTTTCCTGATGTTGATTTCTTGTTGATGTTGCAGCCACCATAGTCACTATCATTGTAGGCATGGAGATTGAAGTTTTGAATCCTAGGATACCAGAGACCTAGCTTGGGAGCTCCTTTGAGATATCTAAGGATTCTCTTAGCAGCAACTAGGTGAGACACCTTTGAAGCAACCTGATATCTAGCATAGATGCAAGTTACAAACATGATATCAGGTCTCCTATGAGATACATCAGAGATCCAATGATTGCCCTATACTGATTTTGATTAGTATCCTCTCCCTCAGAGTCAGGACAAAGATTGTGATTTCTGGGTATAGGAGTCTTTGCAAGCTTACAATTCTTCATATCAAATCTTTCTAAGATGTCACTAATAGATTTAGATTGATTGATAAAGAACCCTTCCTTCATTTGCTTTACCTGAATTCCAAGGAAAAAGTCCATTTTCCCCATAGAACTTATCTCAAACTTCTTCTTCATAATGCTCTCAAAGTCTTTACACATTTGGTCATTTGAGGAACCAAATATGATGTCATCAACATAGACTTGTACAAGTGAAAATGTCTTTTCCAGACTTTCTTATGAATAAAGTCTTGTCAATGATACCTTTGATGTAACCATTCTTCATGAGAAACTGAGACAAAGTCTCATACCACAGCCTAGGTGCTTGGTGCAGCCCATAGAGAGCTTAATCTAATTTGCACACATAGTTGGGGTGCTGTGGCTCTTCAAATACTAGAGGCTAGCATACATAGACTTCTCTGTCTATATCCTTGTATAGAAAAGCACACTTGACATCGAGCGGGAACTACTATAAAATTCTTAAATGGTGCATAAGCAAGAAAGATTCTCACTACCTCAAGTCTTGCAACAGGTGCAAAGACATCAGTGTAATCAATTCCATCCTCTTGTGTGTATCCTTGAACTACCAGTCTTGCATTGTTCTTGCTTATCAAGCCTCTATCATCTCTTTTGTTCCTGAATACCCTCTTTGTGCCAATGAGTACTTGACCGGATGGTAGTGGACATCGGTTCCAAACCTTTTGTCTTTTGAATTGAAGCAACTCTTCTTGCATTGATTCAACCCAAATACTATCCTTTAAAGCTTCCTCTACCTTCCTTGGTTCCATCTGAGAAAGGAAGCATGAGTACAAGCAGATATTTCTATTGTGAGTTTGTCCTCTTGTTCTCACACCTTCAGAAACATCTCCAATGATGTTCTCAACTGGGTGAGTGTTGTGAATTCTAAGCCTAAGGATCACATCCAATTACATGGATAGATCCAGATTTGAAAAGTTCTGCTCAAGATTTTGAACACTTGGACCAGTTGAGGTCTCACGTTCGTTCAATGCGGACAGATTGAATCTAGGAGAGACAGCATCAGTATCATTTAGCTATGAAGTAGGATTAACAGTTGCATGTTCCTTCAAAATGCAGCTTCCATCAGCTTGGGGTTGTGCGTTGTTTGAGTTGTCACTTAATGAGTTTTGGGGTTCACTTTGTTGACAACTTGTTGAAGCTACACTGGTTCTTGAGATAGTCATACTATCAGATATTTTGATTGTGGGAGCTTGATTTTCAGCAACTCTTGGAGAATTTAGAAGAGGTCTGTGTAACTCAAACAGTTGGTCATCATGAGAATCACTTTAAGTACCTTTTCTAGCTGAAACATTCTCACAAGAAGGTTTAGAATAGTTTGGAAATAATTCTAAGTCAAAGACATGATAAGGTCCATTCCCTCTAACATAAGAAGTATGCTCATTTACAACAATATTGGAAGATTCCTCAAATTGTTGATTTTTAATGTTGTAAACTCTATAGACATAGAGTTAGAGGAATATCCAACAAAGATAGCATCATCCGACATTTCAGTAAATTTTGCCAAATTGTCCTTTGTGTTAAGTGTGGTACACCTACTGCCAAAGGACATAAGTGTCCTATTTATCCTCTTAGTAACACCATTTTGTTGAGGAGTTCTAGGAGCACTATATTGTCTGGCAATCCCTTTTGAGTTACAAAATGAGTCAAAAACTTGATTCTTAATCTCAGTCCCTTGTTCGCTTCTAATTATTTTAACCTTGTGATCAACTTGATTTTCTATTTTATGAATAAAAGACATAGTTTCAGCAGTTTTATCTTTAGTTCTTAAAAAGGATACCCATGTAAATCTAGTACAATAATCGACTATCACAAAGCAATATGATTTTCTTCCAATGTTCATTATACTTGTGGGACCAAATAGATCCATGTGCAATAAGTGTAATCGAGTGGTGATAGATTTATCTTCTTTGGATTTGTGAGGAACCATGTGTTGCTTTCCTTTTAGACATGCAATACTGTTATCCTTGTAGAAAAATTCCTTTTTAGGCATACCATGTACCAAGTTATTTTTAACCAAAATTTTCATGGTTTTAAAATTAACATGACACATTCTTTTATGTCAAAGAGTTGACTCATCACTATTAGCTTTGGAAAGAAAGCATGATACTTCACCTAGTGGGGAAGCATTGTTCATATCAAGCTTGTACATATACCCTTTCCTGGGAGATCTAAGAAGCACCAATTCCTAAGGAATTGTCATCATGGGTTTGAGGATAATGCACTCATGTTTTGTGAAAAGCATTTGGTGCTTGTGATCACAGAATTAAGAAACACTTAAAAGATTGTGTTCAAGTTGTTTGAAAAAGTTTACTTTATCTACCTTCAACTTACCATTTGATACACTACCTCTACCTGAAATGTATCCTCCAGTTTCACCTCCAAACTGAAGAGGTCCTCCATCAAAATATTTGAAATTATTGAAGAAAGATGTGTTCCCTATCATGTGCCTGGAGCATCCACTGTCCACAATCCATACATTTCCATTTTTCTCATGTGGATGTCCCTACACAGAAGGTGAAAAGATTAGTTACAATTAGAACCCCAAGCCTTATTGGTCATGGGCTCTTCCAATATGGATGACATAATTGAACCAAAATGTATGTGTCAAGGTTCAATTATGGTATGTGAAGAAGAGGTCTGGGCTGTAACATATTTCCTAATCTTCCATTCCATCCTTTGGTTGATCAGTGTGGATGAGCCTGATGAAGCTTGAACAACATATAATTCTCCAGAGGCTTCTTTCTTCTCGGAAGAGGCTTTCACCACCTTTTTTTCCAAAGCAGTCTTCTTCTCGGAAGGTTTCAAAGGAACTCTTTTGTTCTTTGAATTTTCTTTGTCTTGTCTTCCGAAGCTATTTTCCTTTCGGAAGAATGAGTTTCTTCTGAAAGCAACTTGGCTTTGAGAAGAAGTTTTCCTTTTCTTAACACCTGGACCATGTGATAAGGTCCAAATGTGAAACCTTCCTTGATTCCATCTTTTTTAACATTATTTGCATAATGTGTGCTTGCAGGATTGTAGTAACACTCTTGGGCCATGTGGTTGTGCAAACCGTACATTATGCATTCAATGTTAACTTTTGTGGGATGTGAAGATTGTTTTTTCTTGCACTTCTTATCATCATCAACAGTCTTCCCTTTAACTTCTGATCATTCAGCAGGACAGGAGTGCTAGTACTACACTCCTTTCCTAGATCAGAGTTTCCAACCACCTAGAATCCGGCTAAAATGAACACACCCTATTTCTTTGGGTCTATCTTTAGCTTGGACTCAGCCATTTTCTTGGCAGTTTTTCAGGCTGTCTTAGCTCTGTTTCTTCTTGCTTTGATGGTTAGAGGTTGATCATCACTGGTGGGGATGTGTTGTTCTACTTGGTCCTTCCCTATGATGGTCTCTATAGTGTTGCATCATTCTTCAACTCATGAGGTAGAGAGTCAGCGGTTGTCTTATAGACTTATAAGAGTGTGGAACCTCTTGCTCTTCAGTTTCACATCTTGGTTATCTTATAGACTTATTAGAGTGTGGTGGAGCAATTTCATTGGTTCCTAACCCTCTTTTGTTTTGATAACAGACCTTTGAGTGGGAGGATGATGCAATAATGGTTTTGAAGTTATGTTCTTCAATGGCATACTTCTGTGTTTTGGCCTCAGCTATGACTAGCTGGGCTTGAGCCTCAGCTAATTTGAAAATTGAATCTTGGATTTGAGCCCTATAGTTGGAGTGTTCATGTTTTAAAAAGGATACAGTTTTCTCTAACTCATCAATTTTCATTTTAAAGTCAGTTTCCGCCCTTTTCAAATCAGATTTTAAGATGTTTAAGAACTCAATATCAGATTTGATTTCCATGTTATAGTCTTGATATAATTTGACTTTAGCAATACAAGCTAGAGTACAGAGATGTTTATATACCTTGCTATCATTTGTTCCAGCCATGAGTGCTTGAACAAGGGTCATATCTAGCACCATGAAGCTCCAGTCAACTTCTTGAGCAACAACAGCAGTTTGTTGTTCAGTTGACTTTGTAGCAACTTTGGATGCAATAGGATGTGTGGAGGCTTGAGTGGCTCCTGGTTGAATTTAGGAGCTTTGCATTCCTTGGCAAAATGACCTAGTTGGTTACAGTTATAATACTTAGCTTTGGTTTTGTCAAACCCAAATTTACTGTTAGTTGGGTTTTGAGGAAACTGCCTTCCAGTTCTTTTGAAGAACTTCTTTGCTCTATAAGTCAGCAGAGCCATTTGTTGAACTATGTCCATTTATTCAACATCATCTGGGCTGAAACATTCTAGATCATCAAAGCTAAACTAAAAGTCACTAGAATGTTCATTTCTTGAAACAAAGGCCCAATTGTCCGGGAAGATACTTGATTGAGCATGTTGAGACCTTGGTGTCTCAGGAAAAATGATGTTTGGCCCAGAAGAACATGACAGCTACCGAAAGTAGGTCATGTACTACTGGGGCTGTGGGGGTCTTGAGCCTGCAACTACCATTAAAGCGTTGCTAGCAGGAAGGCTGGAGGGTCTGCTCACCTGGTGTCCTTTCTGAGTCTCCATCTCTACACGGGTATCTATCAAGAATGCCATATAGTTCAGTCATTGTAAAAGTGTTTCTCTGTTCTCTTGATATAGACATAGTAGAAAGTCCATTCCTGAGGAAGTGCACTCATGAACTTCCTTGATAGGTCTCTCTTCTCAAGACTCGCACCTATAGACTGAAGTGATGAAATAAGATCCATATACTTGAAGTATTGCTGACTGAGTGTCTGTCCAACAATATGTGTGAAGTTTTCAAATTGCTGCTTCATGGAATCTTTCTTTGACTCATTTGAACCAGAATACATCAATTTCAAAGTGTCAAAGAGTTCCTTGACTGACTTGCAGTGCTAAAAGCCTATCATTATGGAGTTTGGTATGGTTGTAAGCAGTACAGTCATGGCATTGCTATCGATGTCCATTCTCTTGAGGTCTTCATCTGAGTAATTTTCAACAGCTTTCTCTATCATGACACCATTGCCAGCCGGTGCAACCACTTTTGGCTTGTAAGGACCATTGATGATAGATCTCCATATTTTTCTATCTTGATGCTTAATGAAACCTTCAATATGCATACTCCAAGATCTGAAGTTATCAGGGGTGATGATAGGAGCTTTAGTCATCGTTCCCAGTTCAGACTCAGATAATTTATGGTTCGTGGCCATTTTGAGTGAGGTAAGTGTATGAGTGATGAAACAAGTTGATTTGGATGGTAAGATCTCACAATCAAGAACCTAAGAAGCTATAATACCAATTGCAGGATCGAGTTTGATCACACAACACAATTGTTATCTCTCAAAACTCACTAGATCACATTCGGTTTAATGATGCAGAATCCCTTAAGAGTTGATAATAATATATTAAGTAAACAAAACACAAGAGATAGGCTTTCAAAATAATTGTATATATTACTTCTCAACTCAAAGTGTTACAAGACTCTTTCAAGCATTCATAATGAGTTATAATGAGAAACTATATATACTACTATCTACAGCCGGTTATACTTTGATGCCAGTCGGAAACTTACGACTAAACGAATACTACATTGGTAGAAGTAAGGTATCGTGACATCCCGTGTTTCCAGGTCAATATCCGTACGTTAATAAAATCTGACAAAATATTTAAATGCATCATAAGACTTAATTTTATGATAATTAAGATCATTTAAGGTCTAGCAAAGCCTCTTTGTGAGTTAAGTTTATAATTGGTAATTTTGAGAATTACCAGGTCGTATAGTGATAAAACGTCTAACGAACGTTGGTGATAATTAATTAAATTTGGTCATTATATTTTGATTTTTATAATGTATGAATCTTAATTGAAAATATTATTAGTCATGAAAATTAATAATTAATATTATTTACCTTGATCGCATAAAATTAAGACTTTTAAAAGTTTCCTTGATGCAACATTCAATCAGATGCTTGCCTGTTAAACCGTGTGTATTTTTATTTTAGACTTTTGATCAGTATTATTAATTTCGTGAACCCTTGAAAAGTCTAAAAGTAATATTTTGAATTTATATAAAATTTTCGCGTAAAAACCCGAACGTTTAAAATTTTTACAAAAAATTTAACGAGACCGACACCCGCCTTGCACCGGGTGGCACCTCATTTGAAGAACCACCAGCCATTATTAATTTTCTAATGACAAGATTACTTTTATTAATCACACTTAATCATTCCCTATTTAACCAACCCAACACTCCTCCTACACACACACTCAACCTCACTTTCTCTCACTAAAACACTCTCTTCTCTCCTCCTTCTCTCTAAACCCACGGCCACCCACCATCACCATATTCATCTTCATTTTTCTTGAAATTGTTCATCATTTGGGTAAATCCAACTCCAAGGAGAAGAAATCATCCTAAATCTTGAAGTTGTTCATCATTTGGGTAAGCTTTGATTCTTTAAATATCTCATGCAACATGACTTTTATTGTTGCAAGCTTTGTTTACTAATAACTAGACTTTCTTGAAATCCAAGGTTCCACCAAATAGTTAGAGATGCCACAAGCAAAGATCATATAGCCTAATTGACTGCAAGTTGACAATGGTTTTTAAACAAGGAAAATGGGTTTAAAATTTTTTTATGTTTTATCTTTGTTTATTTTGATGATTTCCCTTGCATGCAAGATGATCAAACTTTGATTAGTGGTTATGAACATCATAAGAAACCCATCTCCAAAGGAGATTATCAAAAATAATGAAAATGGGTTATACATGCATATAGTCATGGATGATGTTCTTGAACCCATCTTGCTCTTTATTTTCATAAAGAATTGAGATGATCCATGAATAATGGTGATCATGATCTTAAATCATTTTATTAAGTATGTTTTGTTGAAATTAAAACTAAGAACACAAGATAAAATCAATAATATGGACTATGAATATATGTATGAAATCATGTATATGTATGTACATATGGTTTACACTTTTTGTTCTTGATTTGTTCTTCACTTGTAAGTTTAGAGATGATTGAAATGATTCATGCATATGATGATCATGATCTGGAGAATTTGATATTTTTATCAACATTTTATTTTAAGAAATGATAAAAAAAGTTAGAATTAAAGCTACCTGAGTGAATATGAGACATGACCACTAGAAGTCATCTCATAAAAGTTAAAAGCAAACAAGATAAGAATATTTGTAAGATCTGGAACAATAAGTTTAAAACATGTTAAAGATAAGTTAAAATTAAGTAATATTACTTAAAATAAAGGTTTTGATAATTGGTTTTAATCACGTAAACATTTTACGTTTAAAAACACGTGAAAAACGGTGTTTTCGGGTCTAAAAATCATTATTTTTGCACAAGTCCGGTTTGGACAGAAAGTAACATTGTGTTTAAGATAAAAACTTATGTTTTTAATTATTTAACAAATCCGTAACAATCAAGGTCTTCGGTGATAACTTTATACGCGTGAAAACGCCAAAAATCGACTTTTCCGGGTTAAAAATAATGGGATGTTTTGAAACTGATTTTTAACAAAAATTGTTGGTCCATTTGATCGATTTGCAGTACAAATTAGATGTTGATTCGTTCAATATCAGATATAATAAGAAATAACAAAGACAAAGAACACTAAGAACAACCACAATGTCAACAAATAAGAACATTAATGATCAATACAACCAACATTAACAAGGCACAAATGTATTTCAGTGAATAAAATGCTTACAATAGGTCTCTTGCAACAATGATAATCAATTAGGGTTTTTGCAAGGATACCCAACAATGAATAAGATCAAATCTATATATAGCAGTCCTTGTTTCGCAGACAATCAGCAAAACTGTGCTGCCGAAACTATAGTTTCGCCCGACAGAAACAACAATTTCGCCGGGTGAACTAAACAGCTGACTAGTTTCGCTCATAGTTTCGCTGGACTACAAAACTAAACTAAATAAGCTACATTCAAAATTAAACTAACATTAAACCTATTACAAAGTAATATAAACATAATCTAATCTAAGGTGAGTCCAACCTATACTTGATCTTCAATACTCCCCCTAGGTTGGATCTCACCGCCTTCACTTGTATTGATTTGTCGAGTCTGCTCCAGTCTCTCCCGCTGTATCTGATGTATCTTTATTTGCTCCTACATCTTCTTCCTCGGGGGCTTTAGACATAGATTCTCCCTGGTCAACTTCAGTCTCCCCCGCTGCCTCTGATATGTCTTCATCAGCTCCTGCAACACCTTCCTTGAGAGCTTCAGCAACTGATTCACTCTAGTCACCTCTTGCTTCTTTAGCTCCCTCGGGAAGAGCACTAGCTTGCTCAAACTATCTTGCCGAATCCCGGACATCCATATTTAGATCATCTTCAGCTCTCACCTTTTCAGCTAGCTCCTTCACTTCTATCCTCACTCCTCTAACTTTATTAGCAACAGTCATGAACAGACTGGCTTCTTTTCTCGTCTCCTCCCCTGCCCCTGCTTTAAAGTGATTTTCACAAAGAACTAGCTGGTCTTCATCACAAAATCCAAATAGCTTCATAGGATCAAACAGTCTAAACTCACCCCCGTTCTTCACCCTGATCACAACCTCCCCCGTAATGCTATCATAAAACCATTTTTCAAAGTTTTGTAATTGCTGGGGGAGGGGATCTCACAATCTAACCCTGTTTACCGTTTTTGGGGGTTTCACCCTTAGCACAATCTTTCCCTTGCCCATTTCCCAGTCCTTATCCTTTTTGGATCTTCTTCTTTCAGCCTTCATAAACCCGAATGACTCAATGTTGTCATTCACACCATTCCTGATCTCTTTCTCCAGCAACGTAGCTCTCTCACTCAAATGGACATCTAGTAATGGTAGCACCGCTAGCCTCCTCAAGTCCCATTTAGGAAAGGTCTTGAATGCCTTCCCCTTATGCAGGTAAGTAATTCCTCCCCCTCTCCTTTTATCATAAACATTTTGAGGCCGGGGTTAAACTTCCAGCTGATGATTCTCTTATCAGCTTCAGTCATACTCAACCCTTCCATGTTTTGGAATAGGGGAGTTAGCTCTTCAGTCCCTTTCTCTTTCACAAACCCCTCATCCTTCCCCATCTCAAACACATATCCATCATCATCACCCTTCTTAGCAACATAGGTCAGGGGTCTCTCATCAACCTCATAATATTCGAGTTCAGAGTCGTAGTCAACCAAGTGCTCATCATCTTCTTCTTCGTCAATCAATCCCTTCTCAGTAGTCTTTTCAACAGGATTCTCTCTCACCACCTCTTCACCAACCAAATCTTTCTCAAAATCAAATTGCATGTTCACAAAACCAGCCTCAAATATCTCTTCAGTATTCTCAACATTCTCAGTCTCCTGCCTTACTCCAGAACCTCCTGCTTCGTCAACCGTTGTACCAGATGTGCCCTCTCCTGCCCGGGAAAATGTACCCATATTTAGAAATGACTACTTGGAAGTATCAGTCAAATAATCTAACTAAGGTTGAGTTAGCTGATTGGGCAGGCCAGCTGCAGCCTTCAGTTCATTCACCTCCTCAAGCAATCTCATAATCAGTTTATTCTAATCCATCAGCATCTTGGTCATGCCACCAATCACCTCATCCTTCTGCCTTTCCCTTAACTCTTGATTGGTAAGTTTTGTCTTAATCATGCTCAACTCATTGGCTGGAAATGTGTTAAGTTTTCTTATCACATCCTTATCTAATCCGGCTCCCTCCTCCCTCCTTGAGGACTTAGTAAAAGATTGGTGTCGTTGTTTAGTCCTTCTCTTAGTTTCTCCTATATCAACTTTCTTCTTCCATCTCCTAACTTTCTCAACCCTTGTCTCTTCAGCCATCTCATGCACTTCATCCTCAAAATCATAATCCTTTTCTTTCACATATCTTTTACTCTTCTTAAGCGCAGCAGTCTGTTTCACCTTTGTCTCTTCAGCATTTTTCTCCTCAGACTCATCGACCCTTCTGATATAGCTCCATCTCTCCTGAGGGTACATGTTCTCCCTGAGATGAGTAATCTTCCTGATAAAGTCATGACGAATAGCGTAGCAGTATGCAAAAATGCGGGTATTCATCTGCACTAGTCTTTTAACCTCTCCATGTCTAGGAATGTTAGGGATGAGATCATCAATAATCATCTGAAGAAATCGAGGATATAACAGCCACTTATCCTTCTTCAAAGCCATAAAATCCTCTACCATACAAGCAAAAATCAACCTTGCTATGTTTGCCTTCTTCCCTCTGAAGTAAATCACCATAGCTTTTGCCCAGTCCAGGTTTAGCCCATCTGATCCACCTTTATGGTGATCTAAGCACATAATAAAAACATGAGCTATGTATCTCCATTCCTTAGAGAAGAAGAACTTTTTGATATCCTTCCTTGTCCTAAATGGAGGTCCCTCATAACCCATTGATATGAAGGTTTCAAACACCTCCTGGTCTAACAACATCACCTCTTCCCTTGTGTCCTCATCCAGCCTTAGCACTCTTGATATAACCTCAGCAGTAATAGTCAACTCATTCCCCATCACCTTAGCTACTATTCTCTATGAATTGCCTCTCGTATCATACTCAGCCGTCCGCCAAAAATCTCTGATGTGTAAGTCATATACAGTGGTGGAATGTGAGATCGCGTAGGCGATTGGAGATCTCTGCAACCAGTGTATGCAGTCTCTAAAGCCAGCAGCTTTCAGATGAGTATCGTCCAAAATGGTAGTAATGTTGTTCCTCTCATCAAACTTTAGATTCGCCATTTAATCTGAAAACCAGATGAAACATATTGAATGGTATATTAAACAATAATATTAGGTCGAAATTATAGTTTGGCACGAAGAATTTTAGTTTCGGAAAGCGAAAGTGTAATTTCGGCATCAATTATTTATTAGTTTCGGCAAGGCAATGAATTAGATTCGATTGGCCGAAATTATAGTTTCGGTGCAGCGAAACTGAAGTTTGCTCTGCGAAACTGTTAAATTCGCTCGGACAACATGACTACACAGTTTCGCTGAAAAATCATGAACTTTCGTTCAGTTTCGCTGGACTATCGGTACTTTCGTAGTAAGAACTGCGAAGGTACCGAAGAGTCTCAATCGAATAAACCCACAATCTTGCCTTTAAACCTAGATTAATCTAAGTTCTGAGTTCGAAACTCACTTGCGAACAAGAATCAATGGTCAAACAAGCATCAAAAGTACAAGAGATCAATATCGCATGAAATGGCTACCGAAAAACCCCAAACCGTCTAAACTCACGATAGTGCGAAAATGAGAAAACAATTTCGCATAACGAGTTATATAGCACTTAGTTTCGCAGGCCGTGGAACTACAATTTCGCCAGGCGAAACTCTGCTCGAAACTGACCTTGCAACGCGCGAAAGAACCGGCGAAGCTACAATTTCATCGTGTGAAACTACCAGCGAAAGTATAATTTCGCTGGAAACCTTAAAAATAAAAAAATAAAAAAATTTTATTTTGTTTCCCTTTTCTTTAAAATAAGATAAAATAAAAGTAAAATAATTAAAAAAAATTAAAACAAGGTAAACAATATTAAAAGAAATCAAAAGAAATTTGCCCCACAAGACCACACCATTATTCACGTATAATTTTTTTTATAACAAAATCGGATAATATAAAAGGATATGAACGAGAAGCTGAAAGATCTTCTAGAGAGTCAAAGTTTGGTGGGATTGCTGATATACTCGTCCTTTTAAGTCCATACCTTCTTTGTTTCAACAAGTGCACCGTAGCTACTGTTATCATGTTTTGGTTATATTTAAAGAAAACATTGAATGACCCGGTCCCCACAAACATTTGGCAAAGAAACTTATCTTGTCCTCATGATGTATTGAACAAATGACATGCTTTGTATGACTCTTCCTCTCAGAAGCAACATAGGTCTTATTTCAAAAGAAGTAATGCCCTTATAGACATCAAATGATGAGAGCTACAGGTCTATACTTACGTATAACAGAGGAGTTAATCAACCGAGTCTCACAGATGAGAGCTTCAGGTCTATACTTATGTATAACAAAGAAGATCATCATATTATGCCGATGAAAGCTCCAGGTCAGTACTATCGTACATCAGAGGAGATCATTACTCCAGGTCAATGTTCACACATACCAGAGGAGATAAGCAACATATAGAATACAGCAGGGAGCATCTTAGATGCAAAGATGAGAAAGCATATTGCTTTAGAAATAGGGTGGAATGATTTGACACAAAGATACTTTAGATAAGAATAACTCAAAACAGATATATCACATTCTCAACCCTTTTTGAACAAGGACTTGAAACTTTGTGAAGGTCAAAAATGTCAAGAGGATTATCTGAGTCATCAAGTTTCTTGGTCTATTAATTAAGCTACAAGATAACTGTTTACTTCGTTTTCTAGCAGAACCTATCAAGCATATCCCACACAATACTGTTAACCTCCTTTACATCTTCCAGGCTTCTCATTTATTCTGCAAAGAAAAACAAGAAGAACATTTAATATTTAATATATATTCTCCCCTGAAATTTCTACGATTAAGGAAGATGTAGAAATTTCTTACTTGACTATATGTCACTATCATTTTTTTATATTTTTATTAATTTTTTTTTAATTTTTTATTTTTTAATATAATTTTTTATGTGAAAAATGATGAAGAACGATGGAGCGGACAGAACAAAAAGAAAAGAAAGAAAATAAAGAGAGAACTATCAACAATATGTACATAACATCGTTTGAAGGAAAATGGGTTTTAAAATGATATTAAACCTAACATAGAGATCAATTCACAGAAACGAGGTTTATCAAATGTTTTAGTGAAAAGATCTGCTTTTTGATTTTTGGTGTCAATGGGAATAATATCAATGAAATCCTTTTCCTGAGCATCACGGATCGCATGAATCCGTGTCTCGATGTGCTTGGTTTGGGATTGATGAATAGGATTCTTGGCGATGCTAATGGCTGCTTCATTGTCACAGAACAACGGTGTATTGAGAAAGTTGATCCCATAGTCAATCATCTACTGTTGTATCCAGAGCACTTGTGAAGAGCAACCGGAGGTAGCAATGTATTCTGCTTCTCCCGGAGAAAGAGAAATAGTGGTTTGTTTCTTGCTTTGTCATGAGACCAGACAATTTCCCAAGTATTGACACCCTCCAGTAACCGACAATCTGTTTAACCTGAAGCCATTAGAATCACTATCAGAATAGGCATGTAAGTCAAAATTCTGACCATAAGGATACCAAAGACCTAAACGAGAAGAGCCTTTAAGATAACAAAAGATTCATTTTACAGCCTTTTCATGAAACTCTTTCAGGGTGGATTGGTATCGAGCACAATATCCTACAGCAAAGGTGATGTCGGGATGACTTGCTGTATGATACATAAGGGAACCGATCATGGATCTGTAGAGATGAGGATCAACAGGTTTCCCGTTCTCGTCAGGTAGTGAGGCATGTTTGAGCAGTAAATGGAGTCATTTCAGGAGAAGCGTCGTGCATCTTGAATTTCTCAAAGTTTCTTTAATATACTTATCCTGATGAATGAGAATTCCCTCTGGCTTTTGGTCAACCTGCAGCCCAAGGAAAAAACACATCTCCCCCATCATGCTCATTTCGAAGCGACTACGCATTACCTCCTTAAACTCCCGACACAACTTTGGATCGGTGGAGCCGAAGATAATATCATCGACATAGACTTGTACGATCAGCATCTCACCATCCACTTCCTTCTTGAATAATGTCATATCGATGGTGCCACGAGAAAAACCATTGCTTACAAGATACTGTGTTAAAGTCTCATACCAGATTCGAGGTGCCTGATGAAGACCATAAAAGGACTTATCAAGCTTGTAAACTTTGTAAGGAAAGTCGGTATCCTCAAAACCTGGTGGTTGACACACATATATCTCCTCGTCAATGTCTCCATAAAGGAATGCACATTTGACATCCATTTGATCGACTTTGAACTGTTTATGGGCGGCATGACCCAAAAAAAATTCTGATGGCTTAAAGACGGGCGACAGGAGCAAACCTTCGGTGTAGTCAATCCCTTCTTCTTGAGCAAAGCCCTGGACCACCAATCTGGACTTGTTTCTTACCACAATGCCACGGTCATTGGGTTTGTTCTTGAACACCCATTTCGTGCCAATTGAGCATTTGTTTGGATTAAGATCGACCAGGGTCCATACTTTGACTTTCCTAAAATGTTGCAGCTCTAATTGCAGCGATTCAACCCAGCAAGGGTCCTGAAGAGCTGCATGAACATTTTTCAGGACGATTTGGGATATAAAACCAGAGAATAGGCAAACGTTAATCAAACCACATTGACTCCGCGTCCGAACTCCATCGGTGATAGATCCTATGATGTTATCATGTGGATGATCTTTCAAGGTTTTGAAATTAGTGGGCATGGGTAGGGTATTTGAAGACGGTTGGCTAATGGGTTGTTGATGGGTAGATGAAGGAGAGGTTGATGGTAAGGTAGAGTCAATTGGAGAGGTGGGTGATACCGGCTGAGATGAGGTAGATATAGGTGATGAGGGGAGGGATGCAGAAACAGGTGGAGGTTGAAGGTCAAATGATGATGAAGAAGATGCAATATCAACTGATGTAGCATCATTTGCAGATGTGGTGGGAGGGGCTTGATGGATGTCAGGTAATGGAGTTGGAGAAATGATATTTCTTTGAACATTGGAGAAAGACGCATCATTGTCGAAAACTGGAAGATTAAAATAGTTAAACACAGTTTCGGAGTCAAAGAACCATGCTGGGTCAGATTGAACATTGGAGGAATTAGATTCCTGCCAATCAACATAGAAGGACTCTTGAACAATATGTGTTCTCTTGTTATATACCAGGTAGGCTTTTTGAGAAGAAGAATAGCCGACGAAGTAACATTCATTAGACATGACACCAAATTTCGTCTTCTGTGCCTGAGTATTCAATAAAGTGCACGAGCAGCCAAATGGATGAAATAAGTCAATTAAAGGCTTTCTCTTATGAAACAGTTCATAAGGAGTCTTTATTTTGTCCTTGACTATCAACACCCTGTTCAGAACATATGAAACACAATTCACTGCTTCAGCCCAAAAGATGATGGGTAAGGAGGATTCAATCAACATTATACGAGCAGCTTCAATGAGGGTGCGATTCTTTCGTTCAGCCACACCATTCTGTTGAGGGTTCATCATAGCACTGAACTGTCTTAAAATTCCCTTTTCAGCACAGAACAAATCAAAGATCTGATTTCTGAATTCAGTACCGTTTTCACTTTTGATCGCCATAACCTTCCTCATGTATATTCACTCGATTGAAAGAACTAAATTTTGCAGCTCCTCAACAGCCTCTCCCTTGTGAGCAAGAAATCTCACCCAAGAGTACCCTGAAAAATCATCCGTTATTACAAGACAGAAAGATTTTTTAGCAATTGATTTAACACTGATTGGCCAAACGAATCAGTGTGTAACAACTCGAGGGGATTAGATATGATATTTTAGAGTTTCGCTTACGTGGTTTCTTTTGTTGTTTGCCATTGGCACATGCCATACATTTTTCAACCATAGAGAAATCTTTTAAAGGTAGTCCCCTAACCAAGATTGTTTTTAACTAATTTGTTAATATTCTTGAAATAAACGTGGCTTAATCTACGATGCCATAGGAAAGACTCAGAAGTGGAAGCTTTGGATAAAAGACAGGTGACGGTAGACGTTGACTCCCTTGAACCCATGTCAAGAAGATATGTTTCATTCTTACTTGGAGCCCGCATTAATACCATTTCATCTGGAATATCAATCTCAGATTTCAAAAAGAGACATTCATTGGACTTGAACAAGAACGGAATGTCCTTATCACAAATCTGAGAGACACTCAACAGATTAAACGCAAGCTCAGGTACATAGTTGACTTTCTCTAAAGTAAGAGAGACGTTGGAAACTTCTCCTTGACCAATCATTTTCCCTCCTTTCTTGTCGCCGGCAAATGCGACGTAACCTCCATTGATTATTCGATAATTGGTCAATAGATATTTTAGCCCCGTCATATGTCTGGAGCATCCACTATTAACATGCCATACACTGTTTACGACTTTAGTGGATGACTCTTGCAAAAATATCAAAGAACAGGTTAACTATGTGAAACATGAACCCAAGTTTGAACAACTTTGGGTTTAGGAGAGACAGGTTTTTTACAAAAGAAATTATTAACTGATTTTGTCAACCTACTCCCAAAAGAATTCCTATTAACATGGCTATGATGTAGCTCAGGACAATGTTTAACTACATGATCAACTTCACCACACCTAAAACAGTGTGGTTTTAATCTGGGTCTGTTATATAATGCGGTAGGGATTTTATCAATTTCTATTTCCTCGTCATATAGTTATCTTCACCACACCTAAAAGAATTTTTTAAAACAATTAGTTTTATTTTTCTCGTTACTCTTTACGGTGGAATCATTCACACTATCAACACAATCAGAAAAGGTAGCATCATTACAATCCACAGAATTTAAAGATGAAATAGAAACATCACTAAAACACGATGAGACAGAGTCTGTTACATATTAACTAGAAACAAAAATAGAATTTAAACTAGATTTATGATCTAAGACAGGATGCTGAGATTCAGGTGTACTAAGACTAGTGCATCCAAGCCAGCTAGTCGGTCCATTATCGTAGTCCTCATGAATGTGCTTAGGGTTCACACCTTCTAAACCTGCAGATATACTGTTAGTATATGTTTTGATCAAATAATTAGAAGGACGAGGAACAAGCATAGGAGAATAGTAGTAATTACTAGGAGGAGGATAAACCTTAGCATTTTCATATCCCAATCCTGTTTCAATCCTAGCCCCCCGTTGAGATTTACATAAATCATCATGTTTCATTCCTGATATTGTCCATTTATCGAGCTTTGACTGAAGTTTGCTCGTTTCAAATTCAACAAGAGTAACCCTTTCAGTCAAAGTGTTAATCTCAACATTTCTTTCCAAAACTATTCGTTTTAAGTGATCATTTTCTTTCAAAGCCTCGTTTAATTTAACAAAATATTTAGACTTGTTTATTTTAATTTCCTCATTAATTCGTTTTAAATCTTTCTCATTATCAATTAATAAACGATTAGCTTTGTAACCCCAAATAACCTGATTTTACATGCTGAAGAACACATATCCTGAATTACCTCATAAGGAAGTCCCATCACCATCGTTTATGCTGTTAAGGCTTTCTCACATTGGCAAACCGGAGTACTAAACTTGCTTTCCTCGACAGTGGCAGTGGCAGCAGCATCATCTTTTCCTTTACAACGCTCGGTGGGTTGACTTCCTTCCTTCCTTATCTCCTCAACTTTACTTTCTTTCACCCTCTCATCCTCCTTCACCTTTGCAGACACTTCAGCTTCATCTCTAAGTTCTTTGAATGGATCAAATTCATCCCTACAGTTCACCTTCCCCTTTCCTTCCGCAATCTCAGCCACCAACGCTTGGTTAATCTCTTCTCTCGTCTCTTCAACTTCATCACTCCAATCAAAATTTGAAATCAAAGCTGTCTCTTTCTTGTGACTCATTTCCTCTTCACTCCCACTTGAAAGTAATCGGGGAACTCCTGAATTACTAGGATCTGTGACAATTGGCAATGGACATTCACGTTTGAAGTGTTCCACTTGTTTGCAATTATAACACTAAGCTTAGACTTATCAAATCCCAGTTTGGAGTTAGAACTTTGACCTCTGTAATTCTTTCTTCCAGTGCGCTCCATGAATCTTCAGGCTCTAAGTGTCAACATGGCCATTTGCCATTGAATGTTAGTCTTTTCAAGATCATCAGGGTCCACCTGATACATATCCTCCATCGTCATCCCTTTGCCTTTCAACTCCCCACCACTAAAGCTTCATAACTCTGAACAAACATAACAAAAAGAGCCATTGTCTCGAATTAACTGAAGTTTCAACATTTGCTTTCACGTTAGCTTGATCTCTCCCAGCACTACCACAACCTCCAAATTAATCACCAGTATTCACTCCGCCTTAACGAGATGCCTGCATTGGAGAGCTTGCAGTGGAAGACAATAATGCATCATTTTGAATGAAACCAGATGTAGGCATCATGGTTTGGTTGAATTCCCTTCTCTTCATGTCTAACTCAAAGGATTTAAGCTTATTGATGATGTCCATAAGCTTGTAGTCAGTGAAACCTCTTTCCTGCTTTAGCATTCTCACCTGTAGGCTCCACTGATGTGGGAGAGAGTCTAGCAACATGTTTACTTGCTCACTATTGGAAAGTTTTTCATCGTATTCTTCAGTGTGCTTGAAACTGTCAGAAAACAATTTGTGAGATCTGTGAGACTCTCGTTCTTGTATCCCACAAAGGAGCTGAATTCCTTCTCAACTTGAATACTCTTATTCTTCACCAGCTCATTGTTACCATCATAGAACTCACACAGAGCATCGAAGAGAGACTTAGCATTCTCATACTCAACGAATCGATTGTAGATGTCTTGTGCAAGAAAGAGAGTTAATGCTCCAAAAGCTTTCTAGTCTCGATCAATGAGCTTTAGATCCTTCTCGTTGAATGTGGCTGGGTCCTTGTTTTGAGATACAACATCACCAACAGTGATAGTTGGTATGTGTGGACCAGAAATGATAGATTCCTATTGATTGTGGTTGGTGTAGAAGAAAAGGCTTTGAGACATCTCTTCCAGTCTTCAAAGTTATCCCCGTTTATGAGTCTCAGAGGTCTGTTGGGAGCTACACTCTCAAGATCTGCAAGGGTGAGGGAAGTCATCTTTGAAATACTAATTTCGCTGAGGAAGAATTAGTTTCGCAGAAAAATAGTAGTTTCACAGAACAATTTCGGCAGAGAGAACTACTTTCACTGAGTCGCCATAGTTTCACAATCAATTTCGGCAGCAGTTTTGCTAGCCAAATGCCTGAAACTGCTTAGTTTCGCCGACAATTTTGCACGAAACAAGCTTAAACTTTTGTTCGATGGTACTTTCAACAGCAATTTCGCTTGTAATATGCACACAAGCACTATTGAACTTTCGTTCAATGATACTAGTTTCGCTAGAATGCAAAAAAAACAACTTCAAAGTGGATAACACCGGTAGTTTCGCTGGATGATCAGAATAGTTTCGCTGGATGAATTGGTAATTTCGCTGGATGAAGCTGAAAACATTTTTCAACACGAAATCAATCTGAAATCACCAAAATCTCAATGGATTTGAGATCTGATGATTAAGAGAGCTTCCCCAACCAAAAACAAACAAAAATCACGCAAATTCCATATCAAATACACTCGAATTTGATCTGGAATTAATGAAAACTTGATATTGAACAAAGACAACCAAAAACCTCAACAAATCATGAGCACTAAGGCTCTGCTACCATATTGTTAGGCCATTTGATCGATTTGCAGTACAAATGAGATGTTGATTCGTTCAATATCAGATATAATAAGAAATAACAAAGATGAAGAACACTAAGAACAACCACAATGTCAACAAATAAGAACATTAATGATCAATACAATCAACATTAACAAAGCACAAATGTATTTCAGTGAATAACTTGCTTACAATAGGTCTCTTGCAACAATGATAATCAATTAGGGTTTTTGCAAGGATACCCAACAATGAACAAGATCAAATCTATATATAGCAGTCCTAGTTTCGCAGACAGTTTCATAGTTTCGCCCAACAGAAACAACAGTTTTGCCGGGTGAACTAAACAGCTTACTATGAACGGAACTGTAGTTTCGCTCGTAGTTTCGCTGGACTACAAAACTAAACTAAATGAACTACATTCAAAAGTAAACTAACATTAAACCTATTACAAAGTAATATAAACATAATCCAATCTAAGATGATTTCAACCTATACTTGATCTTCAAAAATATTTTAGAATGTTTTGATATTAAAGCTTCATTTTTTTGATCATATGGTGTATACAAGTTGATGTACGGTTTATGCGCGTAAAACCATTCGATTTCGGGTAAAATCATCATATACAGACAAAAATGGGTTAACTATAATAGAACATATTTTTATAATAAAACTTGTCTAAAAATGATTTTATATATGTTTTACTACTGGAAATAAAGTTATGTATTATAAAGATTAATTAATAAAGAATTTATAATAAAGGGTAATATAATAAGAAATAGAATACTTAACAAAAACAATATCATAGATAAAATATGATTATTAGTTAATATTTTATTTCTTAATCAATATTTTATTTGTTTATTTATTCTTATATTTATTTATTTATTTATTTCATAACTTAGTAAATATTGTATTAAGTTTTTTTTATAATGATTATGTGCTCAATTTGTGTGTGATCTATGCATGTCGTTTAAGGGTTATTAATTAATAAATCAATATTTGCCACTTATAATATTAATTATTAATCTAAAACCGAAAGTCACCAACGGGTCTTTTATAAAGAAATGGATTTTAAAGCAAGTCTAGTAAGTTGGGTAAACAACTTATGTATTAGACTTATTACTCGACAATTAATGGATCCTTCGTGTTTAGGGCATTAATTGGTAATTTATTTTCCGGGCTCGATTAGATCATCTCTCTGTCTTATTTGAAGGTAATTTTTTCACAACCCCTATTTTTAAATAATATCCTATTTAACTGTTTTGGGGGAAAACATGCTATAATGATTTTTGTTGATGATTTGATTATGGAATAACTGCGTGATCTTTATGATGGTCTTGAGTTGTTTTATTATTTGTGCACAGCTACCCTCTTACATATTCACTAACCCTTGGTGGGCCACAGGATATATTGGTAGATCTATTGGTTTTGACTCAAGATCGGTTTTGTCGGTCTGGTACGGAGGGAATATATGTTGAAAGGTTTTTGAGGGACATTGTGTCTCGGTTTGATTATGGGGCTCTTGGTTGCGATCATAGTCAATGGACCTAGCTAATTATGGGCGATCCAGGGGATGATTCTGGGATAATCATATCGTTTAAAAATGAAAACTTTCTCAATATTTTTATAAACCTATGACCTCACCAATTTTTTGCTGATAAACTTTTGGGCATGGTTTTCAAGAGATTAACCATGCATGGGAAGGAAAAGGGTTTTAACGACAAACCTAATATTTTTGGATAACACCTTTGGGATAAATTCCACTGCCCTTTAAAATCATTTGTTTATTTTAAAAATAATGTTATGTTATTACAACTTAAGTTTTAAATTTAAGACTTTTACTCGTTTGATGTAACGACATTTTAATATTAATATTTAACGATGGTATTCATGATATGTTTTCTTGATAATTGTTTGAATAATCCAACTTCCGTTATCTCCGTTGCACGCGTGCCTTTCTGATGTGCTTTTCGGGGTGTGACAGAAGTTGGTATCAGAGCAAATGGTTATTGAAAACTAGAAAATGTTTTTCAAAAAGCTAGACTATAACCAAAAATGTTTTAAGTTGAAACATTTTCATTCTCAAGTGTTCCTTGTTATGCATGCATTCAATTAGTGATGTTTTTAGTTTATTGTTCATTAAAATGAATGAAGTGTAGACACTTGTAGTTAGAAAATTTAGTACAGATATTCTCTTGTTGCAGATGCCTACTCGAACTCCGTTCATTTTGATCCATGACTCTGATAGTGATTACGAGGATCCTATGTTTTCTCTTCCCCCTATCACACCCTTGGAGATTTATCATTACCCGTTTGCGCCTAAATGGGAGCCTACTTCCGAGTATGGGAATGGATGGATTTGGGTGTCAGATGATAAGAGTCATCCTGCTATTGGTGAGCCTGCTCCTGACATTCCTGAGCATCTCCCTGAGATTCGCTTTGTCTACTCGAGGAAGAAGAAGAGGGTGCCGAAGGTAGTTACTGATGACACGACAAGTGAAATACCATAGGAGACTGAGCCTAAGAGGGCTAGAATGCAAGACGGGTAGTGGGATTGGTTGACTAGACGAGTACAAAAGTGGGTTGATGAGGGTGGTGTACCCTCTACGTTTGAGGTTGATGAGTCGTCCTCATCTCGTCGAGACCTACCACTGATCGATGAGCCTGTACATCGCACTTTAGCTACTCTGGCGACCAGATGCATTCACTATGAGCACCAGATCTCATCCTTACAGGGTAAGGCAGGGGTGACAAGCGAGATGTTGCAGGCTATGGATGGAAAAATGATGCATTTGAGGAGGATAAGGTGATTGAGAACGACATCCTGAACCAGCTACATTTCAGGATTTATGATTTGGAGACGGGACTAGCAGAGGCGAAGAAGAAGTTGGAGGTTACAGAACTAAAGGTTGAGGCTGCAGAGGCTAGATTGGTAGTAGCACAGCAGCATGTGACTTCTCTTGAGGAGCAAGTAAAGGCGACATTAGATTTGGCAACGGTTTGCATGATGATGGCTTCGATGGTGGTGCGTGCCGATGTGATGGCACGATTCTCTCGTTAGAATTGTAGGGTCCTTATATATGTTAGTACTTGGGATATTGAAACAACTGATTTTCTAATGAGGTTAATGTTACTATAAACATCTCTTTTGCGTTGTTTCTAAATCATGTATTTTCTATTGACTATCATTTACTAATTAAACCGTTATGATAACTTTAATGAATGATGTATCGAAATGTTATGATTATATATCTATTATTATTATCATGCATTTTGATATTATATTGAGTATGTCGTTTATTCTCTTTTGTTTCATTTATAACAAAAGTTAATTTATGGCACCTAACACACCAAATACCGCTGGTACTAGAGGTACTGGTTTGCCTACCACTGCTAAAGAGTTAGCACGATTGATACCCGAACATGTCAACTCTGCACTTGAGCAACATGACGCAAATGCTGAGCGTGGTAGAAGACGTGGCACCATGGGTAGTTCTAGTGGAGGCACTTCTACTGGAAATGCCTCTGGGAGTCAAGCTAAGGGTTGTACTTACAAGGCATTCCAAGCTTGTAATCCACGAATCTTCTCGGGAGCTGAAGGTCCTCTAGACATTATTAGATAGATAGAGAAGATGGAATCTGTGATGGCAATCAGCAACCGTTCTGCTGATCAGCGAGTGAGTATGCCACATGTTCATTCCAAGATGAAGCTTTGAGTTGGTGGAATTCGCAAGTTAAAAACCTAGGAGGAAGCTGTGTTTGGTCTTTCTTGGAACCAGTTAAAGGAGATGTTGCTTAAGGAGTATTGTCCTCGCAACGAGCTCCAAAAGATCAAGACTGAATTCTGGAATCTTACTATGGAAGGCGTAGAAGTTAGAGCCTATACTTCCAGGTTTAATGATCTGGAACGACTTGTTCCCCGAATGGTGACTCCTAACTACGTCAGAATTGAGAGATATATTTCGGGATTGGCACCCTAGATCAAAGGCATGGTTACGGCATCAAACCCTACCACAATGCAGAGCGCAGTGTCACTAGCCAATTCATTGACTAATGATGCTATTCGAAGAGGTGTGGTAGTCAAGAAAGAGGATACCGGTAAAAAGCCCATAGAGAATGAAAGGAAGGTTATGGAGAGTGATAAGAGAATCATGGAGAATAAGAGGAAGTGGACTGGGAATTTCAAGAACCAATCTGGCAATCAGAAGAATCAGATGGTTGGGTCAGGAAAGATGTATGCTACTAACTTGCCAAAGGTAAGGAGCCAAGCTGGTGCACAACCAAAGTATACCAAGTGTAATCTTCATCATGGTGGTAACTGCAATGTGAATGTGTGTCAAGGTGTAACAAGTATGGGCATCAAGCTTAGACTTGTCAAGTAAGATTGGTTGAGAAGCCTGAGATAACTGGGCGAAGATGTTATGAATGTGGAGTTGAAGGCCGTTACAAGAGGGATTGCCCCAAGTTGAAAGGATCAAATGCAAGAGGCAGGGAATTTGAGATGAATGCCAAGGAGGCAAGGCAGGAAACATCCTTCGTCACTGGTACGTTCCTTGTCAACAACCATTTCGCATCTATATTATTTGATACTGGAGCCGATATGAGTTTTGGGTCAAAGAACTTTGAACCATTACTTGGCCTTAAATCTAGTAAAGTAGAAAAGAAATATACTGTCAAGCTAGCCAACGGAAAAGATAACTGAGGCATGTAATGTAGTTAGAGGGTGTACCATGCTATTAGAGGATCGTTCTTTTAGCATCGATCTCCTACCCGTTGTGCTTGGTAGTTTCAATATCGTCATGGGCATGGATTGGTTGTCGAAGCATCATGTTGAGGTGGTATGCTACGAGAAGATTATTCATCTCCCTATTCCAAGTGGTGGAACTTTGTCTATCCAAGGAGATCAAATGAAGCCTACCATGAAGATTATGAATGTAATGAAGGCTTGCAAGTATCTACGTGAAGGGTATCCAGCGTTTCTTGCCAAGGCAGTAGATACTAAGAATGAGGAGCGAAAGCTTGAGGATATACCGATAGTGCAAGACTATCCAGATGTCTTCCCTAATGATTTACCTGGATTACCTCCTTCTTGACAAGTTGAATTCCGAATCGATTTGGTACCTAAGCTGCTCCTGTTTCCCGATCACCATATTGGTTAACGCCTTCAGAGATGCAAGAATTGTCCAAGCAATTAGAAAAATTGTTGGATAAGGGATTTATAAGACCAAGCTTCTCGCCATGAGGAGCACCAGTCTTGTTTGTCAAGAAGAAAGATGGGTCATTCAGAATGTGCATTAATTACCGAGAGTTGAACAAACTAACTATCAAGAATTGATAGCCATTGCCAAGAATCGATGATCTGTTTGATCAGCTTCAAGGATCTAGCTTCTACTCAAAGATCGATTTGCGATCAGATTATCATCAGCTATTGATAGCCGAGGAAGATGTTCCAAAGACAACATTCAGAACCCGTTACGGCCATTACGAGTTTCTGGTTATACCATTTGGTCTGACAATTGTGCCTGCTGTGTTCATGGATCTTATGAATAGAGTATGCAAACCTTACTTAGATAAGTTTGTAATAGTATTTATCGATGATATACTAGTCTATTCAAGGACCAAGAAAGATCATTAACAGCATCTGAAGATCATCTTGGAGACGTTAAAGAAAGAGAAACTGTATAAAAAGTTCTTGAAATGCGAATTCTTGATTCGAGAGGTTCACTTTCTTGGACATATCGTTAATGAGAAAGGCATACATGTAGATCCGGCTAAGATTAAAGCAATCAAGAACGGGGAGGCACCCAAGCCCCGACGGAGGTGCGTCAGTTTCTTGGATTGGTTGGTTATTATCGGAGATTCATTGAAAATTTCTCGAAGTTAGCACAACCATTAACGCTGGTGACTAAGAAGGATAGAAAGTATGACTGGACTGATAAGCAAGAGGAAGCATTTAAGTTACTAAAGCAAAAGTTATAAGTGCTCCTATTCTATCTCTTCCTAAAGGAATGGAAGGGTTTGTTGTGTATTGTGATGCTTCCTGTTTAGGTCTTGGTTGTGTTTTGATGCAGAAAGATAAGGTTATAGCCTATGCATCCAGACAATTAAAGGTGCATAAGAAGAACTATACCACTCATGATTTAGAGTTGGGAGCAGTGATTTTTGCAATCAAAATTTGGAGACATTATCTATACGGTACGGAGTGTGTTATTTACACGGATCACAAGAGTCTTCAGCATATTTTCGATCAAAGAACTTAACATGAGGCAACGTCGATGGGTAGAGTTACTTAACGATTAGGATTATGAGATCCGCTATCATCCAGGCAAGGCTAATGTTGTGGCCGATGCGTTGAGTAGGAAGGAGAATGATAAGCCTAAGCGTGCTCGTGCTTCTGAGCTGACTATTCATTTGGGTCTTGATACTCAAATCCGAGATGCTCAAGTCGAAGCTCTGAAGAATGAAAATTTTAAGAATGAAGGATTGAAAGGCATGGTCATAGAGTTAGTGCCTAAAACCAATAATGTAAAGTACTTCATAGACCGAATCTAGGTTCCATGCTTTGGAAACCTACGTGAATTAATTTTGGATGAAGCCCATAGATCTAAATATTCAATTCACCCCGGGTCGGATAAGATGTACAAAGATGTGAAGGAACATTATTGGTGGCCCAATATGAAAGGTGATATAGTAGCCTGTGTCGGTAAATGCTCGACGTGTGCAAGAGTGAAGGCTGAATACAAGAAGCCGTCAGGACTTCTTCAACAACCAGAGATTTCTCAATGGAAATGGGAGCGAAAACGTCTAGTGGTCACGACACTATTTTGGTAATCGTTGACAGATTGACCAAGTGTGCTCATTTCCTACCCGTTAAGGAAACCGATCGGATGGAAAAGCTAACCAGAATCTACCTCAAGGAGGTGGTATCTCATCATGGAGTACCGATCTCGATAATCTGTGACAAAGACAGTCGTTTTACCTCTAGATTCGGGCAATCCTTACACCAAGCTTTGGGTACTCGTTTGGACATGAGCACTGCCTACCATCCACAAACAGACGGTCAAAGTGAAAGGACTATTCAAACATTGGAAGATCTACTACGAGCTTATGTATTGACTTTGGAGGAAATTGGGATACTCATCTACCCTTGGTTGAGTTTTCCTACAATAACAATTATCACTGTAGTATCAAAGCTGCTCCGTTTGAAGCGTTATATAGAAGAAAGTGTCGTTCACCATTTTGTTGGGCAGAACTTGGAGAAAAGCAACTGACTGGACCTGAGATTATCCAGGAAACTAAAGATAAAATCGTTCAAATTAGAAAGAGATTAGAAGCCGCTGCATGTCGGCAAAAGAGTTATGCAGATAATCAGAGGAAACAACTAGAATTCTAGGTTGGAGACAGAGTTTATCTGAAGGTCTCCCCTTGGAAAGGAGTTGTTCGTTTTGGAAAGCAAATAAAACTTAGCCCCCGTTATATCAGACCATTTGAGATTTTGGCGCGAGTTGGTCCCGTTGCATATCAACTTAAGTTACCTCGTGAGCTTAGTGGAATACATGATGTGTTCCATGAATCCAATCTGAAGAAGTGTCTTGCTGATGAAGCTCTAGTTATACGATCTGAAGAAGTTTGTATAGATGGCAAACTAAATTTCACCGAGGAACCAGTTGAGATTATGGACAGGAGGGTTCAGAAACTCAGAAGGAGTCGGGTTAAGTTGGTGAAGGTAAGATGGAACTCTAGACGTGGTACCGAGTTCACTTGGGAACGACAGGACCAAATGAAGTGCATGTACCCTCATCTATTACCATCTAGATTAGAATCTAGAACTAAAGCTTAAATTTCGAAACGAATTTTCCTAAACGAGGGGAGACTGTGACATCCCGTGTTTCCAGGTCAATATCCATACGTTAATAAAATATAAAAAAAATATTTAAATGCATCATAAGACTTAATTTTATGATAATTAAGGTCATTTAAGGTCTAACAAAGCCCCTTTTTGAGTAAAGTTTATAATTGGTAATTTTGATAATTTCCGGGTCGTGTAGCGATAAAACGTTTAACGAACATTGGTGATAATTCGGTTAATTAAATTTGGTCATTATATTTTGATTATTATAATATAATGAATCTTAAGTGAAAATCTAATTAGTCATGAAAAATAATAATTTCGCATAAAATTAAGACTTTTAAAAGTTGTTTTGATGCAATGTTCAATCGGATGCTTGTTGTGTTAAACCGTGTGTATTTTTATTTTTGACTTTTGATCACTATAATGTTGTGAAACCTTAGAAAGTATAAAAGTAATATTTTGAATTTGTAGAAAATTTTTGCGTAAAAACCTGAACGTTTAAACCTTTACAAAATATTAACGAGACCGACACCCGACTTACACCGGGTGGCACCTCATTTGAAAAACCACCAGCCATTATTAGTTGTCTAATGAGAAGATTACTTTTACTAATCACACTTAATCATCCCCTATTTAACCAACCCATCACTCCTCCTCCTCCTACACACACACTCAACCTCACTTTCTCGCACTAAAACACTCTTTTCTCTCCTCCTTCTCTCTAAACCCACGGCCACCCACCATCACCATATTCATCTTCATTTTTCTTGAAATTGTTCATCATTTCGGTAAATCCAACTCCAAGGAGAAGAAATTATCCTAAATCTTGAAGTTGTTGATCATTTGGGTAAGCTTTGATTCTTTAAATATCTCATGCAACATGACTTTTATTGTTGCAAGCTTTGTTTACTAATAACTAGACTTTCTTGAAATCCAAGGTTCCACCAAATAGTTAGAGATGCCACAAGCAAAGATCATGTAGCCTAATTGACTGCAAGTTGACAATGGTTTTTAAACAAGGAAAATGGGTTTAAAAAATTTTTTTGTTTTATCTTTGTTTATTTTGATGATTTCCCTTGCATGCAAGATGATCAAACTTTGATTAGTGGTTATGAACATCATAAGAAACCCATCTCCAAAGGAGATTATCAAAAATAATGAAAAATGGGTTATACATGCATATAGTCATGGATGATGTTCTTGAACCCATCTTGCTCTTTGATTTCATAAAGAATTGAGATGATCCATGAATAATGGTGATCATGATCTGAAATCATTTTATTTTAAGTATGTTTTGTTGAAATTAAAACTAAGAACACAAGATAAAATCAATAATATGGTGATCAAGATAAAATCATTTCTCTAAACCCACAGCCACCCACTATCACCATCTTCATCTTCATTTTTCTAATTTTCAAGCATATTTCTTGCCTTGAACAACTGATTTCAAGGATCACTTAGTGAATTAGTGCAAGAGATTGCATAAATCCAACTCCAAGGAGAAGAAATCATCCTAAATTTTAAAGTTGTTCATCATTTGGGTAAGCTTTAATTCCTTAAAAATCTCATGCAACATGACTTTTGGATGATTTTTACAAGCTTTCTTTACTAAAAACTAGACTTTATTGAAATCCAAGGTTCCAACAATGGTTTTTAAACAAGGAAAATTGGTTTAAAAATTGAAGATTTTGTGTTTTGAAAATCTTTGTTTATTTTGATTATTTCTCTTGTATGCAATATGATCAAACTTTGATTTGTGGTTGTGCACATCAAAAGAAACCCATATCCAAAGGAGATTATCAAAAATAATGAAAATAGGTTATACATGCATATAGTCATGGATATGTTCTTGAACCCATCTTGCTCTTTGATTTCATAAAGGATTGAGATGATCCATGAATAATGGTGATCATGATCTGAATTTTTTTTATTGTAAGTATGTTTTGTTGAAATGAAAACTTAGAACGCAAGATAAAATCAATAATATGGACTATGAATATATGTATGAAATCGTGTATATGTATGTACATATGGTTTATACTTTTTGTTCTTGATTTGTTCTACACATGTAAGTTTAGAGATGATTGAAATGATTCATACATATGATGATCATGATCTGGAGATTTTGATGTTTTTATCAATATTTTATTTTAAGAGATGATAAAAATAATTTAAAATTAAAGCTACCTGAGTGAAGATGGCACATGACCACTAGTAGTCATGTTATAAAAGTTAAAAGTAAACAAGATAAGAATCTTTGTATGATCTGAAACAATAAGTTTAAAACATGTACAGATAAGTTAAAAGTGAGTAATCTTTCAAAAAATAAAGGTTTTGATAATTGGTTTTGATCACGTAAACATTTTACGTTTATAAACGCGTTAAAAACGGTGTTTTTGGGTCTAAAAATTATTATTTTTGAACAAGTCCGGTTTTGGAAAAATATTAACATTGTGTTTTAAGCTAAAAACTTATGTTTATAAGTATATAACAAATCCATAACAAACAAGGTCTTCGGTGATAACTTTATATGCGCGAAAACGCCGAAAATCGTCATTTTCGGGTTAAAAATAATGGACTGTTTAGTGGAATACAATCTGAAGAAGTGTCTTGCTGATGAAGCTCTAGTTATACGATCTGAAGAAGTTTGTATAGATGGCAAACTAAATTTCACCGAGGAACCAGTTGAGATTATGGACAGGAGGGTTCAGAAACTCAGAAGGAGTCGGGTTAAGTTGGTGAAGGTAAGATGGAACTCTAGACGTGGTACCGAGTTCACTTGGGAACGACAGGACCAAATGAAGTGCATGTACCCTCATCTATTACCATCTAGATTAGAATCTTGAACTAAAGCTTAAATTTCGAAACGAATTTTCCTAAACGAGGGGAGACTGTGACATCCCGTGTTTCCAGGTCAATATCCATACGTTAATAAAATATAAAAAAAATATTTAAATGCATCATAAGACTTAATTTTATGATAATTAAGGTCATTTAAGGTCTAACAAAGCCCCTTTTTGAGTAAAGTTCATAATTGGTAATTTTGATAATTTCCGGGTCGTGTAGCGATAAAACGTTTAACGAACGTTGGTGATAATTCGGTTAATTAAATTTGGTCATTATATTTTGATTATTATAATATAATGAATCTTAAGTGAAAATCTAATTAGTCATGAAAAATAATAATTTCGCATAAAATTAAGACTTTTTAAAAGTTGCTTTGATGCAATGTTCAATCGGATGCTTGTTGTGTTAAACCGTGTGTATTTTATTTTTGACTTTTGATCACTATAATGTTGTGAAACCTTAGAAAGTATAAAAGTAATATTTTGAATTTGTAGAAAATTTTTGCGTAAAAACCTGAACGTTTAAACCTTTACAAAATATTAACGAGACCGACACCCGACTTACACCGGGTGGCACCTCATTTGAAAAACCACCAGCCATTATTAGTTGTCTAATGAGAAGATTACTTTTACTAATCACACTTAATCATCCCCTATTTAACCAACCCATCACTCCTCCTCCTCCTACACACACACTCAACCTCACTTTCTCGCACTAAAACACTCTTTTCTCTCCTCCTTCTATCTAAACCCACGGCCACCCACCATCACCATATTCATCTTCATTTTTCTTGAAATTGTTCATCATTTCGGTAAATCCAACTCCAAGGAGAAGAAATTATCCTAAATCTTGAAGTTGTTGATCATTTGGGTAAGCTTTGATTCTTTAAATATCTCATGCAACATGACTTTTATTGTTGCAAGCTTTGTTTACTAATAACTAGACTTTCTTGAAATCCAAGGTTCCACCAAATAGTTAGAGATGCCACAAGCAAAGATCATGTAGCCTAATTGACTGCAAGTTGACAATGGTTTTTAAACAAGGAAAATGGGTTTAAAAAATTTTTGTGTTTTATCTTTGTTTATTTTGATGATTTCCCTTGCATGCAAGATGATCAAACTTTGATTAGTGGTTATGAACATCATAAGAAACCCATCTCCAAAGGAGATTATCAAAAATAATGAAAAATGGGTTATACATGCATATAGTCATGGATGATGTTCTTGAACCCATCTTGCTCTTTGATTTCATAAAGAATTGAGATGATCCATGAATAATGGTGATCATGATCTGAAATCATTTTATTTTAAGTATGTTTTGTTGAAATTAAAACTAAGAACACAAGATAAAATCAATAATATGGTGATCAAGATAAAATCATTTCTCTAAACCCACAGCCACCCACTATCACCATCTTCATCTTCATTTTTCTAATTTTCAAGCATATTTCTTGCCTTGAACAACTGATTTCAAGGATCACTTAGTGAATTAGTGCAAGAGATTGCATAAATCCAACTCCAAGGAGAAGAAATCATCCTAAATTTTAAAGTTGTTCATCATTTGGGTAAGCTTTAATTCCTTAAAAATCTCATGCAACATGACTTTTGGATGATTTTTACAAGCTTTCTTTACTAAAAACTAGACTTTATTGAAATCCAAGGTTCCAACAATGGTTTTTAAACAAGGAAAATTGGTTTAAAAAGAATGTATGTGTGTGTGTGTGTTTGATGTTGAAGATTTTGTGTTTTGAAAATCTTTGTTTATTTTGATTATTTCTCTTGTATGCAATATGATCAAACTTTGATTTGTGGTTATGCACATCAAAAGAAACCCATATCCAAAGGAGATTATCAAAAATAATGAAAATAGGTTATACATGCATATAGTCATGGATATGTTCTTGAACCCATCTTGCTCTTTGATTTCATAAAGGATTGAGATGATCCATGAATAATGGTGATCATGATCTGAAATTTTTTTATTGTAAGTATGTTTTGTTGAAATGAAAACTTAGAACGCAAGATAAAATCAATAATATGGACTATGAATATATGTATGAAATCGTGTATATGTATGTACATATGGTTTATACTTTTTGTTCTTGATTTGTTCTTCACATGTAAGTTTAGAGATGATTGAAATGATTCATGCATATGATGATCATGATCTGGAGATTTTGATGTTTTTATCAATATTTTATTTTAAGAGATGATAAAAATAATTTAAAATTAAAGCTACCTGAGTGAAGATGGCACATGACCACTAGTAGTCATGTTATAAAAGTTAAAAGTAAACAAGATAAGAATCTTTGTATGATCTGAAACAATAAGTTTAAAACATGTACAGATAAGTTAAAAGTGAGTAATCTTTCAAAAAATAAAGGTTTTGATAATTGGTTTTGATCACGTAAACATTTTACGTTTATAAACGCGTTAAAAACGGTGTTTTTGGGTCTAAAAATTATTATTTTTGAACAAGTCCGGTTTTGGAAAAATATTAACATTGTGTTTTAAGCTAAAAACTTATGTTTATAAGTATATAACAAATCCATAACAAACAAGGTCTTCGGTGATAACTTTATATGCGCGAAAACGCCGAAAATCGTCATTTTCGGGTTAAAAATAATGGACTGTTTTGAAACTGATTTTTTACAAAAATTTTTCAGAATGTTTTTTATATAAAAAGTTCATTTTTTGGTCATATGTTGTATACAAGTTTATGTACGGTTTATGCGCGTAAAACCGTTCGATTTCGGGTAAAATTACCATATATAGACAAAATTTGGGTTAACTATAATAGAACATATTTTTTTATAAAACTTGTCTAAAAATAATTTTATATATGTTTTACTACTGGAAAATAAAGTTATATGTTATAAATATTAATTAATTAAGAATTTATAATAAAGGGTAATAAAATAACAAATAGAATACCTTAACAAAAACAATATCATAGATAAAATATGATTATTAGTTAATATTTTATTTACTTATCAATATTTTATTTGTTTATCTATTCTTATATTTATTTATTTATTTATTTCATAACTTAGTGAATATTTTGTTAAGTTTTTCTATAATGATTATGTGCTCATTTTGTGTGTGATATATGCATGTTGTTTAAGGGTTATTATTTAATAAATGAATATTTGTCACTTATAATATTAATTATTAATCTAAACCCGAAAGTCACCAACGGGTCTTTTATAAGGAAATGGATTTCAAATCAAATCTAGTAAGTTGGGTAAACAACTTACGTATTCCACTGATTACTCGACAATTAATGGATCATTCGTGTTTAGGGCATTAATTGGTAATTTATTTTCCGGGCTCGATTTTGCTAGATTATCTCTCTGTCTTATTTGAAAGTGAGTTTTTCACAACCTCTACTTTTAAATAACATTCTATTTAACTGTTTTGGGGGAAAAACATGCTATAAAGATTTTTGTTGATGATATGATTATGGAATAACTACATGATCTTTATGATGGTCTTAAGTTGTTTTATTATTTGTACACGACTACCCTCTTTCATAATCATTCACCCTTGGTAGGCCACAGGATATATTGGTAGATCTATTGGGTTTGACAACCGCCCCTCAGGATCGGTTTTGCCGGTCTTGTACGGAGGAAATATATGTTGAAAGGTTTTTGAGGGACATTGTGTATTGGTTTGATTATGGGGCTCTTGGTTGCGATCATAGTCAATGGACCTAGCTAGTCATTGACGATCCAGGGGATGATTCTGGGATAATCATATCTTTTAAAAATGAAAACTTTGCTGTATTGTTATAAACCTGTGAACTCAGCAGCTTTTTGCTCATAAACTTTTGGCATCTTTTTCAGGAGATTAGACATGCATGGAAATGAAAAGGTTTTTAACGGCAAACCTATCAATTTTGGATACCACCTTTGGGACAAATTCCGCTGCCGATTAAAATCATTTGTTTATGTTATATAAAATGTTATGTTATTATAACTTAAGTTTTAAATTTAAGACATCTACTCGTTTGATGTAATGGCATTTTAATATTAATATTTAACGATGGTATTCATGATATGTTTTCTTGATAAATGTTGGAATAATCCAACTTCTGTTATCTTCGTCGCACGCATGCCCTTCCAGTGCGCTTTTCGCGGTGTGACAGTATCTAAGATAAAATACTATCCTAGATTTGGTAGTCACGACATATCCATGACTTACCTTTTGTCACCAACTAAAGTTGGTAACTTTAATAACTAATAATGGATGAATAGTGGAATAAAGTATGGCCACTACATGGGCGTGGGAAAGGACCATGTAGTTTCTCAGAGGTTGCCGCGGTTTGTAAGAGGAACCATACTTATGTCCACTGGTTCATAGTAGGTTCTTCCTAAGGTTAACTGGCTTCGGAAGAACAAGTTCTTCCGAAGCCCCTTATACTTTGGAAGAGTCTACTTCTTTTGAGACTTGTGCTGATCTTCATGACTTCATACTTTGGAAGTAATTGTCTTGAAGTCTTCTACTTGTTGAACTTTGGAAGGAGGATGACTTTGTCTTCAGAAGTCAGGATTCCTCTTCGGAAGTTCTTTTAGCCTTAAACTTTGGAAGTGCGGCTTTTCCCTTTGGAAGTTCTTTCACAGTTGTACCAAAATTGTTTTTAAGTGTTGGTTTTGGTTGCACCAGCCTTACTTAATCCAACAAACTCCCACTAGGCTAATGTTACCAAAACCTCACTTGTTTCTGCTTCTCAAAGCTTCGAGCACCAATGAGAGAAGACACTTATCTGTCTCTCTATTTTTTCTAGAGGTGGTGTTGAGAAGCTTGTACAAGTCATTCATAGACTAAAGATCTAGTCTATTACTTTGAATGACATGAACCCTTTTTTGTGTCCCTCTGAAGAGAGTTAGTTGACGTGAGTTGTATTCATACTCCCATGGAACTATGGGTTCCAATTCAGGGCCTTGAACCATTTGCAAGAAAGCATATCCTTTGGTGGTTGACCCTTCCTTTTCTTCCCTTTCTCTTAGCTTCCACTCCTCTTCAATCTTGGCCTTTGTAGTCAATTCAACCAGATGAAGACTGCTTAGATGGTTTCTGATATGAGCAACTACTTTAGAGTTGGAGGGGTTGGAGAATGGTTTCTCTGCTAACTCAGTAATGTCAAATCTACTGGAGTGTAGCATAGAAGATGCATTAAGTGTGTTGACTTCACCATTCTCTCTTTCCATAACAAAGTTGTGAGAAGAGTCTTCGAACCCCCACTAGACTATTTTCTTCCTAGGAACGAGGGGCTGAGATGGTAGCTTGTCTCCCTTCCTAGAATCCAGCAGAGTCATGAGCTTTCTTCTTAGCTTCTTCTCTTCTTCCTCAAGGGAGTCAGAGTTAGTTGCGAAGAGTCTGAGAGCCTGGTTAGTGTTCCTCTTGGCAGATCAAGGAATTGTTCTCTAGTGAGGGAACATGATGAGGCATCAATGAAGGATAATTTAATGAACCCTTCCTCACAAGAGATTTCTCTCAGAGTAGTGTAGTTGATGAGCCTTCTCTTGATCTCTTTGTATTCTTCCAAGGTTTGAGGTTTGGATGATTGAGAGGAAGACTTGGGTGGTGGATGGATGGATAATGTTTGGGTTTTGGTAACTGTTTTGGGTTTAACGATAGGTAGTGGTGGTGGTGGTTGTGATGGAATGGGATAGGATGAGGGTATGGTTGATGATATGGGTTCAGGGGTGTAAGGCTCAGTGGTTGGCTCAGTTTTGATGGGGAAGGGGAAAGGTATTGGTTTAGGTTGAGGTTGAGGTTGTTGTGAAGGTTTGGAAGTCATCCTCTGTATACTTTTGTATACCTCTTTCCTTCTTCCTGAGTGAATGTAACCCTTGATGTCACTGATATGTTGCTGCAGGGTCCTTTCCGACATGGGGCCAACTTGTCCGCCAGAGAAGCCATGGGCCCTGAGATAAGCCTTCATCCAGGCTTTGTCTCCCATATTCTTGGCTGCCATAAGTTGAGCTTCTTCTTCTTTCTTCTTCTTTCTTCTTCTTCTTCTCTCTAAGCTTTTCCCTGAATGTCCTCTTTCTCTCCTCGTTCATTTGATGTTGCTCTTTGTTAAAAGACACAAGATCGTGTCATTATAATGAGGAGCTAGGTCTTCAAGAAAGTATCGTATCCCCTGGAACTTAAGAGTGCTATCCTTTCATTCCTTAGCTGTTGTTTAGCTTCCTCTTTCTTTCTCTGCTTTTCCTCTTCTAAGGCCAACCTTGTTACTTCCTTTTGTTCTTTCTGCAGTAGGTTTGCATTTTCTAACTCCATTAGCTCTTCAAGTGGTAGGAGGAGCACATCTTCACTTACTGTTCCAAGATTGACAAGTCCATTAATGATTTCCACCCTCTTTTGGTTATTGATAGCCTCCTGGTTTCCCACAGCTGCTTTGCTACTTGCAGCTAGTAGCTTTCTAGTGGGGAGTCTACCTTTTCTCTTCAGCTTTTCCAACCTTTCTTCCTCTTATAGTTCAACATCCTTTTGCCTTTGATGTCTTTGGAAGCTTGAGTCTTTGGAGGTTCAGGTGAAGAGGATTTAGGTTGGTGGGTGGTGATTTGAGCTTATGGTGATGAAGGTGTTTGAGTGAGAGGGGTTTTGAGAAAGTCTTCACAATTTATCTCAGAAGCAGTTCAAGATTTGAGCTTGGTGGCACCAGCCTTACTTGATCCAACAAACTCCCCCTAAGCTGATGCTACCAAAACCTCACTTGTTTTTGCTTGTCAAAGCTTTCAACACCAATGAGAGAAGAGACTTAACTGTCTCTCTATTCTTACCAGAGGTGGTGCTAAGAAGCTTGTACAAGTCATTCGTAGACAGAAGATCTAGTCTATTACTTTGAAGTACATGCACCCTTTGTTGTGCCCTCTGAAGAGGGTTAGTTTACGGGAGTTGTATTCATACTACCATCGAACTATGGGTTTCAATTCAAGGCCTTCTACTATTTCCAAGAAAGCTTTTCCTTTGGTGGTTGACCCTTCCTTTTCTTCCCTTTCTCTTAGCTTCAACTCCTCTTCAATCTTGGCCTTTGTTGTCAATTTAACCAGATGAAGGCTGCTTAGATGATTTCTGATGTGAGCAGCTATTTTAGAGTTAGAGGGATTGGAGAATGGTTTCTCTGCTAACTCAGCAATGTCACATCTGCTGGAGTGTAGCAGAGAAGATGCATTAAGTCTAGTGACTTCACAATTATCTCTTTCCACAACAAAGTTGCGAGAAGAGTCTTCGAACCTCCACTAGACTATCTTCTTCCTAGGAACGAGGGGCTAGATGGTAGCTTGTCTCCCTTCCTAGAATCCAGCAGAGTCACCAGCTTTCTTCTTAACTTCTTCTATTCTTCCTCAAGGGAGTCAGAGATAGTTATGAAGAGTCTGAGAGCCTGGTCCAGTGTTCCTCTTGGCAGATCAAGGAATTGTTCTCTAGTGAGGGAACATGATGAGGCATCAATGAAGGATAATTTAATGAACCCTTCCTCACAAGGATTTCTCTCAGAGTAGTGTAGTTGATGAGCCTTCTCTTGATCTCTTTCTATTCTTCCAAGGTCTGAGGTTTGGATGATTGAGAGGAAGACTTGGGTGGTTGATGGATGGATAATGTTTGGGTTTTGGTAAGTGTTTTGGGTTTAACGATAGGTAGTGGTGGTGGTTGTTGTGATGGAATGGGATAGGATGAGGGTATGGTTGATGATATGGGTTCAGGGGTGTAAGGCTCAGTGGTTGGCTCAGTATTGATAGGGAAGGGCAAAGGTATTGGTTTAGGTTGATGTTGAGGTTGTTATGAAGGTTTGGAAGTCATCCTCTGTATACTTTTGTATACCTCTTTCCTTCTTCCTGAGCGAATGTAACCCTTGATGTCACTGACATGTTGCTGCAGGGTCCTTTCCGACATGGGGCCAACTTGTCTGCCAGAGAAGCCATGGGCCCTGAGATAAGCCTTCATCCAGGCTTTGTCTCCCATATTCTTGGCTGCCATAAGTTGAACTTCTTCTTCTTTCTTCTTCTTTCTTCTTCTTCTTCTCTCTAAGCTTTTCCCTGAATGTCCTCTTTCTCTCCTCGTTCATTTGATGTTGCTCTTTGTTAAAAGACACAAGATCGTGTCATTATAATGAGGAGCTAGGTCTTCAAGAAAGTATCGTATCCCCTAGAACTTAAGAGAGCTATCCTTTCATTCATCAGCTGTTGTTCAGCTTCCTCTTTCTTTCTCCGCTTTTCCTCTTCTAAGGCCAACCTTGCTACTTCCTTTTGTTCTTTCTGCAGTAGGTTTGCCTTTTCTAACTCCATTAGCTCTTCAAGTGGTAGGAGGAGCACATCTTCACTTACTGCTCCAAGATTGACAAGTCCATTAATGATTTCCACCCTGTTTTGGTTATTGATAGCCTCCTGGTTTGCCACAGCTGCTTTGCTACTTGCAGCTAGTAGCTTTCCAGTGGGGTGTCTATCTTTTCTCTTCAACTTTTCCAACCTTTCTTCCTCTTACAGTTCAACTACCTTTTGCCTTTGATGTCTTTGGAAGCTTGAGTCTTTGGAGGTTCAGGTGAAGAGGATTCAGGTTGGTGGGTGGTGATTTGAGCTTATGGTGATGAAGGTGTTTGAGTGAGAGGGGTTTTGAGAAAGTCTTCACAATTTATCTCAGAAGCCAGTTCAAGATTTGAGCTTTGGTGGCACCAGCCTTACTTGATCCAACAAACTCCCCCTAAGCTGATGCTACCAAAACCTCACTTGTTTTTGCTTGTCAAAGCTTTCAACACCAATGAGAGAAGAGACTTAACTGTCTCTCTATTCTTACCAGAGGTGGTGCTGAGAAGCTTGTACAAGTCATTCGTAGACAGAAGATCTAGTCTAATACTTTGAAGTACATGCACCCTTTGTTGTGTCCTCTGAAGAGAGTTAGTTTACGGGAGTTGTATTCATACTACCATCAAACTATGGGTTCCAATTCAAGGCCGTCAACTATTTCCAAGATAGCTTTTCCTTTGGTGGTTGACCCTTCCTTTTATTACCTTTCTCTTAGCTTCAACTCCTCTTCAATCTTGGCCTTTGTTGTCAATTTAACCAGATGAAGGCTGCTTAGATGGTTTCTGATGTGAGCAGCTATTTTAGAGTTAGAGGGGTTGGAGAATGGTTTCTCTGCTAACTCAGCAATGTCAAATCTGCTGGAGTGTAGCAGAGAAGATGCATTAAGTCTAGTGGCTTCACAATTATCTCTTTCCACAACAAAGTTGCGAGAAGAGTCTTCGAACCTCCACTAGACTATCTTCTTCCTAGGAACGAGGGGCTAAATGGTAGCTTGTCTCCCTTCCTAGAATCCAACAGAGTCACCAGCTTTTTTCTTAACTTCTTCTATTCTTCCTCAAGGGAGTCAGAGATAGTTATGAATAGTCTGAGAGCCTGGTCCAGTATTCCTCTTGGCAGATAAAGAGGAACCATACTTATGTCCACTGGTTCAAAGTAGGTTCTTCCGAAGGTTATCTGGCTTCGGAAGAACAAGTTTTTTTGAAGCCACTTATACTTCGGAAGAGTCTACTTCTTTCGAGACTTGTGCTGATCTTTATGACTTCATGATTCGGAAGTAATTATCTTGAAATCTTCTAAGTGTTGAACTTTGGAAGGAGGATGACTTTGTCTTCGAAAGCCAGGATTCCTCTTCGGAAGTTCTTTTAGCCTTAAACTTCGGAAGTGTAGCTTTTTCCTTCGGAAGTTCGTTCACAGTTGTACCAAAATTGTTTCTAAGTGTTTGTTTTGGTTGTACCAGACTTACTTGATCCAATAATTGACTAGTCCATCTCATTTGAAAACCTTTTTAAATGTGTCTTGTTTATGGTGTCTTTATACAATCTAAGCCCTGTTAAAAAAGATTATCTTTGAAATTTCTAAGTAGGAATTCTGCCGAAGAGAAATTTACCCTTGGAAGATATCCTTATATATCTTCCGAAGGCAAATTTCTCTACACAAGTATTCTCTTCCGAAGAGTTTTAAGCCTCAGAAGAAAATTTGATCATAGATCAAATCTACTTTTGAAGCTTTAAAACTTCTTCTTTCGGAAGACCACCTTACTCTCAAATGGGCTATGGTGGCGATGAGAGCAAGTCCACTGTCTACAAGTTCAACTTCTCATACAACTGGAAGTTCTTGCTGCATATCGTTCTCCACTGTCTCTCCAACTAATCAGGGGGTTGGGATCAAATCCCATATGATTTGGGTTGTGTAGTCCATGGGTTGGTCAAAGGTCTCCGGTTCAATTACTCAAGGTTTAGTTGAATAATCTCCGAGGTAACTTCAACAGGGATCCATTTTACATGTATCTCAAGTTTATTTAGCATCTGGAGCTTCATGATGAAGGCGCCCCTACTGAATTCTCAAAGTATGATTTGGTGGACAGATACACTTCAGATAGGCTATGGTGGAAATGTGAGCAAGTCCACTCTCTACAAGTTCAACTTCTCATACAACTGGAAGTTCTTGCTGCACATCGTTCTCCACCTTCTCTCCAACAAATCAGGGGTTGGAATCAAATCCCATATGATTTGGGCTGTCTAGTCCATGGGTTGGTCATAGGTCTTCGATTCAATTACTCAAGGTTTATGCTGAATAATCTTTGAGGTAACTTCAACAGGGATCCATTTTACATGTATCCAAGGTTTATACAGCATATTATCAACTATGAGCTGGACCAAGATAAGATTCATGTGAAGATATTCTTCTTGTCCTTCATATGAGTCCAGGCATCTTGAAAACTCTAAAGAAGGTGTCCACAAACTTTACCGGAAGATTCACTGATCTTCTTCCGAGTATGCTTGAGCCAATGGCTCTTGGTGACATCCCTGCAAACCCAGCAGGTGATGAACCCATTGATCATGCGTCAGTAATCCAATGTTTAACTAGCCTAATTATGTGAAATTACATTTTGATTATCATGGAATAGGTTAAGTTGTGTGTGTTTTGGTTTGTAGGGAATTGAAGCTAAAGGATGAACCCATTGATCACGCGTCAGTAATCCAATGTTTAACTAGCCTAATTATGTGAAATTACATTTTGATTATCATGGAATAGGTTAAGTTGTGTGTGTTTTGGTTTGTAGGGAATTGAAGCTAAAGGATGCATATTCTGGATGAAAAGAAGCAATAGAAGGAAGTACAATGGGTGAAGTTGTAAATAAAGAAAGTTACAAAAATGACCCATAAAACCCTAATCCGGCATATGATAAGCCGGGTATGGGCTTATGATACGCCGATCAGCGTATTGTGGGCGTATTTGTGGATGTATTTGACAAAATTTACAGAAAGTTTGCCGTCTGAAAACAGGGTTGCTCGTATGAATCCAAACACCTATGAACAAGTCAAAACATAAACATAAACAAAGTGAACTTGTTCTACACTTATCATGACGTAAAATCGCACATTTAAGTTAATTAAACACTGAATTATTGCCTCGCGATCACATCCCCACACTTACCCTTTTGCTTGTCCCTAACAAAAGCTTTTAATGGGTGTCAAACTTTTATTATTAAATACATTGTAAGGATTCCTATAAGTCTGATGTAGCCAAAACATCAAAGTCTCACTGCATACATGCGCTGAAGTACAGAAGTAGAAATGCTTCGGAAATTTTACACTCACTAGAAAATATTCTAAGTATAAAAATCTTCCAAAGCCAAGACCAACATCTTTCGAAGTCAAAAGTGAAGTTTTCCAAAGATTCAAAGACAAAGTCTTCCGAAGTCAAAGAGTGAAGACAAAAATTTCTTCCAAAGACTTTTATGTACATGCTTTTATCTGATGTACTTTACCATAAAGTTGGACCACCTTTCGGCTGCAACTCTGTTCAGTCACCAACTTACATGAGTTGGTGAAAAGGTCCATGCTTTTGGTAATTGTACATTGAGGTCTTGAGTCTGAGCTTTCTACTTTATGTACTTTTATCCTTTTTGTAATATATTAGGATGTGAGCTATGGCATGTCATAGTCACTACACAAAAGGTAATCTGCCTTTTAACTCTACATTTGATTTTGTAGTTGTCTAGTCTTATGTATCCAGCTGGCCGTTAAAGTATGACTGGCTGTAGGATGTAGTATAAAGTATCTCAAGTAATTGTAACTTTCTTTATATGCTTTGTAATACTTGTAAAAGAACTTGAGAAGCAATATACAACATTCTTGAAAACCATACACTTGTGTTGTTTACTATCTTATTCTGTCTCACATTTTACTAGTGTTCTTAGTATCTTACTTATAAGTTACTAGTTCCCTATTTGATCTGTTAAGTGTTGTAAAGAACTCTCCTCATTGTGTTGTTGTGTTGTAAGTGCATACCCTTAAACGGTCCTGCATACATTCTCCAATCCCTTACTCATTCTCAGTTTTGGTTCAAGGTCATACCCAAATTAGCATATTTTTTCTTTTAAACATATTTGTCAATTTTGTTCTTTCAAACAAAATCATGTCACTTTAACTTTAGATTCACCTAACCGAGCCTAATAGGCCTTCATGTTTTGCCCATGCATATAATCACATTTTCTCACAATACGCCTGAATTATACACAAATCAAGGGACTTTTATAGGTTTTATTAGGCTTAGGTTAAGGGTAAGAAATAGAGGAAAATGGCTAAAAAATGATGAAATCCAAAAATTGGGTAAGGTTTCCTTCTTTGAATGTCTATTATTGATATCAATGCATTTTGTATTGTGAGGCAAACATTGGCCCATCTTTTATGATTTTTTTACTTTTGTGGGGCACAATAACATTGACCCTGTTTTGACTTCTCGCTTTTCGAACGATATGACCTTTTTCAGCCTATATTTTCATATAATTTGAAAACGTCCTTATCGCCTTACCGTACGAGGCTTGGCACTTTGGCCATGTTTTAACACATAATCACCTAACCAATTTGGATTTTCATCAAAAGAAAACTAGAATTGTAAAAGGCTTCATACTTTTCTTCTTTTCATCATGTATAGCATTGGTTACTACATTGGTTTCTTTTGGTTTCTAATGGGTAATATTGGGTATGATCTAAAATAATAAAAAAAGATAAAAGGTTTTTCAATTCCGAAGGCATGTTCCTAATGCCTTTATCATCTTTGTGCATAATTTGGTTTCTTGCTTGAAACATTCCATATGAATTGTTCTTTTTAACTTTGGAACTTATATAACCTACGCATGAAAGATCCACCTTCTAGCTTATTACCATCGGTTATATAAATCTAAAGTCTTTTCCTCTTTGAGCATCAAAACGAATAAAACCATGACCAAGAACCATAAAACCATGCTTAAGTAGGTAATTAGTTAATAATTTGTACTTAAAGATTCAATCTTTACATAGTTTGAAGCTTGCTTTGGATATTTTTTTATATATTAAATATGTTCAAATTTGGTGCCACTATTCTCATTTGTTTTCCACATTCCCACACTTGAGATACATTGTCCCCAATTTATGGTTTTAAAACATTAATAACCATGGTGATAATGCATACACAAGATTAGGAAGGAGTACATAGACCTGATCATTAGTGAGAGTCTTCATTAATTGACTTGCGCCTCCCAACACTTGAGTGCTTGCAACTGTTGCATGATTGAACTACAAAAAACAAAACAAGACAAAACAAAACAAAAAAACACGAACTAATAAAAGAAATAAAACTCACTTTCGTAGGAATCACGGTTGCATTTAGCGTATGCAACAAGACTTTAAACCCCTCGGTAGACCCAAGTGGACGAGTTGTAGTCTCGTGAGGGTTTATAGTGAACACACCCATAAAGTTCTTAGGTTGCCTCCTGCAAGCGCTAAGTTTTAGGTCTTCACCGAGACCTTACCTGTGACCACTTATGGTGGTCGTACGGAGTACTTTTCTCCAAATTTTTCTTCAAAGAACTGCTTATCCCGGCTTGGTAGATTTTCTTGTGTGCTCCCGTATTGGTCAAACATCTCTTCTTTGACCCTTGACTTCACTTGATCCGGAGGTTTACCCATCTTACCTTTCATCTCTGTTTTTCATTCTTTAGTTGATCCACCTTCACATTGTCCACATTTTCCATATTCTCAAGCTCAAACTTGTAGGGATCAAAACCATTTTTCTTGGTGATATCCTCGCTTACATGCGAAGTGTAAGGAGGAGCACACTCGTTAGTAGCATCTATTATAGAATAATCATTATTACTCACATAAGTAATTGATTTTGAGACCACACTGAAGGACAACTTACGATTTTCAAATGACATGTCGATGATTCCATCTCGGCAATTGATTTTAGCTTTCCCCATTGCCAAGAATGGACGACCTAAAATTACCTTTGGTTGCTCATTCGTCCTTACAGGTGCATAATCAAGCACCATAAAATCCATCAGGTAATAGAATTCTACTAGTTTGATAATGACATCCTTGAACATTCCTCGTGGTTGTTTCCATGTTGAATAAGCAAGCACCACTATGTTGTCAGCTTCATGTAATAGACCAAAGTCATATTGGTCATACAAGCTCCTAGGAAGGATGCTCACACCGGCTCCAACTTGAATGGGAATAGTTGGTGCTCCCGGGTCAGTTTCTTCTTCTTCATCACCTTCCTTATTCTTAACTGCAGCTATTTATGGAGTGGAGGCTAAATCATAATCAATACATGTAAATTTAGGAATGATACTAACCGTGTTTATGTGCATGTTCTTTGAACTTGTGGCATGAATTTGAGGGTTCTTGGTTGTGTCACTTGGAAGCTTCTCCTCTTTCCGTCTAGAAAATTGTTCAGCTAATTGTCCTAGTTGCTTGGTAATGGCCTCATTGGTCTTTTCTTGCACCTCATTGAATTGCTTCAACTCCTTCATGTCCTTGGCAAGGTCTTGAATCGCAGCAAGGATTGCATTGTCATTACCGTTACTTGTAGATGTCTCTTATTGTTGTTGTTGTTGTTGTTGATTTCTTTGTCGGTATTGAACTCCTTGTTGCTAATTCCCTTGACTGTAACTATTCCTTTGGTAGCCGCCTTGGTTGTAGCTTTCTTGATAGCCTTGATATTGGTTGCTTTCTTGATTTAGTACCTGAAAAAGAGGATTCAATTGATTAGTATTGTTACCGTATCTAAGATTTGGGTGATTTCTAAGACCGGGATGATAGGTGTTGGAATTCATGTCATATGTCTTTCTTTCTCCTTGGCCTTGTAATTGATGTACTTTTTCACTCTTCCCCAAATTCAAGTAACATGTAGCCGAGGTGTGACCTATGTCCGTACACGTGTCACATAGTATTCACTCGATATGTGTGCCACACCACTCTTTCCAACCTTATGGGTAGCGATTTCTCGTTCCAAAGTTGTGATTCTATCTATGGCCACATGATCATTCACCATCTTCACACTTGACCCCCTCGACATTCGACTTGATTGCACGCTTCTTAGAGATCACACTCATCCTTTCGAGAATATCCCAATCATCATCCTCATGGTTTAAGGTAAAGGTTCCTGCACTTGTGGAATTTACATCTCTTGCATCCTCTGGTGATAATCCATCATAGAATGCTGAAACCAACTCCCCCTTAGCTATCCCATGATGTGGGCAAGTTCCTAACATTTGCTTAAACCGATGAAAAACTTCATGGAATTGTTCACCTGATTGTTGTGTAAATCCTCGAATGGCTCGCCTTGCATCACTTGTCATTTGGGAAGTATAGTATTCATCTAAGAACTGTTGTTGCATTTGTATCCATGTGTAAATACTTGCCGATGGGAGAGATAGGAGCCATTGTTTGGCCTTATCTTTAAGGGTGAATTGGAATAGGACCAATTTAACTTCATCTGGTAAGAAGCCTTGGCCACCAATGGTGCTACATGATGCCTCAAATTCGGATATGTGTAAGTAGGGTTCTTTAGTTGCCATACCATGGAAGTGATTGAGAATTCCCAAACATTATGGGCGGACTTGAAAAGGTCGCCCCCTTTGTGTTGGTGAAACTATGGGAGATGAGTTGATAACAATGGCGGGACAAAAGTGACTATCCACAGCATGTGCTGGTACATGATGTTGTGCTCCCAGATTGGCAAGTATGCCATTTAATGGTTGACCTTCCATGTTGTGAACACCGGGTGGTTGGGCATAACCATCTCGATCATGGTTCGGCTGGCGGTTCCGATAACCTAGTTGATTTCCATAGTTTTCATAGTCATATTGGTTTGTGTTGGAGCTGTTCAAGATAGTCTATATTATCAACATAGTCAAAGTCAACAAAAGTCAACGTCATGGTCAAAGTCAACAAAAGTCAAACCCAACACGTTCAAGACGAAGAACCGAGACGAGACGTTGAAGATTTAGATGACTAGGAGTTTTATTGTAATAAATATGTATTGTGTAAACAAAATATATTTTATCTTGTTTTTAGTCATTTTTATGCTTTATATGTTATTTCCATTAATTAGCCTAAGTCTAGGGAGTTAAGTGCAATTAGTGAATATTAGTCTACACTATAAATAGTTAATGATAATTAGGTTTTGTTAATGGTTGAATGACCAATAGATTGGGGGATTATTTGTAAAATACATCATTAGCAATCTAATTGAAGATCAAAGATGTTCTGATTGTGATTATCATATTTTGATCTAATTCTTCATTATTTGATTCAAGTGTGATTATCCAGGTTTTACAATTTGGTATCAGAGCCATATTGGATCAAATTCATTGAAGAGTTGCTGATTTTTGAAGGTGTTCATCGTATTTTTAGAGAGAGAAAGTGGGGGTTTAGAGAGAGAAATTAGATCTGAAATTCAAATTTCATGTCAAAAACACAATCAATTCATCAGATCTACAACTATCTACTACAAATTTGAATATATACAACATATATTTCCCATCTACAACATATTTTATATAAGAAATTGAAAGAAAATCTTCAGATCTAAAAGTTTCTCTCTCACACATTAGTGTGTGTGTTTTTGGTGTTCTTGGAGCTTCAATATCTTCATCCAGCGAATTTAGCACCTTTCTGAACGAAAGTTCAAAGTTTCCGGCGAAATTACTATTTCGTCCGGCGAAACTCCAGCGAAGTTTCGGCGAAACTGCAACTTCGGCAAAATTATTCCGGCAAAACTATCAAATTTCCGCCGAATCTGCATATTTCCCGGCGAAAGTATAAAAACCTGTGAAATTTATAAAATTTTCAGCGAAATTATAAAAAATATCTACGAAATTGTACCATCACTACCCATGAATCATCACTGTAGCAGCACCACCTGAACCCTACCATCACCATCGGCAAAACCAAAACACCTTCAAGAATTCTCGGAATAACAACAACAACAATGGATAACTTACCAAGTCCCTGAGCAACAGAAGAAAGAACATTCCCTTGAGCATCATTACGCTGCACTGGATTTGGCGACGACCCAAACCCAACATACTTCCCTCCCTGCGAGGGCGGCAATTCCTCCGGCCACGACTCATTCTCAGCTATCTTCCTCGAGAAAAACCCCTCTTTTCCCACCACATAAGCCTCTAAATACGCCCGAGTACCCCTTCTCCGATTTCGTCTTCGCTTTCACAATAATGTCAGAATCTCTACACGCCTTCCGATCGGTGAAATCCTTAAAAATCGGCGATGATTCATCCAACGCTTCACCGAGTTTGAGAATCTTGACCTGTCCCATCACAAGCGTCTTCGGGACCGCAACAACCGGCGTATTTACGACCATCGTGGCTTTCGATTTGTTCTTCCGAACGCCGGTGGGCGGACATCATTTACGGCCTTCAGATTTGGTCAAATTAGGGCTAGAAGTGGTGGAATTAGGTGGTTTGAAAGAGGAGACTATAGATATAGGAGAAATTGTAAATGTGTTGAGTGGTGTAAGAAATGTGTGTTAGGGTTAGGGTTTGTGTTAGTGTTTTGGTTGGGGTTGAGATTTGTTAATGGGCTATTTTTTCATTTGGTTTGGATAAAAAAATATTGGGCTAGTTAAAGGTTATTACTTGGGCTAACAATTTGGGCTAACAAATAACAATTTGATATATGGACTAATCTTCATTAGGCTGGATTTTTTTAAAAAAAAATTATTGTATGTGCTCATTAAAAATCAAAGAAAGAATTCATTTTTTTTAAATCCCGATGAAGAAATATTCGACGATCTTAAAACATTTATTAAAAAAAACCAACTGACCTGGCAGCTTGACCCCAGTTGCTAAGATTGCATAGCGTGACATTTTTTTTAAAAAATTTTTTTCCCCGGGGGAGAATTATTTTCAAATTTTTGGGAAAAATATTTTTGGGGCGTTTTGTTCACAATTTTTAATAAAATGTCATCTTCAGAAGATTTTAAATGAGATAATCTCACAACGGCACAAAGCCGATTTGACTCTTTTACAGCAATGAAGAAAGAAAAATTGACAGATTTGATTGATCGATTCGTAAAGGTGGCAAATAATCTAAAGAAGCATCTTCCAGATCTCAGTAATCATGAACAAATTCAAAACCATCTTGACTCTATCCGTCTGCATGGAATCATCAAGTTAAAATGTTGAAGCAAGAAAGAGGTTATGTCGACACAAAACTTATGGATATGATCAACAGACTAAACTCTCTCGAGCTGGATATCCAAAGAAAAGAATTTCAGCAAGTCGTGTTCCCACATCAAACCAACACGCTTAATACTGAACTTGTTTCTTCTGTAACAAGCATACTTGATTACAAAGCCGAGCTAATTGAAAAGATGAAATTATTAAGAACTGATTTGGATTCCATTGTTAAAGTGACAGTAAACCTAAATTTGAGAGAAATAAGGGTAATGAAGACGAGAAAGTTGATACTGGAAAGAAAGAGTTTGAGGATAAAGAACTGTTAAAATTCAAAGAAGAGAAACAACAGAGAATAACAAAGGTTTGCGACTGTGAGAAGAGCTTAGCTGCAGAAAGAACAATCATGGGTCTTCCTTATAAGACTGTTCAGGATATGTGTTCTTCTTCTTGCAGAATCCGGTTATTCGGGATTTATAAGGCAAACAGATTGTTATTGGAAAATAAAAAAATTAAAAATAATCAATCAGGAATTAAAGAAAAATGAAATTGCTTTTTCAAGAAAACTTATTGAAGCATTGGCTAAAAATGATCTTTTAAGAAGAACCATTTTGGAGCGTAACGTCGACATTAATATTTTGAGAAAAAAGGTTGTTTTAGCTCAATTTGAAACGACAAAGCTTCAAACAAAGATTGATAAATGGACCCTTTCACACATGAAAAAGGATGAGCTTATTGCTAAACAACAAGGGGCCCGGGTAAAACATGGGATTGGATATAAATCTGATAGTGAAACTGTATTTAATTCAGTCCCACCCCCTTCTACTTTATGTTATTCACCAATCCCCAGACCTCATCCTAAAAATGATTTGTTTGAACAACCTACTACTAGTTTGCATGCAGGTTTGAGCGGTGTCAATCTTAATGAGGTGCGAGATGATTATGATTCTACAACTGGTATGGGATATAATAAACCGAATGCTGACAGTCAAGCTAATGGTTGTTCAGTCCCGGTTGTTTGTAAATCTATATCTACTATTTCTTCTAACTTCTTTGATAAGTTTAAAGCAGGTGAAATTCCTACTTTTGAGCCTGTCAGGGATGTAAAAGAAAAGATAAATCAGGAATCACCTAATCATCAAGTTCCAACAACAACAACACATCCCATTCCTGTCAATCAAGATCCATTAAAAGCAGATCTGTGTATTCGAGACTGGTCAAGCTGAGATGATGAATCAAACACAGAGGACCGTGTCAGTTCATCAAAGATCAAGATATCACCTGAAATTGTCAAGTCTCAAAAACTTCCAAAATCTGAATCAAGACCAATACAGATCTCTTCTCCAGCTGCAAGACAAGTCAGTCATCCAGTGAAGATATCATTCCCTGTTCAGCATAGGAAACTTCAGAACAAGCAAGAATCTACTACAAGCTTAAAGCAATCCTCATCACCACATGCACAACACGGGACTACAAAGAATCAAAAGCCTTTCAAGTCTTGTTTTGAGTGTGGAAAAGAAGGTCATATGGTAAAGAAATGTCCTCAAAGACTTGATTTGAATGGTAAAGGCAAACGAAATTGCTTCTCCGGATGTAAGTATACAAAGAATGTTCCAGTCGGTAAAGTCAACATGGGTTGCTTCTCTGGTTCAAAAGGTAAAAAGCACACATCTTTGAATGGTTAGATGAAAAACCCTCCATCCAAACCTTTTCATGTGAAGCCGGTTTCACATGATTCAAAGATGAAAATGACCAAAGGTTCAAAACCAAATTCTTTTCCTTCCGGTCTTAAACACAAAATGATTTCCAAATTTAATTCATTTAAATCCAAATTAATTGAACCGAAACGAATTTGGCAAATTAAAAAGAAGAATACAGCAATCCCTGATTGTTTAAACGGTTGTGTGCCGAAGAAGGTTTCTTATATTGATGAAAAAGGAACTTCCAGGACTACGATGGCATGGGTTCCCCTTTCTAACTAATTTGTTAATGAGTGCGGGAACAATTCAGGCCGACTGTTAGTAATCCGGTTTACTGACAGAGATTGTTCATGATTCAAATTTGAGGCGGAACAAACAGGTTAAGGTCATGGCATTTTATCCACGATCTGGATTTTTATCTGCACAATCACGGATCTCACTTCACAATCACTGCATATTTCTTGATAATTCATTTCTTATCTTTATATCAGTGTAGTTTGAAAGATCTTCTTTGATAAATTTCTATTTTTGTACAGTTTTATAAAAAAATTTAAAATATAATAAAAAAATAGGTTTGCAAAAATAAGTGGACAAACATATCAGCAATCGTTATTGATCTGTTTGTAGAATTACAAAATCATTCAAAGACTGTAATTAGATTCAGTTATCAGTGTGATCTCATTGCTTGTCAATGATTAAATTCATCTTTGTGCTAAAGTATATCTAGAGGATGTGATCTCATTATCGATTCAGTTCTTGGTAATTAAAAAAAATCAAAAATCAAAAATTTTAAAAACATATAAAATTAAAAAAATTATTATAATAAATGTTTATAATAAATTTTCTTTTCAATATTCATTTAGGTCTTCCATATTATGTTGATTTCATTTTATTATTTTTCATGCATTTCATAGAAATTGCGCACAAATGAACACGGGTTCGCTTGTTTTCACACACAGATAAACACGAGTTTATTTTGTTAAAATGAAATGATCTGATTAGAAATATCGAGATTGTGTTTGTGAATGTGTTTCAGATTTTTGCTGTAAGTGATGGTCGATCATCTGTTGAGCAGTGTACCTGATCAGAGAACCTGTTTCTCAAGTTTGCAGAAGATACTAAGCTAGGAATCCTCCTCCTGATCAGGAAAATCTATTCCAATATTCTCGAAAAGATTGCATTCAAAAAGGGGGAGCACATAAATAGGGGGAGCTTATGAGAATAATAATCTTTCTCATCAGATTCAGAAAGCTTCAATTTGAAGATCTTTCTAATGTTTACTTCTCGGTGTTGATTTCGTTTGAAGACGTTGATAATGATAGACTAAGGGGGAGTATTGTTGGAGCTGTTCAGGATAGTCTATATTATCAACACAGTCAAAGTCAACGTCACGGTCAAAGTCAACAAAAGTCAAACCCGACAAGTTCGAGATGAAGAACCGAGACGAGACGTTGAAGATTTAGATGACTAGGAGTTTTATTGTAATAAATATATTTTGTGTAAACTAGGGAGTTAAGTGAAATTAGTGAATATTATTCTAGACTATAAATAGGTTAATGACAATTAGGTTTTGTTAATGGTTGAATAACCAATAGGTTGGGGTATTATTTGTAAATACATCATTAGCAATCTAATTGAAGATCAAAGGGGTTTTGATTATGATTATCATATTTTGATCTAATTCTTCATGATTTGATTCAAGTGTGATTATCTTGGTTTTATAGTTTGGTCCATCCATGTTGACTTGATCTTCAATCCAATCTTCCACATAGTTAATGTGTTGACTTCCTTCAACTAAAAACTGATACTTATTGATATGATGACTATCTTCCCCATTATGATGAAAACTTGGATTATGAATCCAAACGTTGGGCATTGGTTGGACATTCATGGGAGGAGGTTGGTTTTGCACCCCTTGATGAACAGGGATCGGCCCTTGAGGTTGAGGTTGCACCGGTTGTGGTTGAGGTGGAGGCTCATCAGGTGGAGGGAACACAAGTAATGGGATATCTCCCACAGGTGGATTAGGTTGTGGTCCTCCTTGATTTTCTAGATTATGTATCATTCTTGAATTGCTACTTTCAGGTGTCCTTAAAAGTCTATTGAAAATCCGTTGAGCTGTTGCAGATGATGTACCTTCTTTAGATATTGTTTGACCATGAATTTGATAAGTTCTTGAGGTTGATGCTTTATGAAACAAACGATTCTCTCTTAAAGTCTTCTTAATTTCGGGATCAAATTGCAATGTGAAGTCCTTCCTGAAAATCTTGTATGAATTAACGCAATGGTTACCTACAAACAAGAAAACATAAAAATACCTCGTGTAATACTTAAAAGAAAACAAATAAAAAGAAAAACAGAAAAATAAAATCTTTTTGGGTTTTTTTATAAATATTTAAGAAAAGCAAATAAAAACAATTAAACACTAAGCGCACTAATTCCCCGGCAACAACGCCATTTTAATCTGGTTGACGTGACTTGATCAAAAACAAGTTAAATAATCGGTCTTAGCAACCTTTATTGCGGAAGGGTAAGTAAGGTCGTCTCCATAGGTAATATGTGGAAAGTGTTTAATTAACGCGAATCGATTAACTAAAAGACTCAAACTTTAGAATTAAAAATTGGAACTTTGAATGAATTAATTCTCACAGTTGCATAAAGCAAGAAACTTTAAAATGAATTTGATTGAATATTAAGAAACAATCATTTCCGGGTTTCTAATTCCGCAAGATCAACAATTGGTACTACTAAATTAGGGTTTGTAAGAAACAATACTTAAAGATCTTAACTTTTGATTAATATGATAACAAAGGAACAATACTTTCAGATTCATTCATTCACAATGTTACAAATTCACTTATTTCACGTCGCCTACTTTGCTTAATGAGTTCACGATGCAAGGAAACCGAAAACTGATAATCAAGCAAACAACTTTATTTATAAGCAAATCATTTAAATCAACTAAAACATAATTTTTCATTCAATAGATCAATGTCCATTACAAAAACCTAGTCAAACATACCAATCATCTCACTTGACAATAATTGTACTCCCGAAAGCAATCACGAAAAACCTAGCCACACATTATCTTCATTAAATCTTCAATATTAATTTGGAGAATGTTTATGAATGATTTCGGGAGTCTTGGAACACCAAAAATCACCTAAAGTTCGTCACTTTTCGTCTTCAAGAAGTTCTTGATCGAATTGGGGTTGATTTGGCTTAAATAAACTTGCAAATCCAAAAAACCCATATGATGTTAGGCCACCGGCGTATCATACCCCCACCGGCATATGATACGCCGCCTCATACGCCGCCCCATACGCCCAACATTCTGTTATATTTTCCAAATACGCGCAACATTCTGTTATATTTTCCAAATACGCCCAACATTTTGTAATATTTTCCAAATAAGCCCACTAATACGCCACCTCATACGCCGCCCAACGTATGATACGCCCAAACCCGAAGTATCATACGTCGGGTCTCTTTTTTCTTTTTTTACATTTTTTGGTATTTACATGTTAAGTCCTTCAACTTTCATGTTTTGCTTCTTTTGCTTCCAATTAAGCTCCTTTAAGCTCCAAACACCTATGAATCAAAACATAAAAAAAGTAAACTTGTTCTACACTTATCATGACGTAAAATCGCACATTTAGGTTAATTAAACCCTGAATTATTGCCTCGTGATCACCCACACCAAGCACGACCACTTCAATGCCAATCATTTCTTCCCACCTAATCAAATTCACTTATCAAAGATGTCCCAAACATACCCCTGTTCAATCTACTGTGATTGAATAGGTCCCATCTGTTAAAAAAAGGGCTAGAGAGGAACTTAGGGCTCCCACTCAGCCAGAGGTCCAAGCATCCTCCACCATTGACCTTAATATCAGTGTTGAGTCTCCTTAATGTCAACCTGATGAGCCCCAAACCAAAGCATTAAGCCATCAGTGTGAGTCTCAACACTTTCCTGAGAAGCCAAAAAGGGACAGCCACATCACTTGATCAATGACATTAGATGCTAACCAGGGTCTCGGGTCATTAGGAATAACCTTTGTATCCTTCCTTTGACCTACTAACCCGCTCTGATGAAGATATCATGTTTCATCAAGGCAATGATGTTGATCTTTCCCACCAATCTCAAGATCAATTGAGCCTAAGGGAACCTCTAATATCTAGCCCACATAAGCTAGCTCATACTGAGGTGAGTCCCACTAGAATGGAGGGTACTCATGTAGACTCAGCTACCACTGCTGAGAATGTCTCATTGGCCTCTTAAGACAGTGGTAACATAAATGAGACTGAGTCTACAACAACCTTGCCAATTGATGCCTCTGAAAGAGACATCAGTATACAAGGGAAACCAAGGTGCCAAGAAACCACATCTGATGGTGATGATGAACATACCAGGTATGTTATCATTTCTCCCCGTGATTCTTCAAAAGAATATGAGGGTAGTTTGCAATATACCTTCAGAGACATACTCCCTAAAGTCTCAAACGTTGAAACAAGGTTAAGACTTTAGAAAAAAGGTATGCCACTCAGCAACTTGAGATTGAAAACCTCAAGGAACAACTAACTGAGAAACAAATTAAGAAGTCTGTTAGGCACGTACCTATTCAGATTTCTTTAAGTTCATCATCTAGCTCATCTATTTCTCAAGATGATGCTACCAAAATGGGGGAGAATGTTTAGAAACAAAGACATGAGAAACCCAGCTTGGCCATCACAACCTCCCTATCTTCCTTTTACCCTACATAACAAATCACTTCAACTATCTTCCCCAGCCACCTCCCATTACAATTCAAGTGGACCCAAGGATGCTTATTGATCTCAACAAATTTCTAACCAAATTTCTAATAAGCTCCTCACTTGAACAACCCTCCCCTGATGTTGCTATTGCTTACTTTGGAGCTGAAGAGCTTCAAAGGTAGAGTGCACCACCTACCTCTGGGAAGGGAGTTGGTCAACCTAAGGCCCCTATTGAACATGAGATTGACTTCAAATGGGAAATAAGGACTAATGGTCCAGCAACTGACCAAGTAGGGACAGGTGGTTTTATTCTAATCTCTTCCAAAGAGAAATTCAAGTTGCGAAAGGGATAATGGAACTCTCATCTTTGTCTGATGATCTATTCATCATAGAGGCTATCCTCAATCTAGCCTCTGAGGTAAACAGTGAAGACTTTCTCAAACCCTCTAATTTCAAACACAACAAGCACCACAAGTCCAACCCCACTCTCCCCAACATGAATCCTCTAAGCCAGAATCTCCAAAGGCTGAATCTTCCTTAAATCCTAAAGGGAAGAGGAAGATGACTGTTGAAGAGCTTCTTGAAAAGGAAAGATTGGAGAAGCTGAAGAAGAAAGGTAGATTTGACACTAGGAAACTGTTGGCTGGAAGCAACAAATCAGTAGCAAGGACTCAAGAGTCTATCAACAATAGGAGGAGAGTGGAGGTGATAGACAGGCTCATCAACCTGGGAGTGGACAATGAAGAAATGCTTCTACTCCTACTTGATGTGCTTGTGTAGTTGGAGAAGGCAACCTTGCTGCAAAAGGAAGAAGAGGAAGCGGCAAGGTTGGCCGAAAAGGAAGAAAAGAAGAGGAAGCAAGAAGAAGCTGAGCAAAGGGAGAGGATGGAGAGGATAGCCTTCCTATGCTTAAAGGGCTATTCTCAAGAGGAGCTGACTCCTCATGAAAATGACACGATCTTGTTTCTTTTTCACAAAGAACAAGATCAAATCAATAAGGAGAGGAAGAAGGCTGCCAGGAAAAAGTTGAAAGAAAAGAAGAAGAAGAAGGAGGAGGCCCAACTTGCAGTTGATAAGAAGGTGGGAGATAAAGCCTGGATGAAAGCTTATCTCAAGGCGCACGGCTTCACAAGCAGGAAAGTAGGTCCCATGTTAGAGAAGACCCTACAGCGACATGTCAGTTATATCAAAGCTGACATTCGCTTAGGAAGAAGAAAATAGGTAACTCAAGCTCAAGGTGTATAGAGGATGGTACCCAAAACAACACCCAAACCACAACAAACAAAACCTGAATACACACATTTTCCATTCCCTATCAAAACTGAACCCACTACTGAACCATACACCCCTGACCTATACTATCAGCCTTACCTTCACCCTCATCCATTTCCTCTCAACAACCACCACCACTATCCATCCTAAAACCCAAAACACAACCCAGAACCCAACCATTACCCAAGTCATCCTCTGAACCATCTAAGCCTCTAACCTTAGGGGAGTTCAAGGAGGTCAAGAGGAAGCTCATTAACCGTACAACCCTGAGCGTCATCTCTTGTGAGGAAGAGTCTATAAGACTGAGATACATTGATGGTTCTTTTTGTTCCCTCACAAGAGATGCATTCCTTGATCTGCCTAGGAGAACACTGACCAAGCTCTTCAACTTCTAGCAACAAACTCAGATACTCTCAAGGAAGGAAAGAAGAAGTTGAGGAGAAGATTAGTGACTCTGCTGGATACCAGGAAAGGGGACAAACTGCCAAACAAGCCCCTCAATCCTAGGAAGCATGTTATCCAATGGAGGTTCGATGAACCTTCTCACAGCTTTGTTGTGGAAAGGGAGAATGGTGAAGTCAATAGACTTGACACACCATCTCTGTTACACTTAACTAGATTTGTTATTGTTGAGTTAGCAGAGAAACTATTCTCCAATCCCTCCAACTCCTAAGTAGCTTCTCACATTAGAAATCACCTAAGTAGCCTTCATCTTGCTGAACTAACCAAGAAAGCCAAGACTGAAGAGGAGTTGAAGATGAGAAAGGAAGAAGAAGAGGGTGCAACTACAAAAGAATGTTCATTTCTTTCAATGGTTGAGGGCACTGCTTTAGATTGAATAGTTAGATGGGAATATGACTATAATTCCCGTCAACTAACTCTCTTCAAAGGGCCACAACAAAAGGGTGCATGTCATCAAGAGCAATAGATTGAATCTCTTATCTATATATGACTTGTACAAGCTTATTTGCATCACTTCAGGAAAGAACAAGGAGACAGAAAAAACATCCTTTCCTTGGTGATAAAAGCTTTGAGGAGTAAAAGGGAGTGAAGTTATGGTAACATCAGCCTACGGAGAGTTTGTTGGATCATATGAGGCTGGTGCAACCAACACTACACTTAGAATATTTTGAGTGCAACTGAATGAAGTCTTCTGAAGACAAAATTGCACTTCCGAAGCTAAGTTGAATATCTTGAGAATCTCAAGATTGAAGAACTTTCGAAGGAAGAACTCAGTATTTCGAGACTAAGTGGTTCTCCTTCCGAAGTTAAACACTTAGAAAATTCAAGACAAAGTCTTCCGAATACAAAGTCATGAAGTCTTCCAGAAGTCTCGGAAGAAGTTGATACTTCCGAAGTATAAACAGTTTAGGAAGAACTTCTTGTTCTGAAGCCATTTAAGCTTCAAAAGAACCAACTATGAACCAGTGGATAAAAGTATGGTCTGACTGACATATGCTGCCAACTCTGATATACTACATGGTGCTTTCCCATTCCCATGTAGTTGACCGTACATAATCCACAGTTCACCTTTTTAATAGTTAGTACAGTAACCAACTTTAGTTGTTGACAAAAGGTAACTCATGGATATGTCATGACTACCTAGTCTAGGATAGTATTTTATCTTAGATGCTTTACTTCTAGTAATGTAGTATTTGTCTAGTAGTATATTCCAGCTGTTTATCTAAGTATAAGCGGCTATAGATAGTAGTATATATAGTTTTTCATTGTAACTCACTATGTCATGCTTGTAAGAGTCTTGTAATATTAAGTTGAGAAGTAATATATACAAGTATCTTGAAAACCATTCTTGTGTGTTATTAACTTAGTATATTATTATCAATTTAGTTAAGAGACTCTGCTTCATCATCCGAGTGTGTTTAAGTGAGTTTGACAGATAAACTTGTGTTTAGAGACAAACACCGATCCTACAAAGAGGTATCTACTCCTTTTATCTTTAAAACTGCATTCCACCATTCAACAACCTCACCTTTGGATGAATTTGTAATATATAAAATTTTATCCTCCTCAACATACTTATTAATGGCAAGAACAAACTTCATCTTTTCTAAAATGTAGGTGATTTACAGGCTTAAAAACTTTTGTACCTATGACCTTCTTATTGCCTTTCCCTTTTTTGTTTTAGGGCTCCTGATCGCGGGATCAAATTGATCATTTGAAATTTGTTGATCCTTGTCATTTTGCATTTCTTTCGAATACTCCTTTCTTTTTCTAGAAACCTTTCTCTTTCCCAAAGCAATCAAGAAATTTCAGAATTGCCTTTAAATATTCTTTGTCGATCATTTTCTTAAAATCCTCCTTCTGAAGAACTAGTTCTATAGGAACAATAGGTTTAGTTACATCTTTCTTATTACTTTTTATGTCTTGTCCCATTGTACTTGTTGAGGGTTCGATATAACTAATTTGCTTTGACATTCTATATTTTTCAGTGATTAAAAGAAAACTTAATTCTAAATTTCAAAAAATTTAGGAGAACACAAACGATTTTACTCATATGGTAAAACTATCATACAACAATTACAATCACCATCAAATCTACTATTACAACTAAGTAACATGACCCACTAACCATCACCAACAACCTTTGCAACTCCATCACCAAACTGTCATGATTGACCATTCCCAACTCAACTTGTTAACTTCCTTTAGCAACAACTACTAAAATTTAAAACTCAAACAGACAATCATAGCAACCAATCGTCACAACTCCATTTCAAACAACCATCTCCAACCAACTTTACCAACAACCAAACACCAACCATCACCACAAACTAACTTAGCTAACCTATAACTACGTCAAACAAACATAAAACTAACAAACAACCAACTCTAGAAGCATATAAGTTTATTCCTTTATGACATCCTATGCATGCTTTCTTCCATTGCTTCAATCTTGACACCCTCATCCTTTCACTTCATGCGCTAAGTTTTCACTTGGTCACTATAACACCCGGAAATTTCTAAAAAGAAAAGAAAATAAGAGTTAAAAGAAAGAAAAGTAAAATAACCCAAGTAAAGGGGTTAAAGTTATGCAAAACGCAAACTTTATTATTATTATGTTTAAAAAGGTGGGCATGGCCGCCCACACCCCCTGCTACACCAACCTCATTCGAATTTTTGGAGAAAGAAAGAAAGCTTCCATCGGTTTTTAGAGAGAAGAAGAAGAAGAAGATCAGTTTAAGGTGCGTATCTTGTGTTTTTGATCGGTTCAGCTGGGTTTTCAGCCTTAGGACCGAGCCTTATGTGTTTGTGTGTGTTCGGTTGTGTGTTCTTTGTGTGTTTAGGTGTTTGAACTTTGTGTGCCTTTGAGTTTGGAAGAGTTATGCTTTAAGGCTGCTGCAGGTGAGTTCTAGATCCCCGGTTTTACTGTTTTAAACTTGTTTTGGGACTGAAAATGCATGTAGTTAACTTTTTTATAATGTTCGGTATGTGAACCGAAAGCTTGTTCTTATGTTTATGCGAATGTATGTATGTTTGGGTATGCTTTGGTTATGTTTTCATGCGTATATGCCTGTTTTAGGTGTTTAGAATGTTAGAATCAGGTAAGAATATGTTAGGATAATAATTTGGGCCTGAAATTAGTGTAGGCTGAGCAGGACTGTTGCCCATGCGCCCAACTGCCCATAAGCCTAAGTTTTGCCCATGCACCTAAGTTTTGCCCATGCACATAAGTTTTCCCATACGCCTAGTTCCCCATGCGCACAGCCTCCCATACGCCTAAGTTTTGCCCATGCGCCTAAGTTTGCCCATGCGCCTAGGTTTTGCCCATGCGACTAAGTATGGCTCATGCACCCAAGTAGTGTCCATGCGCCTAAGTTTTGCCCATGCGCCTAAGTTTTTCCCATGCGCCTAAGTTTTTCCCATGCGCCTAAGTACCCATGCGCCCGAATAGTATCCATGCGCCTTCATAGTACTCATGCGCCTAAATGCCTTAGAAAACTTTCTGGAATTTTTAGGATAATGGAATTTAGAGGTGAAGACATGGGATGTTTTAGTGGTTATATTTTGTTGATGTTATGCATGTTTTGGCATGTTTTCTTTATGTTCTTTATGATGTATTATTGCGTGGCCTTACGTGGTGTGTTTATACTATTATACGTAAAGTATTATCTTAATGAAGGGAAAGATTAAAGATAATGCGAAGTGAAACTAAATGAATGAATGAATGAAAGTCTTGCAAGCAGAACAAAAGAAGGTTCACAATTCACTGAGAGTTGTTAGCTCAATTGTGTGTGTATAGCGTGCGATCTTGGCCAACCCTTAAGGCTTCTCACACAGGGGAGTTAGTCTTTGTGATCTGGATGTATGAAACGGGATTCTTGTCTTAACCCTAGATGAGGTGACTTTTTGCCCAAAGAGAGGGGTTTAGCATATGACAGGATCTGGATGAAAGTGACAGATAATGAAAAAGTATGAAATGAACGAATGTGTTCAATAATGAAAGATAATAATGGTATTACCTTGATGTATGTACGATAAATGATCATGTACAAAAGTTAAGAGAAGGATTTAAATGAAAGGAAAAGTATTTTATTTATAAAACTAGAACTCACTCAGCAACGCTGACTTTTATGCATTTTTAGTTGGCAGGTAATTTGTTGCTGAGGGTGGCACGAGGGTGAAGCTACATGGCAAATAAAGACTGGCATCCATTTTATGAAGAAATAATATTTTTGTGTTGTAATACAACTAAATGTCATTTTGTAACTTTAACAACGATGTATTGTTTGGCAAAAGTAATTGTTAGTGGATGAAGTGGTTTTTGTTAAATTATCCTGCTGCAATGTTATTATGAATTTTAACGTGTTTTAAATATTATGTGCGATGAACGTCCGACTGTAAGCGTCCCTAGAACGGGGCCTTACAAGTTGGTATCAGAGCCAAAGTTTAAGAGAAATGGGTAAATTATTTCAAAAACCTAAACTTAAACTGAGAATGGCACCAAATGGAAGGATGTCAGCCCAAATAGCTACGTGTCATCAGGTAATTTCAATAAAATTAACCGGTATTATGTGTGCATGCTATATGATTTATGTACTCTTAGTAGATTTGAATACTGATATAGTCAGGATAGGAAATGCTTGGGGGATAAAAAGTAAAATAAGTGGCTAATCACGACTTGCCACTATAATTAGGGACTTACTATACTTAACATAATCTGAGTTGTACCTTGAATGATCATGTTGGTGTTCAAATCTTATAGTGTTTAGAGGATGGGTGGTGGTAGACCTTCGAAAGCTTCGCGAGGTGGAGGTCGTGGTGGACGTGGTGCTGGGCCACGGGTCACTAGGAGCCGAGCTAAGACCGGTGAAATGGTTCATGCAAAGCCCGAGACCCATCACCAGGAAGGCGGTGATGCGAGCGCTACTCTGAGGGCCTCGGTGAAGGAGGCGGTAGTTGAGGAGGTTCACCAGGTCATGCAGATGATTCTGCCATCTGTGGTGACCGAAGTGATTAAAGCGGTGAGGGAGGATGAGAAGAAGGAAAAGAAGAAGACCGGTGAAAGAGGGAATGAAGGAAGAGGAGAAAGGGAGCAACCGGAGACTGAGATGGTTGTCTCGAGTGATGAGGGGGAGGAAGAAGTTGTGCAAGAAACAGTACAGGACTGTAACTATGGAGCTTTCAAAGGTGTAAACCCCCGACTTTTGATGGCAATGGTAATGTTGCTGCTCAACGTTGGGTGAGATAAATGGATGCTGTGTTGGAGATCAGCGAATGAAGGGATGATCAAAAGGTGAAGTTTGCTACCCACTCATTTGTGGATTCGGCTTTATGTTTGTGGGATAATATTGTCCAGGCCGAGGGTAGCAGGGCCATTGGAAGGATGAAGTGGAGTGAACTGAAGAAGCTGGTGATCGAGGTGTTTTGTCCTCACATGGAACTTGACAATATCGAGAGAGAGTTCCTACAGTTGGAGGCGGGAAACATGACTCACCAGCAGTATACTACTAAGTTCAATGAGATGGCGAGGCTGGTGTCGGATCAAGTGACGCCGGTATCAAAAAAGGACAAAAGGTATATCTAGGGTTTACGGGCAGATATCCGCCAGCACATGATTGACGCCCGGCCAAGCACTTTTAGGTCGGTGGTTAATCTAGCGGGGAGGTTGTATGATGAGAGAGAGGTGGCAGTGGTAGAGGTGAGTAAGAAGGGTGGTGGTGAAAGGAACTGGAATGGAAAACGGTTTGGACATGGTGGTGTCACTCCAAATAGCAAGACTGCAAAGGTGGATGATCGGCGTGTACTTACGTCGGGTGTGGATACGAAAAGGTGTGGTAAATGCAGGAAGAAGCATACGGGAGAGTGTAGGTGGGGATTGAAAATCTGCTTCAAATATGGGAAGCCCAGGCACATAGCAAGATAGTGTGGGTTGTAAGATGTTATAATTGTGGTGAAGACAGCCATTTGAGTAGGGATTGCAAGAAGCCGAGGGTTGAAAGTTCTGGGGAAAAGAATAAGGCTGGGAACGAAGGGCATAAAGCGAGCGCCAGAGCATTCATGATGACCCGGGAGGAGGCTAGGGTGGACCTTGACGTTGTGTCACGTATGTTTATAGTAAACCAAACTTGTGCCTTTATGTTATTTGAAATCAATTCTAGTTGGAACTTCCTTTCTGCTGTTTTTTGTGCTAATTTCCTGTTAGAAGTAGAAGTATTGATGAGCCCTTCGTTGTAGAAACTGCCAATGGTAAGTCTACAAGGATTTTTGATCTGATAGAAGGTTGTGACATAGAATTAGAAGGTCATAGGTTTCCTGCTACACTGTTTGTGATGACCTTAGGTGGGTTTGATGTAGTTCTAGGGATGGACTGGCTAGCAGCTTATGATGCAAATATTATGCGTCGCAAGAAGATGATCCGACTGACAGCGCTTGACAGGAGTTCGGTGACGATCTACGGTGATCGAGTTACCACGATTCCGAAGGTGATTTCGACGGCAGTGTCGAGAAAATGCATGAGACGTGGATGTAGCGCCTACGTGGCTTACGTGAAGGATGTGGACACGTCAGTACCACAATTGTCTGACGTACCAGTTGTGTGTGACTTTCCCGACGTGTTCCTAAAAGATTTACCAGGTGTGCCACCGGACCGCGAGATCAAGTTCCAGATTGACTTGATACCTGGTGCTCAACCTGTTGCTAACGCACCGTATCGATTGGCTCCGTCTGAGATGAAGGAACTGATGGTTCAATTGCAAGAATTTGGATAAAGGGTTCATTCGATCGAGTATCTCTCCCTAGGGTGCTCTGGTCTTGTTTGTAAAGAAAAAGGATGGTAGTATGAGGATGTGCATCGACTACCGCGAGTTAAACAAGTTGACGGTAAAGAACCAATATCCACTACCCAGAATTGATAACTTCTTTGATCAGCTCAAAGGTGCTAGTTGGTTTTCGAGAATAGATCTTTGATCTGGCTATCATAAACTAAGAGTGAAGGAGCGGGATATTCCAAAGAGAGCTTTTCACACGCGTTATGGACACTACAAATTCCTCGTTATCTCCTTTGGATTAACCAACGCACCAGCTGCCTTTATGGATTTGATGAATCGGGTCTGTTGACCGATGTTGGATAAATTAGTGATTATGTTTATTGATGATATCCTGATTTAATTGCGGAGCGAGGAGGAACATGTTGAACACATTCGGGAGATGTTAGAGACGTTTAAGAGAGAGAAATTGTATGCCAAGTTTTCCAAGTGCGCGTTCTGGTTGCGCGGAAGTTCAGTATCTGGGTCATGTGGTGAATCCCGAAGGGATTATGGTAGACCCGACAAAGGTGGAAGCGGTGATACAATGGAAGTCTCCGAAGACGCCATCCGAGATTCGTAGTTTCTTGGGATTGGTGGGATACTACAGGAGATTCATCAAAGTCTTCTCCAAGATAGCTTCTCCATTGACCAAGCTGACCCATAAGGACATAAAGTTTGTATGGGGGTCAAGAACAAGAGAAGGCTTTTGAGGAGCTAAAGACGGGGTTGACGCAAGCTCCAGTCTTGACATTACCCGAAGGAAGCAAAGACTTGGTGGTCTATTCAAATGCTTCTTATTCGAGGTTGGGTTACGTGTTGATGCAACGAGGGAAGGTTATAGCTAATGCATCCCGACAGCTGAAGATCCATGAGACTAATTACCCTACTCATGATTTGGAGCTAGCGGTTGTGGTCTTTGCGTTGAAGATTTGGAGGCGCTACTTATATGGGACGAAGTTCACTATCTTCACCGACCACAAGAGCTTGAAGTACTTCTTTGAGCAGAAGGATTTGAATATGAGGCAGAGGAGATGGTTGGAGCTTACCAAGGATTAGGATTGTGAGATCCATTACCGTCCGGGCAAGGCCAACTAGTGGCGGATGCCCTTAGCCGAAAGGAGAGACCCGAACCAATCCAGGTGAAAGCTTACCGGTTGGTGATGACCTCCGATGTGATGACACAGGTCAAGGAATTCCAAGATGAGGCGTTGAAAGAAGATCTCCTTAACTCTGAAAGGATAAAAGGTCTAAGCACAAAGTTGGGTGAAAACACTCTCGGAGTTAGAACCCGTTTCAGATGCACGTGGATCCCTCGTTACGGAGACCTACGAGGGCAAATCATGGATGAAGCTCATAAGACTCAGTTTCCATTCATCTAGTGCTACAAAGATGTATCACGATGAGAAGAAAGGTTATTGGTGGTCGGGTATGAAGCGTGAGGTAGCGGAGTATGTGAGTAAGTGCCTTACTTGCTTACAAGTGAAGGCGGAGCATCAGAAGCCATACGGAAAGATCCAACCTTTAGATATACCCGAGTGGAAGTGGGAGCCTATCACTATAGACTATTAAAAAGCTACCACGTACAACAAGGGGGTACGATGCTATATGGGTAATAGTTGACCGCCTGACGAAGAGTGCTCACTTTCTGCTGATCTGTGAAACCTATTCATTTGAGAGGTTAGCAGATTTGTTTATCAAGGAGATTTTAGCTCGTCATGGTGTACCGGTGTCTATCGTGTCTGACTGTGACACCCGGTTTACATCCAAGTTTTGGAAGAGATTTCACGATGCAATAGGGACGAAGTTACATATTAGTATGGCTTATCATCCTCAGACGGATGGTCAGTCAGAGAGAACTATACAGACGCTTGAGGATATGCTCCGTGCATGCGTCATTGTTTTCAGAGGAAGTTGGGACGAACGCTTACCGTTAGCTGAATCCTCATACAACAACAGTTATCATGCCAGCATTGGTATGCCACCATCTGAGTCTACATGGAAGACTGAGGAGGAGATGAGACAGTATTACCCGCAGTTGTTCGAGGAGTAACAGGTTTCGGGGACGAAACCAATATAAGGGGGTGGACTTGTAACACTTGGAAATTTCTAAAAGAAAAGAACAGAAGAGTAAAAATAAAGAAAACTAAAATAACCCAAGTTAAGGGGTTGAAGTTGTGCAAAAGGCATACTATATTTTTACTATGTTTAAAAAGGTGGGCATGGCCGCCCACACCCCCTACTACACCAACCTCATTCGACTTTTTGGAGAAAGAAAGAAAGATTCCATCGGTTTTTAGAGAGAAGAAGAAGAAGATCGGTTAGAGGTGAGATTTCTTGTGTTTTTGATCGGTTTCAGCTGGGTTTTCAGCTGGGTTTTCAGCCTTCGGAACAAGCCTTATATGTTTGTGTGTGTTCGGTTGTGTGTTCTTTGTGTATTTAGGTGTTTGAACTCCGTGTGCCTTTGAGTTTGGAGGAGTTGTGCTCTAAGGCTGCTGCAGGTGAGTTCTAGATCCCCGGTTTAACTTTTTTAAACTTGTTTTGGGGCTGAAAATGCATGTAATTAACTTTTTTATAATGTTCGGTATGTGAACTGAAAGCTTGTTCTTATGTTTATGCTAGTGTATGTATGTTTGGGTGTACTTTGGTTAAGTTTTTATATTTATATGCCTGTTTTAGGTGTTTAGAATGTTAGAATGAGGTAAGAACATGTTAGGATGATGATTTGGGTCTGAAATTAGTGTAGGCCAAGCAGGGTTGTTGCCCATGCGCCCAACTACCCATACACCTAAGTTTTGCCCATGCACCTAAGTTTTTACCATGCATCTAAGTTTTCTCATGAGCCTAGTTCCCCATGCGCCCAACTGCCCATACGCCTAAGTTTCGCCCATGCGCCTAAGTTTTGCCCATGCGCCTAAGTTCTGCCCATGCGCCTAAGTATGGCTCATGCGCCCAAGTTTTGCCCATGCGCCTAAGTTTTGCCCATGAGCCTAAGCTTTTCCCATGTGCCTAAGTACACCTACGACCGAATAGTATCCATGAGCCTGCATAGTGCCCATGCGCCTGTATAGTGCTCATGCGCCTAAATGCCTTAGAAAATTTTCTGGAATTTTTGAGAGAGTGGAATTTATAGGTTAAGACCTGGGATGTTTTAGTGGTTATATTTTGTGTTTATGCTATTATACGTAAAGTATTATCTTAATGAAGCGAAAGATTAAAGATAATGCAAAGTGGAACTAAATGAATGAACAAATGAAAGTCTTGCAAGCAGAACGTAAGGAGGTTCACAACTCATTGAGAGTTGTTAGCTCAACTGTGTGTTATAGCGTGCGATCTTGGCTAACCCCTAAGGGTTTTCACACATGGGAATCAGTCTTTGTGACTGCTCTGGATGTATGAAACAGGATCATTGTCGCTTAACCCTAGATGAGGTGGCTTTGTGCCCAAAGAGGGGGTTTAGCATATGACAGGATTTGGATGAAAGTGAAAGATAATGAAAAAGTACGAAATGAATGAATGCATATGAAAATGAAATATAATAATGGTATTACCTTGATGTATGTATGATGAATGATCATGTACGAAAGTTAAGAAAAGGTTTTAAATGAAAGGAAAATTATTTTATTATAAAACTAGAACTCACTCAGCAACGCTGACTTTTATGCATTTTCAGTGTGCAGGTAATTTGTTGCTGAGGGTGGCATGAGGTTGAAGCTACTTGGCAAATAAAGAACGACATCCATCTTATGCAGAAATGATATTTTTGTGTTGTAATGCAACTAAACATCATTTTGTAACTTTAACAACAATGTATTATTTGGCAAAAGTAATTATTAGTGCATGAAGTGGTTTTTGTTAAATTATCCCGCTACAATGTATTTATGAATTTTAACGTGTTTTAAATATTATGTGCGATGTAGGTGTCCGACTGTAAGCATCCCGGGAACGGGGCCTTACAGTCACCTAGTCTCTAAACCTTATCACCTTATTCTTGATTTCTTACAAGAACTATACTGAATTTTCTCTTATATTCACCAGTCTTATGAAGAGGTCAGTCAAGGTACTCATACAAGGACATCGGATGATATGTATGTAACCATGATAGCATGGAGAATCCCATTTTCCTATCATGATGTCTTGATTCACATAATTCTTGGGCTAGGCTTCAACCCTATTAGTTTTGTAAGTTCATTTTACAGCTTGAAACTGATTAACACAGGTAAATCTTCATTGTGCTCTTCCTGATCTTCTTCATCCTTTTCATCTTTCTCATTTTCTTCATCAGTCATCTTCATTTCTTTTTTATAAGGCATTTTGAATAATTCCTGGGTGATAGCAACTTAGATTTTTGGCTTTCTTGACATACTCGGACCTTCTCCGTAAGGGTTAGTGGAGTCGCTTGTTGCTGTAGCGAAGATCTCAAATATGCTAAACCTATTCCTTGACTTTGAGCTTCCTGATCCTCTTTAGTTGGATGGTAAAGGTTACTATTATCACTTGATATTTCAATTGGATAATCTTTAGATCCATATGGTGGCGAGATGTCATAAGTCTCGTAACAACTACCATACTCATTATTGTACTAAAATTTGTACATCATATAACATTCATCCATTTTTAAAGCAAAATTTACACAAATTTAATTTTCTTAAGGCATTTTTTTCCAAAAGCATATTATCTTTAACTTTGTTAATATTTAGAGATTTTTTTAACTTACAAATACCTAATTCACTAAAACTATGGCTCCGATACCAACAAATCTCACATTTCGGGTTCAGTATAGGGGCACGTGAGTTGGATCAGGTTGTATCATTCGATTAATGGGTCTGAATTGTTTTCTTTGAAATTTCATTAGACTTTATGAAAAATCAATGGAAGTCTTTTTGGAATGTTTTGTAAATAATTAACATCATCTGTTGATAAAATATTATTATTCCTCAACGTTTGATAATCAGAACCTCTTTTTAGGAGGTATTTCAGCACTTTAGGTTAATTTTAAACATCCATATATGTTGTTGGATCAAGTAAGGCTGGTGCAACAAAAATAAACACTTAGACAATTTTGGTGCAACTGATGAAAAACTTCCGAAGGCAAATGTTGAGCTTCCGAAGGTCAAGTCTGAAGGAGCTTCCGAAGAGAAACTCCAACTTCCGAAGACAAAGTCCTCCTTCTCCGAAGTTCAACACTTAAAAGAAATCAAGACAATGACTTTCGAAGTATGAAGGCCTAAATAATGTCTAAAGCCTCGGAAAGAAGTAGTCTCTTCCAAAGTATAAGTGGCTTCGGAAGAACTTGTTCTTCCGAAGCCAATAAACCTTCGGCCTACTAAGAACCAGTGGACACAAGTATGGTCCTTCTGACACTCCGCTGTAAATCTCTGAGATACTGCATGGTGCTTTCCCACGCTCATGTAGTTGACCATACTTTATTCCACTGTTCATTCCTTATTAGTTAGTACAGTTACCAACTTTAGTTGGTGACAAAAGGTAAGTCATGGACATATCATGACTACCAAATCTTAGATAATATTTTATCTAAGATACCTTAACTTTAGCAATTTAGTATTTGCTTTAGTCATAGGTTTCCAGCTGGTATCAAAGTATATCCGGCTGTAGGTAGTAGTATATATAGTTTCTCATTGTAACTCATGTAATATGCTTGTAAGAGTCTTGTAATGCTTTTAGTTGAGAAGTAATATATACAAGTATCTTGAAAATTATTCTCTTGTGCTTTGTTTACTTAATATATTATTATGAACTCTTAGAGGATTCTGCATCATCTATCTGAGTGAGTCTTAGTGAGTTTGAGAGACCAATATTATGTTGAGTGACAAAACTCGATCCTACGATTGGTATCAAAGCTTCTTAGACTTTTGATTATGTGATCTTACTATCCAAATCAACCTTTCTTCACTCATACACTCACCTCACTCAAAAATGGCCCTCAACCATAAGTCAGAATGTGAACTGGGGACGATGACCAAAGCACCTATCATTACCCCTGAAAACTTCAGATCATAGACCAGAGCTATTGAAGGATTCATCAGATATCAAGACAACAAGATGTGGAAGTCTATCACCAATGGCCCTTACAAGCCAAAGGTTGCAGCACCTTCTGGAAATGGTGCTATGATAGAGAAGGCAGTTGAAGACAACTTTGATGAAGACCATAAACGGCTGGACATCGACAGCAAAGCCATGAGTGTTCTCGTGTCAGCCATACCCAACTCCATCATGGTAGGCTTTAAGAATTGCCAGTCAGCCAAAGAACTCTTTGATGCTTTGACTCAGATGTATTCAAGCTCCAATGACTCTAAGAAAGATTTACTGAAGCAACAATTTGAAAACTTTACTTATGTTGCTGGAGAGACCCTTAGCTAGCAATACTTCAAGTATATGAATTTTATCTCTTTGCTTCAGTCCAAGGGAGTGTTTCCTGAAATGAGAGATATCTCAAGAAAAATCATTAGTGCTCTCCTAAATGAGTGGACATTCTACTGTGTCTCTATCAAGAGGATAGAAAATCTGAACTCCCTTACCATGACTGAACAATATGGCATCCTTGATGGATACCATTTAGAGATGGAGAACAAGAAAGGCCACCAGGTGAGCAGACCCTCAAGCCTTTCTGCTAGCAACGCTTTAATGGTTGCTGAAGGCTCAGGACCCCCCAACCTCAGCAATACCTGACTTACTCCTAGCAGCCATCTTGTTCCTCCAGATCATACATCACATTCCTTGAGACTCCAAGGTCCTAACAGGCTCAGCCTAGTCCCTTTTAGGACAATTGTGCCTTTGTCTTAGAGAATGGACATCCTAGTGATTTTCAATTCTGTTTTGATGATCTAGAATGTTTCAACCTGGATGATGTCGAGTACATGGACATTGTCCAACAGATGGCTCTATTAACTTACAGAGCGAAGAAGTTCTCAAAATAACTGGAAGGCAATTCCCCCAAAAACTCAACTAACAGCAAGTTTGGGTTTGACAAAGCAAATGCCAAGATTTACAACTGTAACCAGCTAGGCCACTTTGCAAGGGAATACAGGGCTCCCAAATCCAATCAGGGATGCACTCAAGCCTCCACACATCCAACCACACCTAAAGCTGCTGGAAAGTCAACTGAAACAGCTATTGTGGCTCAAGAAGTTGATTGGAACTTCATGGTGCAGGATGTCTCCCCTACTCAAGCATTGATGGGTGGAACTGAAGACAGCAAGGTATTTGAACAGCTCTGTACTCCAGCTTGCATTGTTAAAGTTAAAATGAATCAAGACTAATATGGAAATTAAATCTGATATTGAGTCTTTGCATATTTTAAAATTTGATTTTAAAAGGGTTGAATCTGACTATCAAAAGAAAATTGAAAAGTTAGAGAAAATTGTGTCCTCTTTAAAACACAAGCATACCAATTATAAGACTCAAATCAAAGATTTAATTTCCAAATTGACTGAGGCTCAAGCCCAGCTAGTAATAGTTGAGACTCAAGCTAGGAAGCATGCTATTTCTGAGCAAAACTTCCAAGCCATTCTTGCATCATCCTCCCACTCAAAAATCTGTTACCAAAACAAAGGTGGATTGGGAACCAATGAAATTGCTTCACCGCACTCTTATGAGTCTATTAGACAACCAAGATGAGGGACTGAAGAGCAAGAGGTACCATCTGCTGACCCACCTTACCTTGAGTTAAACAGTGATACAACTATGGAGACCATCACAGGGAAGGACCAGGTAAATCAACCTATTTCCACCAGTGATGACCAACCCCTAACCACCAAAGCCAGAAGAAACAGGGCTAAGGCAGCCAGAAAAACTACCAAGAAAGTGGTTGAGTCCAAGCTAAAGATCGACCCAAAACAAAAGGGTGTTTTCATTTCAGCTGGATTCCAGGTGGTGGGAAACTCTGATCTGGGAAAGGAGTGTAGTACCATCACTCTTGTCCTGCTAAAGGATCAGAAGTTAAAGGGAAGATTGTTGATGAAAACAAGAAGTGCAAGAAACAACAGTCTTCACATCCCACAAAAATTAACATTGCATGCATAATGTGTGGTCTGCAAAACCACATGGCTAAAGATTGTTACTACAATCCTGCAAGCGCACATTATGCAAATAATGTTAAGAAAGAAGGAGTCAAGGAGGGTTTCACATTTGGACCTTATCACAAGGTTCAAGTGATGATGATGGGAAAGCTTGTTTCCAAAGCAAAGTTTCGTTCGGAAGAAACTCATTCTTATGAAGGGAAAATAGCTTCGGAAGCCAAGGCTAAGAAAATTCAAAAGAACAAGAGAGTTCCCTTAAAACCTTCCGATAAGAAGACTGCTTCGGAAGAAAAGGTGGTGAAGGCTTCTTCCAAGAAGAAAGAAGCTTCGGAAGAATGCCATGTTGCTCAAGCGTCAACAAGGTTATCTACACTGATCAGCCAAGGGATGGAATGGAAGATCAGACAAGATGCTGCAGCCCAACCTTCTTCCTCAAAGACATCCATTGAACCCTTATGCATAAATTTTGGTTCAATTATGTCATCATCATTGGAAGAACCCAAGACCAACAAGGCTTGGGTTTCCATTAAAAAATAATCTTCTCACCTTATGTGAAGGGACATCCATATGACAAGAATGATAATGTATGGATTGTGGACAGTGGATGCTCCAGGCACATGACTGGAACAGATCTCTTGTTAAACAATTTCAATATTTTGATGGAGGTCCTGTTCGGTGTGGAGGTGAGGCCGGAGGATATATTTCTGGCAGAGGGAGTATATCCAATCACAATTTAAAAGTAGACAAAGTAAACTTTGTCAAATAGCTTAAACACAATCTATTAAGTGTTTCTCAGTTCTGTGATCAAAAGCACTAAATGCTTTTCATAGAACATGAGTGCATTATCCTCAAACCCAGGATGACAATTCCTCAGGAATTGATGCTTCTTAGATCTCCCATGAAAGGGGATATGTACAAGCTGGATATGAACAATACTTTCCCACTGGGTGAAGTATCATGCTTTCTTTCCAAAGCTGATGGTGATGAGTCAACTTTGTGGCATAAACGAATGTGTCATGTCAATTTTAAAACCTTGAATAAATTGGTTAAAAATAACTTGGTACATGGTTTTCGTAAAAAGGAATTTTTCTACAAAGATAACTGTGTTGCATGTCTGAAAGGAAAGCAACATAGAGTATATCATAAATCCAAAGTAGTTAACTCTATCACCACTCCATTACACTTATTGCACATGGATCTATTTGGTCCCACAAGTATAATAAGCACTTGAAGGAAATCATATTACCTTGTGATTGTTGATGATTTTACTAGATTCACATGGGTATTCTTTTTAAGAACTAAAGATATTTCAATTGAAACTTTAAAATCTTTTATTCTTAAAATAGAAAATCATATTGATCACAAGGTTAAGATAATTAGAAGTGATCAAGGGACTGAGTTTAAGAATCAAGTTCTTGACTCATTCTGTAACTCAAAAGGGATTGCCAGACAATATAGTGCTCCTAGAACTTATCAACAAAACGGTCTTACTGAGAGGAGAATTAGGACACTTATTGTGGCTGCTCGAATTATATTAGCTGATTCAAAGCTGCCTCTTACATTCTGGGCAAAGGCAGTCAGCACTACACGCTAGCAGAACAGAGTTCTTGTAGTTAAGCCACATGGAAAAACCCCTTATGAGTTATGGAACAAGAGGCCACCGTTCATTGGCTTTCTTAAGTCCTTTGGCAGCAGGTGTACCATACTTAACATAAAGGACAATTTGGTAAAATTTGCTAAAAAGTCAGATGATGCTATCTTTGTTGGATATTCCTCCAACTCTATTGCTTATAGAGTTTATAACATTAAAAATCAACAATTTGAGGAATCATCCAACATTGTTGTTAATGAGAACACTCCTTGTATTAGGGGCAATGGACCTGATCATATTTTTGATTTAGAATTGTTTCCAAACTATTTTAAACCTTCTTGTGAGAGTGTTTCAGCTAGAACAGGTACTCAAAGTGATTCTGATGATGATCAGCCGTTTGAGTTACCTAGACCTCTTCCAAGTTCTCCAAGAATTGCTGAAAATCAAGCTCCACAATTGGCAGATCTGATAGCATAACTATCTTAGGAACCAATGGAGCTTTTACAAGTTGTCAACAAAGTGAGACTCAAAACTCATCCGGTGACAATACACAACACCAAGCTGGTGAAAGTAGCATTTTGAAGGAACATACAACTGTTAATGCTTCTTCACAATTAATTGATGTTGATGTTGTTTCTCCTTCATTCAATCAGTCCTCATTGAATGAGTGTGAAACATTAGCTGGACCAAGTGTGTACAACTTTTGAGCCAAACCTTTCTAATCTGCATCTATCATGCAACTAGATGTGATCCCTAGGCTTAGAATTCACAACACTCATCCAATTAAAAACATCATTGGAGATGTCTTTGAAGGTGTGAGAATAAAGGGACAAACTCATAATGGGAATGTCTGCTTGTACTCATGCTTTTTATCTCAGATGGAACCCAAGAAGGTAGAAGAAGCCTTGAAAGATAGTAGTTGGGTTGAATCAATGCAAGAGGAATTGCTTCAATTCAAAAGACAACAGGTTTGGAACCTATGTCCACTACCATCCGGTTAAGTACCAATAGGCACAAAATGGGTTTTCAGAAACAAGAGAGATGATAGAGGCTTGATCATCAAGAATAAGGCAAGACTGGTAGTTCAAGGATACACTCAAGAGGAGGGAATTGATTACACTAATGTCTTTGCATATGTTGCAAGACTTGAGGCAGTAAGGATCTTTCCTGCTTATGCTGCATCCAAGAATTTTACTGTCTACCAGCTTGATGTCAAGTGTGCCTTTCTATATGGGGATATAGATAAGGATGTCTATGTATGCCAACCTCCAGGATATGAAGACCCACATCACCCCAACTATGTGTGCAAATTGGATAAAGCTCTCTATGGGCTGCACCAAGCACCTAGGTTGTGGTATGAGACTTTGTCTCAGTTTCTCCTGAAGAATGCATACACCAGAGTTACCATTAACAAGAATTTATTCATAAGAAAGTCTGGGAAAGACATCTTGCTCGTACAAGTCTATGTTGATGACATCATATTTGGTTCCTCAAACCAAATGTGTAAAGACTTTGAGAGCATTATGAGGAAGAAGTTTGAGATGAGTTTCATGGGAAAATTTGACTTTTTCCTTGGAATTCAGGTAAAGCAGATGAAGGAAGGGTTCTTTATCAATGAATCTAAATATATCAATGACATTTTAGAAATATTTGATATGAAAGATTTTAAGCCAGCCAAGACACCTATACCTAGAAATCACAATCTTTGTCCTGACTCTGAGGGGGAGGATACTGATCAACATCAGTATAGGGCAATCATTGGTTCTCTGATGTATCTCACAGCAAGTAGACCTGATATTATGTTTGCAACATGCATTTGTGCAAGATATCAGACTGCTCCAAAGGTGTCTCACCTAGTTGCTGCCAAGAGAATCCTCAGATACCTCAAAGGAGCACCTAAACTGGGTCTCTGGTATCCAAGAAATAACAATTTCAATTTCTATGGCTATTCTGATAGTGACTATGGTGGCTGCAATATTAACAAAAATCAACATCAGGAGGATGTCAATTTCTTGGTGGAAGGATCATCTTATGGCAATGCAAGAAGCAATCCTGCGTTTCAACATTTACTGCTGAAGCTGAATACATTGTTGTTGCTAGTTGTTGTGCTCAGCTGCTATGGATTCAAAACCAGATGATAGATTATGGATTCAACTTCATGAGTACTTCTCTCCACATTGACAACAACAGTGCTATCTCCATTACAAAAAATACTGTAAAGCACTCCAAGAAAAAGCACATTGATATCAGATATCATTTCATTAGAGATGAAAAATCTGATTAAACTAATCAAAGTTGATTCAAATGAACAATATATTGATTTGTTCACCAAAGCATTTGATGAACAAAGATTCAAGTATCTTATTACAGCTATTGGAATGATAAACATTGATTAGTCCATCTCATTTGAAAACCTTTTTCAAAATGTGTCTTGTCTTTGTCAAAAACAAGCTAAGCCCTGTTACAAAAGGTTTTCTTCAAAATTTTACGAAAGTATAAATTTTTTCGAAGAGAAATTAACCCTCGGAAGATGTCATATATATTTTTCGAAGAGAAATTTCTCCTTGGAAAATCTTATCTTCCGAAGAGTTTTTAGTCTCGAAAGAAGCATTTGATGTAATATCAGATCTACTTCTGAAACTTATAAACTTCTTCACTCGGATGACCTCTTTTCTCTCAGAAGTAAAATTTACATTCGGAAGTAAGATTGGCTTCGAAAGAAGATTACCTTCGGAAATGTTTTATACTCGGAAGAAAGCTTTTACTATGCAATGGAAATCTTTTGGGCCCCACTCTGTAAAAAACAAAGATTTTATTAATGATGTCGGAATATTTAAATGGTTTTCACCTTACCGCCCTTGTCACATCATACCCCAAACCATCTTTTCACCTTATCCAACCACCAAACGCCTTTTCACCCATTTAAATAACCCCGACTCACTTCTTTAATCTTTTTACCAATTTTACTACCCAAAGCTTTCTTCGTCTTCAATTTTCCCAAATTCAAACTCATTTCTCTGCAACTTTTCCCAAAAATGGCACTAAACCCTGAGCACAACCAAGTTGCACTCCTTGACTCTTCCAAGGACACAGACTTCTCTAAAATCATCTCCTTCCTAACCCAATCCACCTACTTCACTGCCCTAACTATCAACCCCACTTTTTATTCTAACCACATGGCCGAATTTTAGGGAAATGCTCAGATTGAAACCCTGAATGGAGTTAGGGTTCTTAAGTCAACCATCTGTTGTCAGGAATTGATCATATCTGAACTGATCATTAGGGAGCATCTAGAGCTTCATGATGAAGGCTATTCAACAGAGTTCCCTAAAGCAGACCTTGATGACACATATACCCAAATGGGATATGGTGGTGATGTGAGCAAGTCAACTGTGTACAGTTCAACTTCTCCTACAATTGGAAGGTCCTGCTTCACATAGTCCTTCACAGCTTGTCAAACAAGTCTGAGGGATGGGATCAAATCCCATGTGAACTAGGATGCCTAGTTCATGGGTTGGTAAAAGGCCTCCAATTTAATTATTCAAAGTTTATGTTGACCAATCTGATGGGGAACCTTCAAAGGGAAACATTTTACATGTATCCCTGGTTCATTAAGCATATCATTAACTGTGAGCTAGACCAGAGCAAGCTTGTCTATACAGCTGCTCTACCTGTTCCTCACATGAGGCCGGTCATCTTTAAAGTGCTGAAGAAGATGTCCACAAACATCACCAAAAGACACACTGAGCCTCTTCCAGGTATGATTGAGCACATACCTCCTGGTGACATCCCTGTTAACCCCACAGGTGATGAACCGAAACCAGCAATAACCCTCACAATGCCAACTCTCCCTTCCCACCACATCAAAATTACATATCAGAGACGATCAAAATGAACCCTTGTTAAATCTCCTCTGATTGAACAAGTCCCCCTGTTCAATCCAAAAAGGCTAGAATGGAAACATGGGCTCCCACTCAGTCTGAGGTCCCACCTTCCTTCACTATTAACCTCAATATGGATATTGAGTCTCCTCAGTCTCAATCCCATGAGCCCCAAACCTTAGCTAAAAACCCTTAGGATGAGTCTCTATACTCTCCTGAGCAGCCAAAAAGGGACAGTCCTCAAAGGCTCAATGCCATTAGACATTGATCAAAGTCTCGGGTCATTAGGTATAACTTCCATATCCTTTACCGACCTATTGATAGGAACTGATGAGGAGATTATGTCTCTTCAAGGCAATGAAGTTGATCCACAACACCCTCTTAAGGATCAACTGAGCCTAGAGAGACCTCTTATCTCTAGCCCCCATTAGCAAGCCCAAACTAAGGTGAGTCCCACTAATATGGAGGGGACTCATGTAGATTTAGCTGATACTACTGAAGGAGCCTCATTGGACCTTCGAGACAGTGGTAACATCTCTGAGACTGAATCTATGGCAACCATGTCCTTTGATGACTCTAAAAGAGACATCATTAGGCAAGGGAATCAAGGGTGCCAAGAAACCACATCTAGTGGTGAGGATGAACATACCAGGTATGTTACCTTATCTCCCCATAATTCTTCAAAAGAAGATGAGGGAAGTCTGCAACTCACCATAAGAGACCTACTTTCTAAATTCTCAAACCTTGAATCCAGGGTTAAGACTTTAGAGGATAGGTCTGCCACTCAACAACTTGATATTGAAAGTCTCAAGGCCAAACTAGTTGAGAAATAGACTGAGATATCTGTTACGCATGTACCAATTCAGGTCTCCTTGACCTCTTCCTGTAGCTCATCAAGCTCTCAAGATGATGCTACCAAAAAGGGAGAGAGTGTTCAGAGAAAAACACATGAGGAACCACAAAGTTTAGCTCTTTCAACATTGACTTCAAGATATCCTGCTAGCAAGCAACAAATTTCCCCAAGCCTCCTCCAATCATTCTTCAAGTGGAACCAAGGATGCTCAAAGATCTAAATAGGTTATTTTCCAAGTTCCTGACGGGATCTTCTTTGGAGCAGCCAAGTCCAGATGTTGTTGTGGTACACTTTGGAGCTGAAGGGCTTCAAAGGTTGAATGCACCTTCTACCACTGTCCAAGAAGTTGGTCAACCTAAGGTCCAAATCGAACCTGAGATTGAATTCAAAGGGAAAATGAGGACAGCAACTGAAACAGTTGGGACAGAAAGTGCAATCCCACAAACTTCCAAAGCTGAAGTCAAGGCCTCGAAAGAATTTTTTCAAACTTCCGAAGCTGAGATAGAAGCAGCGGAAGGGTTATTTTCTCTATCAGATGATCTAATTGTCACAGATGCAATTCTGGAACTAGCATCTAAGGTAAATAGTGAGGACTTTCTTAACCTACCCCTCACTCAAACACTAGCATTACCACATGGTCCAATCTCCACCTCTCAACCTGAAACCTCTACAAAAGAACCTCCCAAGTCTCAAACTTTCGAAGACACCAAAAGGAAGAGGAAGATGACATGAAGAACTTCAAGATGAAGAAAGGTTAGAAAAGCTGGAAAGAAAAGGTAGACTCCCCATTGGGAACTTGCTAGCTGCAAGTAGTAAAGCAGTTGTAGCCAACCAGGAGACTATCTACAATAAAAAGAGGGTGGAGATCATTGACAGGCTTGTCAATCTCGGAGCTGTTAGTAAAGATGTGCTCCTGCTACCACTAGAGGAGCTGATTGAGTTAGAAAAGTTAGCTCTACTGCAGAATGAGCAAAAAGAAGAAGCAGCAAGGTTGGCCTTAGAGGAAGAAAGGGAGAGAAAGAAAGAAGAAGCTGACCAGCAGCTGAGGAGTGAAAGGATAGCTTTCCTAAGCTCCAGGGGATTTTCTCTTGAGGAGTTAACTCCTCACAACAATGACACGATCTTGTGGCTTTTTTAAGAAAGAGCAAGATCAAATGGAGAAAGAGAGAAAGAAGGTTGCCAAGGAGAAACTGAGAGAGAGGAAGAAGAAGGAGGAAGAAGCTAGACTTACAGCTGTCAAGAAGCTGGGTGACAAAGCCTGGATGAAAGACTATCATGGCTTCTCTGGCAGGCAAGTGGGTCCTATGTCTGAGAAGACCCTGCAGCGACATATTAGTGACATCAAAGCTGACATTCGCGCAAGAAGAAGGAAAGAGATGTACAGGAGGGTACAGGGGATGACTTCCAAACCAACACCTCAACCTCAACCTCAACATGAACCAATCCCTTTCCCTTTTCCCATAAAGACCGAGCCAAACACTGAGCCATACACTCTTGAACCCACACCATCAACCATTCTCTCTTCATCTTACATTCAATCACAACAACCACCTCAACTACCCATCCTCAAACCCAAAACACTCTCTATAAAACCCAAACATCAGTACCTACCCAACAACAACCCAAGTCATCCTCTCTTCTTTCCAAACCTCTCTCCTTAGATAAATTCAAGGAGATCAAGATGAAGCTCATCAAATGTATTAGTTTGAGCGATATCTCTTATGAGGAGGGGTCAGTTAAGCTAACCTATGTTGATGGCTCCTCATGTTCTCTCACTAGAGAACAATTCCTTGATCTGCCAAGAGGAACACTCGCACAGGCTGCTAAACTTTTTGGCCTCAACTCTGACTCACTAAACAAAGAAAAGAAGAAGCTAAGAAGAAGGCTGGTGACTCTACTGGATTCAAAGAAAAAGGGCAGAGTACCAAGTCAACCCCTTGTGCCAAGAAAGAAAGTAATCCAATGGAGGTTCGAAGACTCTTCTCACAACTTTGTTGTTGAGAGAGAGAATGGTGAAACCAACAGGCTCAATGCCTCCTCTCTGCTACACTTGAGAAGATTTGATATTGCTGAGTTAGCAGAGAAACCATTCTCCAACCCCTCTAACTCTGAGATAGCTGCTCGTATCAGAAATCATCTGAGCAGTCTTCATATGGCTGAGCTAGCCGCAAAGACCAAGATTGAAGAAGAGTTGAAGATAAGAGAAAAAGATGAAGGAAGGATCAGTAACCAAAGGTAAAGCCTTTCTTCAAATGGTTGAAAGTCCTGAACTTGAGTCTATAGTTAGATAGGAGTATGAGTACAACACCCGTCAACTAACTCTCTTCATAGGGTCACAACAGAGGGTACATATCTGTTGATGCATGTATGTCCCTAGATCATGATTTGTAATGTAATAGATCTTGTCTGTCTGATTATGATGTAATTTGTATTGATTAATGAAATGACATGGATTGTTTGTTATTTGTAATGTTTAATATTTCATTAATGAGTCGTGATTGAATTGATTGGGTTTATGATTGTTTGAATGGTTACACATAAAGTTATATTGATTAAAACATTCAAACCTAACTTAATGAAGTTCTCATGCGAATGGCCCATGCGAATGGACCACACGCATGAATAACTTCATACGATTGACTCAATCGCACGACTGAACCAGGAGACTGGATCAGTCGTATGATTGACACATAAGATTGGCTCAGTCGCACGACTGAACACTCAGTCGTGCGGATGAATCAACCGCATGGTTCAATCGCACGACTGAACCATACTTATGGCCCAGTCGCACGATTGAACAATACTAACCTATAAATAGACCCAATTCGTGGAAAAACGTAAGCATTCATACCATTACGATTCCATACGTACCCTAGCCATCCAGAGACCTCCCAAATCGTTGTCCAAGTTCACAGAACACATTAGATCGATTCCTAATCGACTTCTAACGTTAGATTCAATTCTTGATTGATTCTTCGTGTGTTCTCACTGATTGGATCGCCAATCAAATAGGATTCCGCACTATTTGAGTTGGTTTAACACGCTAATCACTAGGTATTTCGTTCAAATACCAGGTCCTAACAAGTGGTATCAGAGCTTTGGCTCTTGATTACGTGTTGATTCAATCAAGATTGCATAAAAGTTTGTGTTTTTGCACTAAAAACGCAATCTTTGGTGTCAAAAGTGATCTTGGACGTTCCCTGCTCATCGAAGTTTTGGTTTCTACGGACTTAGGCGATTAGGACTTGTGAAATTTCGAATTTTTACGGCTGAAACCCGTCAAACCTAGAAAATTTCGCAAAACAGCAGCTTCAGTCGCACGAGTGACCCATTCGCACGACTGGACTCCATTCGCATTGCTCATCGCACGATTGGACCTAGTCGCATCTTCATTCGGCCGACTGAACCGTTCGTTCGCATAGCTCATACGCACCAGATTAATTCGCACGACTGAACCAATCGCCCAGTTCAGCCGCACGATTGAACTAGTCGCAGAGTTCATACGCACGACTAGACCATTCGCATCCTTCAGTCGCATCAGTGAAAGTTTGTTTGATTAGACTTAAAGTTATTCGCCATGGAAGATCAGATGTCAGCCTTTACTGCTGGGAAGGACTCGAGGATACAGAACCTGCTGCTGCTTGAGAGTGAGGTGGGTAATCACAATAAACCACCAAAGCTCTTGACTTTAGATGAGTTTCCCCACTGGAAACAACGTTTTGAGATCTACCTCAATGGAGTAGATCCTAATCTGTGGGAAGCGATTGAGATTGGTTATAGTACACCGGTGGGAGCTGATGGAGTTAAGCTAACGTTAGGTGGGATGACGGACGCACAGAAAGTCAAGTACAATGCTGAGAAAAGGGTTTATGCATTGATCACTCAGTCTATCCCCAAAGACATATTCCACCAGTATTCAGAGAATAAGCAGTCCAAGAAACTGTGGGATGAGCTAGAGAAGTGGTATGATGGGAATGCTTCGTTGAAGGCAATCAAGGCAAAGGAGTTAAAGAAGGAATTCGATAACTTCTCATCGATTGGTAACGAGAGTTTAGACGACGTCATAGATAGATTCTACCACTTGATGAGTGAACTGCATACACATGGAGTGGAAACAACCATGGAAGAGAAAGTGAGTAACTTTGCAGATGGATTGCCTGATAAGTGGGCTTCATTCGTGTCTAACCTGAGACAGAATGGAATGCTTGTAAAGCTGGATATTAATGACTTCATTCTTAAGTTGCGAGAAGAAGCACTAAGGATGAAGTATAGAGCTCAGAAGTCTTCGTACACACAAAATCCAGCTTTATACAACGCCACGCCTCAAGCTAAGACATCTGGAGCGCCTCTCCAGACTGCTTTTGTGTCTAGCTCGTCAGGTCCTTCACATGCTTCTCCTTCTGGATCAGACACGTCAGGGTCGTCTTGTACCCACTATATTGGATCAGAAGCAAGTGCTACCAAACTGAAGAGCGAGAACCTCGGTAATGTGACTGTGGAAGTAGCTCGAGAGCATATGGATCTTCTAGCTGCAGTGGTTCATTCATATGATGGACTTGTTGCCGGGAAGATTGGAAACTGTCTGTGGCAGATGAGGACTACGAGCAGGTGGACGAAATGGAGCTTGAGAGGATGGATATAATGTGGGCTTTAGCTAGTGCTGTTCGGTGGGCGAAGAAGTTTGTTAAAAAGACTTGACAGAACTTGGTAGCTACTAAGGATACCACATTTGGCTTTGACAAGAGCAAAGTGACCTGCTTCAACTGTGGAGAGAAGGGGCACTTCAAAAGAGAATGTGTCAAGCCAAAGAAGACGGGTAATGGGAACCCGTTCTCGTCCTTTACTCGCCAAGACAAGCAAGCTTCCAGTTCTACTTCATCAAACAAGGATCCAAAAGCCTTGACTGCTCATAATGATGAAGGACAGGATTGGAGTTTTAGGTTTGTCACACCAGGAGAATCAAACATTGCCAGTGTAGAAGATATTGATGATGATTCTGCGAGTGAAGGTGATCTAGCAGTTGAGATAGCGATGTCACATAGTGAAGAAGCAACTGCAGTCGAGGTCAGTTACAAGCCGAAGGAGGAGACTTCCACGTCAGAGACAGAAAAGACAGAATCACCAGAACCAGAGACATCTGATGCTGCGTTGATGGCCAGCTCTTCTGAACCAACTCAGGTAAGTACTACTGACCAAATGTTTAATAATCATGCTTATTCTGATTGTGATACTTTTAGGAATAGCATAGATGAAAAATTTGCTAGGTTATTAGATCATAATGATAACTTAGTAAAAGATTTACAACTGTGCACTGAGGCTAATAGAGTACTAAAAAAAATGAGCATAGTTATAAAGAAAAGATAGACCTATTGACTAAACAGCTTAGGGAAACCGAAGTAGTTGCCTTTAACCAAGCAAATGACATTAGGTACTATCTAAACTCCCTAGAAGACACTAAGAAGCAAAAGGCAGTTCTAGAAGTAGAAGTAAATTCATTAAAACAAAAACTGCATAGTTGGACTAGTTCTTCACACATAGTTCAACACTTAGTGAGAGAAAGGAATAACGGGGAGGGATTGAGTTACAAAGTGGTTCCACCACCACCTGAGACCTTGATGAACACTAAGACTATACCAGTAAATAATAACCCTATCAAGGATCACGTGGTGTCTACTCCTCTTGTTAGTGATCCAGATACCTCATGTTCATCTAATGAATCTGGACACAAACAATAGGAGGCCACTTCAAAGGCAAAGGGTAAATTGCCTTGTGTTAATCTGGAAAATGAATTTGAAAAAGTTAACTTAAAGTCAGGGTCAAACAGAGTCAAATCAGAACCTAAAAGGACTTCAAATGTAAATTTTTCACATGCTTCAAATCAAAAACCAGTTAACCAAAAGAGGGAAGATGTTAAACAGGTTAAAACAGTTAATTTGTTAAACCAGAGAAAACATCTAACGCACAAGAGTCAAAACCTAAAGTGATTGATGTTACTAGAGTGTCACGCACTTCTCCACAAAGAAAGTCTACTCATAAAGTTGATAGCCGGTCATGCTACAACTGTGGGAATGTGGACACATTGCTTCCTATTGTCCTTTCTATCAGACACCTAGGAAGAAGATTGATCTTCAAGAATCTAAACCTAGGTCTTCTAAGAGTTCTCTGACTCCACCTAGAAGAGCTAGTGAACCTAAAGTCCAACCTGTAAGCCAGACGACTGTTTATCATAAACAGACCTTGCACAAATCTGGCTTATGGAAAGAAAAGTCATCATGCGTGTCTGATACTGATGACAAGAAGGAACCTGACCTACCCTCACCCTCGAAGGGTCAATGGGTGGAGTTTGTGATGTGTGATGCCTCTGGGAAACCCAAGCCAGTAAAGGCTTGGGTTCCTAACCTAAACTAATTCATTTACTTTGTATGTGCAGGGTGTTCGATACAGTGCTGAGACTAACACGTGGATTGTAGACAGCGGAGCATCCAGGCACATGACAGGAATAGAGCCCTTTTATCAAACGTCAAGCAAATAAAAGGAGGGCATGTTTCCTTTGCTGGAAACAAGGGAGGCTATATCACAGCTCAGGGAGAAGTGGGAAATCAGAAAGTTAAGTTTGATAAGTGAACTACGTTCAACAACTTCAGAATAACTTACTTTCTGTTTCCCAAATCTGTGATAAAGGATTTAAGGTCATCTTCGACAACAAGAAGTGTTACGTGGTGAAGAAAGACTACGTGATCCCAGAGGACCAAGTTCTGATGACTGCTTCAAGATATAAAGACCTTTATGTCTTGGATCTGTCAACAGCTGCTACAACGGATCATGAGGTTCAATGCTTTCTATCTAAAGCTACTGAGAAGGATTCCATCTCCTGGCATAGGAGAATGGGACACATTAGTCAAAGGAAAATGAATCATTTGATTCAGAAGGATTTGGTGAGAGGAGTTAATGTCAAGAACTTCCAACTTCCTGACTTTTGTGTAGCTTGCAGAAAGGCAAACAGACAAAGAAGTCTCATAAGGAAAAGAAAGTTCATTCAATAGAACTTCCTCTTGAACTTCTTCACATGGATCTGTTTGGTCCAGTCAGTACCAGGAGCATTGCAGGCGACTTGTACTGTTTTGGTGGTCACTGATGACTACTCAAGGTTCACTTGGGTAATGTTTCTGAATCCAAATCAGAAACATTTGAGTCATTCAAGGAATTAGTAACCACACTGGAACTCTACAGCTAAAGGTTAGACAAGTACGCTCAGACAACGGAAAGAATTCAAGAACCATGGATGGAGGCATACTGCAAGGAAAAGGGAATTGTGCATCAATTCACTGCCTACACGCCTCATGAATGGTGTTGCTGAGAGGAAGAACAGAAGCTTGATAGAGACAGCACGGACTATGTTGGCGGACTCAAAACTACCTATCCAATTCTGGAATGAGGCAGTGGCGAAGCATGTTATACACTGAATCGAGTCCTAATAGTCAAGCGCCACGGAAGACATGTTCGAGCTACTACAAAGACGCAAACCGATTTGGAGTATCTTGAACCTTTTGGCGCGCCGTGCACACTTCTGAAGAAGACACAAGAAGGCAAATTCAGCGAGAAGGCGGATGAAGGAATCTATCTAGATACCACATACCGAACAAGCGAGTTTACAACAACTCACGGGTCTTGTAGAAGTGTGGTGTAATGTCGACGTCAGAGATATACCACACCACCTACAGCAAAGGACCTACATACTTCTTCGATTATGATGGATTCTTCAAGTCCTTCAACATCCCTCTCTCTCCCTCGGATGATGAGTTAGCTACTAGGATGATGTATGATATCCTGAATACACCTTCTAGCACACAGGGAGAATCATCTACTCAGTCAGGGGAGTAGTCGATGACAGTGACTCCTCCTCTCTGAAGATGAAGCTGAAGCAGATGACCAGAACAGTTAGGAGGAACGGTTTCCAGTTCCTGAAAGTCCCCAAGCATCTACAAGTGATGCACCTTCGACTTCGGACCTCAAACTCCATCTACCTCAGATGCAGAACCTAATGTTCATAATCTTGGCTCTGAGGTGGTTGTTCCTACTACTCCAAGATCATGACTAAACGTCTATCATCCCCTTGACAATGTTATTGGGGATGTCAGATCAGGAGTACAAACCAGAAATCAGCTATACTCAGCTGATTACGCCTCGGTTATGGAGAAGGGTTACATTCATGATGGTGCTTATCGATGTTTTGTCTCGCAGGTTGAGCCAAAATATGTCAGTGAGGCACTAAATGATGAGGCGTGGGTGAGTGCCATGCAAGAAGAACTTCTGCAGTTCAAGAAGTTAGGTGTATGGACTCTGTTGATAGACCTAAAGGTGCTAAAGTCATTGGCACCAAATGGGTACTAAATGCAAGAAGGATGACCAAGGGTCATTATCAGGAACAAAGCTCGATTGGTGGTTCAAGGTTTTCGCCAAGTCGAGGGGATTGACTACAATGAGGTGTCTGCACCCGTGGCAAGGATGGAAGCCATTCGTATCTTCCTTGCCTATGCATCATACATGAAGATTAAAGTCTACCAATTAGATGTGAAGAGTGCATTCCTTCATGGGGAAATCAGGGAAACAGTCTATGTAAGTTAACCCGAGGATTTGAAGATCCTTATCATCGAGATAGAGTTTACAAGCTCGACAAGGCTTTATATGGGCTTCATCAAGCTCCTCGATCTTGGTATGAGAAACTCTCGACTCATCTTGTGAAACACGGCTTTCGCAGGGGAGTCATTGACTGCACACTGTTTATTAAAGAAAAGGATGGCGACCTACTGCTTGTACAGATCTATGTTGATGACATAATCTTCGGCTCAAAGAACGAAGAGTTATGCAAAGAGTTTGAAGCAGTGATGAAGAAAGAGTTTGAGATGAGTGCTATGGGGGAGATGAAGTTCTTTCTCGGGTTACAGGTGGATCAGACACCAAATGGGATCTTTCTACATCAGACCAAGTATGTATGAGACATTCTCAGTCGCTTTGACATGGAGAATGCTTCTGCTGCTGGGACTCCACTTGCTACGAATCACGATATAGCACCTGATGAGAATGGAGATCTTGTAGATGCCATGATGTACCAAGGAATGATTGGATCCCTTATGTATCTCACTGCCTCAAGACCTGATATTATGTATGCTACATGTTTATGTTCTAGATATCAGGCTAAACCTAAGGTCAACCATCTGATCGGGTCAAGAGTATTTTTCGTTATCTGAAGGTACACCCACACTTGGATTGTGGTACCCTCATGATGATGACTTTGAGCTTACCGCGTATAGTGACTCGGATTACGGGGGCTGCAAGATGAACTACAAGTCTACATCAGCAGGGTGTCAATTCTTTGGGAGAAGATTAGTTACCTGGCAGTGTAAAAGCAGACATCGGTTGCATTGTCAACCTGTGAAGCCGAATATGTTGCTGCTGCAAGTTGCTGCTCACAAATCATCTGGATTCAACAGCAAATGCGGGATTACGGTTTAAAATTCTCGTCTACTCCTATTTTTGTTGATAACTCTGCTGCAATTGCAGTAACTAAAAATCCGGTTCAACATCCTAAGACCAAACACATCGGTATTAAATACCATTTCATAAGAGACTGTTTTGAAAAGAACTTAATTGATATGGTAAAATTAATACTGATTTTCAACGCGCTGACCTCTATACTAAAGCCTTTGATAAACCACGTTTTCAATATTTGCTAGAGGTCAACGGCGTTAAAAAGAAAAGTGAGGTTATTCCTGATGATGAAAATGTGTAGTCCGATGTAGTTAGTTAAAGTTTTTTCTTTATTCTAGTTTATTTATTCTAATTATTTATTTTAGTCTGTTTAATTTAAACTCATGTTATTTAGCTGTTTATTAAATCCTAAATATTAAACCAGTAATGATTTTAGTATTTTAGGGGGAATATGTCAGCAAGTTAACAATAAAAAAAACGAGGGAGAAGGAGTGAATAGCTGATATAAGGTAGATCGTATCTGTGATACCGATTCAATACCTTGGAAAATGATAGTACACAGGAACAAATCAAGGGAACTTTAAAACTTAAGTTTTGAAAAGATGCAAAAATTTAAAGTATAAGTCTGTGTAGTCTAGGCAATACAAAAGGGAAGATGATAGAAAACTGGTAACTCCGAAGGTAACACAAAGAAAGTAGACCTAGAGGGTTGCTAGACCACAAATGATATGTCGGTAGATTCAACACAATAGATGATTAGACCTGACTGGTGAACTCAAGATCAAACTAAGTTGTTCACTGACTGTGGGCTTCCATCTTATCACTGGTTAACACAATCAACAATATTCTAATAAGGGGTAATGAGCATTTAAACGCCACAAATGTGTGCGGATGACCATAATTAGAGCAAAGCAAAGAAAAATGAAAGACAAATGCTATAAAGCTAATGACTTATGTTGTTGGTGCATTTTGTGCAAAATAAAATAAGCTGCTCTAACAAGGAGATAGGTTGTGTGCCTCTCTGTTGTGCGATGACACTGACCTGAGGATAAGCATAACCTAGATATTCTAGAATTCATTGTTGTTTGCCGCCTCTCTGCTGTGCAAATGGCACTGACCTGAGGACAGGCTTCTCTTTGAAAGCTCTAAGAATAGTCTCTTTTTGTAATAATACCCGTAGACCGCTCAAAAGCTCCTGAGGAATGTTGATTACCATATAAGTGTGGGATCCACAAATGTTAGTTGAAATAATTAAACCTAAATCAGTCACCAGTCTGTGTCAAAGTCGTGTATGGATTTAAGTGGACAAACATATTGACAATCATTGTGGCTGCATTTCTCAAAATTCAAATCAATGTGACAATCTAAGAGTTTCAGTATGATTTCCTTAAGTTGCTAACGACTCTGGATGAACACCGAGAATTAAGCATCAAAAGATTTTGATAACAAGTCTCAAATGATTTGACTTGCCTGTATGATTCCAAATTGAATTGGTCCAGGTGTGGTCAATCCAAGTTGAAGCTGTCTATTCCAGAACCAAATCCCGTAGATGTCAATCTTAGGATTTATCTCTCACAAAAAGCCAAAAACAAGTTTGTTTGAGTAATTAGTTTAAATTTTCTAAGTTAGTTAGTCGTTTTTAAATTTAATTTTATTAGTTTGTCGGACTACATCAGGAAAATCAGTAAGGAATCAACTCACTAAAAAGGGTCATGTCTGAGATGACCACATGTGCTTTAAAAATCTAAAACAGTCACGTCTGAGGTGACAAAGTGTTTAAAAGAGTCACGTCTGAGGTGACTAAATTGGTTAAAAGGATCACGTCTGAGGTGATCAAAATGTTTTCAAGATAAAATGATCATGTCTGAGATGATCAAAGGCTCATAACGTTAATTTCAAGAGTTAAAAGGGGTTTTAAATGTAAATTGGTAAAAATGGCAGAAAATTAACTAAGTATGACCCATTCGCACGAATGGACCATACGTATGGACTAACCATACAAATGGAATCCATTCGCATGAATGAACCATGAGTATGGACCATCAAACCGAATGGCCCATACGATTAGCCCATTCGGAGGCTTAAGTGCGAACGAGTGAGTCAGTCGAACGACTGAAATCCAGTCGGACGACTGGAGAAGGGCGACTGACCCAATCGCACGACTGAGTCCCACTCGCACGACTGAAAGGTGCGTATGAACTCAGTCGCACGATTGGATCTAGGGTTAGTATAAATAGAGGGGGAGTCGGTCGCAGAGACTCATCACCCTCAAAGAAACCCTAAATCGCACGACTTAACCACACTCTGCCAAAATTTCATTTGATTCCTAAAACACCCGCTTCTTGAGTACTGATTATTTCTATCGACTTTATAGGTAAATTGCGGTGGAAAGAAACCAAAATCGCGTTCATTTTGACTCCAGATCTGTAAAATTTGAACTGAAAGCAAGCCGAGACTTAAAAGGACAAATAACCTAACCTAACTACTCAAACAGATGAAATTAAGTGTGGTATAGGTTATAAGAACGTATTGCGAGTCAAATGAACCAGATAACGATGTCTAAAACTCAAAATTGGTGAAAAAGTTAATTTGAATTGAACAAACATTATCATGCGATTGGACAGGCGGATGAACTTCAGTCGCACGACTGAAGGGTGCGATTTACCTAACCGCACGACTGAACCATGCGTATGAAGCTCAGTCGCACGACTGGTGTACCGCATAAGAGTACATGCGCATGAGTCCAGTCGCACACTCAGTTGTACGCATGAGATCATTCGCACGTCTGAACCTCAATCGCACTGTTCAGTCGCACGACTGATCTCAGTCGCACAACCTCAATCGCATGACAGTAACATTCTATTCAAGTTTAAGAGTTTCATGATGTTCTTAGCCAAAGGGTTAATGTTTATATTGTTATGTGTTACAGATGGCGAGTCGATGGACCATGAGCACAAAGCATAACATATGTGCTCATCTGGATTTGACATCCAGGAACGCGGCTGACTTCTCAGGAATCATCACTTTTCTGCTGAGATCTAGGATTGCTCATGCTATCACTACACCGTGTACACCTTATAGATCAGTGCAGCAGGCCTTCTGGAAGGCCGACCGTTGATAGATCCTCTGAGCCTCATTGCATCAGGAGTACGATCTTTGGTGAGGCTATTACCATCTTAGAGGAGGATCTGAGGATTGTTCTACAGTTAGGGGATGATGCTGATTGTCCTTCTCGTCTACACCCCCTCACGGTCAGAGGATGTTTTCTAAGAGCCAAGTACTCTTGGGACATCAATGCTGGGGTACTCAACAAGAGTAACCTCTGTCCCCAATTCAAGTATCTTGCGCATGTTCTACTGAAGTGCATAGCGTCGAGGAAGGAGGATTTGATGAGTTGTCGGATCAGATCGAGAACGCTTATGCTGCGTTGGTGCTGAACCACCCTTTCAGCTTCTCCAAAATGATCTTCACCTACCTGGTGGAGAACATTGAGGGGAAAGGGAAGGAAGGCTTCTGCATGTATCCAAGGTTTATGCAGATGATTATAGATCAGAAGCTTCCCTCCCTGCCGAAGGAGAAGGAGGATGCTGTAGTGCTCGAGGTCATGGATGACACTACGTTGGGCAGGATGAAGGTGTACAGGGGGAAGCAGGTGAAACCCCCTGTCAGGAGGTTGTTTGGACATCTGGCCCGTGCTGACTACGTGGTGCCAGCCAAGAGAAAAGTGGCGCCACGATGATATGATTCCGATGTAGAGCAGATTGCTCTACGAGCTCATGATTCAGATGATGATGATAGCGGAGACACCGGGGATGATATGCCTGCTCCACCTAGAGGCACTGAGTCAGATGTTATTCCCCCGGGGTCTGCCCCTGCCGGAGAGGTTGCTGAGACGGCCGGTTTTCATCAGGAGTTTGTTGTTGGTGATCAGGAGGAGGAGGAGTCTGATGAGGAGCCCCTCACGAGAACTGTGAGAAGCAAGGTTGTTCCCACAGAACACGGGCTAAGGGTGGTTGGTGAACACCCTCGAGACTCCAGAGACAGAGACTGACCCGAGCTATGCTCCGGGTTCAGCGGGCAGAGCTGTAGGGGGAGCATCCACTTCCACTGGGACTAGGAGGAAGAGGATGGCTCAACCCCATGGACTGAAGAAGAAGAAGCGTCGACTGACCTTCGTTACCACTGTAGCCTCTACTTCCACCACCACAGCCACCACTACCACCTCCCCTGATATACCACCCACCACCCACAGCCACCACATCCACCACTACTACCACAGCCACCACCTTACCTACCACCACTGTACATTTCCCATCCACCACCATACCATTTACACCTACATCACCTTCACCATTTTACCGACCCATATTCACCGCAGCCACCACCACCACCACCTCACATCATGCAGGACCGTCAGCCCAGTCCTCACACATGTATGGAGCACCTCTACCGCCAATCGGGGTAGAGGAACAGCTGTCGGCGCTGAACCGTATGGTGATGCGTCTACTAGCTGCTGACGAGGAGAAAGCTGCACAATATACGCCAGCTGACCGACCTGACTGCTGCCCAGTCTAAACAGATGGCAGAGCAGGCTCGGGTTATAGAGCAGCAGACCTAGCTGATGGATGCACAGAGAGTGGAGATGTCCGAACTCCAGGAGCTGCATGCCCAATCAGCTAAACGTATAGAGGAGTTGGAGACTACCAACAAGACCATCATGCTGAGGTTAAAGGGATCAAAGGATGAACCCTTAAAGATAAAGGAAGGGGATGGAGATGATGGAGATGGTGATGATGATGATGAAGATGATGATGAGGATGAGGAAGATGATGAGGATGAGGAGGAACAGATGAGAAGGACAGAGGCAAAGGATGATGATGACAAAACAGAAGGAGGGGATCGCTACAACATCGGCCACTGCTTCAGGTCAAGAACGAAGATCGAAGAATCGACAGGACCAGTCATCTACAACCTCTGCTCCTCCGAGCGATGAGACCATGATTCAAGACAAAAGTACAGATTAGATGTTTTATGTATTTATTTATTTTTGTGTATGAATCATGTACTGAGAACAAATGTTTTGAATGTTTATATATTCGGTTAATGTAATTCTATTTGATTACTTACTAATGATTTATGTGTTGAATGTTTAAATCAAACAGATCCAAATTTTCAAAGAGATGAGTTTGATATTGCTCCCCTTCAACAGGTCAAGACTCAACTAACTATGATTCTTGATCTGCAAGGGATATAAGAAGGTCTGTGAGTTATACCCCTGAAGAAGGGGAAATAATTCATGACCTATCTAACGAGCAACTGGCAGAGATGTTCAGACTCAATCCTGATGAAATCGTCAAAGATGCTCCAACAGTTGATTTGACTAGTGATGAAGAGCTAAATGATGTTGATGAAGTTGAGGTCGAAGATATCACTGCAGAAGAGTACCCTCAGTATGCTGACAACGAGGGTAATGTAGTTCCCAATCTGGGTGAGTCCCTAGTCAGTAATACGTTTGAGGTACTGAACAAGATGGAGCAGGAAATGGAGAAGGCCGAAGGAACAGCCCAAGCCTCAAATGATGACGTTGATATTCGAAAGGCTGAGTGGGCTGCCTGTTTTGAAGAAGTGAGAGCCCAACATGCTGCACCAAAGAAGATGCCTACACCAAGCTCTACAGAGTCAAGAAACACCACAAGGTGTCAGGCAGGATTATAGCATGGGCTTATTTTGATGATCTTAACGCGTATGCAGTTAAGAGGGAACAGGGCATAGAGTACTTCAGATTTCCACATGATCTGAAGACTCTACCTGGTTTTGAGCTCAACCAGCTGGCTAAGCTAAAGCTTTTGTATGCTAACCCAAGGAAAATGTCAGGCTGGTTCGAGGCTGCCCTTAAGGAGTACCACACCAGATGGGTTACTTCAGACCCCAACACCTACGAGGTACATAAGAAGGTCTGAGGTTGATGCCATTACTGGCAAGCCCAAGATTGTGTTGAAGTGGAGTCCTCCGCGCACTATGTCGAGAATCCCTCTCAGGGAAATGCCACAGGACTTCACTCCACACTTCAAATGGTGGTACTATGATTGGAGAACAGCTGAAGCGGTCATAGTCCTAAATAAAGAGGGACAAATGGATACAATCAGGGTATTCGACCCGATGTGGCTAACTAACTTGTCTGCTAATGATGTCTATACATTATACAAGTGGCCACTGTTCTATGACACGCAAGATATTGTACAAGCCATCCAGTTCCAAAACGTTATACGACTCTGCTTTGCGTTTGAGATTCACGCAGGAGTCACAAAAGAGGAGAAGTACAAGAAGTATAAGGAGGTTATGCAGAAGACAAGAGATTAGATAGATCTAGATCCAAGGGGGAGTTTGTTGATGCATGTATGTCCCTAGATCATGATTTGTAATGTAATAGATCTTGTCTGTCTGATTATGATGTAATTTGTATTGATTAATGAAATGACATGGATTGTTTGTTATTTGTAATGTTAATATTTCATTAATGAGTCGTGATTGAATTGATTGGGTTTATGATTGTTTGAATGGTTACACATAAAGTTATATTGATTAAAACATTCAAACCTAACTTAATGAAGTTCTCATGCGAATGGCCCATGCGAATGGACCACACGCATGAATAACTTCATACGATTGACTCAATCGCACGACTGAACCAGGAGACTGGATCAGTCGTATGATTGACATATAAGATTGGCTCAGTCGCACGACTGAACACTCAGTCGTGCGGATGAATCAACCGCATGGTTCAATCGCACGACTGAACCATACTTATGGCCCAGTCGCACGATTGAACAATACTAACCTATAAATAGACCCAATTCGTGGAAAAACGTAAGCATTCATACCATTACGATTCCAGACGTACCCTAGCCGTCCAGAGACCTCCCAAATCGTTCTCCAAGTTCACAGAACACATTAGATCGATTCCTAATTGACTTCTAACGTTAGATTCAATTCTTGATTGATTCTTCGTGTGTTCTCACTGATTGGATCGCCAATCAAATAGGATTCCGCAATATTTGAGTTGGTTTAACACGCTAATCACTAGGTATTTCGTTCAAATACCAGGTCCTAACAATATCATTCAAAGTAATATACTAGATCTCCTGTTCACGAATGATTTGTACAAACTTCTCAGCACCACATCTGGGAAGAACAAAGTGACAGATAAATATCTTCTCTCCCTGGTGCTGAAGGTTTTGAGAAGTAGAAACAAGTGAGGTTTTTTCAGCATCAGCCTAGGGGGAGTTTGTTGGATCAAGTAAGGCTGGTGCAACAATACAAACACTTAGACAATTTTGGTGCAACTGATGAGAACTTCCAAAGGCAAATGCTGAGCTTTCGAAGGTCAAGTTTGAAGGAGCTTCCGAAGAGAAACTCCAACTTCCGAAGACAAAGTCTTCCTTCTTCCAAAGTTCAACACTTAGAAGAAATCAAGACAATGACTTCAGAAGTATGAAGGCCTGAAGAATGTCTCAAGCCTCGGAAAGAAGTAGCATCTTCCGAAGTATAAGTGGCTTTGGAAGAACTTGTTCTTCCGAAGCCAATCAACCTTCGGAAGAACCTACTATGAACCGGTGGACATAAGTATGGTCCCTCTGACACTCCGCTGCAAATCTCTGAGATACTGCATGGTGCTTTTCCCACACCCATGTAGTTGACCATACTTTATTCCATTGTTTATTGTTTATCAGTTAGTACAGTTATCAACTTTAGTTGGTGACAAAAGGTAAGTCATGGACATGTCATAACTACCAAAACTTAGATAATATTTTATCTAAGACCTTAACTTTCGCAATGTAGTATTTGCTTTAGTCATAGGTTTCTAGCTGGTATCAAAGTATATCCGGCTGTCAGGTAGTAGTATATATAGTTTCTCATTATAACTCATGTAATATGCTTATAAGAGTCTTGTAATACTTTGAGTTGAGAAGTAATATATACAAGTATCTTGAAAATTATTCTCTTGTGCTTTGTTTACTTAATATATTATTATCAAATCTTAGAGGATTCTGCATCATCTATCCGAGTGAGTCTTAAAGAGTTTGAGAGATCAATATTGTGTTGAGTGACAAAACCCGATCCTGCATATGTCATAGTAAGGATTTGTATAATCCTTAACAGATTACATTGCTTACAAACAAAACATAACATTATACTCTGAAATGTAATGTGTTGATACATGTATGTCCCTAGATCAGGATTTGTAATGTAATGAACTTGTCTGTCTGATTTTGATGTAATTGTAATGGATTAATGAATGATATGAATTGATTGTTACTTGTAATGTTTAATATTTCATTAATGAGTTTGATTGAATTAATTGGGTTTATGAATGTTTGAATGAGTGCACATTAAGTTATATTAAATAGAACATTCAAACTTAACTGAATGAAGTTCTCATGCGAATGGCCCATGCGAATGGACCACACGCATGAATAACTTCATACGATTGACTCAATCGCACGACTGAACCAGGAGACTGGATCAGTCGTATGATTGACACATAAGATTGACTCAATCGCACGACTGAACACTCAGTCGTGCGGATGAATCAACCGCATGGTTCAATCGCACGCTGAACCATACTTATGGCCCAGTCGCACGATTGAACAATACTAACCTATAAATAGACCCAATTCGTGGGAAAACGAAAGCATTCATCCCATTACGACTCCAGACGTACCCTAGCCGTCCAGAAGCCTCCCAAATCGTTCTCCAAGTTCATAGAACACATCAGATCGGTTCTTGATCGATTTCTGACGTTGAAATCAATTCTTTATTGTTTCATCGTGTGTTCTCACTGATTGGATCGCCAATCAAATAGGATTCCGCACTATTTGAGTTGGTTTAACACGCAATCACTCGGTATTTCGTTCAAATACCAGGTCCTAACATAATGTATGATGGGCAAGAACCACAAGTCTACCTACCAAGTCTTCATATGTACCAGTGGACGGTCCCACGATACTAGTATTACTATAAACCTTATTTGAAATAACACAAACATATTTTCTTGAAAATGATTGAAAATGACATGTCACCATAAAGCTAGTGAATCATGTTACTAGAAATTTGTTATCATATCAAACAACAAGATCAATATTAATAATCTTTAACACAACTTGTTATTGTTCGCATCCCGTTTACTTACACGGCATATATGGGTAGCTAGCATACACTGAAATTATCCGGTTCATATATATGTTGAAATGATTTCAACTGTATTATGGCATAACATGCTCCTAATATTATAGCGGACCACTATGCTAAGTTTGTAATGATGTGTTCCTCAAGCAAAACCCTCATGTACTGACAAGTGTCATGTGTACGAGTACCAAGACGGTGACATGAGCCATCCAGGAGTGACCCTATCAGATGAAGTGGCTCTGAAAGCAACACGTATTGACATGTGTCAAGTTATAATTGGCCAATAATATACTTAGCTGCCTAGGTTGCATCGGGGACAGTGACCATCTAGGGTGACATTCGGCGATGCTGGTCCCGACTAGATTATAAAAGCTTACATTCAGCAAATGATTTTATGCATCAAAAGGTGTATGGAACTCACTTAAATAGAGTATATTGATCTCTTGAATTCCCCACATTCGTTCACGCTTGAATTGTATTACCTTGAAATTTTTTTACATGAAATAATAATATTGGAAATTCAGGGTTAGAAATAAAAATTTGAAAGAATTAGGGTTTTAACCCTAGTCGTGAAATGCAACCACATAACCTAACAGGCCACAATGGAATAGAGTAGGGTTTTAGGGATTCCTAATATCATAGTAGAATGCTATGCTAAGTTTGTAATGGCATGTTCCCCTAGTAAACCCCTCTTGTACAAACACGTGGCATGCTGATGAGTACCACGAAAGTGGCATGTATTTCATCTTTGAGTGACATTATCTGATGACAAGGTCCTAAAAGCAACACGTATGGACATGTGTTATACTTTTGATTCGCTGAGAGGTTGTGACGTGGACCGCGACTATGTTGTATGACGACCTGTTATGTTGATCTGAATCAGATTATAAAGCTTGCATTCAACATACGATTTTGCATATTCAAATCACGTTTCTTTTGTTAATTGAAACTCCAATATCACATTATACCCTGTTTAAGCTAATATAATACATTGTCGAGCTTAAGGTGTGTTTATGGATGTGTATGTAAGAGATTATAAGCCAGGATTCTAGCCTGACTGTTAAGTTGAACATGTTTCCTAAACTTCATTTGCATGCCATATCTATGTGCACAATTGTTTAAAAAATGACTTTAAGTATGATTGTGAAATGCGTAATTACAAATGTTTATGTTGTTATTAAACTAGCATGTGGCTACACTAAATTTTTTAAGCAAAGATTTAATCAACCATGACACGATACACATATATTGATTGAGGATACACACATGAGTGCCCTGAAACACTAATTTATTCATAGCGGTCCGTACAAGGTTTAACCCGAATTCTTTCATATTTTTATTTCTAACACTAAACTTTCCAATCTTATTATTTCATGTATAAAATTTTCAAGGAGTTACATTTCAAGTGTGAACAAATGTATGGAATGCAAGAGATCAATTTACTCTGTTTAGGTGAGTTTCAAGTATCATCTTTTGATGGTTTTGAAGGTTATTTGTTTGGTTCATTGATCGGTTTTATGCATATATTTTAAAATTATTTTACATAGGAAGCTTTGTATGCATGTCAATTAAAAAATTTTGAAACAAATCCAACAATAGATCAGTGCGTGAGTAACAACAAATTACACACATATTTGGTATCAAGATTGGGCAACTTTGTTTTCTAATATTCTTGATGATTTGGTCTAAACTATAAAGCATTGGGCTTGTACGACACTTATTGAAAAAATATAGAAGTAATAAGAAACTAAATAGGTTTTACATGTATATTATATAACATTAGTAGTTAGACCCACGCGTTACTTCAGGGTCTCTTTTGTGACATCCATATCACTGACTAAACAATCTTCTTCTTTCTACATCTATTATGACTAAGCAATATTTTTGTATATTCTTATTTCTCTCAAAAAAACTACATATTTCATCGTATTTTGGGTGACAAGATAAGAAAAACATATGTGGTTGCTATTAAAATTATGATTTTAATGTTTTACATTTAAAAAAAGATATTGTTATAAATTTTATATATATAGTTTTCCTAAATTCAAATAATATATTAAATAAATAATACTTACATGATAATTAATAAATAATTGTTGTCAATATTAATGAAATTGATTAAAAATTTCAAGATTCTCTTTTTTAAAGAAATTAAGAACGGTAGTAAAAAAAGATATTGGTGTTTGGGGTTTACCAATATATTTTTACAATATGTATAAGTCACAAAAAGATGTTTCTTAAGGTCTAGGATATTTTTTGTGTTTTTAGTTATAAAAAATGAAATTATTATAAATTTAATAAGTACTAGTTTATATAATATCAAATAAAAATTTATATAAATAATACTTACTATGCTTAGAGTGCGTGTATGCTTAGAGTACGTGTACACTATTCTTGGAGTGAAATTTTAGTATTATATAAAAGTTTAAAAAGACATTAGATGCTAAAGTGTCGTAAAATTTAATTAATATTAAACAGCAAATCTCGTTTGTAAGAAGAGTTACTATAGCTATGGGTACATCTCATTTGCCTTAGGTACACTCCTACATGCTAAATCTTTATATTGAAATTAGTGTTGAGAGAGAGAGAGAGTGAGTGAGCCTCTGTCTAGGATATAAGTGTTGAATCATGAAGGATGAATCAACCAAAAACTCTTGATTTTAGCATTGGCATTCAATTGCTGAATCAAGCCAAGTGCTAAATCAAGTGCTGAATGGCATATGTTGAATGACTGCTGATCAACATATGCTAGAAAACTGCCGAACTACATGTGTTGAAAGATTGCATATAAGCACATACAGTTCAACTACCGATCAGTAGATAACTCCATGATCTGCCGATCAACTGTTGCAGGGAACAAGCATATCCGGCTGTTGTGTTTCAGCTTTAGGAGAAAACATAGTACTGAAGCTGTCAACTCCGATACATAGATTACTTGTTTAATTGTAGCATCTAAAAATAGAATAGTGTATTCTCATTGTTTAGTATAAAAGTACTCACACTTGTATAGTTGAGGCAAACTTTTTTAAGCCATTTTATTGTATATGCCGAATTGTAATTTTTATACAAAACAGATAACTGAACACTTTGAAAGAAGTTATTGTGTTTATCTTTACTTAAAGTATTTTTGTTGTGATGGTAAGTAACTAAATTAGATTTCACATTCGTTAGTTATTGATCATCGAAGAAGTTCTTGGTTGTCTTAACCGACCCCCATTCAACAAGTGGTATCAGAGCTTAGGCTCTTGATTTGCTTGAATTTATTTTTCAACAAATCACTTGTTTTTTCTTTTGATCATAATATCAAACACCACCCTTTCCTCGTATTTCCTTACTCTCCCAAGGTGATTGTTGTAGCCATTTCAAGTAAACATGATTTGGAGAATGGGCCTTAGACCAAACCTCCCATGTTTACTCCATATGATTATGATACTTGAAAAATCCAAATGAAAGATGTCATAAGGAACCAAGACATAAGATTATGGCTCTGAATTCTGAATGGGCCACATGTCCTTATGGTCCAAGCCACTAGTAAAGATGGAGTAATGATCCCAAAAGATCCTACAAAGTATACAGATAAAGATCTGAAGAAGATGACATGGATTCAAAGTCTCTATGGCTAATCAGAATGAGCATACCCAATAGCATCATGCATGGCTTCAAGAAATTCACTACTGCTAAAAAGTTTGAAGGCCAGATTTGAAGGTACCGAAGACATGAAGGAAAACAAAATATATGTCTTGAAACAGAAGTTCAGAAACTTTGGTTTCATAAGGGGTGAAACCATGATGCTACATATCTTAGATATGTTAAACTTCTAGACTCTCTTAATGAAGTTGGAGTGAAGATAGAGAATAATGATGTTCGCAGAAAGTTCTTAAGATCCTTATCAAAGACCTGGACGATTTATATTGTGTCCATAAGGAGAACTGAGAATCTGAAGACATTGAATCTTGAGGAGTTATATGGCATCCTCATTGCTTATCAAATGGAGATGGATGCACATAAAGATTCACTAGCTAGATATTCAAACCCCTCAAAATCATCAGCTCTCATGACCTCTATTCATGATCCAGTTCTTTATCACTCCCACTCCCAAGTCTATCAAACCCCCATGGTGACTCATCAAGCACCTATGATCACCTACCCTGAATCTCCAACTACTAAATCTCAATCAACACCATCATTCAGTAGATGGAATCAGCCATCCTCAACATCCTTTTTAAAATCATATCCCACAAACTCTACCTTTGTTAGTGACCAAGCCAACATTTTTCAACTCTTTGAAGAAGATCTGGAGTGCATTCATTCCGATGATCTTGAAGAAATGAATATCAACTACCAAATAGCAATTAAAACATGAACAGACCAACTTAGAGGCCCAAATTGATGACCTCTTAAGCAAATTAAATTAGCACAACATGGTTAAGCCATTGCTAAAATCTATGTTGATGAATACAATGTTCAAACTGAAAAGTTCGAAAAGTTGTTTGCTTTCACTGAAACTCCCAAAGTTTATATCAAACCAATACAGATCTAGGTTATAATTCTATGCAACCACCAATAATATAGACTCCCATATATACCCTTAAATGCAACCTTGAACTAAAGAAGCAAGTATCTACCCAACTCATCTATACAAAGTCATTTGCTAAAAGGATTAAGACAACAAAGAAGGAGGAGAAGGAATATGTAATTGAGGATGTAGATGAATAGGAGGAGAAGAACGAAAAGGAAAAAGAGAAGAAAAGGATGACAGAAGATCTGAAGGCAAAAACCAAGCAGGATGTGATCAAGAAGATCAAGTTTGTAAAAGAAATACCATCTTCTGAATCACATCAGCTATCTACCGAATTAGGGTTCCCTCCCAAGACAAAGCTTCAGAGCAAGAACAACTACAACAAGAAGAACCATTCCAAATACTCCTATGCATGAACCTTAGACTATTCAGAAATAAGACCCTAACCTTATGTTCAAATAACCATTTCTGAAGCAGTTGTCATTCACAACAAGAGGTTCCCAAATAAAAAAATATGTCCACTCATTTTGATCAAAAGATATACAAGAAGATGAGTGGAACTAAGGGAAATAAGAATGAGAAGATGAAGAAGGAGCTGTAAGAGATAAGGCATATGCTAAAGTCATCAAAGAAGATGGAAATCACATGCCTAATGTATGGGGAAGACAGTCATTACGCAAAAGACTCTCAGTATAATCCCCTAGCTTACCCTTTCAAACATCCCAACAAGCCTAATCCCTCAAGAAAGTATGTAGCTTGTCAAAAAACCATCATAAGAACATGTTCGGCAGCCAAATCCTTCAAGTGCCAACATCAAGCAAAACTTAGCACCTCTGAAAGAGATGATGAAAGGATTGACAGTTGCAGACTAGAAGAAGAAGTTGGAGAAACCTTCACCATATCCAAAAGCATCAAGGGGTCAAAGCATAAAGGATGATGTCAAGAAAACAGAAAAAACCAAGAGAATAGCTTGGCAACCAAAGACATCTGATGAATCCTTAGTTGACCCAAAGCCAACTCTCATCCCCCTTAGCATTTAACATTGATATAAATATGCTAAAAATTGTAAGACCTAAGACTAAACAAGCTTGGATCCTCATTCATCATTAACCAAATTTGATTATATGCAGGATCATCCATAGGCCAAAACTAAACGGTGGATTGTGGATAGTGGATTCCCCTGGCACATGACAGGTGACAGATCATGTCTGTTGAATCTAGAACCATATGACGGTGGATCTGTTGCCTTTGGATGTGATACCAAAGGAGGATACATTACTAGCAGGGGGACATATAGCAATGGCAAGGTTAGTTTTGATGAGGTGAACTATGTGAAAGATTTAAACTATAATCTATCGAGTGTGTCTTAATTGTGTGACCAAAAACATAAAACTCTTTTCACAGAGCATGATTGTATTATCTTATGCCCTGGTTTAAAATTTTCAAATGATAAAATACATTTAAGAGGTCCCATGAAAGAAAATATGTACATGCTCAACATGTAGAATGCAATACCTTGAGGAAATGTATCTTGTTTCATTTCTAAAGCTTCCTTAAATGAATTCTCACTTTGGCACAAAATATTAGCACATGTAAATCTCAAATATATAAATAAGCTAGTTTGGAATGGGTTAGTCACTGGACTACCGAACAAGGAGTTTGCATGTGCTAACCACTATGTTGCTTGTCAAAAAGGAAAGCAACACAAATCTTCTCATAAGTCCAAAGAAATGAATTATGTCACAACTTCTTTGCACCTACTACACATGAACCTTTTTGGACCAACAGGTGTAAGGAGTTTGGGTAGAAAATCATATTGCTTGGTAATAATAGATGATTTTTCAAGATTCACTTGGGTTTTCTTTTTAAAAACTAAAGATGAAATTGCTAAGATTTTAAAATCTTTTATTATTAAATTTGAGAACCAAATGGATCAAAAAGTTAAAATAATTAGATGTGATCAGGGCCCTGAATTCAAAAACCACACCCTTTATTCTTTTTGTGAATCCAAAAGTATTACAAGGCAATATGGTGATCCTAGAACTCCTCAGCGAAATGGAGTTGCTGAGAGGAGAAATAGGACACTTATTGAAGCTGCAAGGACCATGTTGTCTGATTCCAAACATCTAATAACATTTTGGGCTGAAGCAGTCAGCATTGCGTGCTATGTTTAGAACAGAGTTTTGATAGTAAAGACACATGAAACCTCTTATGAATTATAACATAAGAGAAGACCATTCATAGGATTTCTCAGACCTTTTGGATGTCCATGCACCCTTCTTAATACTAAGGATCAATTATCCAAGTTTGCTGAGAAATTAGTAGATGGGTTATTTGTTGAATACTCATTGCAATCTAAGGCTTAAAGGGTAAACAACAAAGTTGACCATGTTATAGAGGAATCTAAAAATGTTATATTTAATTCCTCAATTAGTGTTGGAAACACCCCAAGTTAGATGTTGGTTCTAAGTGGATTCACAAATGCACTTAATCATTTTATTGAAAATGTTTTAGGAGACTCTCTTAAAAGGTCAGCAGATATACAACCCCCACTACTTAAGATCACAGGGTATATCTATCACAAAGACCAAGTCACATCAGGTCATCTACTAACACTGGCCAAAAACATTAAGCAAAAGTAAATGCTAGAACCACAACCAATGTGGGTCATCCATCACATGCTAATTATGCCTCCTCAGATGAAGAGTCTCATGATCATTGTCATACTAGACAACCCTCTGAAAATGATCCAAGTATGACAAGTGTCGAAGATAGAGTCATTTTGGCAAATAAACCAGGAAATCCATCTGCCAAACTTCCAGAAACAAACTTCTCCAATATGGATCTTTCTCAACAAATCAAAGTAATCCCAAGACTAAGAATGCATAAAAGAGCACTCTGCTGAAAATGTCATTAGCAATGTAGAAGTGGGTGTCAAGACAAGAAGTAGGGTGAATGAAGTAAACATTTGTTTGTTCTCATGCTTTCTTTATAAACTAGATCCAAAAAAAAGTTGATGAGGCTTTAAGAGATAATAGCTGGGTAGAAGCAATGCAAGAAAAGCTTCACTAATTTGCCCGGCAGAAGGTTTTGGAAACTATGTGCACTTCCAGGGGGAAGACCAAATGGGTTTTCAGAAACAAAAAAGATGACAGAGGCATTGTTATCAAGAACAAAGCCAGACAAGTGGTACAGGGGTACACACAAGAATAAGGAATTGATTACAATAAAGTCTTTGCTCCTATGGCCAGGCTTGAAGCAATCAGAAGAATCTAGCATTTGCTGCTCCAAAGACTTCAAGGTTTTTCAAATGGATATCAAGATTGCATTCCTCTATGGTGAGATTGATGAAGAAGTCTATATCTGCCAACCTCCAGGCTTCAAAGATTCCAAGTATCTAGATCATATATGCAAACTTGATAAAGCCTTTTATGGCCTTCATCATGCACCAAGGAAATGGTATGAGACACTCTCTACCTTTCTCCTGAAAAATGGATGTAGCAGGGGATCCATAGACAAAACTCAAGAAGGTTGATTTGAATATTATCTTCGTACAATTGTATGTTGATGATATAATCTTTGGTTCTACAAATGAGAGCTTGTGCAAAGCCTTTGAAAGTCTCATGAAGTCAAAATTCGAGATGAGTGCAATGGGAGAACTCACTTTCTTTCTAGGGCTACAAGTAAAACAAACCTCTAATGGCATCTTCATAAATCAATCTAAGTATGTTCAGGACATCTTAGTAAGATTTCAAGCCACTAATGCTAACTCTACTAAAATCTGAATATTGAAGACATGTTCATTATCTCCTAATCTTGAGGGGTAAGCAGTTGGTTACTAACAGTACAGAGCCATCATTGGATCTCTCGTGTATCTCACAGCAAGCAGACCAGATATTATGTTTCCCACATGCCTATGTTCAAGATTACAAGTTGTTCCAAGGTGTCACATCTAATGCATGCCAAGAAAATTCTGAAGTATCTCAAAAGGAAACCTAAGTTGGGATTATGGTACCCCAAGAGTGCTGACTTCAATCTCTATGGATATATAGATATTGACTATTGAGGATGCAACATCGACAAAAAGTGCACCTCAGGAGGATGTCAATTTATAGGAGGAAGGTGCTACGGATTAAAACTCAACTTAGAGATTATGGAGTAACTTTCATGAGCACTCCAGTTCACATTGACAACAACAGTGTCATCTCAATCACCAACAATATTGTTCAGCAATCTAAGACAAAGCACATTGATATCAAGTATCACTTCATTAGAGACTGTGTATAAAATAAAATCATTAAACTAATTAAGGTGCATACAAATGAACAATATGCAGATTTATTCAAAAAGGGTTTTGATGAATCCAGATTTATATATCTTGTATCTACTATTACAATGATAAACATTGAATATTTAATGATTTATATTAATGATATTTGAAAATATTGTAAATAAATGCTTTTCTTGATAAAATAGGAAAAAATGCATATCTGCCGAAATTTGCAAATCAGCAGATAAATAGATATCTGCCGAATTTCAGCAGATATCTAAGTATCTGCCGAATTCTATACTTCAGCAGATAACAAGGCAAAGCGGGTATCTGCCAAATGGGAAGATTCGGCAGATAGGATGAATTCAGCACATGCTTTTGAAAATGATCCGGTAGGTCCCACTTTCATCTTTAGATAGGTAATAGCGTCGGATTAGTTACATGAAAAGACTGTTTTATCATCAAACGCCATCGATTTCAACTATTAAGGTGGTAAAATATTTTAAAACTTTAATTTATATATTATCCCTATCCGTTAAAATCAACATTTTCCCACCATTGTTATCTTTAACCTTCCTCACAAAGCAAACCCTTAAAATCTTCAAAGCTCTCAAAGTCTACCAAAAATCAAATAACTTTCAAATAGCCGCTCAAACTCTAGAATTCCATCCAAATCACAACATTAGTGCATCAATTGATCCCATAGGTGATGACGTTTATGATCCGATTCTCAAATTCCTAAAGAATAGCAATTACTCATTTGTTATCACTGTAGAACTTGTGATTTGTAAGTCCAACATAAAGGAATTCTAGAACACCTGCTCCATACAATGATAAAATGGAGTCAAGGTCATCACGGTGACAATACAAGGGATGAAGCTCACCGTATCCTACCCCAAAACTTGTTAACATTTGAAGCTGAACGACGCAGACGGTGCATCTTCCTTCTCCAAGGATGTGGTGAGTGCTACCTTCAAGGAGATGGGATATGAAGGACCTCTCCCAATATGTACCTTCTTCAAATCACTGGTATATCACAATTGGCGATTTATCCCTATCTTATTACACTGTCTGTCCAATAAGTCGGGAGGCTGGGACCAAGAACCATTAGATGTAGTAGGGGCTATCCACGGTTTGATCAAACAACAGTATTACGATTTTTCAAACCTTATTTTTCAACATTTGTGCAAAACTGTAAATGTTGTTGCAAAATTTAAGTTTTTAAAGTACCCTAGGTTCTTACAACTGATTTTACAAGATGAACAAGGGGTTAAATTAAAACTTAAAAGAGTTATTCATGTTTTGGGAAATTTAAACAAAGCAATCTTTCAAAGTTTAGGGCAACTCCTAAGTCTTTTTCAGGAAAGGTGACTCCCCTTTTACGCATATGCTTAAGGTCATTGAGCCTCAGGGTGTAAGCATGGCTATACACACCATTGTTGATCTCACACTCACACCCTCCACTTCATAGACAAAATCTCTCAAACATAAGCGAACCCCTACCTCTTCTACTGAGAAGATGCAGGCTCCCAAATCACCCTCTCTCAAAAAGCAATACTGGAAAACTAGGGTCCTAGTCAAGTCAAAGGTGTCAACCACACCTAGACAAGGTTCAAAGAAGAAGGTTACTCTTCCTTCTTCTTAGCAGACCCATACACCAACTACAAACCCTCAATTGGAGTCCTAACACTCTATTAAGAAAACAAAAAGGGATACCCATATAACTTAGACAACTTCTGAGCAAGAAGTCTTATTAGAATCTTGTTCACATCCCGAGCCAATAGACACAACTTCACTCTCCTCAATACACATGTCTACCACCAATGATGATGATGTTCCTATCTCATATCAACATGAACCACTATCTCCCCCTTCCCATATAATAAAGACAATAAAGACTAATGTGATTACAATAACATCTGACCCGCATCCTTTCTCCCAAGAGGTTGATCCTAAGGAGGAAAGGATCAATGTGGACGAGGCTGTCTCTACTACTAATCCATCAATTGATCAGCAAGACAGAGACAACATAACTAAGACCTCAACCATGGAAACTCACCGTGAGCATGTCTCCTGGAAGTCATTATTTGAAGAGAGGAATCCAAGGCGACAAGAAACCATATCTGGTGGTGAGAGTGCACAGGCTAGGCCTAGCACATCATCTTCCAAGGATTCCACAACTATGGATGAGGGAAGTATGAAACAGTTTAATGAATTGATGGCCCATACCCTTGATCTTGCACAAAGACTGACATTTCTTCGGCAGAAAATGCCGAACAAGCAGAAAATGCAAGATTAAGGGTTTATGCCGAACAAGCAACGGTTGTTGAATTTGAGAAATGTTTACTAAAGTCTTCGGCAGATAGAGTATCTGAGTTGGAAACTCAACTCAGAACTCTATAGCAACAAGTAGTAAGAGTTGTAATATTTGAAGAACAACTCACAACTCTTTAGCAAGCTGCTGCAAAGGCAATGGATCTTGAGAACAAAGTTGAATATCTTCAATAGATCATTGACCTTCAAAAATCCATAATCCTGAGTCTTCAATATTCAGCACCACAAGAATCTTTGGATGTGCCTTCTCCCATCACCTTAGTGTCATCTGGAATCTCAGATGATGCTACCAAAAAGGGGGAAGATAAGCCCAAAGAAGCCGAGGACATCCTTCAAAGATTGGTTACTCAAGTCATTCAAGCAACATAACCAATCTCCTTCTCTTCATAATGGATTGATCTGTATGAGCCTCTATAAGAAACTAAAATCAACCAAAATAAGCTTCTTAATAGGTATGGCTATGATAGTGAAGAAGAAAAGGAAACTGAAGCTAAGAGGGTACAAAGGAGGTTAAAACAAAAATTTCAACTTCTTCCTTGCTTTTTCTAAAAAGAAAGACATTTGATGAAGAATCATCAAAGAGATAGCTAGTCCTTGGATTAGAAGCCTCTCCCAAACTATCTGTTGAAGATGAAGCACCATTACTAAAAGTTATTTTAGAAGTTGCTGAAGTACTAAACAAATCAAGTAATAATGCAATTGCTAAAAGTACTTTACAAGAGACTCATTTGGTAGATAAGTCCTCAGAAAAGATGATGTTCTACACAAGAGGCATCCATACCATGGACAATGACATGGAAAGGCGTGAAGTGACTCTTAAGGCAGAACCTACCCAAACCTATCTTCATAAAGATGAACCTGTCTGAGCTCATAAACGCAGCTGAGTGATATTTGGTTAACCGGAAGTTGAAACGGAAATCCCACTTATCTCTGAGGTGAACGTGGAGACTGATGGCCTAGAAGTCACTAATGAGGCTAAGATAGTTTAGACAACTGTCGATGATCCCAAGTCAGTTGGTGAGGCATCAGGTTTAACTCCTAGGCTTTCGACACTTAGACATACTGAAGTCTCTACCTCTCACAAAGGTAAGAGACCTATGACTACTGAAGAGGAATTAGAATTTGAGGCACAGAAAGCAAAGGCCAAATTTCCGATGACCAAGAAAGTGGAGTTGTTCCCACATAAGCCTGAAGAATACTTTGACGGTCTAAAAACCAAAAGAACTCAAGAGGCCTCAGTAAAGAAGAATAGCATTGCACTAATCAAGAGTGTAAAGGACTCAAGAGTTACATAAACTGTAACTAGAGATTTCATTAGTAGTGGTGAACCTAGCAGAACTAAAGCTCTACCTAAACTAAAAAACAAAAGCTATCAAAAGGGTGCTATCTAAGTCATTCAGGCCACCTGCCGAAAGCACCCAGAAAACAGCAACTCAGCAGACTTTAACAGCTACAAATATCGAACTCAAACCCATGATCTCTTCTATAAAGAATGAGAAGAAAGATGAAGAGAAATGTCTCCTAGCAGCTCAACTTGAGTTGAAAGGATACAATTGCGATGAGATCTTAGAGTGGAGGACTACTAAGATTAAATCAAAGCTAATAGTTGTAACTCATGCTGAGATGGAGAAAGCAACTGAGTCAAGTAGAAGAAAACCGCCTAAGTCAGATAAGAAGAAAGCTGAAAAAGTTCAGCGAGAGTTCAAGGATAAACAACAGATGAAGCAATTTCTCAGATACCATGGTTTCTCTGGTAGACAAGTAGGACCAATGAGTATGTTAACTCTTGATCTGAATATTATTGGAATCAAAAAGAAAGTTGTTGCCGGAGAACTTCCAAAGCTTGAAAAGACAGGGAGAAATGGGAGAGACAACAAGCCAAGTCAAAAAAATCACTCAAAAGTCCTACCATCTGCTGACCATGCCTTCATCATCCCCTGACTCTTCATCAACTGTCTCTGGTGATGAGAAGCCCATCTCTTCAGTCCTTGCTAAGAAGAGAAAAGCCCCAAAGAAAGTAATAAAATCAAAGATTGTTGAAAGAAGTTGAGGAGAAGATACTGTAAGGAACTAAAGTGGTGGAAGCTGGGTATGTTACTAGGTTGAAGAAATTTGTTTTCAAAAGGGAAAATGAAGATATCATTTACTATCATCATGAAAATGAATACTGGATCTGCCCCTTTATATCTTAGAGTAAATTGCTGACTAGTTCAACATTTTTGGTTGTAGGAATGACATGTCCAAAACGTTGATGCATAAAGTACTCACCATAGTCAAGCCTGATGACGGTGAAGAAGTCTCTAAAAATCCACTATCAACACATGATCCCATTGTGAAGTGGGAATATGATTAGAAAAAGAACACTTACTTCATCACCATATCAGTAGCCGGAAGAGTATCTTAATCAAGGAACCAACTGGTTTACTTTAACCGATTTGAGATAGCTAACTTAACCAGGCTGAGACTAGGGAACCCAAGTAACACCTCTAAGGCAAGAGAAGTGGAAAAGGTTTTGATGAAGATATACAACTCCCATCTTGAAAGATCAAAGTAGGCTTTAGAGCACAGAAAGAAGAAAATAGAATCTGAATCTACTAAAACCATGCCATCTACCGAACCCAGAAACCAACCAACTTCACCTCCTCATACTTCACCACAGGCTCAAACCACTAAAAAGGATTCATCACAAGTACAACAAGCCAATGACATAGCCAAATCCCCTACCTAAAGCCAATATGAAGAGTCAGCAGATGCAATGATCATCATGGATGTTGCTGATAGAATTAGACATGGGTTGGAGCATCCTTAAGAAGAAGAAGAAAACCTCTTAGAATCTGAGGAAGACGGCGACTCAAAGAATGATGATAGCATAATCAATTGGAATTATGATTTTAAGACTGAGAGGTTCTGCATTGAAAGAAAGAATCGGAAAAAAGCCTTTTTCTTATCTAAGTTGGATGTTCTAAAGTTGAGCCTTGAAGACTTAAAGAAAATGTACAAACTGGTCTTAGAAAATGAAGACATGCTAGAAAAATACAAGTCCATGGTTGTTATCTTAAAGATCAAGTTTGATAATAGGGCTGAGAAAAAGGAAGAAAAAGAAGTTGTTAATGTAACTCCTCTGAGCAGTCATGACCTAATCACTCATTGGAGTTATAGTTCCTCAACCAACTCCTTCACTCTGACATATGTTGGTGCCAAAAAAGTTGAAGTAAAAGAATATGACCTGTTTAGACTCTCTCGGCACAACATGATAGATTTGATAAATTTACCTCTTGACAACCCCTCAAGAGATAGAAAAAGATAGATGTACGAGCTGAGCTTCTAATGATCAGGATGCTTGAAGGATGAAGATAGAGTTTTGGTAGCATCATCGTAGAGGAATTTGTTGAATCATGAAGGATGAATCTACCAAAAACTCTGCATTTCAGCATTGGCCTTTGACTACCAAATTAGGCCAAGTGTTGAATCAAGTGTCGAGTGGCATATGTTCAATGACTACTAATTAGCATATGCCACGCAACTGCTGAACTACATATGCCTAAAGATTGCATATCAGCACATACAGTTAATTAACCGATCAGCAGATAACTCCATTGTTTGTCGATCGACTATTGTTGAGAACAAGCATGTCTATGCCGATGGCTGCTATGTTTCACCTTTAGGAGACAACATAGTACTAAAACTGCCAACTCCGATACACAGATTACCTGTTAAATTATAGCATTTGAAGATAGAATAGTTTGTTCTTATTGTTTAGTATAAAAGTCCTCACACTTGTATAGTTAAGGCAAGCTTTCTAAGTCATTTGATTGTATCTATCGTGCAAGACCAGTGAAGGGTATGCACTTACAACACAACAACACAATGAGGAGAGTTTCTTAGAACACTTAACATTTCAAATAGGGAACTGGTTAACTTGTTAATGAAAGATGCTAAGAACACAAGTAAATATGAGAAAGAACAAGATGGCAAACAACACAAGTAATTGGTTTTCAAGAATGCTGTATATTGCTTCTCAAGTTCTATTACAAATGTTACAAAGCATACGATAGAAAGTTACAAGTACTTGAGATACTTTATACTACATCCTACAGCCGGCCATACTTTGAAGGTCAGCTGGATACAATTGACTAGACAACTACAATATCAAATGTAGAGTCAAAAGGCAGATTTGCCTTTTGACTAGTAACTATGACATGCCATAGCTCACATCCTAAAAAAGATAAAAGTACATAAAGTAGAAAGCATGGACTCAAGACCTCAATGTACAGTTACCAAAAGCATGGACCTTTTCACCAACTCATGTAGGTTGGTGACTTTACAGAGTTGCAGCGGAAAGGTGGCCCAGCTTTATGGTAAAGTACATCAGATAAAGGCATATTCTAAAAGTCTTCGGAAGAACTATGTCTTCACTCTTTGGCTTCGGAAGACTTTTTCTTTGAAGCTTCAGAAGACTTCACTTTTAGCTTCGAAAATGTTGGTCTTGGCTTCGGAAGATTTTACACTTAGAATATTTCTAGTGCATGGTGTAAAACTTCCGAAGCATTTCTACTTCTGTTCTTCAGTGCATGCATGCGGAGAGACTTTGGATGTTTTGGCTACATCAGACTTATTGGAATCCTTACAAACTCCCCCTAGGCTGATGCTACCAAAACATTTAGAAGATCTTCAGATGTTGTTGGTCTTCAGGATGATGATGACCATACCCTTCTTCATCAAGATCACTCGGACCCTCATAATATATTCTCATCTCAAAGAGATCATGCAAAGGTAAGTTGATTAAGTCTTGCCATGTGTAGACATTCTTAACACCTTGATCTCTTATCACATGCCATCTTTCTGGATTAGTTGAGAAGGTCCATGATAAGATGGGTCTCTCAGCTGAAAGAGGATCCACTTGAATTGGAGTTGATTGGGCTGCCTCTTCATGCACTTCCTCAGGTTGATCTGACTTAGGTGGATGATTCAGGCTTCTTCTTCTTTGACTTTAATTTGAAAGCCATCCTCTTCTTCCTCTTAGAAGACTTCAACTGAGAAAACTGGTCTGCAGCACGTTGTTGATCATCCTTGTCTTTCTTAGTTGGGTGTTCCTTCCTCACAGGTTCAGAAGGAGAGGGAGTTTGACCCTGCTGTGGATCAGAAGATGAAGCTTGCTAAGACTCAGCAGGAGGTCCAGGTTGTGTTGTGTAAGGTTGTTCTACCTTAACCTCCACTTCAGGTGGGACTTGACTTGGAGGGGAGTGTAAGTCAATCAGCTCTCCACTCTTGATCTTCTGCTTGATTACCCTGATATGCTCATCCATTGTAGATAGAGACATAGGGCCAAGTCTCCTTCCAGAGAATCCATACAGCTTTAAGAAGCTCATCATCCTTTGACTTTCAGCAGACTTCTTCATACTCTTTTGGATGATGGCTCTTGACTTTGCAGCATCTTCCTTCATCTTTTTTTTGTTGCCTTTTGTTCTTTGAACACTTGAAGTTCAAGCTGTTTGAGATACTCAAACTCAATGTACTCAAAGGACAAGGGAAGAAGTGCATATGCCTGGTAGAGACCTATGGCACTCAGATAGTTGATCATGTTTTGCCTATCTGTTTCCTTGTCTACCTGAGGTTCTTGTGTAGCTGCCACATCCTCTTGCACAGGGCTTTCTTGAACTGGGGAGAGAGTTGGAACATGCTTGTATAACCTTTTCTGCCTCTTCTCCTCTTTGAATTGGAGAAGTAGCCTTGCATCCTCTGATTCCTTCATCTCTCTTGACACTTCCATGTCAGCCAGCTCATTTAATTGCTCTACGAGGAGAGATATAATCTCATCTATGTCATAGTTTCTGGTCTGCAGGTAAGTAATCCTGACTGCCCTCAACTCATCTTCTTGAGTGTTTGGTCTGGGGGCAACCCTGATTGCAGCTTGCATAAAGCCTGAAGACCTAGAGGAACTTTCTTCCCTTAGCTTCTTCTTCCTCTCTCTCTCCTCCTCCTCAATCTTCTCAGGAGTTAATATCCTTTTCCCTTTTTCACCCACTGACCTTTGTGACACAGGGTGGAGAGAGCTTTGGTCGTCATTGCTTGGTGTAGCATCCAAGCTCTGGCCAGAGAGAGGTTGTGAGACACCTTCACCAGCAGGTGTTTCACTGAGGGAATGAATTTCTGAAGCAGTTGTTGGTGTGACAGGGCTCTCAGGCTCTATCACTGGGCCTTCAGCCAAGGTTTTCCCTTTGAAGCTAATCTCAGGGTCTGCCTCAACATCCAGTTGACCAATGACATTATCTGATTGCCTTTGTCTCCTTCTAAGGCTGAACTCTTTAGTAATTCTGTCTTGAATCCTGAGTGCTAACCTGTCAGCTTCTCTTGATTGACTTGGGTTGACAAGTGGCATGTTGATCAGGTCAAGACCTTCAAAGTAGTTCAAAGTCTGAAAATTAAATACTTCTTGCTGTCCTTGAACTCTGTGAAGAATAAGGGTTCTTCTATCAGCATCATACCTCCACCCAATAATGTAGTTTGAAGTTCCTTGAGGTGGAGGTGACATAGCCCATGGAATGCCTTCCTCAAAGAGACTCCTAATGACAGAGTCTACAATGTCCACATTAATGTGAACTTGAGGAAGCTGTTGAGTATGCACAATTGCAAGTGAGGATGGTGAATCCTCAATGTCCATATTCCCTGAAGAACTTCCAGGTTCTGTGACTATAATGACTTTCTCCCCCTTTTTGGTAGCATCACCCTCTTGCATATGTGAGCTAGGAGTTAGGTCAATCACATTCACAGGTTCTTGTGTTCCTGGTTGAGCTCCTCTTAAAGGTCTCCTATTTTTTTCCTGAGATAAGATGTCTCAAGTTGCTGATAATTGACCCTATTTTACAGGGTAGTCACCTGAGATTCAAGGTGACTAACCTTAGAGACTAAATAAGAGCATGTTTTTGACAGTTTTTGCACCTTTAGTCTCATATTCCCCTCATCTTCATCAGAAGAATCATTGGGGGATGAGATGATTGAACTAAGGTCCTCTCTCTCACCACCAGCTTCAGGTTCTTGGCTGCTGGATTTCCTCTGCATATTGACAGCCTCAGTTGAAGTGTCAATAGGCTGAGTTGCCATGGTTGAGGTCTTAATGATGTAATCACTTGCAGAAGTGAGAGCCTCTTCCATATGGATATCTTGAATAGGTTCAGAAGTATCCACCTCAGTGATAAGTGACTGATATGGGCTAGACAATGGAGACTCAGGAGTACTCATCTCTCTTTGAATAGGGGAAGAGTAGAGAGACTCATGGTACCCACTGAAACCTAAGTCTTCATCGGTATAGAATAAGAGGTTGGGAATGGGTTGATTTAAGTCTAAAGGCTGGGGATGGTAACTGTCCCCTGAAAGTTGTTCACTTGAGTGTTTAGACTCAGAGTGAGGGCTTAAGGCAGTTTGGCTTATGAGCTCATTAGGGTAAGCATGAGGAACCTCATCCATGATTCTTGAAGAGATGGGAGTGGTTTGCTCCTCAGGGGAAGTGGGAGCTCTAATGTCCACTTCCTCCTGTATGGGTGAGTATATGGGGGCCTGCACAGACTCAATAGCTTGAGCAGTGGTTCGTTTAGATTTTCTTTGGTAGGTGAGGGTGATTTGTGGCCTTTTTGGTGGTTGGGAGGTAGAAGGTGTGGGTTCAACACTAGCTTGTGTTGCTAGGTTGTCACCTTGAGCAATGAGCTCTAACATTTTTAGGACAAGGGCTGTTTCTACCCCTGAGAAGCCTATAGTTGGCTTCTTCATAATTTTAAAGATGCCGGGCTTCATCTGTCCCAATTTAAGAATATTATTTGTTTCTCACAATTGTGAGCCCAGCTCACAGTTGAGAATATGTTGAACATATCTAGGAAACATATAGTAATCTAAGGAGTCCAAGTTAGCAAGCAAATTTGTATAAACAAACTGAGAGTACATGAACTTGACCCCTTGAACCATTCCATGTACTATGAAGGAGAGATCCTCAGGAATCTTGTCCCACCCTCCATGCTTGTTTGACAAGCTGTGGATAACCACATGAAGCAGGTATTTCCACTAGGATGAGACCTTCCCTTTCCTGAAGGTCTTTACAGAGAAATCTCCCTCATAGCCCATCTGCTCAAAGGAATGATTTACAGCTTCCTTTGGGAAGGACAACTCACCTTCTTCATCATCCAGCTGTAAGTGAGTGTTTATGATGGTCGGAGTGATGAAGATTGTCCTTCCTTGCACTGTGGCAGACAATGCCTTCGCCCCATCCATAATGACCTCTTGGAAGGTCTTCCAGAATCCAAGCAGATGATCCTCATAGAGAGTAGGATCAATGGTTAGGGAGGTGAAGTAGTTGGATAGAGCCAGGAAACGGCAAACCTCTGAGAAGCTTTCATCTTACTCAGAGCTTAACAGAGCAACCTGGTTGTGTTACCTGTGAAGTTGCATGGAGAAATCTGGGTTGTTTCTGCGGTTTAGGTTGGCCATTTGAGAAGCTTAAGGTTGAAGAAAGATGAAGAACAAAGGCAGTTTGGGAGAATTTAGGTTTAAGGAAAAGTGTAATTGAGGAAGATAGTGAAAGAGGGGGAAACCATTGGGTATTTATGTGAAAAAGATTTGAGACAAAGTTAATGATAGAGGATAAACTTTGAAATTTGGATGTCGGTCCCACCACTGAAAAGAGTTTACTTTTGCCCAAAAAGTAGTTTCCCTGGAAGTCGAGAAATCTTCCAAAGGTTATTTACTTCGGAAGTTCTGAAGAAAAAGCTTCCGAAGGCAAATTGGCTTCGGGAGATATTTCAAAGGTTTTTGAGAATTTTGTTTTGGAAATGAATTTACACTCAGTGATTTTTTATTCTAAGGAGAATAAAAACTTCCGAAGGTAAATTGCTTTTGGAAGAAACTTGTTCTTTGAAAACATACAGAGTACTTAAGTTGATTCTAAGCTTTGGAAGATATTTCATAAATTTCTTCCGAAGATAAAATTACTGAAGCAATTATTTGTTTACTAAGACATAAATTTCTTCCGAAGGTAATTTTAAGTCTTCTGAAAAGAAAAGAGATCAAATTTTTTTTTCCAAAAATCTAAGAAAAGTCTTTTGAAAAGATTTTCTTCCAAAGAAAACAAGGGCTTATGAAGGAGATAAAATAGACAACTTAGGACACACAAGTTTTAAAAATAAATATGATTACATTTTAAGAAAAGCGATTCAAAGTTAATCATCCTAATAGCTTATACAAGATATTTAAATCTCTGCTCATCAAAAGCTTTGGTGAACAGATCAGCATATTGTTCATTTGTGTTAACTTTGACTAGTTTGATTAATTCCTTTTCAAAGTTATCTCTAATCAAATGATACCTGATATTAATATGCTTTGTCCTTGAGTGCTGCACAGGATTCTCTATGATGAAGATAGCACTATTGTTGTCTATGTGTATAGGAGTCTCTTTAAAGTTGAATCCATAGTCCAGCATCTGATTTTGAATCCAAAGCACTTGAGCACAGCAGCTTGCAGCAGCAATGTATTCAGCCTCAACAGTTGATGCAGACACACAGGATTGTTTCTTACATTGCTAAGAGACTACTCTTCCACCAAGAAATTGACATCCCCCTGATGTGGACTTTGCAGTCATGTTGCAACCACCATAGTCACTATTTGTATAGCATACAAATTAAAATCAGAATTCTTTGGATACCAAAGGCCAAGTGATGGACCACCTTTGAGATATCTTAAGATTCTTTTGACAGTGACCAGGTGTGACATCTTAGGGTTGGCTTGATATCTTGCACAAATGCATGTAGCAAACATGATATCTGGCTTACTAGCTGTGAGGTACATAAAAGACCTAATCATTGCCCTATAGAGATGCTCATCAACACACTCCCCCTCAAGATCAGGTCCAAGGGAGTGATTTCTGGCTATGGGTGTCTTAGCAACCTTACAATCAGTCATGTTGAACCTTTTAAGTATGTCTTGTACATACTTTGACTGACTTATGAAGATACCATTGTCAACTTGCTTCACTTGAATTCCTATAAAGAAATTGAGTTCCCCCATGGCACTCATCTAAAACCTGTCCTTCATCAGCTTCTCAAAGTCTTTGTAGAGCTTTGGATTAGTTGACCCAAAAATAATGTCATCTACATATACTTGAACTAGCATTATATTATTTCCTGTTCCTTTGATGAAGAGAGTTCCATCTATAGTACCCCTTGTGTAGCCATGTTGACAGGGATACTGAGATAGAGTCTCATACCACTTCCTTGGTGCTTGGTGTAGCCCATAAAGAGATTTATCAAGCCTGCAGACATAATCAGGATGATCAGGATCTGCAAACCCAAGTGGTTTTCTAACATACACCTCTTCATCAATCACCCTATAAAGAAAAGCACACTTGACATCAAGTTGGTAGAGCTTGAAGTTGTTGGATGCAGCAAAAGCTAGGAATATCCTAATAGCTTCAAGTCTTGCTACAGGAGCAAAAACATCTGTGTAGTCAATTCTTTCTTCTTGAGTATACCCTTGAACAATAGTCTTGCCTTGTGCTTGATGACAAGTCCTCAATCATCCTTCTTGTTTTTGAAAACCCATTTGGTTCCTATGGTAGTCTTCCCTTGAGGAAGAGGACATAGGTTCCACATCTTTTGCCTTTTGAATTGAAGCAGCTCCTCTTGCATAGCTTCAACCCGACTTCTATCTTTTAGCGTCTCATCAATTTTCTTTGGCTCTATCTGGGACAAGAAACAAGAGTGAAGACAAACATTTGCTTCATGGATTTGTCCTCTTGTTCTCACCCCTGAATCAACATCTCCAATTATGTTTGTGGTAGGATGAGACTTGTGGATCCTTAGCTGAGGGATCACATCAAGTTGCTTAGATAGATCTAAATTTAAAAAAATTCTGATCTGGCAAAGAAGATTCACCCTCCACATCAGCACACTTATCAAGATTGACTAATACTAAGAACATATACATATTTAGGCGGGAATTGAAAAAAATAGAGGCTTAAAAGAATGACACGTGACACTAAAGTTATTGTTTTATTAATAAGTATAGATAATAAGTATAGATGAATTAAAATTAATAATTCACGTTCCTTCTTTATTAATTGTCATTTAAAATTAATTTCAAGTTTTTTTTGTTGTGAAATTAAAATCAAAATGGAAAAATGAAATCTTGGGATATAAATACTATTTTCATATACGGTGTTTGTTTTCTTTCAGTTATAAAACTAAGTAAATATTTCATGGAAGAATGACACGATATATTTTCAGTTTTTGTTTATGATTTCCTGTTACAACATTGAGTTTGTTTATTGGATATTGTTCTTTATATATACAAATTACTTTGGATAAATAAGAGGTTTTTATGCATATTTGTTAGTCTTGTTCTTGTAATGAAGACACTATGTTAACTTTCAAATATGTTATCGACTATCTATCATTTTATATTGTGACCCGACCCGAACAGACCCGGATAAAAGCAAAGGCCTTCGTTGAATGAAAAATCATGTAGTTTAACTCTCACATCAGGTGTTTCATCCTTATCTTTTTATCCTATACTAGATTATTGACCCGTGTACTACACGTGTTGAATAAGAGATTCATAAAATTAATATTTTTAATTTAAAAAATCATTATCATATTAAATTATATGTATGTAGATTATTAAAAAAACAAATTCTCGACTATTAGGATATTATTATCATATTAAATAAATTTATTTATTTAAAAATATTAACCAATTTTTAAAGTTTAACACGATTCATTTTTTATTTATATTTAAAATAAAAAGTGAAAATTAAGATTAAGTTCGAAAAGTTTGATAGAATTGATTTTTGGCTTGAAGATGCTAGTAAAAAGAATTAATTAGCTACTATTGAATTAGTTTTTTTACCTCTGTATTTGTATTTGAGAAAGATAAAACACCAGATAAAAATCTTAAGAAGCTAGGTCATGGCGGATACGACTGCAGCAACAAAACTATCATCTTACGTCTAAATTAAATAATTCATGAAGAGAGCCATTTTTAATGGAACCCTTGTATGTTTTTAGGATGGGATGAAACAAAATGTAATGTATAAGTTCTTTATGGTTTTATATTATCTTCTCAGTTTATTTTCACAAGTGGATATATGATTTTTTTTAAATTATTTGTGATGTCTTATTGATTTATCAGCCTTCTTTTTTCATAAAAAGAAGAAAAAATGATAGAGTGTCTTTACTTAAACGGAGATGTCGTGATCTTAATCCAATTTTAGGGTTGGTGTTACGCCACTAACCCCTCAATGGGTCATAAACCATAAGATAGTCTATCTACCCAAACAAAATGAACACATATTTGTATTTGTTTAGTATTGTTCTATTTAAAATCATAATTTAATAATTTAATAACAGATATATATATACTAAACTTGGTTCAGCCGTCAAGAAATTAACTTATGAGTTATGACGTTGTGTATAATAAATTCTAGATTTATAATAACATATAATAAAAGAAGGTTTTTAATACGCGTGTCATCATTCTAACATATTAGATAACGCGTGTCATCATTCTAGCATATCAAAAAAATATTTTCCCGCCTCTCTCATAATAAATATAAAAATTATAAAAACAATCAATTTGACTTTCTTTTTTTACTAAAATGTCACACCCTCAATTTCCACAAACGGGGTAACACCGTTAGGCGCGTGACATACCAGGATCTTAGCCATTAGTTACACCAAACGACGCAATAATTACAAAGTATAATTTCTAAATTGAATAAAGTTTCTTAAAATCAGAATTAAGTACGAAACATGAACGTAAATGCGGAAGCGTATAAACAATAATTTAAACGGCGCAAACACGCGCAAACCAAGTAAATAAAATTTATAGAAAAATGTAGATTGTTCATTAAACTCTACGATGATGTATGCAATGCGTGATGTTCCTATCCGTGCATACCTTAAGAACCTGAAAGAAACATGCTAAAGTGTCAACACAAGGTTGGTGAGTTCACAGGTTTATCAGAAAATAGTAAGTAACAGTAATGAAATCCAGATTAAGTAATCAAAGCGTATGAGTAGGTAGCTAGCCTACAACAAGTCACCATGTGTATGAATTTCGCGACCGAGCTGACAGTAATAATATAATGAATGCCCCGGCTGTGGATACCAGACCACAACACTGTAAAACAGGCTAACCATTCACCCGTTTGACCTCCAGTCAAGCTAGCGCGACTAGCCCGGGTGGGGTTTGTCAAACCCAGTAGATCTATTAACAATCACCTCGCTAATTTCATATTAACGGTCCGAAGAGGCGTAGTGGTATCACAATAGTAAACCAATATATGCAGTATTACCAATCTAACTAACGTATAGTTTATGAAAAACAGCATGTTTCTCTCCCCCAAAAGAGAGTATAATATGAAAGTGGGGCTGAAAACTCACCTTGAATGCACAGCGACAAGTAAATGCAAGCACAAATGATTAGGGTTCCAAATAACCTGAATTTTAGTTAAAATATAATTAATATTAATTATTAATTATAGCATAAGAAGGGTTCGGTTCGTGTTCCAGGACTCGGTTACGGTGTCGTTTACCTGTAAGACTCCCCATACACAAGCAAATGCAAGCATACACAAGCAAATGCAAGCATACACAACTCACACAAGCATAACATCCATTATACATGTATAACCCGAATCATATATAATAATACTCTTTATATATATATACTTATACGACAATTTACAATAAAACCCATACATTTCAGAATGAATGACTTGCACAACACTATGCGTAACGACCCAATATACACACTTATGATTTTTCCATATATAACGCATGTATGTAATACATATTTTATAAATATAATCCTCACTAAACAAAAATGTTATATGCATAATCAAAACATATATTCTATATCACGTATATATTATACATATCATATATAACTAATATAATATGCATTATACACACACCATAGAAATCTGCTAATCACACACACAATACACCCATATGCATTCACACCATGCACATATCATCACCATCATACATCCAACCAAAATAACACATAATGCACAATCAACTCCATCCACTGAACCAAGCAATAACATACTTTCATTTATATATGCATTCATATACACACATCCATTATATATATATATATATATATATATATATATATATATATATATATATATATATATATATATATATATATATATATATATATATATATATATATATATATATATATATATATATATATATATATATATATATATATATATATATATGGATTCATATGAGAAAAATGCAAAGCACCAATATCACGAAATGCATGCCAAAATATTTACAGAAACACACACCCAATCGCACACCACACATACATGATGAACAACATACATCAACCACATGTACAATTGCACCCGTAGTCAAAACCCCCATGACAGAAACATACTTTCGATTATAGATACATACAAACACATACCAAGCAACACATATACGTACATATATCGCAGAATATATATACAGTCGCACATGCAACACATATACATACATACATCGCAGATCATATACATATATCGCATAACATTCATACAAAACGTGTACACCGAACACACACACATATACATAAATCGCAGAATCATGCACACACACATATATATCATCACATATTGCAGCCTCATACGGATCACATACATACATGCATTCATCGCAGATCCCATATATATCCATATACAACTCATAAATATATATGTATATACAATGTAGAACACACACATACAAGGCTCTCGGTCTCCCAACCGAACCCAACCGAAACCCATAGCCAAGAATCGCAACCGAGATGGAACCGCAACGCACCGCAACGAATAGCGAAAGGAAAAACGTACCGTACCGGTTATGGGCAACGATGGAAACGCGGCGAAAGGGCGTGTTGGTCCGCCGGAGAGGTGTCGGTGGTTGCTTGAGTTCGATTGTGATCACCGGGAGCAAGGGGCTGCCGTCGCAAAACCGTTCGGGATTAGGGTTTCGAGAATGAGTTGAACGGAATGAAGAAGTTACGGGAGAGTTTGTTTAGTTTAAAGGGCTGCATTAATATCTTTGCAATTTGGCACAATTGCCCCTTCCACTTGTCCTAATTGACATTTCATGCTAACAATCTTTGCTTAATATTTTGTATGTTATAAAATGTTTAATTTGATATTCATACTAATAATATTTATTATTGAAAGGTATAATAATTTGGTTAAACAATGATAAATCAAGATGTAATAGAGATAGGTTAGATTAAGGGGGAGAGGTTAACCTGAAAACTCGGTTTGTCACATCATCCCCTTGTTGAAGGGTGTTCAGAAGCTCGCTTAAGATAGGGCTTCTAGAAGTTCTGAAACGTACCCAAAACGAAGAGATATAAGAACAAAGTAATGTAAGGTTTCACGAGAATTGTGACATCATCCCCTTGTTGAAGGAAATTTCGTCTCGAAATTTAAAGAAAGATATCTTAAAAATGGATACCTTGGGAGGTTGATGCCTGATCTTTGAATAGTTGCGGGTATTTCTTCTTCATTTGATCCTCGCGTTCCCAGGTAAATTCTGGTCCACGTTTTGAATTCCACATAACGCGCACAATAGGAATCTTGCTACGCTTTAGGGTTTTGACTTCTCGATCCATAATCTCAACTGGTTCTTCAATGAAACGAAGCTGTTCATCGATCTCCAGTTCCTCTAATGGCATGACAAGTGAGTCATCAGATAAACACTTCCTCAGATTAGAAACGTGGAATACGTTGTGTATTCCACTGAGTTCTTCCGGTAAATTCAGTTGATAGGCTACTGGGCCAACCCGTTTGACAATCTCAAACGGTCCAACGTACCTAGGGTTTAGTTTACCACGCTTTCCAAAGCGTATCACCCCTTTCCAGGGTGAGACTTTTAAGAGTACTTTATCACCAATCTGAAACTCCAATGGCTTACGACGTTTATCAGCGTAACTCTTCTATCGGTCACGTGATGCTGCCATACGGTTACGTATTTGTACAATCTTCTCAGTCGTCTCGTGCACAAGCTCAGGACCTGTAAGTTGGCTTTCTCCAACTTCTGCCCAACAAATAGGTGATCGGCACTTACGCCCATATAGTGCCTCAAAGGGTGCGGCTTTTATTGATGTGTGATAACTGTTATTGTAGGAGAACTCAACTAATGGTAGATGAGTTTCCCATTTGCTGCCAAAATCAATCACACAGGCACGCAACATATCTTCCAATGTCTGAATCGTACGCTCACTCTGACCATCGGTTTGTGGATGATACGCAATACTCATGTCCAACCGCGTTCCCAATGATCGTTGTAAGGATTGCCAGAAATAAAAAGTGAACCGAGCGTCACGATCAGATATGATAGATACCGGTACACCATGCCGAGAGACTATTTCTCTTAAATAAATCCGTGTCAACTTATCCATTTGATCAGTCTCTCGGATTGCTAGGAAGTGAGCGGATTTTGTTAAGCGATCTACTATAACCCAAATGGTATCGCATCCGCTGGGAGTCCTGGGTAACTTTGTGACAAAGTCCATCGAGATCTGCTCCCATTTCCACACTGGAAGTTCGGGTTGCTGAAGTAAACCGGATGGTCTCTGATATTCCACCTTAACTTTGGAGCAAGTTAAACATTTGCTTACATAGGTGGCAATCTCAGCTTTCATGTTCGGCCACCAATAACATTCCTTCAAATCATGGTACATCTTATCTGAGCCTGGATGGATTGAGTAGCGTGACTTATGAGCTTCATCCATTACTAGCTCTCGTAAATTCCCATACTGTGGTACCCTAATCCGTTCCATGAAATAACGAATTCCATCAGTCTTGGTCTCTAGCTGTTTCTCCATGCCTCGCATGGATTCCGCCTTTAGATTCTCAATTTTCAAGGCTTCAGATTGGGCAACCTTGATTTGCTCTGGCAGATCGGAGTGAATGGTCATTTGCAATGCGCGTACACGACGAGGTTTAGGGGTTTCCTTTCGGCTGAGGGCGTCGGCTACCACATTAGCCTTACCCGGATGATATTTGATGGCACAGTCATAGTCCTTGAGCAGTTCTAACCATCGTCTTTGCCGCATATTCAATTCTTTTTGGTCATATATGTGTTGGAGGCTCTTATGGTCTGTGTAGATCGTGCACCTGGTTCCATATAAGTAGTGCCTCCAGATTTTCAAGGTAAACACTACAGCTCCTAGTTCCAGATCTTGTGTTGTGTAATTCTTCTCGTGTACTTTGAGTTGTCTAGACGCATAAGCAATGACATTGTTACGTTGCATCAGTACACATCCCAAACCCTGGATGGATGCATCACAATAAACAACAAAGTCCTCCGTTCCTTCTGGCAAAGCTAGGATCGGCGCACTACAGAGTTTGTCCTTAAGTGTCTGAAATGCTGATTCCTCTTGGCTGCCCCATTTGTAAATGGTTCCCTTGTGGGTCAGGGCAGTTAGAGGTTGTGCTAACTTTGAGAATCCTTCGATAAATCGTCGGTAATAACCTGCCAAACCAAGGAATTGTCGCACCTCAGTAGGCGTTTTCGGTGCCGGCCAATCCTTGATTGCTTCAATCTTTGAAGGATCTACATGTATACCCTTTTCGTTCACCACATGACCAAGAAACTGCACTTCTCGCATCCAGAAGTCACATTTTGAGAACTTTGCATACAATTGTTCATTCTTCAACAATTCCAGAATGATCCTCAGATGTTCCTCATGATCTTCCTTATTCTGAGAGTAGATTAGTATGTCATCAATAAAGACAATGACAAACTTATCCAAATAAGGTTTGCAAACACGGTTCATGAGGTCCATAAAAACTGCTGGGGCATTGGTCAATCCAAAAGGCATTACTGCAAACTCATAGTGCCCATAACGAGTTATGAATGCCATCTTCGAGATGTCTTCCTCTCGAACTCGTAGCTGATGATAACCTGATCTCAGATCAATCTTGGAATAGTAGCTTGATCCTTGCAACTGGTCAAACAGGTCATCAATGCGCGGAAGTGGATATCTATTCTTGATTGTCACCTTGTTCAGCTCTCGGTAGTCAATACACATTCTGAAGGTTCCATCTTTCTTCTTCACGAAAAGCACTAGAGCTCCCCAGGGTGAAGAGCTGGGACGTATAAATCCCTTATCCAGCAATTCCTGCAATTGCTTGGATAACTCTTGTAGTTCGTTCGGTGCTAAACGGTACGGCGCCCGAGCGATCGGAGCTGCTCCAGGTGCTAACTCAATCTGGAATTCTACCTGCCTGTGTGGAGGAAGGCCAGGCAGGTCCTCGGGAAATACCTCAGGAAAATCTCTAACAACCGGAATGTCTTCCAGTCGTTTCTCCTCAGAAATCTTTTCAGTAACTAGAGCTAAAATCGCCGAATGCCCTTTCCTCAACCACTTCTGTGCTTTCATATATGAGATGATGCCAACCACTGCACCACTCTTGTCGCCTTCCACAGTGAGTATCTTTCAATCAGGCAAAGGTAGTCAACGAGTTTCTCACGACAAATGATTTTGGCTTGGTTCTTAGACAACCAATCCATGCCAACAACGACATCAAAGCTACCGAGTGTAATTGATAGAAGGTCAGTATCAAAATCATACCCAAATAGACTAATCTTACAACCCCTGTATATGCGTGAAGACTCGATGATCTTACCGTCTGCTATTTCTACTGTATAATTCGTATCTAGGGCTACAGAATTATCATCTAGCAATCGACTGAATTTGTGCGAAATGAAACTCCTATCAGCACCAGAATCAAATAGCACAGAGGCAAAGCAACCATTGATAGGAAATTTACCAGTTACAGTAGAAGGATCATTACTAGCCTCACCTGATCCAATGATAAAGGCTCTCCCCTTGGCTCCACCATTACCGTTGCCCCTGTCGTTTCCGTTGCCGTTGCCAGGGCGGTTATCAGCACCATTGTTACCATTCCTTTTTAGTTTCGGACATTCCCTCCTATAGTGACCAGATTGTCCACATTCATAACACCCAGGCTGTTTGTAGTTCTGTTGTGGTTGTTGTTGAGGTGATTTTACTGAAAGGTTCACCCTGCAATTCTTGGCAACATGTCCAAACCTTCCACATCTCTCACAAGTGTTCTTCGTGCACTGCCCGTTGTGATGAAACTTGCATTTGTTGCATTTTGGGAGGTTGCCATGGTAGCCGCCAAAACTACCTGAGTCTTGAATAGGTTGTGGTTGGTTGAATCTCTTGCTGTGTTGTTGCTGTGGAGTGGAGGATGGAGATTGTTTTCCATTGGTAGAAGGTTCCCACTTCCTCTTGTTCTCATTAGAACTGCTTATAGCACCACGTGGGGGCAGTTTGCCCTGCGTGACGGCTTGGTCGGTCAGCTTGTAGGCCAATTGGACAGCCTCCTGAATAGTAGTTGGTCTAGCAGTGGTGACCATGCTTTGTATCTCCAGTACCAATCCATCGATGTATCTCTCAATTCGTTTGTAAGCCGGGTTGATCATGGTAGGGCATAGAGTAGCCAACTCGTGAGAACGAATTGTGTAAGCTTCAATTTCAGAACCAACCATCCTCAGGTTCCAAAATTCCGTTTCCAGTTTTTGCACTTCATCCCTGGAACAATACTCAGCCTTAAGTAAGTTCTTAAAATCTTCCCATGATGTAGCATTTGCAGTTTCAACGCCCAACATTTGGACCTGAGTGTTCCACCAGCTCAGTGCGGCACCGTCCATCGTGCCGGCAGCATACTTCACTTTGCTCTCAGCAGGGCAGTTGCAAATCTCAAACACTGACTCCAATTTCTCAAACCAACGGAGTAGTCCCACTGCTCCTTCAGTTCCCTTGAATGGGTTTGGCTTGCAGTCCATGAAGGACTTGAAGGTGCATGCTCTTTGTCCTGCAACGAGTTTAGATCAGGTCTCTAGAATTTTGAATAAGTATTTCGACTTAACCAGGACGTCAAAAGGTTAACGTTAGGAGTAAGTTTGGTATTGCTTACCGATTGGAGCGGCATGTGGATTGAGATTAGGATTTGCAAGAGCATCAGCCACATGCTGATTGATTAGGGCTGCCAGTTCAGCTGGGGTCATGTTGATGGTGCCACGACCACGTCCGCGTCCTCGGCCAATTCCAGACATTCTTAACAACCACAACATACAAAAATAAGCAATATGCAACATATCTACTTCATTTAAGTACAAGTAATTTAAAAGAATTTAGCACACACACAACTAATAAGTTCAAATAATAATTTCTGATCAAATAAATTGTAAATACGTTTACAATGAATCAAACCAAATACTAAAATTCAAAACATCAGTTGGATGGAAAACACCTTTCCCATCTAGGTGTGAAAAAGAACAAAAGTGCCATGGATAAGATAGATAATAGAAAATGAATAGACGAGGAAATCAATGGAAGTCGATGGATCCAGATGGATAGAAACTTTCATACGAGTGGAGATGAAGGATTACTTTCATATCCTTAGTGAAGTTTTATACGGATTGAGGCTCTCGTGTCCCCAAAGTATAGAATTAAAGTTTTGTACTGACTATGACTGTTATCATCCGACAGGATTCGCAAGACTTCTCATGCACGACAAATTACAATTACGTGTGCACCCGTGATGGTAATTTGCTTTGCATGATCACCCTTGGTTCCTCTTATCCGAGCTAACATACATTGTCAAGTACAGAGTGTTATTAATGATAGAGGTATCAAGGATTAGTTATTAAGCCAAGGGTTAATTAACCAAACTTGTACGAAAGGATTGATTGAAGAAATATTCACTTGGGCAAGGAATCGTCGATGCGCTCAGGTCAAATGGGTAAATAGCGTTATCGTAAGTAAACTTTGATAAGTTGTCTCGTAATGTGTATGGTAGCCACCAGTACAGCCATTACCTGTTCCATAAGACAGAGGAGTGGCAAGGTAGGTAAAGAAGGATTAGTAGGCGCAACTCTCGTCTGCGAAACGCATTCAATAGGAGGCAGAACATGCTCCTAATGAACCATCCAAGTTAGGTACTAATAGTATTGTATCCAATTCCGAGAGGTATAATATAAAAGGTAAGGTACGAGAAATTCGTAAATAGTCTTCTCGTGACTCATAGCAACTTAGAGTCACTTGTACGATGAAACATGAGGTAATAGTGGGAAAATCAAGATGAACTGGTCTTTTTCCCATAAGCATAGAACGAAGAGATGATTATGCCATTCCTGTAGCCGAACGCTCACAGGAATATGCCATATCAGGCAGATCCCAAGCAAGTATAGCAATTTAGATCAACATAAACTAATAAAGCTAAACGTGTCTATATGCGTGTAACTAAGGCATCAGGCTATAGTCTAAAATGCAATGCAAATGTAATGCATATTTAATTTAGTTCGCTATAACCATTGGCTCTGATACCAATCTGTCACACCCTCAATTTCCACAAACGGGGTAACACCGTTAGGCGCGTGACATACCAGGATCTTAGCCATTAGTTACACCAAACGACGCAATAATTACAAAGTATAATTTCTAAATTGAATAAAGTTTCTTAAAATCAGAATTAAGTACGAAACATGAACGTAAATGCGGAAGCGTATAAACAATAATTTAAACGGCGCAAACACGCGCAAACCAAGTAAATAAAATTTATAGAAAAATGTAGATTGTTCATTAAACTCTACGATGATGTATGCAATGTGTGATGTTCCTATCCGTGCATACCTTAAGAACCTGAAAGAAACATGCTAAAGTGTCAACACAAGGTTGGTGAGTTCACAGGTTTATCAGAAAATAGTAAGTAACAGTAATGAAATCCAGATTAAGTAATCAAAGCATATGAGTAGGTAGCTAGCCTACAACAAGTCACCATGTGTATGAATTTCGCGACCGAGCTGACAGTAATAATATAATGAATGCCCCGGCTGTGGATACCAGACCACAACACTGTAAAACAGGCTAACCATTCACCCGTTTGACCTCCAGTCAAGCTAGCGCGACTAGCCCGGGTGGGGTTTGTCAAACCCAGTAGATCTACTAACAATCACCTCGCTAATTTCATATTAACGGTCCGAAGAGGCGTAGTGGTATCACAATAGTAAACCAATATATGCAGTATTACCAATCTAAGTAACGTATAGTTTATGAAAAACAGCATGTTTCTCTCCCCCAAAAGAGAGTATAATATGAAAATGGGGCTGAAAACTCACCTTGAATGCACAGCGACAAGTAAATGCAAGCACAAATTATTAGGGTTCCAAATAACCTGAATTTTAGTTCAAATATAATTAATATTAATCATTAATTATAGCATAAGAAGGGTTCGGTTCGTGTTCCAGGACTCGGTTACGGTGTCGTTTACCTGTAAGACTCCCCATACACAAGCAAATGCAAGCATACACAAGCAAATGCAAGCATACACAACTCACACAAGCATAACATCCATTATACATGTATAACCCGAATCATATATAATAATACTCTTTATATATATATACTTATACGACAATTTACAATAAAACCCATACATTTCAGAATGAATGACTTGCACAACACTATGTGTAACGACCCAATATACACACTTATGATTTTTCCATATATAACGCATGTATGTAATACATATTTTATAAATATAATCCTCACTAAACAAAAATGTTATATGCATAATCAAAACATATATTCTATATCACGTATATATTATACATATCATATATAACTAATATAATATGCATTATACACACACCATAGAAATCTGCTAATCACACACACAATACACCCATATGCATTCACACCATGCACATATCATCACCATCATACATCCAACCAAAATCACACATAATGCACAATCAACACCATCCATTGAACCAAGCAATAACATACTTTCATTTATATATGCATTCATATACACACATCCATTATATATATATATATATATATATATATATATATATATATATATATATATATAGAGATATATAGAGATAGAGAGTAGATATAGATATATATAGATATAGATATAGATATATCTATATATATATATATATATATATATATATATATATATGTATGTATATATATATGTATATATATATATATGTATATGTATATATATATATGTATATATATATATATATATATATATATATATATATATATATATATATATATATATATATATGGATTCATATGAGAAAAATGCAAAGCACCAATATCACGAAATGCATGCCAAAATATTTACAGAAACACACACCCAATCGCACACCACACATACATGATGAACAACATACATCAACCACATGTACAATTGCACCCGTAGTCAAAACCCCCATGACAGAAACATACTTTCGATTATAGATACATACAAACACATACCAAGCAACACATATACGTACATATATCGCAGAACATATATACAGTCAGACATGCAACACATATACATACATACATCGCAGATCATATACATATATCGCATAACATTCATACAAAACGTGTACACCGAACACACACACATATACATAAATCGCAGAATCATGCACACACACATATATATCATCACATATTGCAGCCTCATACGGATCACATACATACATGCATTCATCGCAGATCCCATATATATCCATATACAACTCAAAAATATATATGTATATACAATGTAGAACACACACATACAAGGCTCTTGGTCTCCCAACCGAAACCCATAGCCAAGAATCGCAACCGAGATGGAACCGCAACGCACCGCAACGAATAGCGAAAGGAAAAACGTACCGTACCGGTTATGGGCAACGATGGAAACGCAGCGAAAGGGCGTGTTGGTCCGCCGGAGAGGTGTCGGTGGTTGCTTGAGTTCGATTGTGATCACCGGGAGCAAGGGGCTGCCGTCGCAAAACCGTTCGGGATTAGGGTTTCGAGAATGAGTTGAACGGAATGAAGAAGTTACGGGAGAGTTTGTTTAGTTTAAAGGGCTGCATTAATATCTTTGCAATTTGGCACTATTGCCCCTTCCACTTGTCCTAATTGACATTTCATGCTAACAATCTTTGCTTAATATTTTGTATGTTATAAAATGTTTAATTTGATATTCATACTAATAATATTTATTATTGAAAGGTATAATAATTTGGTTAAACAATGATAAATCAAGATGTAATAGAGATAGGTTAGATTAAGGGGGAGAGGTTAACCTGAAAACTCGGTTTGTCACATAAAATATGTTAAAAAAAATATATCTATATTTGTGTTTATTGTCTCTCTCATATAAATGATAATTATTTTACATATGCAAATTAAATTATTAAATGTTTAAAATATAAATATTTTTATTTTAATAATTTATTAATACATACTAAATTATATGATTCTAGACGTATTTTATATTTAAATATAGAGTAATAATTTTTAATTTCAACATTTGTTATAACTATTATATATTCATTATATTTTTATTTCATCAATGGTTAATAACATTTAGAAAATAAAATATTAATAAACTAATGATAATGACTAATAACATTTAGAAAATAAAATATTAATAAACTAATGATTCTATTATGTTTTATTTATTACACATATGTAATACATTGGTTCTAACTTAATTTTAATATATATGACAGAAGCAAATATAGTATTCTAGAATTATGAACATTCAGTATAACAACCAGGAAGTGACATTGTGTAACATAGGTTTATTTAAATCAACCACATAAATAGTTACCTTTTTCGTTAATAAATAAGAGCATTTAAATCTTCGAAACAGCAATTTTCAAATTTTATAATTGTCATGGATTCATAAACTACAAAAATTATTTAATTCCAAAATCCATATTTGAAATTAAAATCACAAGTTTCATGAATCTTAATGTGTATCGCATGAAGAACATGTAGGACGTGACAGAGGTGGCGTGGCATGATCAAACCTGAGTGTGGTTATAGGAAAAAAAACAAGAGTAAACAATCTTTTATTCGATTTTTTTTAACTAACCATAATACTAAATTTTATCATCTCTCATCTAAATTTACATCATATTCACACAAACATCATTACATTTATACATGACACCGTATGTTATCATTGTCTCTAACTTAGACAAAATTACAGAAAACATCTTTTAGGTTTATAAAAAAATACAAGTATCATCTTTTTTCTTCAAGAAGTACTCTAATCATTCTTTATTTATACTTTTTATGACAGATTACGTCCTTTTAGACTAACGGACGTTTATTTATACTTTTTATCATCTTTTTTCTTCAAGAAGTACTCTAATCATTCTTTATTTATACTTTTTATGACAGATTACGTCCTTTTAGACTAACGGACGTTTATTTTCTCTGTTAAGTCAAGGGCATTTTAGTCTTTCTACCCCTTAAAAAACTATTTTAAAACTTTAAACCAAATTTAAAGGATGTTTTTAGTAATTAGCTTTTATTTCAAAATTTGTTATACATATGATTTTTAAATTATTTTCTTTTAATAAAGATATACAAGTAACATATATTACAAATTAACAAATTTTATCGTAACTTTTAATATAAATTTATAATTAGTTAATAATTGTAACACCCGACCACTCACACCAACAATATTGTCCGTTCTACCCACGAGGAGCTCATGGATTTCCTTTTGGTTGCCCGGGTGAAAACTTCACAGGGAGGTCACCCATCCTTGGATTACTCCCACCTGAGAACGCTTAACTATGGCGTTCTCCTCTCATCCACAGCCAATACGCCAAAAACGTGTTGTTGATGCTAGAGGCAGGACATTCTTTACGAACCAAGAATCTCTCCTGTTCACGATCGATGTGGGATTTATGTAGGGTGTCACAATCACCCCCCCCCCCGGACTCATCGTCCTCAATGAGCCCGAGAAGTCACCATCTTTGGTGAGGTATGTCCCACGTCCTGAACGGCACAGGAGTGGCTCTGATACCATTCTGTAACACCCGGTCCTCACACCAACAATATTATCCGCTTTGCTCACGCGGAGCTCACAGATTTTCTTTTAGTTGCCTGGGTGAAAATTTCCCAGGGAGGTCACCCATCCCTGGATTGCTCCCATGTGAGCACACTTAACTGTGGAGTTCTCCTCTCATGCACAGCTAATACTTCCAAAACGTGTTGTTAATGTTAAAGGCAGAACATTCTTTATAAACCAAGAATCTCTCATGTCCACGACCAATGTGAGTTTTATGTAGGGTGTCACAACAATTATTTATTAACTAATTTGAATTATATTATTAAATTTATATTAATATAATTATGTTAAATATAAAATTTAAACATAGAACAACTTTTTATTAATTTATAAAACATTATATATATTACTATGTGCATCATGATTTATACCTTACCTTTAGTGGTTGAATACACCTTTGGTCCCTTATAATTTTTTTACTTTCAGCTTTGATCCCTTATAATTTTCATCTTTTATAAACTTTTTGTTTTACACTTCAAAGTTAAGAATCCGCAATGTGCGTGTGTGATTTCACGTTTTTATGCCTATTTTTTCAGTTTATCAGTCACGTTAAAATGCGCAGGTCGTAAATCGACTTAGTTATTGTTTTTAATGTATTATGTTTCACGTGCGTAGTTCAATGTTTTTACGTCTATTTTCCGTTTGATTTTATATTTTCATTTTACTTAAAACTATAATATATTTTTAGTTAAAAAACATAAGAGGAACGGTTCATGAAACTTAATTAAAAGACTAACCATATGTGACCCTCTCTATTATCACTATTATATCTTAGATTAAAGAAAACAAGTTTAAGGTTATAATCTATAATTATATAAAAATATCTTGTAAAAAATATAAGGGTAAAGTATATAAGGCTAAGGACATAAGTATAAAAAATAATAATACTATTTACATAATATTTATATATATATATATATATATATATATAATATATATATATATATATATATATATATATATATATATATATATATATATATGTAAGGATTCCTGAAGTCTGATGCAACCCAAAACAGCCTAAGTGTCTCAGCAACATGCACTAAGTACTGAAGTGAAGAATGCTTCGGAAGATTTACACAATGCATTAGAAAATACTCTAAGTGTAAAATCTTCCGAAGCCAAGACCAATATCTTCCGAAGCCAAACATGAAGTCTTCCGAAGCTTCAGAGACAAAGTCTTCCGAAGCTTCAACCTATGAAGACAGATTTCTTCCGAAGACTTTTAGTACACATGCTTTATCTGATGTACTGTTCCATAAAGCACCTTTTCCGCTGCATCTCTGTAAAGTCACCAACTTACATGAGTTGGTGAAAAGGGCCTTGCTTTTGGTAACTGTACATTGAGGTCTTGAGTCTGTAACTTTCCACTTCATGTACTTTATCCTTTTTGTAATGTATAAGGACGTGAGCTATGGCATGTCATAGTCACAAGGTCAAAAGGCAGATATGCCTTTTGATCCTACAATTGATTTTGTTAGTGTCTAGTCAATTGTATCCAGCTGGCTTTCAAAGTATAGCCGGCTGTAGGTTGTATTATAAGTATTCCAAGTTCTTGTATCTTTCTTCATGCTTTGTAACACTTGTAAAAGAACTTGAGAAAGCAATATACTGCCTCCTTGAAACTCATACTCTCTTGTTCTGTCTCTTGCTTTACTTGTGTTCTTTGTATCACCTTTGGTTACCCAGTTCACTGTTTGATTAAAGTTTAGTTAGTCTCCTCATTGTGTTGTTGTGTTGTAATTGTGTATAAGCCCTTAAACGGTCCTGCAATCAGTATCAGAGCATTCCAGGCTCTTGATATAAGATCTAACCATCTTAAGATCCCTCACACACACAAAAGCTAAACTCTTCAAATGGCTTCCATCTCAAAGACTGATATGGAGACTGGAACCATGAACAAATCCCCACTGATCACTCTTGATGATTTTGACACCTGGTGCATGAGGATGGAAGGCTTCATCAGGTCTCTTGATTCAAGAATGTGGGAATCTGTTGAGAATGAACCTTTCATACCCAGCACCCCCTCTGCTACTGGTGCTGGTATGATTCCTAAAGATGTGGCCAACTACTCAGATGAAGATAGAAAAAGAGTAGAGATTGACAGGAAGGCCATGACTGCTCTTCAGACTGCTCTCCCAAACTCTGTATACAGAGGTTTAAGAAGTGCAAAACAGCCAAACAGCTGTGGGATGCACTTGAAGCTGATGTATGAAGCAGCTCCTCTGAAGCCAAGGAGAACAAGAAAGATCTTCTTGAAGCAGCAGTTTGAAAACTTCACTTCAAAGCAGGTGAAAACCATGACTCAACAATACTTCAGGTATGTTGAGATTGTGGATACCCTAGTGGATGGAGGAGTTCCTCTTGAGAACAGGGACATTGTAAGGAAGTTCATGTCCTCACTTCCTAGGCAATGGACACACTATTGTGTGGTGATCAAGAGGACTGAGAACCTTAAAACTCTTACTCTTACTCTGAGTTGTATGGGATTCTCAGTGGATACCAGATGGAGATGAACATGCAAGGTTCATCTGGCAACTCCAACAATCAAATGGGTTCAGCCCTTCATGTGGTTGAAAGGGACAGCATAGAACCCAAACATCATCTCATATGCTACCCTGACAACTCACAAAAGGGTCCTTTCATCACCTTCCCGGAGACACCAAGGGAGAACTTTACTCAAGGAAGCCCATTCCAAGAGACAAGTTCTTCTCAAGCCTTTGTGTCTACTGATGAAAGCTGTGGGAATTATCTCTTCACTCTTGAAGACCTGGACTGTATCCATCCAGATGACCTGGAATACATGGAGATAGTTCAGCAGATGGCTCTCCTCACTCACAGAGCCAAGAAGTTCTACAAGAGAACAGGAAGAAGATTTCCAAGCAATGCTACCAGTGGAAGTTTGGGCTGGATAAAAGCAAAGTTAAGTGTTACAACTGTAACCTTATGGCCACTTTGCTAGGGAGTGTAAGGCACCTAAAACAAATGGGGGCCAAACACAACCCAGACCAAACTACACTGACAAAGCCCCTCAGAATGAGAAGCCAAAGCAACATGCTGCTGTTGCTGTTGAAGAGGAGGCTTTGACTGGAGCTTTCAGGTGGAAGATGCTTCTCCAAACCAAGCACTGATGGCTGACCATGATGAAGCCAAGGTATTGGAACATCTCTGTACTCCTGAATGCATTGCTAAAGTAAATAGATACAGGTCCTACAACTAGAGATGAGATCTGATCTTGAGTCATTAAACATATTAAAATCTGATTTTAGAAAGTCTGAAAATGATTACAAGTTAAAGATAGAGGACTTGGAGAAAACCATTTCAGTACTAAAACATGAACATACAGATTTAGAACTCAGATCCAAGATCTCATAACTAAGTTGACTGAGTGCCAGGCTGAGCTTGTGATCAGCAAAGCCAAGGCAGAGAAGAGTGTTCTTGAAGAAGAGACCTTCAAGAACATGATATCCTCATCCCTGCACAACAAGTGTGCTATCAAAATAGACAGGGACTGGGATCAAATGAGATAGCTCCTCCACACACAATCTTGTCTGTAAGATCTCCTAGGTGTGGAACTTGTGAAGATGAGCTTCCTCTCATAGATCCTATAAGTGAGGATGATGAAGAAGTGATAGTGAAGAATTCCTCTGAGAAGAGTGAAGAAGAGGATTCTTCCAAGGGCCACTATCCTTCTGAGGAGAAGAAATCTACTGTGATGACCAAGTCCAAGAGAAAGAACTTGATCAGGAAGAGCAAAAGAAAGCAAAGAAGGCTCAAGAGATCAAGGCTACTTTGATGCTAAGCAGAAACAAGTTTTTATCTCTGCAGGTTTCAAAGTAGTAAGGACTGAAGACATCAACCAAGACTCCTCAGCTAAGAGTCCTGGTTCTTGTTCAAATCATCTCAGTGCAAGAAGAAGACTGAGCTGCTGTGTACCACTGCTGCACAGCCTGGACCATCAAACTCCAAGAACAGTTCACAGCCCAAAAGAACTGTCTCAGCATCTACCAAGATGAAGGTGGAGAAGGGATGTGACCAAAGCCAGTCTTGCTCTCAAAGGAGACTCCTTTGAAGAAGAAAATGTTATGTGTCATGTGTGAAAGTACTTCTCACATTGCTAAGGATTGCCCATACAATCCTAAAAGTACTGTCCACATGACCAATACAAAGACTTCAAAGAGTCTCAAGAAGTCTCAAGCTTCGGAAGGAAAGTCTGTTTCCTTCGGAAGCTCCAAATCAAAGAAGAAGGTAAATGGAAAATTACCTTCGGAAGCAAAATTGGTCTCGGAAGAAAGGAGTTCTTCCGAAGCACTGAAGTCTGCTGCAGTGACTGTAGACTCTTCCGAAGGTTCAGTCATCAAAACTTGTGAAGTCCCAAAGCTTCTAAGGTTTTGAAGGTCAAGTCCAAGACTCCAAAGGTGGTGTGGAAGTCTAAGAAAGACCAAATGACTGAAGTTTCTCCATCAACAACAGCTGAAGATCCCCATAGTACAACCATAGGATCTATTACTGTTGCATTACCTTCTATTACACTTAGTGAGCCCAAGACAAGTAAGGCTTGGGTTTCCAATGTAACTAATCATTTTCTTGTGCAGGAACAGCTCAAGACAACAGGAATGTCTGGATAATTGACAGTGGCTGTTCCAGGCACATGACAGGCAATAGGTCTCTACTCCATAATTTTGAGAGAATTGATGGAGGACCAGTTGCTTTTGGAGGAGATGAAGGTGGTTACATTTCTGGAAGGGGCAAGGTCACAAATGGTAAGCTCAGCATTGAGAAGGTAAACTTTGTTAAGGAGCTTGGGTACAATCTTCTGAGTGTATCCCAATTTTGTGATCAGAGTCATAACATGCTCTTTACTGAGCATGAGTGCATTGTTCTCAAGCCTGGAGTGGTCATTCCTCATGAGCATATCCTGCTCAGAGCCCCCAGGAAAGGGAACATGTACAAGATGGATTTGCAAGAAACATCTCCCTCTGGAGAAGTTTCATGCTTTCTATCTAAAGCAAATAGTGATGAGTCTTCCTATGGCATAAAAGAATGTGCCATGTAAACTTTAAGAACATGAATAAATTAATTAAACATGATCTGGTAACTGGAATGCCAAAGAAAGAGTTTACAAGTGATGATCATTGTGTTGCATGCCTGAAAGGGAAGCAACACAAGGTATCTCACAAGCCTAAGGAAAAGAACTCCATCACTACTCCCCTACACTTGTTACATATGGATCTCTTTGGCCCCACCAGTGTAATGAGTCTAGGAAGGACCTCTTACTGTTTGGTGATCACAGATGATTTTACAAGATTCACTTGGGTCTTCTTCCTTAGAACTAAGGATGAAACCCCTGAGATTCTGAAGAATTTCATCTTAAAAGTTGAGAATCAATGTGATCACAAGGTCAAAACCATAAGATGTGATCAAGGAACTGAATTCAAGAACCAAATCCTTGATACATTTTGTGATGAAAAGGTATTACAAGACAATATAGTGCTCCCAGGACTCCTCAGCAAAACGGAGTTGCTGAGAGGAGAAACAGGACACTTATTGAAGCTGCAAGAACTATGTTGTCTGACTCTAAACTGCCCATCACCTTCTGGGCAGAGGCAGTTAATACTGCTTGCTATGTGCAAAACAGAGTTTTAGTAGTTAAGACACATGGTAAGACTCCTTATGAACTTTGGCACAAGAGGAAACCTTTCATTGGTTTTCTCAGGTCATTTGGATGTCCCTGCACCATCTTGAATACCAAAGATCAAATTGCCAAGTTTGCTGAGAAATCAGATGATGGACATTTCATTGGATACTCTTCCCAAGCTAAGCTTATAGAGTATACAATCTCAGAACTAGAATTGTTGAGGAGTCAGCCAATGTGACTTTCAATGACACACACCCTGTGTGGCTGGTTCTGGTCCGGATTGGCTGTTTGATCTTGATTTAGTTACCAACTGTTTTAACAAATCTTGTGAGCATGTTTCAGGATCTGCAGAAAATTTAAATACAGGTGATCCTGATCCAAGATTTGAGCTAGGAAGACCCTCAACTCATACATCTTCAGCTCCAGTTGGAACTACTTCAGCAAATGAGGTTTCTATCAGCACAACAATGACAAATTCAGCTGATACATCTGGTATGCCTTCAAATTCCAGCTCAGAGGCCTCTCAACCAGATAAAGACACCTCAATTGTAGAAGACAACAATGGTGATGGTGATAGTGATCAGGAATTTCTTGATGCTAATAACCATACCATAGATGACAACATCAATGATGTCACACACTCATTGGATCAAGTTAATTTGATAAGTGTGATAATGTGGAGGGTGAATCTTCCAGGCCAGATCTAAATTTCTCAAATTTGGATCTTTCTCAGCAACTTGCTGTGATCCCTCAGCTAAGGATCCACAAGTCTCACCCCACCACAAACATCATTGGAGATGTTGTCACAGGGGTAAGAACAAGAGGACAAACCCATGAAGCAAATGTTTGTCTTCACTCTTGTTTCTTATCTCAGATAGAGCCAAAGAAAGTTGATGAAGCTCTAAAGGATGGAAGTTGGGTTGAAGCTATGCAACAAGAGCTGCTTCAATTCAAAAGGCAGAAAGTTTGGAACCTTTGTCCTCTTCCTCATGGGAAGACTACCATTGGAACCAAATGGGTTTTTAGGAATAAGAAGGATGATAGAGGAATCATCATCAAGAACAAGGCAAGACTAGTTGTTCAAGGATACACACAAGAAGAAGGGATTGACTACACTGATGTCTTTGCTCCTGTAGCAAGACTAGAAGCTGTTAGGATATTCCTGGCATTTGCTGCATCCAAGAACTTCAAGGTCTTTAAACTTGATGTAAAGTGTGCTTTCTTATATGGAGTGATTGATGAAGAGGTTTATGTCAAACAGCCACCTGGTTTTGTAGACCCTGATCATCCTGATTATGTCTGCAAGCTTGACAAAGCTCTTTATGGGCTGCATCAGGCACCCAGGAAGTGGTATGAGACACTATCTGAGTATCTTTGTAAACATGGATACAGGAGAGGTACTATAGATGGAACTCTCTTCATCAAAGGACAGGGAAATGACTTATTGCTGGTTCAAGTATATGTAGATGACATCATCTTTGGTTCAACTAATCCAAAGCTCTGCAAAGACTTTGAGAAGCTGATGAAAGACAGATTTGAAATGAGTTCAATGGGAGAACTCAATTTCTTTCTGGGAATTCAAGTGAAGCAGGTTGAAGATGGCATCTTCATAAGTCAGTCAAAGTATGTTCAAGACATACTCAAGAGGTTCAACATGACTGATTGTAAGATTGCTAAGACACCCATAGCCAGAAACCACTCCCTTGGACCTGATCTTGAGGGGGAGTGTGTAGATGAACACTATACAGGGCTATGATTGGGTCTCTTATGTATCTTACAGCTAGCAGGCCTGATATCATGTTTGCTACATGTATTTGTGCAAGATATCAAGCCAACCCTAAGATGTCTCACTTAATCACTGTGAAAAGGATTTTAAGATACCTCAAAGGTGCTTCAACACTTGGTCTATGGTATCCAAAGAATCTAATTTCAATCTGTATGCCTATACAGATAGTGATTATGGTGGTTGCAACATGACTGCAAAGTCTACATCTGGGGGATGTCAATTCCTTGGTGGAAGGGTTGTCTCATGGCAATGCAAGAAACAATCCTGTGTGTCTGCATCAACTGCTGAGGCTGAATACATTGCTGCTGCAAGCTGCTGTGCTCAAGTGCTTTGGATTCAAAATCAGATGCTGGACTATGGATTTAACTTCAAAGAGACTCCTATCCACATAGACAACAATAGTGCTATCTCTATCACTGAGAACCCTGTGCAGCACTCAAGGACCAAACACATCAACATCAGGTATCATTTAATAAGAGATAACTATGAAAAGGGATTAATTAAACTAGTCAAAGTTCATACAGATGAACAATATGCTGATTTGTTCACAAAAGCTTTTGATGAACAGAGATTTAAGTATCTGATATCAGCTATTGGGATGATTAACTTTGAGTAGACTTTTCTTTAAAACTAATTCTAATTATTTCTTCTTAAAATATGTGTGTCCTAAGTTGTCTAGTTCATCACTTTCATAAGCTCATGTTTTCTTTGGATGTAAAATTCTTTTTGAAGACTTTCCTTAGATTCTTGAAAATTTTCTGATACTTCGGAAGATAAAATTTTATCTTCGGAAGAAAAACATGTCTTCAAAATAAATAACTGCCTAAGAGATTTTACCTTCGGAAGAAGTCAAAATTCATCTTCCGAAGCTTAAAATTCTTATCTCAGACACTTATTTATTTTTAAGGACCTTTTCCTTCCGAAGCAAAATTAACTCTCGGAAGCTTTGTTTATTCTTATACAAAGCATCCAAGGGTTTATTTCTCTTCCGAAGCATAAATTTTCAAGACTCTCAGGAAAATCTTCCGAAGCCATTTTAGCTTCGGAAGCTTTTTCAATTAAAACTTCCGAAGACAAATTACCTTCGGAAGCTTTTCGAATTCCAAGAAAACTACTTTTTGAGCAAAAGTAAACTACTTTCTCAGAGGTGGGACCGACATCCGGATTTCAAAGTTTATCCTCTTTCATTAACTTTGGTTCAAATCCCTTTACACATAAATACCCAACGGTTCCCCCTCTTTCCCACTATCTTCCTCAATTCCACTATTCCTCTAACCTAATTCTCTAAACCGCCTTTGCTTTCTACCTTTCTTCACCCTTAAGCTTCTGAAATGGCCAACCTTAACCGCAGAAACAACCCAGATTTCTCCATGCAACTTCACAGGCAACATAATCAAGTTGCTCTGTTAAGCTCTGAGAAAGATGCAAGTTTCTCAGAGATTTGCCAATTCTTGACTCTATCCAACTATTTCACCTCCCTGACCATTGATCCTACTCTATATGAGGATCACTTGCTTGAATTCTGGAAGACCTGCCAAGAGGTCATTATGGATGGGGAGAAGGCACTGTCTGCCACAGTGCAAGGGAGGACAATCTTCATCACTCCGGCCATCATTAACCAACACTTGCAGCTGGATGATGAAGAAGGTGAGGTGTCCTTCCCAAAGGAAGCTGTTAATCATTCCTTTGAGCAGATGGGCTATGAGGGAGATTTCTCTGTAAAGACCTTCAGGAAAGGGAAGGTCTCATCCCAGTGGAAATACCTGCTCCATGTGGTTATCCACAGCTTATCAAACAAGCATGGTGGATGGGACCAGATTCCTGAGGATCTCTCCTTTATAGTTCATGGAATGGTTCAGGGGGTCAAGTTCAGGTATTCACAATTGTTTATACTAATTTACTTGCAAACTTAGACTCCTTAGAGTATTACATGTTTCCTAGATATGTTCAACACATTCTCAACTGTGAACTGGGCTCACAGTTGAGGGAAACAAGTAATATTCTTAAATTGGGACAGATGAAGCCCGCATCTTTAAAATAATGAAGAAGCCAACTGTAGGCTTCTCAGGGGTAGAAACAGCCCTAGTCCCCAAAATGTTAGAGCTCATTGCTCAAGGTGACAACCTAGCAACACAAGCTAGTGTTGAACCCACACCTCTTTTATCCTTACCTCTAAAAAGACCAGAAATCACCCTCACCTACCAAAGAAAATCCAAACGAACCCCTGCTCAGGCTATTGAGTCTGTGCAGGCCCCCATATACTCAACCTTACAGGAGGAAGTGGACACTAGAGCTCCCACTTCTCCTGAGGAGCAAACCACTCCCATTCTTCACCTATCAGGGCTGAGGTTCTCATGCTCACCCTGATGAGCTCACTAGCCCAACAGCCTTAAGCCTTCACTCTGAGTCTCAACACTCAAGTGAACAACCTTCAGGGGACAGCTACCATCCCCAGCCTTTAGATCTCAACCAACCAATTCCCAACCTATCCTTCTATACTGATGAAGACTTAGGATTCAGTGAGTACCATGAGTCTCTCTTCTCCTCCCCTACTCAAAGAGAGATGAGTACCTCTGACTCTCCTCAGTCTATCCCACATCAGTCACCTATTACTGAGGTGGACACTTCTGAACATGTTCAGGATGTCCATATGGAAGAGGCTCTCACTTTTGAAAGTGATTACATCATTAAGACCTCAACCATGGCAACTCAGCCCACTGGCATCTCAACTGAGGCTGCCAGTGAGCAGAGGAAAACCAGCAGCCAAGAACCTCAAGCTGGTGGTGAGAGAGAGGACTTTGGTCCAATCATCTCATCCCCCAATGATTCTTCTGATGAAGATGAGGGGAATTTGAGACTAAAGGTGCAGAAACTGTCAAAAACATGCTCCTATTTAGTCTCTAAGGTTAGTCACTTGGAATCTCAGGTGACTACCTTACAAAACAGGGTCAATGATCAGCAACTTCAGATTTCATATCTAAAGGAAAAACTAGCTGGGAGACCTTTAAGGAGAGCTCAACCAGGAACACAAGAACCTGTGGAAGTGATTGACTTATCCTCCAGCTCACCTATGCAAGTGGGTGATGCTACCAAAAAGGGGGAGAAAGTTATTACAACCACAGAACCTGGGAGTTCTTCACAGAGAATGGACATAGAGGACTCACCATCCTCACTTGCTGTTGTGCATTCTCAGCAACTTCCTCAAGTTCACATTAATGTGGACTCTATAGACTCAATCATCAGGAGTCTCTTTGAGGAAGGTATACCAAGGGCTGTCTCATCTCCACCACAAGGAACTGGCAACTACATCATAAGGTGGAGGTATGATGATGACAGAAGAGCCCTTATCCTTCACAGAGTTCAAGGTCAACAAGAAGTTTTAATTTCCAAAGCCTGAACTTCTATGAAAGATTGGATTTAGTCAACATGCCACTTGTCAATCCAAGCAATTCAAGACAAGCTGACAGGCTGGCTCAAAGAATCCAAGATAGGATCCTTGCAGAGTTCTCTCTAAGAAGGAGACTTAGGCAATCAGGCAATGTCATCGGTCAACTGGATGTTGAGGTGGACCCTAAGATTAGTTTCATAGGGGAAACCTTGACTGAAGGCCCAGTGGCAGAACCTGAGACCCCTGTCTCATCATCAACAACTGCTGCAGAGGTCCAAACTCCTTCTGAGACACCTGCTGGTGAAGGTGTTTCTCAGCCTCTCTCTGGCCAGAGCATGGAAGCTACACCAAGCAATGAAGGCCAAGCCTCAATCCACCCTGAGTCACAAAGGTCTGTTGGTGACAAAGGGAAAAGGATAATGACTCCTGAGGAAATTGAGGAGGAAGAGAGAGAGAGGAAAAGGAGGCTAAGGGGAGAAAGTTCTTCTGGGTCATCTAGCTTCATGCAAGCTGCAATCAGGGCTGCCCCCAGACCAAATACTCAAGATGATGAGTTAAGGGCAGTCAGGATTACCTATTTACAGACCAGGAACTATGATATTGATGAAATCATCTCCTCCCCTTAGAAGAGTTAAATGAACTGGCTGACATGGAAGTGTCAAGAGAGATGAAGGAGAAAGAGATGCAAGGCTACTTCTCAATTCAAAGAGGAGAAGAGACAGAAAAGACTCTACAAGCATGCTCCCACTCTCTCTCCAGTTCAAGAAAGTCCTGCACAGGAAGATGTGGCTCCACAAGAACCTCAGGTAGATAAAGAAGAAGATAGGATCAAGATGATCAACTACCTGAGTGCCACAGGCTTCTATCAGGCAGATGCACTTCTTCCCCTGTCCTATGACTTCATTGAGTTTGAGTACCTAAAGCAACTTGAGCTTGAGCTAGTCAAAGAAAGAAAGACAACCAAAAGGAAGCTAAGGGAAGAAGCTGCAAAGTCAAGAGCCATCATTCAAAAGAGTGTAAAGAAGTCTGCTGACAGACAAAGAATGATGAGCTTCTTGAAGCTATATGGATTCTCCGGAAGGAGACTTGGCCCCATGTCTCTATCCACAATGGATGAGCATATAAGGGTGATCAAGCAGAAGATTAAAAGTGGAGAACTGATTGACTTGCACTCTCTTCCAAGTCAAGTCCCACCTGAAGTGGAGGTCAAGTTTGAACAACCTGAGACACCTCAACCAGAACCTCCAGCTGAGCCTCAGCAAGCTTCATCTTCTGATCCAAGGCAGGGTCAAACTCCCTCTCCTTCTGAACCTGTGAGGGAGGAACACCCAACTGAGAAAGACAATGATGATCAACATGGTGCTGCAGACCAGTCTTCTCAGTTAAAGTCATCTAAGAGGAAGAAGAGAATGGCTTCTAAACCAAAGACTAAGAAGAAGAAGCCAAAGTCATCTACCTCTACACCTCGGGCTGAATCAGATCAACCTGAGGAAGTGCATGATGAGGCAGCCCAATCAACTCCTATGCAAGTGGCTCCTCTAACAACTGAGACACCCATCTTGTCCTGGACTTACTCTACCAATCCAGAAAGATGGCATGTTATCAGAGATCAAGGTGTTGAGAATGTCTACTCCTGGCAAGACATAATCAACTTACCTCTGCATGATCTCTTTGAAATGAGAAGATACTATGAGAGTCTTGATGATCCTGACCATCTAATGAAGAAAGGAATGGTGATGATTGTACTGAAGACCACCAACATCTGAAGATCTTCTAAGTGTTTTGGTAGCATCAGCCTAGGGGGAGTTTGTAAGGATTTCTTAAGTCTGATGCAACCCAAAACATTCAAAGTGTCTCTGCAACATGCACTAAGTACTGAAGTGAAGAATGCTTCGAAAGTTTTACACAATGCACTAGAAAATACTCTAAGTGTAAAATCTTCCGAAGCCAAGACCAATATCTTCCGAAGCCAAACATGAAGTCTTCCGAAGCCTCAGAGACAAAGTCTTCCGAAGCTTCAACCTATGAAGACAGATTTCTTCCGAAGACTTTTAGTACACATGCTTTATCTGATGTACTGTTCCATAAAGCACCTTTTCCGCTTTGTCTCTCTGTAAAGTCACCAACTTACATGAGTTGGTGAAAAGGTCCATGCTTTTGGTAACTGTACATTGAGGTCTTGAGTTGTAACTTTCCACTTTATGTACTTTATCCTTTTTGTAATGTATAAGGATGTGAGCTATGGCATGTCATAGTCACAAGGTCAAAAGGCAGATATGCCTTTTGATCCTACAATTGATTTTGTTAGTGTCTAGTCAATTGTATCCAGCTGGCTGTCATAGTATAGCCGGCTGTAGGTTGTAGTATAAGTATTCCAAGTTCTTATATCTTTCTTTATGCTTTGTAACACTTGTAAAAGAACTTTAGAAAGCAATATACTGCCTCCTTGAAACCCATACTCTCTTGTTCTGTCTCTTTACTTTACTTGTGTTCTTTGTATCACCTTGGTTAATCCAGTTCACTGTTTGATTAAAGTTTAGTTAATCTCCTCATTGTGTTGTTGTGTTGTAATTGTGTTAAAGCCTTTAAACGGTCCTGCAATCTTATTAACCTAAATCTTGTAAATATATACATATTTAGGTATCTTGTGAAGGACTACGTTGGAACGTTGCTTATTATTCTTATTAACAGTCATTTTTTATACTTATTTGCCAAGTGAGTTTTCCATGCCCCTTTTTACTTTATTTCATACCTTTTGGGGTGAAACATATTAGTCTTATCAAACTTACACTTGTAAATGTTTAAATCTTGTAAAGCACTTGCAATTCATACTTTTATTTGTCATGGTTATTTGTGTTATTGTAAGTCTTATATGAGATACATATTTTGTTGACAATCATTAACTATTGCTAGCCTGGCGACATCTTAGATCTTTGGGCTTGACAAGCCTATTTGGTGCTAAAACCGATGTATTGCCGGCTCTTGATGACGTATGACTTGTTCATCATGGGAACCAAGTACACTTAGCCAATCATATAAACTTGTAATTAAGTCGAGGTTTGATTGTAGCTATATATGTTCTATAAACTTGCTAACTCATAATCTATGACATGAATTGCTACTTGTAACCTTTGATATAATATGTATATTAAACCCTTGGAAACTCACCAACTTCATAGTTGACCTTTTATTTTTAACATGTTTCAGGAAACGTGCATGTTTGAAGTCTTCTTTTGAAGCTTGCAATAAACTAGGATTTGGACCTAGTTAAAAGAATAAAGTGCTTATATTATGTTTTGTTTTGTTTTGAACTATTTCATGATTGAGACATATGGTTGTATTTTCATTTGAAACTCATAATAATAATATATTCATTTAAAGATAGCGTTATGGGGTGTGACAGGCTCCCGCCGGTTTTGCGGGGTTGAGTGGGCGGGGGGTTGGGTTGTAATTTAAAATTTTACACATATGGCCCTTGTGGTTTATATGTTATCATTTTATGCACATAACTTTCTGTTAAAGTTTATAAAATTACAAAGACAACCCCTAACACTTTTAAGTTAATAATTTTTTTTATAAATAATGATTATTACAAGTACTATTATTATTATTAACAACATTATTATAATTTATTATTATTATTATTATTATTATTATTATTATTATTATTATTATTATTATTATATTATTATTATTATTATTTTTTTATTATTATTGTTATTATTATTATTATTAATATTAACATTATTAATATTTTAGTTATTATTATAGCATACAATTTAATTGCTTAAATTATTAACTTTTAATAAAGAAAACAAGCATAAATTGCCCACAAGTTTCATAAATGACCACAATGGTCCTTACAAGAATAAACGAGGTTAACTATTAGTTAACCAAAAATACAAGATGTTACAGTCTCCCCAACTTATAAGAATTTTGTCCCGAAATTAAGAAAGAAACTATACGAATAAAAACGGGTTCTTCTTCTTCATATGTTCTTCACGCTCCCAAGTGAACTCAGCTCCACGCTTATTCTCCCAACGAACCTTGACAATTGGGGTAGTTGTGGTTCTAGTCTTCTTCATGATGCGATCCATAATTTCAACAGGTTTCTCAACAAAGTGCAATGACTCGTCGATCTGGATGTATTCCAACGAAACATGCAGACTTTCGTCAGCCAAGCACTTTCTCAAATTTGAGACGTGGAACACAGGATGAACTCCACTAAGGTCGAAAAGTAGTTCCAGTGTATAAGCCACTTTCTCTATCCTTTTCAGGATTTTGAAAGGTCCTACAAATCTCGGAGCCAGTTTACCCTTCTTTCCAAAGCGAACAACACCCTTCCACGGTGAGACCTTAAGAAGAACCATATCCCCAACTTGGAACTCCAATGGCTTACGTCGTTTATCGGCATAGCTCTTTTGTCGACTTCTTGCCACTTCAAGGATCTTGCGAATTACAGAGACTTTATCGGTCGTTTCTTGTATAAGTTCAGGACCAGTGATGAAATTTTCACCAATGTCAGTCCAATAGATCGGTGAACGACATTTACGACCATAAAGTGCTTCGAATGGTGTCATCTTGATACTCGAGTGGTAACTATCGTTATACGAAAATTCCGCGAGCGGTAAATGCGTATCCCAATCACCACCAAAGTCAAGGACACAAAGACGTAGCAAATCCTCCAAGGTTTGGATGGTTCGCTCAGTTTGACCGTCTGTTTGAGGATGGTAAGCCGTGCTTAAATCCAATTGAGTACGCAAGAGTACTTGCATAGACGACCAAAAGTGCGAAGTGAAGCGAGCATCTCGGTCGGTTATGATGTGCAAAGGTACCCCATGACGACTCACAATTTCATCAACGTATATACGAGCCAACCTTGATGTCTTGTAAGTGTCACGTATGATTATAAAATGTGCCGACTTAGTCAATCGGTCAATGATCACCCATATGATATCATGTCCATGGGAGGTTCGAGGTAGTTTAGTTATGAAGTCCATGGATATATGTTCCCATTTCCACATAGGAATCTCGGGTTGTTCAAGTAATCCACTTGGATGTTGATGTTCGGCTTTAACCTTCGTACACGTGAGGCACTTAGCTACATAAGTCGCTATGTCTTTCTTCATTCCAGACCACCAATATTGACCACGCAGGTCCATGTACATCTTATCGGAGCCACGATGAATAGAATAGCGAGTTTGATGAGCTTCGTTCATGATAAAGGTACGAAGATTATCACAATTTGGGACCCAAATTCGATTTGCAAAATGCATCAACCCATTGCGTTTCATTTCCAGTTGAGCTTGAAGGTTATGCTCCAATTCATCCTTCATTCTTCCTTCTCGTTGAACCGCTTGTTGAGCCTCTAGGATACTAGACTCGATGTCACTTTCTATCCTCAAGTTTTGTAGCACTACGACAGTCTCGTTGACATCTAGACGAATCTCGGTATCAAACTCTTCCAAAGTATCAAACCATTGACGTTGATCGCGAATTTCTTGGAATGAGATCATCATGTTTTGAATCTTTCGGCTCAGTCGGCTACAACAATTGCCTTACCAGGATGGTAAAGAATGTCACAATCGTAATCACTAATCAACTCTACCCAACGACATTGTCTCATATTGAGATCTTTTTGATTAAAAACGTGTTGAAGGCTTTTGTGATCGATGTAGACTATGCATTGTGTACCATAAAGGTAATGTCTCCAAATCTTCAAAGCAAAGACCACAACACCAAGTTCGAGATCGTGTGTCGTGTAATTCATCTCATGGACTTTCAATTGTCTCGATGCATAGGCTATGACCTTATCTCGTTGCATGAGAACACAACCAAGGCCTTGTTTAGATGCATCACAATATACGGTGTAATCGTCGTTTCCATCGGGTAGGGTCAAGATGGGAGCATTGCACAACTTGTGCTTTAACGCTTCAAAAGCTTCTTCCTGCTCGGACCCCCACTTGAATGGATTATTCTTTTGTGTCAAAGAAGTGAGTGGCTTCGCGATCCTTGAAAAGTTGGCAATGAATCGCCGGTAATAACCAACAAGGCCTAGAAAAGAATGAACTTCGGTTGGAGTTGTAGGAACGCACCAATTCTTCAAAGCTTCCACCTTTGCATGGTCAACGTGAATTCCATGGCTATTCACCACGTGTCCTAGAAATTGAAAGCGCTGGTCCCCTTCGGTCAAGTTGCTTGTACCTGCTGTTACCTGAATTCCATGGCTATTCACCACGTGTCCTAGAAATTGAACTTCCTTAAGCTAAAATTCATATTTCGAGAACTTCACGTACAATTGTTCTTTCTTCAACAACTCAAGAGCTAGCCGCAAATGTAGCTCATGATCGGTGTGGGACTTGGAATAGATAAGTATGTCATCAATGAAGACGATCACAAACTTGTCTAGATAAGGCTTGCATACTCGGTTCACGAGATCCATGAAGACATCAGGAGCATTTGTT